>CM035625.1:35352841-36571149 GCA_020496765.1 Gossypium stocksii
AATGTGGGGGACTAAAATGTGAAATTGGTGAAAAATATAGGCTTATTTGGGCACTATGGTATTCGGCCAACTCTAGATGTGATTAATTTTGCATAAAATTATGTTTTGTGCTTTAGGGACTAAATTGTAAAAATTGTAAATGTCAGGGGTAAAATGGTAATTTGCCCATTTATGTGTTTTTGGACTAAATTGAATGAAAATATGTTTGAATGAGCTTAATTTAAATATGTTTAGATCAAGAATTAAAGAAATTGAAATTGGATCGGGGAAAAGCTAAAGTGGTAAACTAGTCGTCCCGTTTCGTTTTTCATCGTCCGAGGTAAGTTTATAAGGAAATAGACGTACTTAATTTTAATTAAATGCAAATTACATATGCTGAAATGAAATATAAGAATATATATTTGCAAGTGCTGAATGTGTATAAGCTCGGTAGCCATGTTCATGTGCTCAATTCGACCGAGCTACGACATTCAGAAGCCCCGTATGAACCTTAGAAATAGTTAGGATACATATGTCATGACATAGGATCAGATTTATGTGTGTGAGTAAGACCATGGCATCGATGTGAGATTCCGATAATTGTGTTTGAGTAAGACCCTGTCTGGGACAGTGGCATCGATATGTGATTACATGTAAGACCACGTCTGGGACGTTGGCATTGTACGATATATGTGATTATCCGAGTGTCCTATCCAATTTTGAATGGTTCATTGGGCATCGTTAGGTGGTGATTGAATGTGCAAAACGAGCTAAAATGGTCAAGTATGAATCGGTTTATTATTTACTAAAACCATGGTAAAAAAGTCAGTAAAGGGATCAATGGTATCTTGTGACGTATATTTGGTCATTGCTATGTATATGCACATGATATCATGTATAGGATCATGAGTATAAGTATATGTGTTCATATAATGATATTTAGCTTTGAAATTGAAGGACACATTTTACTAGTATATATGCGTGTGTGGATTCGACATTATGACTATTTGATTTCAATATCATTAAAATGATTCTTCACCATGAGCTTATGTA
Organism: Gossypium stocksii; assembly: GCA_020496765.1. Lineage (NCBI taxonomy): Eukaryota > Viridiplantae > Streptophyta > Magnoliopsida > Malvales > Malvaceae > Gossypium > Gossypium stocksii. Next base: position 35,353,874 of record CM035625.1, read on the forward strand.
AGACTATGTACAATCGACCACGTAGGTAATGTACATATGTGATGTTATATGAATACTTTTGGGTATTCGGCCAAATGAATGATGTCTGTATATGAAGTTAAAACTTGTTTGGTGAACTTGTATATATGAGGGAAAGTATGTGTGAATGTGTAATGATATGTGACTTTGAAGGTTCGATTTTATGCACTGATAGTATGGTTTTAAATGTGTATGATACTTGGTACAATCATATGTGCATCCGATTACACTCATAACATGTATATAAAACGTTATTTTGATGCATATGCTTATGCACTTGCGTGTATATGAGTTAAGTCGTTTATATCTAATTGGTTTGAGAAGCTAACTAATAATGTGCTAAAGTAACGATGAGGGTAATTGGCAATGTTGTTATCATTGTATAAGTCTTAATTATATGTAGGTGTGTTTGGATGATCAGCCACATAGCTAACATATGTACATGAAAATTTTACAGTGACACATGAGTTTATGTATCATGGATGTATGTGAAATTGGTTTATATCGATTATTCAATTTTGGAAATTATATGACAATGTGTTAATATGGTTATGCGGGCATTTGATCAGGGTGACATTCATGAACGAATATATATATGTATTTGGAATATGAGCTATTACATGCTTGGATCTAAATGTGTTATAATAGTATAACTTGTGGCTAATTTAATTACTTTGATAATATTATTTAGTTGTTTATTTGCTTATGACTTACTAAGCTATGATAGTTTACTTTGTGTTTCCATTTTACTCTGTTTTATAGATCTTGAATTCAAATTACGAGCTTGGGAATCGTCAGAGGAGTTTATCACACTATCGACCGCCTTCGGTAATTTTATAGGTTGAAATTTCGGACTATGGCATGTATAAGCTAGGATGTGTTAAGTTGATTTTTGGTCTTGTAATTATAATGAGCCATGCGAAAATGGCTAAATTGTTAAGTTAAGTTTGGTTTGAAGTTTTTGATCAATGATGGATATGTTTGCCTTGATGATTTGGTCATGATAGGTACCTATATATAAGCTGTTTAAATTCGGTTGTGGAAGCTAACCAATGCCTTGTTCTAATGATGACATGTTGGAATTATTATATGAAATCATTAATTTATATTGTATCATATTTCGGTAAACATGATTAATACAGGTAATTATAGTGAATTTGTATTCAACTGTAGCATACTAAATGTTGTAATATTACATTATAGAATAAGTATAATGATTTAGACAATTAATTTGAACCAGGAATGAGTAATAGATAAGATCAAGCTGGGCTTAGCTAAATTCATGCGAGAATGACTAGATGAACAATGGCTTATGCAAAAAAATAAAATAAAAATAATAAAGTGATACATTTGAGTAATGTAACTATATTTGGTTACAGTGAGTTATTAAAGCGTAATGAGGTCTGTATATCTGCATGTATTATGAGTTGAATTAAAAGGATATTCAACTCTGTAGTGCTAGTAAATAAATAAATTACGAAATTATTTAACGATTGTTTATATTTTTCCTTCTTTTAGTTTTTTTTTGTAAGTGTGTGTACATGATTATCTGAAAGTGTATTTTTGACTGGTGATACCCTATAACCCTAATTCAGCGACGGATAGGGGCTTGGGGTGTTACACTCTTTGCCAAGGATCGATGATTTATTTGACCAATTGAGAGAAGCCACAGTGTTTTCCAAGATAGACTTGAGGTCCGAGTACTATCAGTTAAGAGTTAAGGAGGTCGATGTGCCTAAGACTGCATTTAGAACAAGATATGGCCACTTTGAATCTCTTGTCATGCCATTCGATTTAACCAATGCTCATGCAGTATTCATGGACCTAATGAACCGTATCTTCTAGCCATACTTAGATAAGTTCGTTCTTGTTTTTGTTAACGACATTTTAATTTACTCACATAATGAAAACAAGCATGCCGAGTATTTGAGAACGGTTTTGCAAACCCTACGAGATAAGCAGCTGTATGCCAAGTTTAGCAAGAGTGAATTTTCATTTAAAGAAGTTGGATTTTTGGGCCACATCGTTTCAGGGGATGGTATTAGAGTCTTTCCAAATAAGATCTTGGCAATTGTTGAATGGAAACCGTCGAGGAATGTAACTGAGGTCAGAAGCTTCTTTGGTTTGGCCGGCTACTACTGAAGGTTCGTCAAGGGATTTTCCATGATCGCCACTCCTATCATGAGATTGTTACAAAATGATGTCAATTTTGAGTGGACAGAGAAGTGCCAGCAAAGTTTCAAGAAGTTAAAGACGCTATTGACTGAGGCTCCTGTTTTAATGCAACCCGAACCGGGAAAAGAGTTTGTGATCTAAGTGACGCATCTTTAAATGGGTTGGGCTATGTGCTATACAAGAGGGTAAAGTGATTGCATATGCTTCGAGGCAATTAAAACCTCATGGAAAAAATTATCCCGCCCATGACTTGGAATTGGACACAATAGTGTTTGCGGTAAAGATTTGGAGGCACCATTTATACGGCGAGCAATGCCAAGTGTTCACTGACCATAAAAGTCTCAAGTATTTGATGACACAAAAAGATTTGAATCTACGACAACGACGGTGGCTTGAGTTATTAAAAGATTATGAGTTGGTTATCGACTACCACCAGGGGAAAGCGAATGTTGTCACCGACGTTCTTAGCAGGAAATCGCTATTTGTCGTGAGAGCTATGAACACACAATTGACCTTAACCGATGATGGTTTACTTTTGGCAGAAATGAGAACTAGGTTGATGTTTATTCAAGAGATTTGTAAAGCACGGTCAAGTGATAGAGAATTACAAGCTAAGAAAGCTCAGTGCGAACCAGGTACTGATTCAGATTTTCAGATCGATTCAGATGGTTGTGTAAAGTTTCAAGGCTGAATTTGTGTACCAAAGGATTATGAGCTTATCCAAAAAATTTTACATGAAGCACATAGTAGTCGAATGTCTATCCACCCCGGTAGTACTAAAATGTACAACGACTTAAAGAAATGGTATTGGTGACCGAATATTAAAAGAGATATCTCTGAGTATGTTTCGAGATGCTTGATTTGTCAGCAAGTAAAAGCAGAGCACCAAATACCCTCTGGCTTACTACAGCCTATCATGGTTCCCGAGTGGAAATGGGACCGTATTACCATGGATTTCATGACGGGTTTACCGACGACCTGAAAAAGAAAGATACCATGTGGGTTGTGATTGATAAGCTTACGAAGCCAGCCCATTTTATACCGGTATGTATGGATTATTCAGTTGGTAAGTTGGCTGACTTGTACATTTCTAAGATTGTGCGACTTCATGGAGTGCCATTATCGATCATTTCGGATAGAGATATGAGATTCACACCACGATTTTGGAAAAGGCTACAAGAAGCTTTGGTCACAAAGCTAAATTTCAGCACCGCTTTCCATCCACAGACCGACGGTCAGTTGGAGAGAGTAATACAAGTGCTTGAGGATATGCTTAAATGTTGTGTATTGGAATTTCAAGGTTGTTGGGAGAAATACCTACCTTTCATTGAATTTGCCTACAACAACAGTTTTCAGTCAAGTTTGAAAATGGTGCCTTATGAGGCCTTATACGGGCGTAAGTGTCAAACTCCTTTGTATTGGACAGAGCTTAAAGAAAATTAGATTCATGGGGTTGATTTAATTAAGGAAACATAGGAGAGAGTAAAAGTGATTCGAGACTGTTTGAAAGCTGCGTCTAACAGATAAAGTTGTATGCTGATTTAAAGCGGAAAGAAATAGAATTTCAGATCGGGGATAAAGTATTTCTAAAAGTTTCTTTTTGGAGAAAGATTATTAGATTTGGTGAAAAGGTAAACTAAGTCCATGTTTTATTGGACCTTATGAGATCACCGAGAGGATAAGGCCTGTAGCTTATCAGCTAGCCCTACCATCTGAGTTGGAAAAGATTCATGTTGTATTCCATGTGTCCATGTTACGATGCTACCGATCTGACCCTTCACATGTGATTACCCCGAAAGAGGTTGAGATTCAATCGGACATGACTTATGGTGAAGAACCGGTTGAGATTTTAGCTCAAGAGTCAAATAGTTAAGAAACAAAAGTATTGCCTTTGTAAAAGTGTTATGGCAAAGACATGGGGTAGAAGAGGCTACATGGGAGCTAGAGTGAAACATGAGAGCTCAACACCCCAACTTGTTCACCGGTAAGATTTTCAGAGACAAAAATTCCTAAGGGGGAGAATTGTAACAGCCCTAATTAGGGCCTAGTCAGAACAGTGGTCTCGAAACCACAAATCTGAAGTAGAAAAATATATTTCATGATTTTTATTAACTTGTTGATATGATTGCTTGATAGTGAGAAAATTTCATGAAGAAATTTTTATGAAAAAGTGGTCAACTTGTCCTTTAGGAGTAAATTGAAAAAGCTGCAAAATATGAGTTTTTAGAATGTTTAAGTATGAAATTGCATTATAAAAATTATTAGAGGTCCGTATTTTGTAATTAGACCATTTTATAGCTTGATGGACAAAAATGACCAAGGAAGGGTAAAATTTTAAAGAAAGGCCATAAGGGCATTTTGGTTATTTGGTAAATTAATGAAATAACAAGGGAAAAAGAAAGCAAAAATGTGTCCATCTTCTCCCTATGGGTGCCAAAATTCTCATGCTCCATAGCTAGGGTTTGTTTCATCTTTTCAAGCTCCAAGTAACTGACTCCTAGCCCTGTTTTTCATGTTCTTCATATTTTTGAAATCCGCGTAACTCGATTAAGCTATTTCTACAACTAATTTGAGCTAGGGTTTATGCTCAAAAATATACCTATGCATGACATGCAAGTATTTTGATGCCTAGTTATAGAGTATGAAAGTTTAAAGTGTAAAAAACACTATTTTCTAGGTGATTTTTCATATAAGTCCCTAATAGGGGCCAAATTGTAAAGATAGTAAAATGTGTGGTAAAACTATAAATTGATGAGAAATGTGGGCTGTTATGAATATATATAAGGTTTAGCAAGGCTTGGGTAGCCAAGAAAATAACTGCATTCCATTTTAAGAGCCTAGGGACTATTTTGCAAATATGCAAAAGTTTAAGGGTAAAATTATAAATTTTGCCAAGGTATTAATTATGGGCTATTTAGCCAATGTGTGTATTAAATTAGCTTAATTTTTCATTTTAGATCAAGAAACAAGAAGCCCGGACCGAAACTAGGAAAAAACCAAAGTGGTTGACTAAATTCGAGCGTTTACCCTCATTTCATATCCGAGATAAGTTGTATGTGATAATTTAGCCTTATGTTTCATGAAAATTATTATGATGATTTTCCATGTATTCCATGTTACTTCTATAAAAATATGATATGAATTTTTATAAGAAAATATGAAGAAATAAAAGAGAAATTTCATGTAAATGATAAAGAAATCGAGGGATACCGTAGTCATGAGCATTGTAGGTCCCGTATAAGAACATGTCTGGGACATGGCATCGGCACCAAATAGAGATCCCATATAAGACCATGTTAGGAACATGGCATTGGCATCTAGATGTGACCCCATGTAAGACCATGTCTACGACATGGCATTGACTGTAACACCCTAAACACGGCCTAGACGTTAGGGCCGAATCTGGCGAGTCACCTTGAAATGTTTTTCAAAAACCATGTTTTCATTGAAAACCCTTCTTACTCTTTAAAAACTTCTTACCATTTAAAACTTGTGTAAAAACCCCAGTCTACGTTAATTTATTTTGAAAACGAGGTTCATTAGAAAGTTATTCCTTTTGGAAATATTGGTTGTTGAGGAATATTAGTTAAAAAGAGTTGATTTACGAAAACGTAATGTTTAGAAATTAAGTCTCGAAACCATTTCAAAAATGTTGCAGAAACGTAGTGATTTAGAACCCGTTATATTTTGAAAACATGTCTTTCTCCTACATCTAGCAGTTGGATATCGAAGCAAACTAAAATCCCAAAATTAAAAATAAAACCTGAGAGGCCTTATTAGAACCCAAATCAAAATCAAAGTGCTTAAAAGTAAATGAGCGTAAATGAAAAAGCGGTTGTGTGGCCATCTCCGAGTTCCTCGCAACACCAATCCTCCTAACGCTGGGATTACTTGAAAAGTTAATAAACAATGTGAGTTTATGAAAACTCAGTGTGTAATGCCCTACTATATAAAAATAGTCGGTCAGAGCAAAATGCAGTAACAATCTGGCCTAAGCCCATTATAGTACACAATGACAGATGGGCCTTAGCCCATTACAAATTTAGAAATAGAACACATGTGGGCCTAAGCCCAAAACATTATCACTTGGGTCACAACCCATATCAAAATCAATTGGGCCTAGCCCATATTGGAACATAATCAAGATGCAGTATGTAAGGTGCATGTTATGTGTTAACCCCATCCAACTCACCACCCATACCATCCAACACACCACGTGGGGTTTAAATCAACCCGCCCAGCCAACACACCAATATCGCAACATGGCTGCTAATAGTAGAAAACGTGTCAGAGCCACCATAATCAGAATACGTGGCGAAGCCACTAATAATAAAAATACGTGGCAAAGCCACTAGCATAGAACTTCCTCCATATCAGACCCCAACCTCGTGCAGAATGTTATGTATGTAGAATGTCATGCTCATAACCAGTCACCCAATCACAATCATACAGTTACGGTCAGATCAGTCAAGACATAGCCCAAGTCAGTCTTTTACCCACGAGGGGCAAAATAGTCATTTTGCACTACAAGAGAATTTCGGTAATTTTGCACTACAAGGTATTTCGGTAATTTTGTAGCCTGGGGTTTAGCGACCCGACAGAAGATCCACCGTCACCTCGAGCGACTAACGTAGCCTAAACAGACATAACAGTGCAGTTGGGCCTAAGGCCCACTATTTGGCCCAAGTGGGGCCCATAGCTCATTTGGCCCGCTAAGCCCAAAATCAACCCTAGCCATGTAAAACGACATAGTCGGCTCCAATTTTTCCACATATCCATGAAAAAAGCCCATGTGGGGCCCACGAGCCCATTGGGCCCACACGACCCATTTTAGCCCAAAATCGGCTTAAGCCCATAAGGTCGCATCAGATTCTCCACACGTGCGTTCGCACGCTCGTGTTTCGACCATTGCCGAACTTTCAGCTTTTTGGCATTTCGATATTTCGGCATTTGTCAAACTACTACGTATTCAGTAGAATACCTATTTTCGGCTTTTCAACCGGTCAGTAATTAAAACGGGGTGAATACACACCTCTTCGGCTTTTCAACTGATTAGCAAACATGTACCCGGTTACACACCTGATCACGTAAAGTACTAAGAATTCCTGAGCATTAGAACCTATTCAAACAAAACAACAATTAAGATTTTATCAAATAATTAAAAGAACTTTAACCCAAGCTCTTAGCCGAAAAATCGACTACCACTTACCTTGACTAGATTGATCGACTGCGATTTACCTACTTAATCCAAAGTTTGATGCAATCACCCTTCTGCATCCAGGCGGAAAGTCCTAAACTACCAACACTTTACGCCGTTTAAATTTGGGGGCAGGGGCTACAAGTTCATTCTCAACCAGCACCACTGCCATCATTTTACTATTAGCACCCTCTTCACCCATTGAAAGTTAAAGCAATAAAGTATACGACCAAATCCAAATAAGGTAGAACAAATCGATACACAACCAGGGAGTGAGTATTCGACCAAATGAAATCGAAATATCATGAAAATGAATAGAAAATAGAGAAAGAGATGGGGAAAGATTTTGCTTTTCCAGGAAACTGCATAAAAGGGAAGGGATGATGAGTGCTTACTATGGTTTAGTCTTCGTTTCCCGAACCCAAGATGTCTTAAAATGATATTCGCCTTGTGAGTGAGCAAGAGAAGAGAAGGGAAGAGAAAAAGAACACAATCAGCCAATAATAAGGAAAAAGAATTGAGAATGAGTGCAAGGGTAGTTTTAGCTAATAGGTAAAGAAAAAGAATTGTGAAGAGAGTAAAAACAGTTTCGATGGAGGGGTATGAAAATGAGAAGAGAAAAGATTACTAAGGTTCAGTCACCATAGAATTAACCAAGAGGAGGGACTCGGTTTATCAACTAGCAGAAAACTAGAAGAAAAGAGAATAAACCCGAAAGGTCAAAAGTGATTTTGGCTTCTACTACTCAAGTGACCAAAACCCGAATAACACAAGGAAGTGCCGAAAATGGCAAAAAGAATAACACAAATTCGGCCATGAGAGCATATGATTGAATTGGCACTCAAAGAATCCCCTATTCAGCCAACTCCTCCAAACCCCCAATCGGCTTCAACTTCTCCCTTTTTAAACTCCTTGGAAATCTCCCTAAATCCCTCCCCTTATCCCTCTTTGATAACCTCCACAACAACCTCTAAGACCAGTCCAAACTCTCACATAGCAGAGTTTGAAACCACTTCAAACTCTACCGACCCAATTAACAAAATAATCATCCCTTGCCTGCTATGGGATTCAAACTCTAGCTTCCTCACAATGCCAGTCACGCCACTTGCCACCAAGCCATAAGGCCTCTTGTGTCATAAGACCAACACAATTAAATATAAAGCCTATTGGCCAAACTCCAGGTTCCTTACAAAAAAAAAACCAAATAAATTGCAAGAGCCAAGACTTGAACCCATACTTCGTTGCAACCTTAATGACGCCACAACCACTAGACCACATGCTTCCTTGTGTCATTTTTTAACACAATAATTTAAAAGGCCTCCTTCCAAGCATCCAGGGTTTTATTCACTTAAAATCAAAATTTTTTCCCAAGCGCAGGTTTGAACCCAAGACTTTTCCAACAGCTCTCAGGGCCCTTAACACTAAAACAGACATTTAATTGTGTCATTCTCTTGCACAATTAACTACTTATGTACAGCCTCCTTATCAATCCATACTCAGGCCCAATATTTTAGGGCCAAAATTAGAGTGTTATATTGACATCCGCATGAGGTCCCGTATACGACCATGTCTAGGACAAGGCGTCGGCACCAAGATGAGATATAGATCCCCTGTAAGACCACATCTGGGACATGGCTTGGGCATCTAAGCAAGATCCTGTATAAGACCATGTCTAGGACATGGCATCGGTATCATCCTACGATCTCGTGTAAGACCATGTCTAGGACATGGCATCGACATCGATATGAGCTCCTGTGTACGACCATATTTGGGATATGGCTTTGGCATCGACTTGAGATCCCATGTAAAACCATATTTGGGATATGGCTTTGGCATCTTACCATGAGAATGACATTACAGGTATCCTTCAATATTTTAAGCATGTTAATACAGATTGTACCCAAGTTGATTAGCTAATGAGAGAGACTAAAGTTTCATGATGAGTGTTACATGAATAAGTAATGAGAAAATATGAAAATGTAAGGTATGAGAATGAGCAGGACATGTGAATGAGTAAGTCATGAGAAAGAGCCAATCACAAGAGTAGTAAATCATGAGAATGAATATGTTATAAAATTGAGTAAGTTACGAGAAAGAGTAAGAAGTTATATGAATTTCATGATGCCCTATTTGAATGATTTTCCATGGCATTTATTGCTATTTTATTTCATGCAACTTACTAAGCATTTTATGCTTATGCCTTCATTTTCCCTTTTCATGTAGATTTGCTGAATTAGCTCGAGGATCGATTGAAGTCAGAGCTCTACGTCACACTATCAAGGAATTCATTTTGGTATAGTAAAGTTAGTTATTTTGATGTATGGCATGTATAGCAAGTTTAGTCATTTTGATATGTGTCATTTTGAAGTAGCCAAATGTAGTGGTAATTATTGTCACTCAGGTCACATTGTAATGGCCTTGAAATGGGCTAATATTGTCTAAGTTATGTTTTATGCAATGTGGATGAAACTCATAAGTATGCAAGTTTACATGTTTAAGTAGATTAATGATGGATGAGAATGATATGCATGGTGGCAGGTGAGTGCCTTACGAATGTCTAGGATGTTTATTGTGCCATAAGTTGTGAGACTGGAGTTAGTATGAGTTTGTTTGTGTTTCAGGGTGGCAAATAGGCTTGGAAAATAGCCTATATTGTCCACACAGGTTAGGCACACTAGCGTGTGTCTAGGCCGTGTGTGACACACGATCTACACCAAGGTCGTGTAGCTCGACCATGTGTGCCCTGCATCTTAAGTAGTTAAGTCAGAGTTGCACACGGGCTGAACACACGAGCATGTGCCTTGGCCGTGTGAACGTCTGTTGTTTATAGTAATCAGATCAGAGTACTCCACGGTTTATTGACACGGGTGTGTCTAGGCCGTGTGAGTGACACGGGCAATAGACACGAGCATGTGCCCAAACGGTGTTAAAACCTGTAGGATTGAAATGAGAAATAAATTCAGCACGGGCTAGGGACATGGGCATGTGTGACCACACAGCCAGCCCACACGGGCGTGTCCCATTTCACATCGGCGTGTGGCCCTGTTTCGAGCAAAATTTTTCATAGAGCTTGAAAGTTCTCGGATTGGTTCTATACCACTTTCGGTGTCTGTTTTGGGCCTCGTAGGCTCATAATAAGATTATCAATAATGTGTTTACAAAAGTTTTAACTTGGAGCAAGAATTAAGGCTAGGTTTGGTAAGTTTGAGCAAGATTAAGTACGGTAATGCCTCGTACGCCGTCCTGACATCGAGCTCGGGTAAGGGATGTTACAGTTAAAAGCCTTCTCAATCATCCTGTTATATAGTTCTGTAAGCATCCTGATCGGTAGTGATTATGCATGTGTTGCGCACTATCGCAGCTCTTTGTGAGCGTCCTATTATGCGATCAGTTGTGATCTCGCATATGTTGCAGACACAAACGCAACTCTATATTTGTGTCATGTTAGTGCTCTCTTGAACTCCCTATATATGGCTATCCAGAGCTCCTATTACATGGCTTTTCATGAGCAACCCAGATAGGCTCTTCATGAGCTTCCCGGTTAAAAAGTTCTTTTGAACTCCCTGTTTATGGCTCTTATAGCATTCCTGTTTAGCTCGAATAAGCATTCTGTTACATGGCTCATTTGAGCATCCTGATATATGTGGCTCGAGAATGTGCACCCCGATTATGTGCCCTAATGGCTACCCTGGAACAAGAATTAACGGATTACTAATTCGTATACCTCACGTATACTACCAGAGTATCCATCAATATTTCTATAATTCAACTGAATAAATTCCTGACATGAGAAACTATAAGATTAAAAGAATTGTATCTCAAATGCTTTTGAAATACATGAAAGTTTGTAATATGATGAGGTCATCCATGTTTAATTGATGTACGTAAGGAATATGTGACTAACTTGCCTATTTGAGTGTTTGTGATTAGGCAAATTTTGCCAAATTATTGGAAAGCTTTTTATTGTTATGCTTGTCTAAATGAATATAATTTGGTAAGTTTAATTCCTGTTATACGAACTTGCTAAGCATTGAATGCTTATTAGGTTTTCTTTCCTCTATTTTATAATGCTCGAAAGCTCGTAAAGGTTGGAAATTAGTCGGAGCATATCAACCTATCCACCAGCTCGTTTTGGTATAAATAGTAAACTTCTTTTGGTATAATGGCATGTATAGGTTAACTTGGCCAATTGTTGGTTTATAAATGGTTGTTTGTAATCTAGCCATTGGAATGGCTAGTGATGGTTTGATTTGGTAAAATTATAAAGTTATATCATGGTAATTTCATATTTGTTTAGTATGGTTTAATTAATTTTTGTTAAACATGTATGTTTAGAAAAGATAAGATTATAAACATGAATGCATGTAATGATATATTATGCTAGATGATAGAGTTGGCTTGGTTATAATGTTTGAATTAGTTGGTATAAGATTACAAGTATTGATGTAGTTTGTTGGCAAATCTTGGTGAGAAATAAGGCTAGGAAATGGCCTTATTTTGTCCACACGGTTAGTCACATGGGTGTGTGTCTTGACCGTGTGTGACACACGGCTTGGCACAAGGGCATGTGGTTTGGCCGTGTGTCCACTACATCTTAAGGTTTAGAAACATAATGCTCAAAATTGGGCACATGGGCAGAGACACGAGTGTGTGTCTCATCGTGTGAAACACAAGGCCTAGAACACGGGCATGTGACTTGGCCGTGTGAAACCTACACCTAATTTTCGTAAATTCAATTGACCACACGGCCTAGCATACGGGCGTGTGGCTTGGCCGTGTGATCCTTACATATAACTAAGTTGTAAGTTAGAAAGTTACACGCGTTAGGGACACGGGCATGTGCCCTACTTCATATGCCACACGGCCTGAGACATGGGCATGTCACTTGGCCGTGTGAGCCACACGACTTACTCACACGGGCGTGTGACCCCTGTATATAAGAAAAATTTTGAAATTTTGTGAAAAAATTCTCTAAGATTCTGGTTTAGTCTGGGCTTGTTTCTAATGCTTAGATTGGGCCTCAAGGATCCAATCAAGAGACGATATGAATAGTTTCAGATATGAATAGTAAATGACATGAATTATCTGTAATTATGTTGTAAACTCTGGTAATGCTTCGTAACCTTGTTCTGGTAACGGATACGGGTTAGGGGTGTTACATCATGCCTACTATTTATGCTACTAATTACATGTTTTAATCATGCCTATTGTATTGCTCTATTAATGTTAAAAGCATTTCATTCTACATTGGGATTGGGATGATTATGTAAGGAGGAAGCATTGGCAGTTTATCTGCATTTCTGGTGGCTTGTCCACAATACTGGCAGCTTGTTTGCATTACTGGTGGATTGTCCACATTTCTGGCAGTTTATCTACATTACTGGTGGCTTGTCCACATTTCTAGCAGTTTATATGCATTACATATGGCTTGTCCACAAATTGTTGTGTTATTGGCTGGATGATTCTTGGGAGCAATAGTTATTGGCTAGTTTTGTGCACAGTGGCCACTAGAATGGCACAGAATTTTTTCCCCATAATTTTAAACACATTTTAAAACCATTGGCCTATTTATTAAAAACTAATGAACTTAGTTATTTGTCATAATTTTGGGAAACATGTTAATTTCAAAAACTAAGTTGTATTTTATTAAAAACTCATTTTCAATATTGCAACAGAAATTAAGGATAATATCGGATTTTTGTTCAAACCAATTTTTCATGCATAATCATTTAAATATCAAATAAGCAGTGTAAAACATGAGGTCATGCAAATCAAAGTAAAAAAAATCCCCAAATAATGTCCCATGCCATAATCCGCATAAAATTTATTACAGTCCCAAAACAATTATTTAAATTATGTTTAAAGTACTTAAAAATGAAAACATCCGAGAAGCTCCTCTAATAACTATTTCCAAGTCCTAACCTCGGGGGTTATCTGTAAAATTAGTAAATTAAGGTGTAACACCCTATACCCGTACCCGTCACCGGAGGGTTAAGAGGCATTACACAACACTCATTTAAATTAACAAAAATTCACTCGCACAAATCATGTCATCAACACTTATGGGAACAGCTTGAAAGCATATCGGATTTCCAAATCTAAGTTATAATATATATACATACATAATTGCACATACATCAAGAATAAACTTAACATCATAGATATAAAAGTAAAGTATTTATCGCATGGCCAAACTTAATTACATCATCAAAAGATATTTGTTTAGCAACAAAATGTCAAGCCTATACATGCCATTTTCAAAGTTTAGTTACCAATACCGAAAGATGCTCCGATAGTGTGGATGACTTTAGTCCTAAAATTCCCGAGACCGTAGCTAACGAACGAGATCTATAAAACAGAGAGTTAAAGGCAACGGAGTAAGCATTCAAATGCATAGTAAGTTTTAAAGTAACAAAATCATTTAAAAGAATAGCACAGTGATATTTAAGCTTGTTTATTTCATCCCTTGGCCGAATAGGAACATAACTAGGGTACTACTCCCTTCATTCATGTCGTTTAAACGTATCATACCATTCATTCATATCACAAAGGTAATATCAAGGTATCCAACTAAATTTAACCTATAGCCGAATGCGTTCATTTTAATTATTACGAAAAACTCATGCATATACACATACATCCCATATTCGTGTAGTTGAACTCTATGAATCAGAACTCATACATCATGATCAAGTCATAAGTGTTCTAGAGACTTTAAACAATGGTCAAGCATTCCCACCAAATTTCAAAATCACAATCCAGAGGAAATCAAATTTTTGAACGAGAGTAAGATGCATACCTGGCTATCTTACGGTAGGTAACACTTTTGTTTAGGATTGTTTCGACATTTATTATTTAATTTTTCACACAAATACCTATGAGATTTTTCACTCGGATGTGATGCCGGCACAGATGCCCTTCGAGACCAAGCCCGGTCTTTAACACTAGCTCGAAAGCCCTTCGAAACTAAGTCCGGTCATATCACTGGCTCGAAAGCCCTTCGAGACTAAGCTCGGATCATATCACTGGCTCGAAAGCCCTTCGGGACTAAGCTCGAATAATATCACGGGCTCGAAAGCCCTTCGAGACTAAGCTCGGATCATATCACTGGCTCGAAAGCCCTTCGAGACTAAGCTCGGATCCTATCACCGGCTCGAAAGCCCTTCGAGACTAAGCTCGGATTTAAACCCCAATTAACATTCACATAGATACATATATATATCGTATCACATTTGCATCTCATTCCTATTACTCAAATACAATCACGACATGGTTACCAACCATACGATATTCGATTCACTAATCATAAACTAAGAGCACAATTTCGTTTCAAGTTACGACAAAATTCAAGGTTTACATACGGCTTCCAACAATTTCACAGATTATCTCTCCCATGACGACATTCAAGTATAACTTTTAAGTCTAAGTTTATATTTTACACATATGTACTATAACTTCATCAAATCACGAGTTGAAATTCGTTACTCGAAAACTTACTTCGTATCTTTCTGAGTAGTATATGGGTTGGCTATTCCACGACCTTCGCTTTTCCCTTGTCCGAGAGTGTCCCTCTTTGCTCTTGAGCTTCATCAAACAAGTTTAATTATATTAAACTTTATCCATTCATCTCACTTGTTCACTTTACTTTCATTCCAACAAGACACATACATACTTCCTTTACTAAACACATTCGGCCAAAACACAATTAAGCTACATGTCACATATAGATTTTTTATTTAAAACAAGTATACATAGATCTTTTAACCAACTCATTCCTCAATACATAGTAATCATTAAGGGTCGAATATGTCATATTCTAAATGATTTAATCATTAGTCATTGTCCATCACTTTTAGTACATAATTCACATATTTGGTCAATTTCACATTCGGTTAAGCTCAAACACATAAGACAATCTTTGAAGTTTCATGTCACCACTTAGTAAGCGCACACTCATGTGAACTTAAGTGCAATAATTATCTATAAACTATTTATTCACTATTTCCTCTCATAAAATAAATTTCTAGCTCCCATTCGGCATACTAGTATTATGTTAATCCATTTCTTATCTTGTTATCACAAGCATAACAAAGTTACTTTCCAATCATAATTATCACCTCATTTATCCATTTACTACAGACAAAACCGAATGTCCAATAAGCAAACAATGCACACAAGGTATAATTACTTCAATTTTGGCCTACAATTTCCTAATTCAACTTCCCACAACTCGAATGGCCACATTTTCTTCTTTTAATGACTTAACAACCACAATTGCTCAAGTAGGTACTTAAAACCACATTCGGCAATAGCATATCCCTATTCCACATATAATTCAAAGTATTTTATACCATAATTCACCTAAACCGAATCTAAATTATTTTTTAACTCAAAATTTATCAAATTTAACACTCAAGCACACAAATTTCCTTCAACTATAAACACCTTCACATTCGGCAATTGTGTCATTGCCTAAACAAACCTCAAAATCATCTTTTATAACACCTATTAACTACATTAGCTATTTTCAATATCAACTAACAACGTTTCATACAACCACACCCTTGATCGAACAAGTTTCTTTCAAATTAACTAAATTATAAGCCATGGGCTAGATAAAATACAAGCTAACAACCAAAATGCACCTAAAATTTTCAAATAAAACAATTAAACTTACCCTAATCAAGCCTTGCTCAAAACCGATTGCAAGAAGCTATTTCTCCCCCTTTTCTCTTCAAATTCGGCAAAGATGAACAAATAAGAACAACTTTGTTCTTTTCACCCTTTTCTTTTATTAATTAATTGTCTAATATATTAACCACCAATCACATTTGATTTAATATCACAAAATACAAAAATAATTATTGAAAAGCTTGCATGGCCGGCCACTAATGTGTAAATATGCATATTTGACATGCAAATCTAATTATTTCAAAGCTTTCCTTATTTTAGTCATTACAATTTGTCCATCTAAATTTCTAAGTTTCTCAACTAAGGCCTTGTTAATAAATTCACATTTAATTTGTCAAATTCAAACATCAAAAATTCACACATACAATTAGCACATAAATTAAACATAGGAAATTAAAATCAACTTTTTCATTGACTCGGTTTAGTGGTCCCGAAACCACTTCCCAACTAGGGTCAAAATAAGGCTGTCACAACTCTCCCTCCTTTAGGGATTTTCGTCCCCAGAAATCTTACCCAAAAATAGATTTGGATATCTGTCTTTCATAGTATTCTCGGGCTCCCAAGTTGTTTCCTCGATCTCGTGCTTGAGCTACAGCACTTTTACTAACGAAACTTTTTTATTTCGCAATTCTTTAACTTCTCGAGCTAAAATACAGATAGGCTCTTCTTCATAACTCAAATTAGGCTAAATTTCAACCTCCGACGGATTTATCACATGCGAAGGATCGGATCTATAGTGACGAAGCATCGATACATGAAAAACATTATGGATCCTTTCAAGTTCAGGGGGCAAAATCAGCTTATAAGCAACCAGCCCAATCCGTTTTGATATCTCATACAGTTCGATGAATCTCGGACTCAATTTGCCTTTACGGCCAAAACGAAGTATCTTTTTCCACGGTGAGACTTTCAGAAACACTCTATCACCAATCCGATACTCGATATCTTTACGTTTCAAGTCTGCGTACGATTTCTGACAATCTGATGCTATTTTCAAACTATCACGAATCGTCTTCACTTTCTGTTCAGCCTCTTTGATTAAATCAACCCCGAGAATCTTATTCTCACTAAGCTCGGACCAAAACAGAGGTGTACGGCATTTTCGACTGTAAAGAGCTTCGTAGGGTGCCATCTGAATACTCGATTGGAAACTGTTATTATACGCAAATTCAACCAGGGTAAATATTTTTCCCACGAACCGCTGAACTCGAGAATACAACATCTCAACATGTCCTCGAGTATCTGAATAACCCGTTCGGATTGACCGTCAGTTTGTGGATGGAAAGCGGTGCTGAAATGAAGTTTAGTACCCAATGCCTCATGTAATTTCTTCCAGAACCGCGAAGTAAATCAGGGATCTCGATATGAAACAATTGAAGTCGGCACTCCGTGCAATCGCACAATCTGAGAAACATATAATTCCGCTAACTTATCAAGGGAAAAGTCTGAACGAACCGGGATGAAATGAGCTGATTTGGTTAGTCTATCTACAATAACCCAAATAGAATCTTTCTTACTCGGTGTTAATGGTAATCCAGACACAAACTCCATCGTAACTCGATCCCACTTCCACTCAGGTATTAGGATCGGCTGAAGTAATCATGAAGGCACCTGATGTTCCGCTTTTACTTGCTAACATACTAAACATTTAAATACGAATTCAGAGATGCCCCGTTTCATGCCGTGCCACCAATATTGACGTTTCAAGTCGTTATACATTTTAGTGCTACCCGGATGTATAGACATTCGGCTATTATGAGCCTCATTCAAGATAGTCAAAATGAGCTCTGAATTTCTCGAAACACACACAATCCCTAAACCTCAAACAGTCATTAGTATCGACCTGAAACTCCGAATTTACACTTGAATCACACTAAACTCGTTTAGCAACTAAATCATCATCGACTTTCTGAGCTTCTCGAATCTATCGAAGTATCACAGGTCTTGCTTCCAATTCAGCAATCAACACATCGTTTGCCGACAATGTTAATCTCACGTTCATAGCTCGCAGGGAAAATAGGGATTTTCGGCTAAGAGCGTCTGCAACCACATTAGCTTTTCCCGGATGATAATCAATGATAAGTTTGTAGTCTTTTAGCAATTCTAGCCACCGTCTTTGCCTCAAATTCAAATCTCTTTGAGTCATCAGATATTTGAGACTTTTGTGATCAGAGAAGATGTGACACTTGTCACCGAACAGATAGTGTCGCCAAATCTTCAAGGCGAAAACGATAGCGGCTAATTCAAGATCATGAGTCGGATAATTTTGTTCGTGAGGCTTCAACTATCTCGAAGCATAAGCGACAACTCGGCCTTCTTGCATCAAAACGCAACCTAAACCGTTCAGACTTGCATCGCTATAAACTACAAACTCTTTACCGGACTCTAGCTGAACTAATACTGGAGCTTCCGTCAAAAGGGTTTTCAGCTGGTCGAAAATTTGCTGACATTTATCAGACCACTCGAACCTAACATCTTTTTGTAGCAGTCTCGTCAATGGTACCGCGATCATCGAGAAACTTTTGACGAATCGTCGGTAATAACCAGCAAGTCCTAAGAAGCTTCGAACTTCGGAAACATTTCTAGGGGGTTTCCAGTCAAGAATAGCTGAAATTTTGTTCAGATCAACTCGAATACCCGAAGCAGATACTATATGTCCCAAGAAGCCGACCTCATGCAACCAGAATTCGCACTTGCTGAATTTCGCATACAATTGATTTTCACGTAAAGTCTGAAGTACAAGTCTCAAATGCTCAACATGCTCGATCTCAACGAGAGAGTAAATCAAAATGTCATCGATGAACACTACTACAAAACAGTCCAAAAACGGCCTAAACACCTGGTTCATTAAATCCATGAAAACCGCAGGGGCATTAGTGAGCCCAAACAGCATCACTAAGAATTCGTAGTGTCCGTATCTCGTTCTGAATGCGGTTTTCGACAGGTCAAAATCTCTAACCCTCAACTGGTAATAACCAGATCGTAAATCAATCTTCGAGAACACTGAAGCTCCTTCCAACTGATCGAACAAGTTGTCGATTCGGGGAAACGGATACTTATTCTTTACAGTGGCTTTATTCAACTGTCAATAGTCGATGCACATTCTCATAGTCTCGTCTTTCTTTTTCACAAACAAAATCAACACACCCCAGGGTGAGAAACTCGGTCGTGCGAAACCTCTGTCTGTCAACTCTTGCAGCTGAGATTTCAATTCTTTTAACTCGGTAGGTGCCAAACGGTATGGGGCAATCGAAATTGGAATCGTACCAGGAATCAGCTCTATACCGAACTCAACCTCTCTAACGGGTGGCAATCCCGGTAATTCCTCGAGAACACATCAGAATACTCGCAAACTACAGGTACAATTTCAATTTCTCGCTCGGATATTTTGTCGTCTGACACATAGGCCAGATACGCTTCATACCCCTTCCTGACATATTTCTGGGCTGACATGGAAGTTATTACGGCCGGTAGTCCGTTTAAATCAGTGGATTCAATCTGAATTATATCATTATTCGAACATTGCAAATCAATAGTCTTCCGCTTGGAATTCACTACCGCATCGTGAACAGTCAACCAATCTATTCCGAGAATAATATCGAATTCGTCAAAAGGTAAAAGCATCAAATCAGCTGGAAAACAAAAATCTCAAATCATTAAGGGACACTTCTTGCATACTTTATCAACCAGAACACAACGACACAAAGGATTTGACACTCGAATTACGAACTCCGTAGACTCAACAGGAAGAGTCTTACTGGAGGCTAAAGTTTCACACACATACGAATGGGTTGAACCGGGATCAATCAGAGCAATAGCATCAGTATTAAAGAGAGTAAAAGTACCGGTAATAACATCCGGAGAAGAAGCCTCCTCTCGGGCTCGAATAGCATATGCTCTGACGGGTGCACGTGCCTCGGATCTGGCTACAGTGTCTCTAGTCCCTTACTGATTACCACTAGAATTTCCTCCACGCCTTGGTGGTCTACCCCGGGTTGTCGTACCACTGCATCTCTGACTCGGATCGAGAGTATGCTCATTAACTTTTGGACAGTCTTTGATAAAGTGATCGGCAGATCTGCATCTGAAGTAGGAGCGGTCATGATGTCTACAGCTCCCCGGGTGCCATTTACCACAATATTTACAATTAGATCTATCCCGACGTTCATTGTAAACACTAGCGACAGAAGTAGCCCGCGAACTCATGGGGGGTCGATGATGATCACGTCTAGAAAAACCAGAACTGTACTTAGATTGGCCCGAGTCATCTCTAATCTTTTTGGACGATTGCTGAATAGATTTTCTCGCAGATCTCTTACGGAACTCTCTAGCTTCAACTTTTCTTTTCTCATTACCGAGCTCTTCGGCTTTGCAAGCTCATTCGACCAGCACGATAAACTCTTTAATTTCTAGAATTCCCACCAGCAATCTGATATCTTCGTTTAATCTATCCTCGAAACGTTTACACACAATAGCCTTGGAGGATACACATTCGCGAGCAGATCGACTGAGCCGCATGAACTCTCTCTCATACTCGGTTACTGACATCCGACCTTGCTTGAGCTCAAGAAATTCCTTCCGTTTCTTGTCGATAAATCTCTGACTGATGTATTTCTTGCGAAACTCGGTTTGGAAGAACTCCCAAGTGACCCGCTCTCTCGGAACAACAGAAACCAGAGTATTCCACCAGTAAAATGCAGAGTCACGTAACAGAGATACCGCACATTTTAAACACTCCTCGAGAGTACAGGAAACTCATCGAAAACTCGGATGGTGTTATCGAGCCAAAACTCAGCCTGTTCGGCATCATCACTGGGGTAGCTCAGAATTCTTCAGCCCCGTATTTTCTAATTTTGTCAACTGGGGGCCTACTCGATCTCATTGGATCGGTCATAAGAGGGGCTACATAAGTTGGTAACGGCGTATTCGGGGGTGGGGGTTGTGGAACAGCCGGATTTTGTCTAAGAAATTGAGCGAACCAATCACTCATCATTGTATAGAAGGCTTGTCTCGTGTCATCGACTCGTTGACTGATTTTCGGCTGAGAGTCATTCGGCACTGTCCCTTGCACGGGGGCAGGTGCTATGCTCTCAACATCTTCCGCTACGGCTCGGTCAGGTTCAGGGTCCATTTCTATACCAAAGATCACATTTCAGATGTCAGAAATCATCACACTATCGCATTTACATTAAATGGCATGTATAGCTAGACTCATACTTACTACGGTAGTCCGAGAATCAACTAAACCATAGCTCTGATACCAATAAAATGTAACACCCTATACCCGTACCCGTCGCCGGAGGGTTAAGAGGCATTACACGACACTCATTTAATTTAACAAATCATGTCATTAACACTTATGGGAACAGCTTGAAAGTATATCGGATTTCCAAATCTAAGTTATAATATATATACATACATAATTGTACATACATCATGAATAAACTTAACATCACAGATATAAAAGTAAAGTATTTAGGTAAGCCATTTTCGCATGGCCAAACTTAATTACATCATCAAAAGATATTTGTTTAGCAACAAAATGTCAAGCCTATACATGCCATTTTCAAAGTTTAGTTACCAATACCGAAAGATGCTCCGATAGTGTGGATGAATTTAGTCCTGATTCCCGAGATCGTAGCTAACGAACGAGATCTATAAAATAGAGAGTTAACGGCAACGGAGTAAGCATTCAAATGCATAGTAAGTTTTAAAGTAACAAAATCATTTAAAAGAATAGCATAGTGATATTTAAGCTTGTTTATTTCATCCCTTAGCCGAATAGAAACATAACTAGGGTACTACTCCCTTCATTCATGTCGTTTAAACATATCATACCATTCATTCATATCACAAAGGTAATACCAAGGTATCCAACTAAATTCAACCTATAGCTGAATACGTTCATTTTAATTATTACGAAAAACTCATGCATATACACATACATCCCATCTTCGTGTAGTTGAACTCTATGAATCAGAACTCATACATCATGATCAAGTCATAAGCGTTCTAGAGACTTTAAACAATGGTCAAGCATTCCCACCAAATTTCAAAATCACAATCCAGAGGAAATCAAATTTTTGAACGAGAGTAAGATGCATACCTGGCTATCTTACGGAAGGTAACACTTTTGTTTAGGATTGTTTCGACATTTATTATTTAATTTTTCACACAAATACCTATGAGATTTTTCACTCAGATGTGATGCCGGCACGGATGCCCTTCGGGACCAAGCCCGGTCCTTAACACTAGCTCGAAAGCCCTTTGGAACTAAGTCCGATCATATCACTAGCTCAAAAGCCCTTCAAGACTAAGCTCGGATCATATCACTGGCTTGAAAGCCCTTCGGGACTAAGCTCGCATCATATCACGGGCTCGAAAGCCCTTCGAGACTAAGCTCGGATCATATCACTGGCTCGAAAGCCCTTCGAAACTAAGCTTGGATCGTATCACTGGCTTGAAAGCCCTTCGAGACTGAGCTCGGATTTAAACCCCAATTAACATTCACATAGATACATATATATATATATCGTATCACATTTGCATCTCATTCCTATTACTCAAATACAATCACGACATGATTACCAACCATACAACATTCGATTCACTAATCATAAACTAAGAGCACAATTTCGTTTCAAGTTACGACAAAATTCAAGGTTTACATACGGCTTCCAACAATTTCACAGATTATCTCTCCCACGATGACATTCAAGTATAACTTTTAAGTCTAAGTTTATCTTTTATACATCTGTACTATAACTTCATCAAATCACTAGTTGAAATTCGTTACTCGAAAACTTACTTCGTTTCTTTCTGAGTAGTATACGGGTTGGCTATTCCACGACCTTTGCTTTTCCCTTGTCCGAGAGTGTCCCTCTTTGCTCTTGAGCTTAATCAAACAAGTTTAATTATATTAAACTTTATCCATTCATCTCACTTGTTCACTTTACTTTCATTCCAACAAGACACATACATACTTCCTTTACTAAACACATTCGGCCAAAACACAATTAAGCTACATGTCACATATAGATTTTTGATTTAAAACAAGTATACATAGATCTTTTAACCAACTCATTACTCAATACATAGTAATCATTAAGGGCCGAATATGTCATATTCTAAATGATTTAATCATGAGTCATTGTCCATCACTTTTAGTACATAATTCACATATTTGGTCAATTTCACATTCGGTTAAGCTCAAACACATAAGACAATCTTTAAAGTTTCATGTCACCACTTAGTAAGCGCACACTCATGTGAACTTAAGTGCAATAATTATCTATAAACTATTTATTCACTATTTCCTCTCATAAAATAAATTTCTAGCTCCCATTCGGCATACTAGTATTATGTTAATCCATTTCTTATCTTGTTATCACAAGCATAACAAAGTTACTTTCCAATCATAATTATCACCTCATTCATCCATTTACTACAGACAAAACTGAATGTCCAATAAGCAAACAATGCACACAAGGTATAATTACTTCAATTTTGGCCTACAATTTCCTAATTCAACTTCTCACAACCCGAATGGCCACATTTTCTTCTTTTAATGACTTAACGACCACAATTGCTCAAGTAGGTACTTAAAACCACATTCGGCAATAGCATATCCCTATTCCACATATAATTCAAAGTATTTTATACCGTAATTCACCTAAACCGAATCTAAATTATTTTCTAACTCAAAATTTATCTAATTTAACACTCAAGCACACAAATTTCCTTTAACTATAAACACCTTCACATTCAGCAATTGTGTCATTGCCTAAACAAACCTCAAAATCATCTTTTATAACACCTATTAACTACATTAGATATTTTCAATATCAACTAACAACGTTTCATACAACCACACCCTTGATCGAACAAGTTTCTTTCAAATTAACTAAATTATAAGCCATGGGCTAGATAAAATACAAGCTAACAACCAAAATGCACCTAAAATTTTCAAAGAAAACAATTAAACTTACCCTAATCAAGCCTTGCTCAAAACCGATTGCAAGAAGCTATTTCTCCCCCTTTTCTCTTCAAATTCGGCAAAAATGAACAAATAAGAACAACTTTGTTCTTTTCACCCTTTTCTTTTATTAATTAATTGTCTAATATATTAACCACCAATCACATTTGATTTAATATCACAAAATTAAAAAATAATTATTGAAAAGCTTGCATGGCTGGCCACTAATGTGCAAATATGCATATTTGACATGCAAATCCAATTATTTCAAAGCTTTCCTTATTTTAGTCATTACAATTTGTCCATCTAAATTTCTAAGTTTCTCAACTAAGCCCTTGTTAATAAATTCACATTTAATTTGTCAAATTCAAACATCAAAAATTCACACATACAATTAGCACATAAATTAAACATAGGAAATTAAAATCAACTTTTTCGTTGACTCAGTTTAATGGTCCCGAAACCACTTCCCAACTAGGGTCGAAATAGGGCTGTCACATAAGGAGTGAGCTCATAAGCTTAATGTGAGTATAATTCAAAGATATAGTAATTTTGTGCCATTCCAGTGGCCAATGTAGCCTTCAGAATTCAACCATAATGTATACGTCGAGTTTAACACCCCTAACCCATTTCTATTGCCAAAATAAGATTACGTAGCATTACCATACAATCGGAAACATTTAAACTTTATATTATTCAATAATTTCATCGTATCATAAACCATTCATAACCATGCATAATGTCCTTAAATTGAGCCCTCGAGGCCCTAAAAATAGCTTAGAAGCAAATCGAGACTAATATGAAATAATTTGAAATTTAAAGGAAAAAGTTGCAAAATTTGCGAAACATGGGTCACAGGCCCGTGTGGGTAGGCCATGTGCCTCACATGGCTAAAACACACACCCATGTCTTTAGCCATGTAACCTTCGAGTTAGGGACACACGGCTATGTCCTAGCCTGTCTCTTCACCCGTGTAACTCTCTAAGTAGGATCAGACGCCTGTGTGCCAGGTCATGTAACTCATTGACTTGGAACCTTAAGAAATTCTCAAATAATACATAACCGTGTTGCCAGGCCCTGTACCTCACATGGCTGACTCACACACCCGTGTCTCAAGCCGTGTGAACCCAAATTTCACCTAAATCAAGCCATTTCATAACCTAATCATGCATGAACATTCAACCCATTTGTGCACACTTAAAAGGAACATACATCAAAATGTCATTTCAAGATTCTGGTTCAACTAACCAATATGCCATTCAAAGGTAGCTCAATCATAAGAATACAACATTTACCAAAACATGTAAACATTACCTAACTCCATGCATAAAGACTTCACTCTATTATGTGCTTCAAACATATCATAATTGACCATTTCCAAACCAACATTTTGTACCAAAAATGTCATACATATCAAATCTCCAAAAATGACCAAAATGACTTACCTAAACAAGCATTATAAGTTCATCAACCGTATATAAACATCAAGGTACAAACATATCAAATTACCATTTACATAATCATCCTATACATGTTAATATTGACATTTATATACATACTAATCTAGTTCAAATATGAACTAAAACATGTCACAAGTAACCATTTTCAAACCATCAACAACATGCCAAGAGAACTTCATAAACAAGCACTTTAAAGCTACCAAAACAACCTAACTTGGTAAGGCATCATGTGTACAAAATCAACACAGCTTTCCAAAGCTTAGACAACCTAAAACACCATTAACACATACATCATAATACCATTACAAATCACCCTATACATGCCATTATAAACCTTAGCCAAATTACTTAAAAACTATTAAATTGCCCACTGGATTGTGTGATAGATCTCTGACAAGCTTTCAACTGGTCGAGCTTCCGATAATCTATAAAATAAAGGAAAAACAACTACGAAGCAATGAATGCTTAGTAAGCTCATATAAACTTAAAAGGTAACTTACCATTTAAATAATGAAATTTATAGAATAAGTATAAACATTTACCGATGCCATAAGCTTAATGAAATCCTATATAACACCATCAAACTCACAAGTTAGTATACTCTCTCATAATACATATGAAATCAACCATATATATAAACATAACACTTAATTCATCATCATTAACATATGATCATATTTCATTCCATTTTCTTACTTATCATTTCCAATACCATGAGTTTAATACAAGTCTATTCAAGCATCATCAAGCTCACTTGTTAGTAGCTTAATTAAAAAATCATATAAACTCATTTATAACATAAATAGATTTCCTAAGATACATTACATACACGTTAAACCTTTCATAAAGTCTTGAACCTTTCCATTGAGTCAATTACCGTTCCATTCCTTTTCTTGCCCGTTTAACCATCTAGAATTACATCAGATACTCAGGAAAGCTCACAGGAAGCGTGCCTTTACATATAATTGTAACCTTTCCTTTACATCAATGCTCACAGGAGCTGTGAAATGGGCCTACTCACACGAGCTGTGGGTCAAAATGTAAGGTACACATGCTACTCACACAAGAAATGGAGAATCCTCAATAAACGTAGGACCTCAGCCATCAGTAGGACTGTGACAGCCCTAATTCGACCCTAGTCGGGAAATGGTTACGTAACCATTAAACCGAGTCAGACAAAGTAATAAAATATTTAAATATTGCCTTTTGTGATTTTATCGTGTGAATTGCTATATGTGAAAGTTCATGTTTTAATTTTTGTTATTTGAATGCTAAATTAGCTTGAAGGGTCTAATTGCATGAAAAGTAAAATTAAGTGTTACATGTGTGAGTATTGAATTGTTGATGTTTTTGTAACTTAAGGGATTTATGATGAATTAAGACCAAGAAACCTTACATGGACACTTTCGGCCTTAGTTAGTGGAATTGAAATAAAATAAAAAGGGGTAGTTTCGTAATCTAATAATTAATTACATGCATGTCATGAAAGTGTTGGAAAATAAGCTTCATTTTTGTCTTTGTTTGGCCGAATATCAAAGTTAAAAAAAAAAAAGAAAACTCCCAAAGCTTTCGGCAATGGAGGAACTTGATTTTTAAGGTAAGTAAAATGATTCTTTTAAATTAGTTATGAAACTTAGTTGTAAATGGCATATAGTTGATAACCCATGGTTTTAAATTCTAGATTTAAATGTGCTTGGTGCATTCGGTAACTTATGAGGATTTTGGAAATCTTGTAAAAGCCTGTAATTCATGGTTATTTAAGTAATAGAGTCTTGAATGGATGAAATTTGATTGCTAAATGGATGAAAGGAGTGATGGTTGTAAGCAATTTTGAGGATTTGGTAAAGTTTTGCATTCGGCTATGTTAAGGTGGATGAATAAATTGTTTTCTTTTTAATGCAATGAGCATGGTAGAATAAGAGTGATTAAGCTAGCTAAATTCATGATTTTGTGGATTTTATGAAAATTAAGAATCGGTTATAATGCTTATGTTATTTTTGTTTTAGTTGCCGACTATGATCTTGTATAGGGAATTGAGTAGGTGACAATTGAGTTTAATTTAATTGAAATCCTTGTGTTTAAATAGTTGTATGTGTTATAATGCAAAATGATGAATTGGATTACCATAGAGAAATCGGTTTTCATTATTGTGGATGAGTGTCGAATGGTAGTAAGTTGGATAAGTATGTGGTGTGATAATTTGTAATAGAATAGAGTAGTGGATACCTTGTGGCCGTATGAACTTAGGATTTTCTCAAATAAAAGTCTTAAAGTGGTTACCTTGCTTGGTTGGATGAATGACCTAGGGAATAGTAGTAATATGTCAATTTGTTATATGGTATTCGGCCATTTGATGTGATGGTAAAACTTTACATTAGGTGGTTTGAAAGAGTGTCAATAAAAAAAATAAATAATAAATAATAATGTGATTATAGTACTCTACTGAATTTGAATATTGAGCAAATAAAATTTGGTTAAGTGATTAAATGAGCTCGTTTGTTTAATTTAGCTCAAGAGCAAAGAGGATCAAAGTCGGATAGAGGAAAGGAGAAAGTAATTGGGTAGTCGATCTGCAACTGTTCAGATATACTAAGGTAAGTTTTGAGTGTACCAAATTTGCATATACACGAATGTGATGTGAAAACATCTAGGTTGAATGCTTTATAGCTAGGTAATCTTACTTAGATAAAGATCCAATATGAAACATGTGGTATGAGTAGATTGTTGTATGCATATATTGGATTGAATGAGTAATGTGATTAGCTTGAATGTATGAAATTATATGATGATTCACATTAAACCGAATGGGCATGGTATGGCATTTTATATGTGTTCAGTAAATTGAGTTTATGAAAAGATGTTATAATATATGTATTTTACCCATGCTGAAAATAACTAATGATCTATGAAAATGATGAGTCATGCACGACGTGTTAGAATATGATACATTCGGGCCCTCGTGCCTAGCAGGCTTTGTGCCGATGATACTTTCGGGCCCTCGTGCCTAGCAAGCTTCGTGCCGGTGATACATTCGGGCCCTCGTGCCTAGCAGGCTTTGTGCTGGTGATACATTCGGGCCCTTGTGCCTAGCAGGCTTCATGCTGGTGATACTTTCGGGCCCTCGTGCCTAGCAGGCTTCGTGCTGGTGATACTTTCGGGCCCTTTTGTTTTATAGATTGCATTTGAAGCTACGGTTCAAGGGATTCAAGTCCAAGTCACTCGCACTATCGTCAATAAATTTTTGGTACTCTCAAAGGTTTATTTCCTTCATCAAACAATGGCATGTATAGGCTAAAATCTTTGTTTTGGAAATCGAATTTCATTTTTGAATTGTAAATATGTATAGCCATGCAAAAATGGCTTTACTAATTGCTATATATATATAAATTGTGCATGTTAATGATTGAGTATGAATGAACATGGAAAAAGCGTGCTTAAGAGAGTAATACCGTATATGTTATGCTTGTTAGATTGATAGTTTGATAATAAAGGCTCTTAATATGAGATTGAGATACCACTTAGTATCACTTATGTATAAGGTTTAAGTTTGTTTGCTTGAAGTTGTTACTTGCCTATAAACAATTAGGATCAATCGATTAATTGTGATAAAAGCCCTTTTGAAGCCAGCTATACAAATTCATATCATGGCCGAGTTTAGGTAATCTTTGGGGAGTCATTTATGAGCTTACATTTTCGGCTAGGTAGTAAAATGATGCTTAAGTTAATTTCACTTATAAAATTTTGCTATATGATTGTTAACAAATAGTTAAGGTACTACACAAATTCAATTTATGAGTGGTTTGTATGCGAATGTACTCGGATTAAGAATTCTTGAAACATTGTGCGATTTCGTTCTGTGCTATCACATGTTTGTTCCGTAATGCTTCTTAACCCTCCGTCGATAGGTACGGGTTAGGGGTGTTACATTTTATTAGTATCAGAGCTACAGTTTAGTCGGTTCTCGGACTAACGTAGTGTGTGTGTGTATATAGCTATACATGCCATTGTATGTTAATACGATAGTGTAGTGACTTCTGGCTTTAGAAATTATGATTTTTCTATAGAAATGAATCCCGATCCTAAACGAGCTACAGCGGATGACGTGGAGAGTCTAGCGCCGGCTCCCATACAAGGGACCGCGCCTAATGACTCCCAGCCAAATGCCAGTCATCGCGATGATGACACTAGACTAGCTTTCTATGCGATGATGAGTGATTGGTTCACTCAGTTTATTCGAACAAATCCGACTGCTCCACAACCCCCGCCCCTAAATACTCCTTTCCCGACATACGTAGCTTCTCCTGTGACTGATCCTCTTAGATCGAGTAGGCCTCCGGTTGGCAAGATTAGAAAATATGGGGCTGAAGAGTTCCGGGCTACAGTCAGCGATGATGCTGAGCAGACTGAGTTTTGGCTCAATAATACGATCCGAGTTTTTGATGAATTATCGTGTTCGCCCGAAGAATGTCTGAAGTGTGCTGTATCTCTATTACGTGATTCCGCTTACTATTGTTGGAATACATTGGTCTCTATAGTGCCAAAAAAACAGGTCACTTGGGAGTTCTTCCAAACCGAATTCTGGAAAAAGTATATCAGTCAGAGATTCATTGATCAAAAATGGAAAGAATTTCTTGAGCTTAAACAAGGCCAAATGTCTGTAACTGAATATGGGAGAGACTTTGTACAGCTTAGTAGATATGCTCGTGAGTGTGTATCATCCGAGGCTATCATGTGTAAACGTTTCGAGGATGGGTTAAATGAAGATATCAAGTTGTTAGTCGGTATTTTAGAAATCAAAAAGTTTGTAGTACTTGTCAAGCGAGCTTATAAAGTAGAAGAGCTCAGTATTGAAAAGAAAAAGGCTGATGACGGAGTCAGAGAATTCCAAAAAAGATCAGCGGGAAAGTCTCTTCAGCAATCCTCGAAGAAATTTCGAGATGAGTCTAGTAGATCTAAGGCTAATTTGGGTTATTCTAGACGAGATCGTGATTGACCTCCAGTGAGTACGCGAGCCACTTACATTGCTAGTGTAGGCAATGACCGTAGGGATAGAACAGTTTGCGAGCATTGTGGTAAATGGCATCCGGGGAGATGCAGATTGCATGACCGCTCATGTTTTAAATGTGGAGCTGCTGATCACTTTATAAAGGATTGTCCGAAACAGGTTGAACGTAATACTGCTCCTAGTGAGAGGCCTGGTAACACGGCTGTGCGAGGACGACCACTGAGGCAGGGAGGTAATACTAGTGGCAGTCAGAGAGGGACTAGAGACACGGCGGTCAGATCTGAGGCCCGTGCACCTGCCAGGGCTTATGCCATCCGTGCCCATGAGGAGGTTTCTTCCTCTGACGTTGTTACCGGTATTTTCACTCTCTTCGACACTGATGTTATAGCTCTGATTGATCCCGGTTCAACCCATTCATATGTGTGTGAAACTTTAGCATCCAATAAGACTCTACCTGTTGAGTCTACTGAGTTCGTAATCCGAGTATCAAACCCTCTGGGTCGATGTGTGTTTGTCGATAAAGTGTGCAAGAAATGCCCCTTAATGATTCGAGACTTTTGTCTTCCGGCTAATTTGATGCTATTACCGTTTGATGAATTTGATATTATTCTCGGGATGGATTGGTTGACTACGCATGACACAGTAGTGAATTGCAAGCGAAAGATTATTGATCTACGATGTTCAAATAATAAGATAATTCGGGTTGAGTACTCTAATTTGAGCGGGTTGTCAGCTGTGATATCTTTGATGCAAGCTCAAAATTATTTAAAAAGGGGGTGTGAGGCATATCTCGCGTTTGTGATTGATAGTAAAGAGTCAGAAAAAAAGCTTGAATCTGTGCCAATAGTCTGTGAATATCCGGATATGTTTCCCGAGGAATTGCCGGGATTACCACCTGTCCGTGAAGTGGAGTTTGGTATTGAACTTCTACCTGGAACAGCTCCGATTTCGATAGCTCCGTATCATATGGCACCAACTGAATTAAAAGAATTGAAGGTTCAGCTATAAGAGTTGACGGATAGAGGTTTCGCTCGACCGAGTTTCTCACCCTGGGACGCACCAGTATTGTTCGTGAAAAAGAAAGACAGAACCATGAGAATGTGCATCAACTATCGTCAATTAAATAAAGTGACGATAAAAAACAAATATCCGTCACGGCACATTGATGATTTGTTCGATCAACTGAAAGGAGCCTCAGTGTTCTCGAAGATAGATTTGAGATCGGGTTATTATTAGCTGTGAGTTCGGGATTCAGACGTGCCAAAAATGGCATTCAGAATGAGATATGGTCACTACGAGTTCTTAGTGATGCCGTTTGGGCTCACTAATGCCCCTACGGTATTTATGGACTTGATGAATCAAATTTTCAGACAATATTTGGATCGGTTTGTAGTTGTGTTTATTGACGATATTTTGATCTATTTGTGAGATGAAACCGAGCATGCCGAGCATCTGGGATTGGTATTACAGATTTTGCGAGACAAGCAACTTTATGCTAAGTTCAGTAAATGTGAGTTCTGGTTGAGAGAAGTTACCTTTTTGGGACATGTAGTATCCGCATCGGGTATACGGGTTGATCTGCGTAAAATTTCAGCTATACTTGACTGGAAGCCTCCGAGAAACGTCACTGAAGTTCGAAGCTTTTTGGGGCTTGCTGGTTACTACCGACGATTTGTGAAAGGGTTCTCGATGATCGCAACACCATTGACAAAACTGCTACACAAAGATGTCAAGTTCGAGTGGTTAGAAAAGTGTCAGAAAAGTTTCGACCAGCTGAAAATTCTTTTGACGGAAGCTCCTGTGTTGGTCCAGCCTGAGTCCGGTAAAGAATATGTTGTTTTTAGTGACGCCTCTCAAAACGGTTTAGGTTGCGTCTTGATGCAAGAAGGCCGAGTAGTCACGTATGCCTCGAGGCAATTGAAGCCTCATGAGAGAAATTATCCGACTCATGATCTTCAGCTTGCTGCTATTGTTTTTGCTTTAAAAATTTGGCATCACTACCTGTTCGGAGAAAAATGTCATGTCTTTTCCGATCATAAAAGTTTGAAGTATTTAATGACTCAAAAAGATCTGAATTTGAGACAAAGACGGTGGTTGGAATTACTAAAAGACTACGAGCTTGTCATCGATTATCATCCGGGTAAAGCTAATGTGGTTGCGGATGCTCTCAGTCGGAAATCCTTATTTTCTTTGCGAGCAATGAATGTCCATTTATCTGTGTCATCGGATAATTTGTTGATAGCAGAATTAAAAGCAAAACCAACGTACGTGCGATAAATTTGGGAAGCTCCGAAAGTCAATGCCGAATTGTCTGCAAAAAGAGCTCAGAGTATCCTGAAGACAGACTCAGAATTTCAAATTGACGACAATGATTGTTTGAGGTTCAAAAACTGATTATGCATTCCGAGAAAGTCAGAATTTTTTTCGATGATTTTGAAGGAGGCTCATGATGGTCGAATGTCAGTTCATCCGAGTACAAAAATGTATAATGACCTGAAATCTCAGTACTGGTGGCACGGTATGAAGCGAGACATCTCCGACTATGTTTCTAAATGCTTGATTTGTCAACAAGTGAAAGCGGAGCATTAGGTACCTTCGGGATTACTTCAACCGATCTTAATACCCGAGTGGAAGTGGGATCATGTTACAATGGATTTTGTGTCCGGCTTACCACTAACCCCGAGCAAGAAAGACTCCATTTGGGTTATAGTTGACAGATTGACCAAGTCGGCTCATTTTATCCCTGTTCGTACTGATTATTCACTTGAGAAGTTGGCGGAATTGTACATTTCTCAGATTGTGAAGTTGCACGGGGTGCCTACTTCCATCGTTTCGGATAGAGATTCCAGATTCACTTCGAGATTTTGGAAGAAATTACACGAGGCTTTGGGTACCAAATTATATTTTAGTACTGCTTTCCATCCGCAAATTGACGGGCAATCCGAACGGGTTATTCAAATACTCGAAGACATGCTGAGATGTTGTATTCTCGAGTTCAGCGGTTCGTGGGAAAAATATTTGCCTTTGGTTGAATTTGTGTATGACAATAGCTTTCAATCGAGTATCTAAATGGCACCCTACGAAGCTCTCTATGGTCGAAAGTGCCGTACACCTTTGTTTTGGACCGAGCTTAGTGAGACTAAGATTCTCGGGGTTGATTTAATCAAAGAGGCTGAACAAAAAGTGAAGACGATTCGTGACAGTTTCAAAATAGCATCAGATCGTCAGAAATCATACGCAGACTTGAAACGTAAAGATATCGAGTATCAGATTGGTGATAAGGTGTTTCTGAAAGTCTCGCCTTGGAAAAAGATACTTCGATTTGGCCGTAAAGGCAAGTTGAGTCCGAGATTCATCGGACCATACGAGATATCAGAACGGATTGGGCCGGTTGCTTATAAGCTGATTTTACCCCTTAAACTTGAGAAAATTCACTACGTTTTTCATGTATCGATGCTTCGTCGGTAAAGATCCGATCCCTCGCATGTAATTAAACCGTCGGAGGTTGAAATTCAACCCAATTTGAGTTATGAAGAAGAACCAATTTGAATTTTAGCTCATGAGGTGAAAGAGTTGCGAAATAAAAAGGTTTCGTTGGTAAAGGTATTGTGGCTTAAGCACGGGATTGAAGAAGCAACTTGGGAAATCGAGACATCTATGAAAGAACGTTATCCAAATTTATTTATCGGTAAGATTTTCAAGGACAAAAATTTCAAAAGGGGGGAGAGTTGTGACAGCCCTAATTCGACCCTAGTCGGGAAATGGTTACGTAACCATTAAACTGAGTCAGACAAAGTAATAAAATATTTAAATGTTGCCTTTTGTGATTTTATTGTGTGAATTGCTATATGTGAAAGTTCATGTTTTAATTTTTGTTATTTGAATGCTAAATTAGCTTGAAGGGTCTAATTGCATGAAAAGAAAAATTAAGTGTTACATGTGTGAGTATTGAATTGTTGATGTTTTTGTAACTTAAGGGATTTATGATGCAATAAGACCAAGAACCCTTACATGGACACTTTCGGCCTTAGTTAGTGGAATTGAAATAAAATAAAAGGGGGTAGTTTAGTAATCTAATAATTAATTACATGCATGTCATGAAAGTGCTTGGAAATAAGCTTCATTTTTGTCTTTGTTTGGCTGAATATCAAAGTTAAAAAAAAAAGAAAAGAAAACTCCCAAAGCTTTCGGCAGTGGAGGAACTTGATTTTTAAGGTAAGTAAAATGATTCTTTTAAATTAGTTATGAAACTTAGTTGTAAATGGCATATAGTTGATAACCCATGGTTTTAAATTCTAGATTTAAATGTGCTTGGTGCATTCGGTAACTTATGAGGATTTTGGAAATCTTGTAAAAGCTTGTAATTCAAGGTTATTTGAGTAATAGAGTCTTGAATGGATGAAATTTGATTGCTAAATGGATGAAAGGAGTGATGGTTGTAAGCAATTTTGAAGATTTGGTGAAGCCTTGCATTCGGCTATGTTAAGGTGGATGAATAAATTGTTTTCTTTTTAATGCAATGAGCATGGTAGAATAAGAGTGATTAAGCTAGCTAAATTCATGATTTTGTGGATTTTATGAGAATTAAGAATCGGTTATAATGCTTATGTTATTTTTGTTTTAGTTGCCGACTATGATCTTGTATAGGGGATTGAGTAGGTGACAATTGAGTTTAATTTAATTGAAATTCTTGTGTTTAAATCGTTGTATGTGTTATTATGCAAAATGATGAATTGGATTGCCATAGAGAAATCGGTTTTCATTATTGTGGATAAGTGCCGAATGGTAGTAAGTTGGATAAGTATGTGGTGTAATAATTTGTAATGGAATAGAGTAGTGGATACCTTGTGGCCGTATGAACTTAGGATTTTCTCAAATAAAAGTCTTAAAGTGGTTACCTTGCTTGGTTGGATGAATGACCTAGGGAATAGTAGTAATATGTCAATTTGTTATATGGTATTTGGCCATTTGATGTTATGGTAAAACTTTACATTAGGTGGTTTGAAAGAGTGTCAATAATAAAAAAAATTAAAAAAATAAATAATAATGTGATTATAGTACTCTACCGAATTTGAATATTAAGCAAATAAAATTTGGTTAAGTGATTAAATAAGCTCGTTTGTTTAATTTAGCTCAAGAGCAAAGAGGATCAAAGTCGGATAGAGGAAAGGAGAAAGTAATTGAGTAGCCGATCTGCAACTGTTTGGATATACTAAGGTAAGTTTTGAGTGTACCAAATTTGCATATACACGAATGTGATGTGAAAACATCTAGGTTGAATGCTTTATAGCTAGTTAATCTTACTTAGATAAAGATCCAATAAGAAACATGTGGTATGAGTAGATTACTGTATGCATATATTGGATTGAATGAGTAATGTGATTAGCTTGAGTATATGAAATTATATGATGATTCACATTAACCCAAATGGGCATGGTGTGGTATTTGATATGTGTTCAGTAAATTGAGTTTATGAAAAGATGTTATAATATATGTATTTTACCCATGCTGAAAATAACTAATGATCTACGAAAATTGTGAGTCATGCATGACATGTTAGAATATGATACATTCGGGCCCTTGTGCCTAGCAGGCTTTGTGCCGGTGATACTTTTGGGCCCTTGTGCTTAGCAGGCGTCGTGCCGGTGATACATTCGGGCCCTCGTGCCTAGCAGGCTTTGTGCCGGTGATACATTCGGGCCCTCGTGCCTAGCAGGCTTTGTGCTGGTGATACTTTCGGGCCCTCGTGCCTAACAAGCTTTGTGCCGGTGACTTGAGTATGTGTAAGGTTATGAGGAATTATAATACAACTTCGATAAAGTATGGATGTCGTATTAAGAAGGTCAGGTATGTATTTTATACTTATTTTAAATATTAAATTGGTATGTATCTTAAGTACTAAGCTTGATGGTTATATGAATGAGAGCTCTGTCTTTGTTTACTAAGGTTTACACATATTCGACTATGAATGATGCATATGTGAGAAAATGTGACTTGTGATAATAGATGATAGGAAACCATTTGTTAATAAATGTTGTAATTACCTCTTGTATAAATGTGTATTCGGCTAAATAGATTAGGCCCCTTTTAAATTGATTTTCTATTAGATTATATTGTTAAAGTTAGAAGGCATGAATTAGTTAAGTCACTCGAAGCTTACTAAGCTCATAGAAGCTTATTCTTTTTTTTTATGTTTCCTTTTGTTTTATAGATTGCATTTGAAGCTACGGTTCAAGGGATTCAAGTCCAAGTCACTCGCACTATCGTCAATAAATTTTTGGTACTCTCAAAGGTTTATTTCCTTCATCAAACAATGGCATGTATAGGCTAAAATCTTTGTTTTGGAAATCGAATTTCATTTTTGAATTGTAAATATGTATAGCCATGCGAAAATGGCTTTACTAATTGCTATATATATATAAATTGTGCATGTTAATGATTGAGTATGAATGAACATGGAAGAAGCGTGCTTAAAAGAGTAATACCGTATATGTTATGCTTGTTAGATTGATAGTTTGATAATAAAGGCTCTTAATATGAGATTGAGATACCACTTAGTATCACTTATGTATACGGTTTAAGTTTGTTTGCTTGAAGTTGTTACTTGCCTATAAACAATTAGGATCAATCGATTAATTGTGATAAAAGCCATTTTGAAGCCAGCTATACAAATTCATATCATGGCCGAGTTTAGGTAATCTTTGGGGAGTCATTTATGAGCTTACATTTTCGGCTAGGTAGTAAAATGATGCTTAAGTTAATTTCGCTTATAAAATTTTGCTATATGATTGGTAACAAATAGTTAGGGTACTACACAAATTCAATTTATAGTGGTTTGTATGCGAATGTATTTGAATTAAGAATTCTTGAAACATTGTGCGATTTCGTTCTGTGCTATCACATGTTTGTTCCGTAATGCTTCTTAACCCTCCGTCGATAGGTACGGGTTAGGGGTGTTACAAGGACATTCAAGACCAGCACCTAAAACATGAAATCCATAATGACATGTCATTTATATCCTACAACTTCCTAAGGATCAACCGGGACTCAATATCTGTCAATACATCACGGCATAAATTCATTTATACATAATTTTGTTTGTTTCATGACAAGTAATAACATTAAAATTTAGCTAACATTAAAACAATTACAATTCATACAAATTTACCCTAAATCGCAACCTTAACTAAGTATAGGGACTATTTGGTAATTATCTCTTCTCCTTGATTTTCCACTCATTCTTGATCTAAAATAATAATTCCATTCAATTCATTATTTCTAACAAAAAAATCAATTCCATTTATGCAATTAAGTCGTTTTGACATTTTTACAAAATTACCCCTAACATTTTACTTTTATACAATTTAGTCCCTAAGTTCAAAACATGCAAATTAACCATTTTTATTTAATTAATCCCATTCCAACATTTAAAATAATTAATTTAGCTTACAACCTATTATAATGAAAATTTACAGAACTACCCTTAAAGTTGACCCATTTTGCAATTTAGTCTCTAAACCCGAAGCTTGCAACTTCATCATTTTGACATAAAATTCATGCAAACCAATTTTTACCTATTTTTATGTATTTATCATCCATTTACAATATTTCCTTTAATTTTACCATTTTCATAAATAAGTCCTTATACCTTAAAATCATCAAAATTTACTTAATAAAACATGTCTTCTTATCAACTAAACTTAACAATCTATCATAAAACATCAAAAACATATAAAATCCATTCATGGCATAATCTACAACATTTATTAATTTTAAAAATTGACCCCCAAGTTAGTTGGACCTGATTGCAACGATTTCAAGAACATAAAAATTATAAGAAACTGATTAAAAACAACTATTGGAGCTTGAAGCTAGACGTGAGCTAGGTCTCCTTCTCCCCCTTTTTGTTTCGATTATGAGATGAAGAAGATGAAATTATCTATTTTTTTTCCTTTTTTCTATTTATTTAATTATTATAACATATAATTTAATGTTTTATATTTTAATAAACATTACTTTTTAACTAAATAACCCCACTAATCGTCCAACACTTTTAAAAATGGTATATTTACCTTTCAAGTCCATTTACTTTTATTTCCATAGCCATTTGACCCCTTTAACTAATAGAACTCAACTTTTACA
This sequence comes from Gossypium stocksii, assembly GCA_020496765.1. Lineage (NCBI taxonomy): Eukaryota > Viridiplantae > Streptophyta > Magnoliopsida > Malvales > Malvaceae > Gossypium > Gossypium stocksii. The sequence goes on from CM035625.1 coordinate 35,392,537, forward strand.
CTTTTTACAATTTAGTCCTTTTCATTTAATTAACCATTTAAACATCAAAATTTCTTGACAAAACTTTAATACAACATTGATGAAACTCTATAAATATTCAATAAAATATTTATGGCTCAGTTTATAGAAATGAGGTCACGATACCTCATTTTTTAAAACCACTTGACTTTAAGATCATACCACTTAAACCTAATTATTCATTCAAATAGCATAAATTGCTAATTCAAAATTTATTTTAATACCATATTTGACTCATAAATATAAAATATTAAATATTTACGGACTCATAAGCTAAATTTGTGGCCTCAAAACCATTTTTTCTGACACCACTGATAAATGGGCTACTGCACCGAGTGACGTGATCTCGCATACAACTTATAGGTCAAACCTTGAAAAGCCCAATCTCACAACATTTGGGCCAAATCTGGAAGAGTTGAAGAAGGAAGGATTCATGATGCCTTTAGAATTACCTTGGGCTCCATTATGCGAGCTAAGGCCAAGAAAATGAAGGAGTCATTCATGGGCCTAATTCAACATTTATAGGCTGAACCCAATCCGTTCAACAACTATTTGGCTTTAACTAAGGGTTCGAGTCCATGCAACTTCTTGCACATGATGAATTAAGTCTAAGATGATTTTTGGTGCCTTTCCCACAACTCATTTTTCATTTATTTAATTCCCCTCAGTTCATGATTGCTAAACTTTAATTATGGTGCTTTTTAGTTAAATTAGTTTTTGGTTGATTTAGTTACTTTAATTATGTTTTAAATATGTTTTAATTTAGCTATTAAATCTGTCCAATTTTGTTACAACTTTATTATCATATTAATAGTGTCCTAAAGGTTGTTTATTGTGTCCCAAAGGAACAGTTAGCTAGTTGGGGGAACAAATGTGACCATTCAAGTGATTATCCAATGGCCATTCAACTACATCAAGATGCATAGAATTTTTGGTCGCATAAAGGTTGATTCATGAAGGCATTTTCATGGTCAACTGAAGATGAATTTATAAGAGGAATTGTTCATGAACCAGCAACTTAAAAGTCAATCCATCTCCTAGAATATTCGACCATTAAGGACTGCATGAAGGGACCATTCACTTTGGATGCATGTGCATGAATTATTCCAACAAATTAAATGCTTAAAGATGAACAAACATTTCTTAAGGGCTAAGGATGCATAGATGGCATAAGGGGGAATGAATGATGAATTTCCAAGCATTAAATATGGGTTCATGTAATGTGAAACCACTTTGTATGTAACACCCCTCACCCATATCCATCATCGAATTAGGGTACAAGGCATTATCGGACTTACATTCACACAATCATTTGATTCCAACACGCATTTACCACAAAAAATTAAAAACTTTTTCATTTTTATTCATAAAATTCTTGTTATGGGCCTACGAGGCCCTTAAGATACCTTGGGTATGAACTAGAACCAAACCAGAACTTTTTGGGCACTTAAAAAAATTTTACTCAAAACAAAGCACACGCCCGTGTGGTGCAAGGACATGCACATGTGGTGTAGGCCGTGTGGTCGCACACGCCCATGTCCCCAGTCCGTGTGGAAATTATTTTTCATTTTGAACCTATAAGGGTTTTCACACGGCTGAGCACACGCCCGTATCTTAGACCGTGTCCTTCACATGACCGAGCAGTGCAAAAAACCTGGGTATTCTATTTTTGATGTCAGCATGCAATTTACATCACACAGCCAAGCCACACGCTCGTGGGCTAGGCTGTGTCTATCACACAGTCGAGACACACGACCGTGTCTCCACCCGTATGTTTACTACTAGGCATTTAATTTCCCTAAATTCAGGTGCAGGGGACACACGGCCTACTAACATGCCTATAGGGCTGGTCGTGTGTCACACACGGCCTAGACACACGCCCGTGTGTACCAGTGTAGACAAATATAGGCCATTTTCCAAGCCAATTGCCACCTTGAAACACAAGCAAATACACACCACTTTTGCCAATACTCAGCATAACATAATAACTCATTCAAACATACACATTATGACTTTCATACACTAAATTCCATCTACCATCACCAAGCATACACATCCACACACATTCCACATATACTATGTAAGCTTTCACTTTAATAGATTACATCACTTTGGCCAAATATAACTTAACCATATATGGCCCATTTCAAATGGCCAAATACCATATCATCATTTACAATGTTAGACCCAAAAGAACTATGACATATAACAAAAATATTAGACCACCTATACATGCCATAATTTCAAAGTTCATAATCAAAATACCAAAAAGGTTCTTGATAGTGTTGATGGAATTTCGTTGATCACCAAACTTCTAATTAGCTGTAACTCTGGGGTTTGTGCAAGTGTACACAGTCGGTCAAGTAATAAGTAAGTATAAAGCTATCGTCTCCATAGGGATTGTATTTGTGCTAAGTCAATTAATTATGAAATTATGTTAACAACTTGGTAAAAAAAACACAATTTGATTCGGAAGAATTGATTAAAATTAAATATAATGAACTAAATGGAATGATCCCTAATGCAAATATTCCTAAGTATGCAACTATATGAATGAAATGGATTTTAGCAGAATTAAACACAATATGCAACAATTATAACATAAATCAGCTAGGATAATTACTTTAATTAAAATCAATTTATTAACAATATGCTTAATAACATTCGGAAAAACATTCCATGGCAACTCGATCTTTCATGAGTTTGGAAACCATGTTAGGTACTTCCTCTCCAATAATGTAGGTGACATAATTATCAAATCAATAGGTCTTTTACAAGGTTGTAATGGGGCTCGGTTAAAGGTAGGGATTCAATAGATGGGATATTTCGGTTTCAAAATCCTAACCTTTAACTTTGTCTTGGATTTCTTGAAATTTAACCTTTTTCTTTAAACGAACGATTGGAACACCACCAAACTTATTTTGAATACATGTTCATACATTCTGAGTAAACTTTTCTTCACTCTTTTGATGTTTGTGAGTGTTTTTTTTAAGCATGAGCACATATATCTTCTGAAATTTTCCTCAAATATTGATTACCAAGACAACTTTAGTTAAGATAGGTGCACAAAATTAGGGTAGCTTCAAAAGACAAAAGTATGGCTTATAACATAGGTTCATTGCAATAAACAGGCCATTAAGCTCAAAATTATAGTTTCAAGGGTCTAATATCATACGGTTGGCTTGAAAGGCTCAAACGTTCCAAAGAAATGGTGCCTATATCATTTTAGATTCTTATGTCTCCTAGGATTTTGCCTCAAGAAAGTCACAAAGTCAATTTTAAAGATATAAACCTTCATGCATGTCTAATCTCAAAAGAAACTAGGTTTTTATGGCAAACATTACCTAAGACTAAGATCATACCAACATTCCATTCTTCATCATAACATTCAATTGCTCAGATAAAATCATCATTCATGCTTGCATACAAACTATCTTATTAAAAAAATTTCTCTAAACATTCATTTATTAAAACATACTTATGAAAGAAATGATTAAAACATACTTAAAAAAAATTCGAGCAAAGTTATTTACCTTACCCCCATTTAAAAAGAAGCAATGTCCTCATTGCAAGAACAAAGTAATGAATGAAAACTGAACACCAGGTAGGGTTGAAAAGAAAGAGAGGTGAGCTATTAAGACTGCTTAAATACCAAGTCTTTCCTTATAACCTAATCCTAGACATGTTCATTCCCATTACCACATTGCTTAGTCCTTTTCTTCCTAAAGAAGTGATTATTCATGCTTGCTATGTTTTATTTTGCAAAAATTAAATCCTAATCACTAAAGAAATAAAATCATAAAGACCTAGAAATAATTAAATAACAAGACAAGAATCCCCCTTTTTATTTTCTGAATTATTCCCCTTGTCTTCTTAGGCTCCATCTCCACTTGTATCGTCAGTTTCTTCTGTCCATGTCTCAAAGATAGCATCTGGGAACTCAGGAAAAAAAGTGTTAGATATATTCTTTAAAGTATTCTAAATTGAATCATCTGTAACTTTTGCATATTTCCAGTAAGTTTGTTGCTATTTGTGCATGAATTTGCACATATCGTCAGTTGTAACACCCTGAATTTGGGCCTCGAAGTTTTGGGCCTTGAGCATGGGAGCGGTTCAAAGCAGCTTATAATATTTTGTTGTGCATGTAAATTTCGTTAATGAAGGCTTGTTTCAGTGGTTAAGTGTGCTGAGAAGTGTTGGAGAAGTCCTGGGTTCAAACTTGGACTCTAGCAAAAATTTTGGTTTAAGGTGAATTAAACCCTGGGTGTAGTAGGTAGGCCTTAAGAATATTGTTGGAGAAATTGTGCCACAAAAAGCCTTGTGGTCTAGTGGCAAAGTAGCGCCACATAAGAGGCAGGAAGGTGGCATCATAGAGTTGGCAAGGAGGTCCAAGGTTCGAAACTCATGGCAATCAAAGAGCTTTTATTTTGCTAATAGGGGGCGGAAAGAGTTGGTGTTGAATTTAAACTCTGATGATGGGGGGATCCCACATCGGGAAGCTAACATAAGAGTGGATGTGAAGCTGGCTTTAAATAGGAAGAACCATGAAGAGAGTAAAGGTACCTTTCTTGGCTGATCCCTTTCGCTTTATGGCAGGCTCGTTTGGGTTGGGCGTCGGCTAAAAATGCTCAGAGCGCAGATGAACTCCAGTCTCCTAACAGGTGTGTATTTCTCACTACTCTAGCGGTAGGACGGCTACTCTGGGCCGCGATGGGCCGAAAAGGGCCATGTGGTCCTAATGGGCCTACAGGCCCAATTGGATAAGTTGTTTGATTGTGTAGTAAATATTGGACTAGACTAGGTGAATCTCATATCTGTGGCTAGATTTGGGCTAAAAGGGCCACACGAGCTTGTGGGCCTATTTGGGCCGAGAATGGGCCCTAGGCCCATTCGCATTGTTATCTCTATTTAGAATACTTTAGTTTACCAAATTACTGGAATACCCTAGACTTGTAAAATTACAAAAGTATCCCCGATTTATAGAATTACCATTTTACCCTTGGTTTACAAAATTACAGAAATACTCCCAGTTCATGAAATTATAGAAATACCCCTGATTAGCGAAATTATCGAAATACCCCAGACTTTTGGAATTACCAAAATACCCCTGACTTTTGAAATTATCGAAATACCCCTAATTTGTGAAATTACCGAAATATCCCCGACTTCTGAAAATTATCGAAATACCCTCGATTCAGAAAATTACCAAAATGCCCCCGATTTGTAAAATTACCGAAATGCCTTGATTTACGAAATTACCGAAATACCTCTAATTAGTGAAATTACTGAAATACCCCTGTAGGGTAGAATTACTGAAATACCCCGGTAGGGTAGAATTACTAAAATACCCCTGTAGGGTAGAATTACTGAAATACCCATGTAGCGAGAATTACTAAAATACCCCTGTAGGGTAGAATTACCGAAATACCCCTATATGGTAGAATTACCGAAATACCCCTGTAGGGTAGAATTACCGAGATACCCCTGTGGGGTAAAATTACCATTTTGCCCCTAGGGTGTTAAATGACTGTTTTGCCCTTGTGGGCAAATGACTGACTTGGACTGTGTGTTTGACGGATTTGATTGTGAAAATATGTTGGTGATATGAATGACTTGACTGTGATTGTTTGATTCAAATATGGGCATGACATTCTGCATACATGACATGTTGCATGGGTTGGGATTTTGTATGGAGGAAGATCTGATCTGTTAGGATCACATGGTTGCTTGATGACTGTGGATCCACCGAAGGCTTGAGAGCCATATATTCGTATTGATTTGGTAAGGTGCACGGATCGCCCGAGACGACTGTGGACCGATCGATGGCTGAGTACCGATCATGTTACCGAAGGCAGTGTGCCGTTATTGTGGGCTTCGTATAGATATTATGGGCTTTGTACCGTTATTATGGGCTTGTGCCATTACCGAAGGCTGTGTGCTGTTATTGTGGGCTTCGTATCGATATTGTGGGCTTCGTGCCGTTATTATGGGCTTTGTGCCATTACCGAAGGCTTTGTGCCAATATCACAGGCTTTGTACTGATTATAGACACGTTACCGATGGCTTTGTGCCACGTATTCTATTAAGTGCCTTTGCCACGTTATCTGATTCTGGTGGCTCTGCTACAATATTCTGTTATTGGCAGCTTTGCTACCCATTGGTGCATGGGCTGGGTGGGTTGAGTTATTCCCCACATGGTGTGTGGGTTGGTACGGGTGGTGTAATGGCTGGACTGGGTTGGGATTGCATTCATATTCTGATTCTGATCTTGATTCTAATTCTGATTCTGATACTGATACTGACTCTGATTTTGATTTTGATTCTGATTTTGATTCTTATTTTGATTCTAGTTCTGATAATGTTTCTGATTCTGTAATGGGCTAAGGCCCATTTGGTGCAGTCTGTTATAGTGGGCTAAGGCCCAATTGATACTGGAACTGTGGTAGGGCAAACTTTTCAATTCTTTTACATGACTGACTATCCGTATTTGTAGTAGGGGATTACACACTGAGTTTTCGTAAACTCACCCTGTTTATTAACCTTTCAGGTAATTTCTAGCCTTTGACGTACCAGACTTACGAGGGACTTAGAGGTGGCCACACTACTGCTCCTGTTTTCTTTTATTTGGCTTTTATTTACCATTTAATTTCATTCTAGGATTTTATTTTTGTAATAAGGCCTTTTATAATTTTTAAATTTTAAGTTTGGTTTTTATCTGCTCTAAGTAAAACTCGATTTCCCAAAAACGTTAACAGTTTTCAAATCAACACTTCCCTACAAACTACTAATTTTTTTTAGCTTTCGTAAAGCTACATTGAACTTAGTAAGTCAACTACAATGATATGCAATTCATAAAAACCAATTGATAACCATCTCATACATATATATATATAATTATGAGTCAAACATACTCATTTCTCAATCATACCCATAGTTTACAACATCGTATTTTTCCCGTTCTCAAAAATTCAGTACATAACAGACATACCTGAATCAGACATTAATGATATGTATTCATTCATATTTCAGAATTTCACTTCAATCTATTCGGAGTGATTATAGAATATAGAAGTCTCATACAATGCCGACGTCCCTGACGTGGTCTTACATGTCGTTTGATACCGATGCCTCTGTCCCAGACAAGGTCTTTCATGAAATTTATGCAATGCCAGTGTCCCAGACACGATGTTACATGAAAATAGATATCGATGCCAACATCCTAGATGTGGTCTTATACGAAATTCTCAAATCAATACCTACGTTCCGGATGAGGTCTTACATGATATCGTTTCACCATTCATTGATCGAAATTGTACATCGAGCTCTCATGGTCGTCCAATATAGTTTATAGTCCAAATTTTATACATACAATAATATAACGCATATTTGTATATTGACTTACCTCGTACGGATTTAACGGATTTGAGTCGACTATTCAACGATTTTGGACTTTCCTTGATCTAAGTCTGATTTCCTTGGTTCTAGATCTAAATAAATACAGATTCAACCATTCAATATTCCATTTCATTCAATCTAATCCATAAACACATAACAAGGGCATTTTGCAATTTAGCCCTCACATTTGCACATTATAATAATTTAGTCCCTATTACATACAATCATCAAATTCAACAAATTTAACCACATATAAACATAGCCAAATTTCAATACTATTCAAATAAGCACAAATTACATGTTTATTTCACAATTTAATCCTCCCAAAATCTTATTGTCACAAATTAGCCCACATAGTTCAATTTCAACAAAAACTCATGGAAAAATATGTTTATTCAACACCTATCCATCATTATTCATTCAATTTCATCACAAAGCTTCAAATAGCATCAATGGCATTATTTAAAAACTTCATCAAAAACTAAAATTGAGACATGGGCATGGAAGATTTCGAAGCAACGATTACAAAAACATAGAAATTATCAAAAACTGAGCTCAAACATACCTTGATTGAGCTAAAAGGCTGTCAAAACCTAAGAGGCTTTATTTCCTTTCTTTTTCTTTCAAATTTCGACACCCAGGCTAAATAATGGCCAATTTTCATGTTTTGTTTCATTAAAACATAATAATAAAACATTCACCATTTTATCCCTTAATTAAACCACATAAAAACATATGTTTTAAGGTCATTTATGACTACTCAAACCTTCAATGGTTTAATTGTTACATAAGGCCATCATTATTTAAAAGCCATTTCAATTAAACACTTGAACATATAGCATACTAATTTTACCACTTACAATTTGATCCTTTTTCACAATTAAGCATAGAGACGACAAATTAAATCACAGAAATTTCACAGGTGCTAGATCATATATCACAGACACAAAAAATAATATTAAAATATTTTTTAGAATTGAATATGTGGTCTCGAAACCACTATTCTGACTAGGGTCCAAACCAAGCTGTTACAGTGAGAGGTGTATTTGAATTCAAACACTTGGAATTGGTTGGGGACTTGGTAAAAGTGTGGACAAGGTCTTGGTAGTTGGAATTGGTTGGATTAAATTAAGTATGTTAGTGATTAAATAGCTGAATTTCCATTTAAATAGATAAAGACAATCAAATCCCAGAACTTGATCGGGGAAAACGAAAGGTAGACGAATAGACTCGAGATTCGACTAAACTGAGGTAAGTTCATATAATTAGAATTGAATTTGAATATGTTTATAACTATTGCTTAATTTTCAAGTGGATGTATGAGATTATTGGATTGAATTGCATATTGGTTATACATATATGAAATGACATGGAAATGTTTAAAGATTACAAATACGATCTGAGTACTGAGCCCCGTTTGAACAGTAGAAAGTCGTAGGATACGAGTGACATGTCACTAGGGCTACAGGGTGGTTTGAGCTCCTGCATTTGTTGTGGACTCACCACAGCTCATGAGCTATATATTCATCTTTTGGGATTACATGTTCAGTCTTCGGACTTACCGTTCAGCCTACGGGCTTACCAATCATCCTACGAGATTACATGTTCAACCTTCAGGCTTACCGTTTCAGGCTCAAAAGAGCATACATGATGCATTGACGGATTACAGGGTATACGTATATACATTGTGTGTGTATCACCCAAGTATCCCTCGATGTTCTTAAGGGTTTAACGGGCAATTTTCGATACATGTTACATGAGAATTTAAAAGACATATGTATTATATGCTATATGAGATATGAAACTTACATGGACTATATAATATGAATTACATGTACAAAGAAATGGACTTATGCTTATGATGTATGAATATTTCATTTTGTACATGAATGGTTTATAAGATTACATGGACTAACAAGTGTATGCTTGTGAAATAGGCAACTTGAGTATATGAATGAATTGGCATTGTTAATGTACTTATCTTATTGATTCGGTAAGGTTTAATATCTATAATTATACAGGCTTACTAAGCTTTTGAAGCTTACTCTATTTATTTATCCCCTGTTTTATAGATTCGGAAGCTAGCTCGATATTCGGACGAGTCGGAGATCGCTATCACACTATCCATCTAGCTATTTGGTACTTTTGGATCTATATATTTGAAATGGTCATGGCATGTATAGGCTAGTTACTAAGTTTATGTCTATGGTTAGCTTGTTAATGAATATGGGATGTTTTGGTACTAATTCAAGCTATGAGATATGGCTTGCTTTGTAAATGTTTAATCCATTTTGAATGCTTTATATGAAGTGTTTATATGGTAAGATATTTGATGAATATGAGAAGTAGTTATGTTGATTAATTAGCTATGGAGTTGTGGAATGTTTTGGTATAAAATGGTATGTATTTGGCATATGTTTATATGGTGATGAATGGTTGTATTTGAGCATAAAATGTTGTGGCTAGTATGGCTATGTATTGCTTGTAGGAATTGACCCATTTTGGGTGGCAAGAATGGCTTAAACCAAGCCTACCTTGTGCCACACGGGTAGAGCACACGGGCGTATGACTGAGCCATGTAACCCCTGCACCTTAAATGCTTTAGGTAATTTTGCACACGGCCTAGACACGGGCGTGTTCGGTAGCCGTGTGGTAATTGACAGTGTTGGCCATGGCCTGGACACACGGGCGTGTCTAGTAACCGTGTGGGATTTGGCAGTGTTGGCTGCGGTCTGAGTGAATTGGGCGTGTTTGGTGGAGCACGACCGTGTTGGTATGCACGGTCTAGGGACACGGCTGTGTGTCCCTAACTTGAAAATTTTCTCAAATGTTCTCCCTATCTTTCACATGTTTTCAATCGAATCTGTAACACCCCTTAAACCCGTACCCGTCGCCGGAGGGTTAAGAGGTATTACGTGACAATCATTTAATTTCATACAACTTCACTCGTAGAAATCATGCTTATATTATTTATGGATAGCGGCTCAAAAGTATATCAAATTTTCCAAATCAAAACTATATACATATAGACCTAACAATCATACACCACCGACACAACCTGATTTTGACACTCATGAATCGATTAAAAGATCAATACCATCTCTTTTGCACATAACATGTTCATTACTATTCATAAGGTAAATATCAAAGTTTGGTCACTTTCAACAATCTATTGGCTAGGCCGAATACCTATGTACATGCACAACATCTAAATAAACCAAATCTTAATGCAAGTATTTACTCATACATCATTCTTCAGTGCGACACTTATAATTAGAAGTTTGACTTAAACAAATGGTCATTCTCAAATCTTAAGACAAATTGTGCTAAGATGTCATCAATCGAATTACACATGCTTCCATGGAAAAATGACTACATTTGCAAATTAAAGCTCAAAATGATTCTACTCATGCTTCTAAGTTCATATTATTGAATTCAATTCAGCAAATTTGTATAGACTCCTTTCAACCTCTATATGTATGCACTTACCGAAAGGTCACACTAATTTCCTAAATTTAATATTCAGTTATCACGTTCCCATTCAAGGCCTATATGCTTTTCGAACAACAAGTCTCAAATGCATGACACATTAATATCATTAACTAATTTGTCAAAATTTTCACATTCATTCAAATCGCCATTATCAAACTAAATTCTTGATATAATAATAAGCAATTCTTGGAAAAAGCCATTTTCGCATGGCTATGGTTAATTACATAATCAAAACGATAATTACTTAACATCAAAAATCAAGTCTATACATGCCATTATCAAGGTTAGATACTAAGAGTACCAAAATAGTCTTAGATAGTGCGGACAACTTAGGCTTGAGGTTCCCGAAACCGTAGCAGCGAACGAGACCTAAAACGAACAAATTAAAGGCAACGGAGTAAGCATTTATGTGCTTAGTAAGTTTCAAATAACTAGCTCTATTGAATTCAATACATAGAGATCAATATGCTTAACTTCTTCTCTTGACCGAATCTAACAACTTAAGTATATACTATCATTATTTCTCATACACGGCATTTAAGCTTTACAAAACCCTAGTTTCATTTCATGGAAATAATTCCATTTCATCCATCAAACATCAACTCTTAATCAAATGCATACATTTATGCTTATACACATGTTTACATGCTCATCTCACCTCACATTCTTGATCCCATATGCTCATTTTCTCGAACATATCCTACTATATTTCCATGGAATCACATTTTGTACATAATAGTTAGGCCATAGACCTTTACGTCCTTTTAACAAATTTTCGAGCATTAAATTACATATGAATGTTCTGAATATTAAAATGAATCTAATTCACAAGTCAGCATGTGATACATACCTGGATGTCTTAGGATAATATGAGCATTTGTTTAGATTACTACGGCCAATCATAACTATATATTTCCCAGCATAGATACCTGCGGGTCCTTGCCCGGATGTAATTCTAGATCGTAGTCTAAGGACCTTAGTCCAGTATAAACCCAGCATACCACCTGCAGACCTTAGTTCGGTATAAACTTAGCATACAACCTGCGGACCTTAGTCTGGTATAAACTCAGCATACAGCCTGCGGACCTTAGTCCGGTATAAACTCAGCAATCGACAAACAGTTTTATTCACATAAAGTCTCATTAGTATATCATAAATTTCATTCCACTTCTAAATTTCATAACCACAATCTAAGAACGCATAACCAACTAAATTCTCATATCCATTCGGCTAGGAAACATAAACACATTTCATTTGTCTCATAACTTCATTTCATTAATAACGACAAGTCAAGACTTATCAACTACACTTATATAATATGATTTCATCAATTCATATACAAGTTTCATTATTCAAAGACTTACCTCACTTATATCTGAATGACTGTGAATAGCTACGCAACCACTTTCTCTTTCCCCCTATCCGACTTCGAACCTCTTTGCTCTTGAGCTTGATTACAGGTCATGTTTGTGTAATTAATAACTTACATTAGCCAACTTTTAAACTTCATATTAGCATATAACATATATCCACTATATGATTCATTAAACCGAAATGGTTCCCATGTCTACAAATTAATATTAAAGCTTTAAGTTCAATTCTTTAGCTCCATTTGGCACCCTAGGACTAGCTCCACCAATTACTAAACTTGCTAATTTAATCATGGTATAAAAACTAAATCCCATGAACCCTCACAACTAATTCATTCCTTCCCTAAAAAAAAAATATGGCCAAATGCTAACCTTATCCCAAGCCTTTGCTTCATTCCCAAATTTGACATATTGAGATTCACTAAACAACATTTCAAATCTAAATTTTACATTCCATTCTTAACATGACTAACAAGGCCGAATCTCACAAAGTCTTTGCATTCATTTTCAATACAAAATTTCCTAGTTTCAAGCTTAATTTCACAACCATAAAAATCTTTTTTTTTTTTTACAAATCCAATGCTCAACCTAAATGCATTTTATGCCAATGCCGAATGTTAAATTCAAGAAACCGTGCCATACATGGCTCAAATTTAAAATTTTAACTCAAGGTCTTAAAATTTCATGGATTTTACCATCATAGAGTCTAACTAATCATCATTCAATTTCTTAGCATCAAACTTCAACCATTTTCAACATTTCCTAGCTATAGCTGAATGCCCATGAGCCACCAAGTCAAAAATTCACATATGGGTTGTATTAAGGACCTATTAATCAACTACATTTCACAAATTCAAAAGAAATTATCATGAAACCTCACCTTGATTCTTCAAAAGAGTAGCCGAATGCCCACACTTATCCTCCCTTCTCTTTACTTTGAGTTTCGGCAATGGTGAAAGAAAAAAATGAGCATTCAACTTGGCATTTTCACTTTTCTTTCTATTTTCTATTTTCCTTCTTTTATTTAATGCATTATAATTTATTGTCTTATAAAACAATAAATATAAAAATATTTAAACATCATCATTATCATCCACTAAAGTGGAATTGGGTAAATTGACATGCAAATACACTTCTTTATAATTCAACTATTTAGCCCTCTTTAAGCAATTAGTCACTTTGAAGATCAAATTTCCACACAAATTTTTAGTTATACTAACTCTCATATCAAACACACAAATCAAGACATCAAACAAATTTTCTGACTCGATTTAGTGGTTTCGAAACCACTTCTCCGATTAGGGTCATTTTAGGGCTGTCACAGAATCCTAAATGAATGTATGTATGGTTATATGAGCTTTAAAGCATGATTGGATGAATGATTATAGAACTGTATTATGTTTGTAAAGTTTAAAAATTTTACTGATTTTGATCTGAGTTACAAGTTCAGTAATGCCCCTTACCTATTCCGATGACGGTTACGGGATAGGGGTGTTACAGTTACTGTAATAGGCCAAGGCCCTACTGATTACTGACTGTGATGGGCTAAGGCCCATACTGATATTGTCACTAAGAAAGGCGTAGGCCCAGTCTGTTATTACTTGCATTCTGTCTGTATGGTTGCATAGGGACTACACATTGAGTTTTTGTAAACTCATCCCTTTTGATTTTACTGTACAGGTAATCCCCAGACATAGGCAGATCGGTGCAGTGGAGGACTTAACGATGGCCACACAACTCGTCTTACTCAGTTTCTACTTACGTATGATTTTAACTTTTATTTGGGGTATTTTTATGTAATAATGGCCTCTACGGATTTATGGTTTTAATATGGATTTTTATACTGTTTATGACTTATAACTGCTAGTAGTAGAGATAGTCGCGTTTTCTAAAAAGAATCAAATGCTTGAACAAAATTCACTCAAATACAGAACTGTTTTAAAAATCTTCCGCGATAATTGACATTTTGAAATTAATAATGTTTTGAAATAGAACAATTTTGTGATAATGAAGTACATTTTGAAAATGAACGACATGTCCTAGAATTAACATAAGATATTGTAAAGAGGTTATATAGAAAAGAGGTTTTTGACGACGACTCATTTTTTTCGAAAAACATTACTATGTGACATCGCTAGATTCGGCCATAATGTCTAGGCCGGGTTTGGGGTGTTACAAGAACTTTTAATTATAGGTCCTTATATGGTAATTAGACCATTAAAGAAAAGTTAGTAGATATTTTTGGATGATTCATCCATGGAAAATTAGAAAAGAAAATGATGAAATTGGAAAGTTGAAAAATAAAAGATGATAAATTAATTAAATAACAAAATATCATCATTTTATGTCATCTTCTTCCCCAAAATACATGGAAACCCTAGGAGAGAGTAACGAAACTAATCAAGCTTAAATAGGTATGAATTCTTGTCCTATTTTTAGTAATTTTTATATTTCCGAGATCGTAGTAATCTAATCTATCTATTTTGGGGATTAATTTGCAAAGATATCAAAATATAGAAATTTTTCCACGGATGAATATGCTAAAATTTTGAAATTTATGGTAGAATATGAAAGGTTGTTGATAGATAAACAACTTTTACAAAGTGAATTTTGATGAAAACATGATTTAAGAATTAAATTAAAAAGTTGTAAAATTCATGGAAAAATTATAAATTTTATGAAATAAATGGGCTAGAAATGTTAAATGTGAAAATTAGCCAAGCTTGGAATAAGGAATAAATTGCATGAATTTTATTTTCCGAGCCTAGGGACGAAATCGTCATTAATTAAAAGTTAGAGGCAAAATGGTAATTTCTCCAAAGATGTGAATTGAATTGAAATGAACATGAATTGATGCTAAATTTACTCGTATAGATTTGGATAGACCAATTCGGAGTTAGAACATGGAAAATAGGAAAATTTCGGATTAGTAGATTTTACATACACAGACATTTGTCGAGGTAAGTTCGTGTAACTAAATTTTGTATGTTTATATGTTTGAATTAAATGTTGTGTATGTAAATTGTATAAATATTATATATATGTATGACATTGAAAACATATCGGATAAAGCCTGATAAATGATAATGCCCGATAAATGATAAATGATAAAAATGTTACTTTATGCTTGAAATGAATGTGGAATGTGTTTATTTGAATTATATAAATATTGTAAATGTATGAAATAATCACAAATTTGATAATACCTGAAAAATGTTAAATCTCGTTTGAATAAATGAAAGTTGATGGATACGTGATTTTCCGTAATGAATATTGTCCTGCATATGTTGCGGACGGGATTTAGCTCGGACGAGTAATCCTGATAAAAGCCCTCTCGAGCATTCTGTTATATAGTTCCTGCGAGCATCCTGATCGGTACTGTTTTAGCATGTGTTGCACACTACCACAACTCTGTGTGAGCGTCCTGTTACATGTTTTGATCGGTTGTGATCCAGCATATAATGCAGACACAAATGCATCTCTATGTGAGCGTCCTGATATAGGCTCTTATGAGCTTTCGGACATGGCTCGCTTAAAGTCTTTGTTACCTTATCCAGTGCTTCCTGATTTTATCTCTTCGGAGATATCTGCTAAGCTCTATGAGCTTCCTGAGTAAAACTCTCATGAGTTCCCTGATTAGCTTGGATAAGTGTCCTGTTACATGGTTACATGGATTATTTGAGTATCCTGATATGTGGTTTGAAAGTGTGCTCTCTAGTTATGTGCCCTTATGGGTACCCCTGAATATGAATTGACGGTTTCTAATTTGTACACTTCGAGTGTACTACCTGTGTATCCATCAATGTTTTCAATAATTCAATGGGCAAAATCTTGACATGAGAAGTTATGAATATGAAATGAATAATTACAAGTATCTGCCTAAAATACATGAAAATAATGATACATGATACATGGAAATATCAGATGATGATAGATGAACATGGAATTTATTTAATAAATATGTTCATTCATGATGAAAGAATTGTACACCTCGAATGTACTACTCAGGTGACAATGATATTTCAAATGAATTAATGAGAAAAGTTCTGGTATGAAATAATTTGAACTTGAGATTAAATGTTATGGAAATGTACTTAAAATACATGGATATGATTTGTATATGTTATTTGAATTCATGACGTGGAAAATATATGTATATGTAAATTTTGTTATTATTAAGCCCATACGTGTTTCTTGACGATTATATGAGATAGTATGAATTAGAAATGAATTATCACCCGTATATACATGAAATACATGGAAATGACATTACTTGATTTAATAATGCATAAATTGGTGGTCACATAAATGTGGATCATGCTTGATGACTATGTTTATTCATGATTAAGGGCTATTATATGTGTTTACTTGGCTAACATGATGATGATATGTGTTTAGGGCCTGTGACCAAATTGAGTGATAGTGCCTTGCATGTTTATTTTGAACATACATATATGGTAAGTTATTTACCATGGTATACAAACTTACTAAGCATTATATACTTACTCCATTTTATTTTCCCTATTCTATAGTAATTCAGAAGCTTGTTGGATTGGAAACTCAGTGGAGATCACACTATCCATCGGCCTATTCTGGTATATATGGTAAACCAATTACAGTTATAATGGCATGTATAGGATGATTAGCCAAAGTTGACATGTAAATGTTTTGGTTACAACTAGCCATTGGAATGGCTTGTGATTAATATATTCTAATATGTATAAATGAAGCTATAACACATTGGTATATGCTTAAATTGTTGGTTAATAGATATCATGTTGGTATATTGATAATTTAAGCATACTAGGTAAAGTATGCATATAAGTGAAATTGATAAGTTAAGTAAGTCCGCATATTTATTTACAAGAATAAGTAGATATGAAAATGTATAGTCACTTGAGGTGCGTAAAAGCACATTGGTTGAAAATGGAAATGAGATATGTTTAAGACATGATTTTGGTATGTTTAAGTAACTTGATGTGGTTTCGAAATGTGTTTAAGTGTAAATGTAGGTGGAAGAAAATTTTGGGTGAGGAATAAGGCTTCCTTTATTCTATTCACACGAGCAGAGACACGGGTGTGTGTCTCAACCGTATGTGACACAGAGCCTAGCATATGGGCGTGTACTCTGGCCTTGTGTCCCCTGCATCTTCACATTTCAAAATAGAGTGTTTAGAATTGATCACATGGCCTGACACATGGGCGTGTGACTTGGCCGTGAGACCCCTGCACTTAAATAAAATGTAAAACAGAGAGTTACATGGCCAGGGACATGGACGTGTGCCCTACTTAAATATCACACGGCCTAAGACACGGGCGTGTCATTTGGCCGTGTGAGTCACACGGCCTGATCACATGGGTGTGTATGCCCTGTACCTAGGAAAATTTTGAAATTTCTCGAAAAATTTCTTGAGTTTCCTGTTTAGTCCTGACTTATTTATAATTTATGTTTTGAGCCTCGAGGGCTCATACAAGGGACGATATGATTAATTTATGATTTATATCTGATTTGAATGTAAAGTGACATGAAATGTGTGAGTTTGATTTGTAAATTTTGGTGATGCTCCTAAGCCCTATTCCGGCGACGGATACGAGTTAGTTGTGTTACAAAGGTACGTCTGTGCACGAACACTTAATAGTGTTTAAAGAAATTCTCTCAAACTTGGAAGCCATGGAGGTTCAGTATGATAAAGGGTTGATTCTACTTTGTTTTTTGCCTTCGTCTTTTTCAACCTTTAGAGACATATTCTATATAGCCGCGAGTCTCTCACAATTGATGAGGTTTATGATTCTTTAACCTCGTATAACAGGATAAGGCATCTTGTGGTTAAAACTGACTCTCAGGGAGAAGGTCTCATTGTTTGTGGGAGACAAGATCGGAATGCTAATGATGATCATGGAAGGACACAGGAACAGAAGTAAAACTTGTAACTTCTACAAGAAGAAAGGGCACATTAAATCTGAGTGCTATAAGCTACAGAACAAGATCAAAAGGGAGGTTGCAAATCAAAAGGGAAAACAACCAAAAAATTCCGGTGAAGCTGATGTTGTAGAAGACTACAACAATGGTGAACTTCTAGTCACTTTTGTCAACAATTCTAAAGTGAGCGAGGAATGGATCCTTGAATCGGGCTGCACCTTCCACATGAGTCCCAATCGGGATTGGTTTACAACTTGCGAAACAATGTTTGAAGGTGTTCTTTTGATGGGAAATAATGCTTTGTGTAAAATCGCTAGTGTTGGAACAATTAAAGTTAATATGTTTGATGGAGTTGTTAGAACACTTAGTGATGTACGACATGTTCCAAAATTAAAGAGAAGTTTAGTGCTATTGATTCAAAAGGGCAAAATACATAGCTGAAAGTGGGGTTTTGAAGATTTCCAAAGGTTCCCTCGTTGTGATGAAAGGGTAGAGAAAGACTGCCAAGTTATATGTTTTGCAAGGTTCTACTATTACTAATGATGCAACTCTCGCTTCCTCTTCCTTATCAGATGATGATATTACTAAACTTTGGCTTATGCGCCCAAGGCATATGATTGAGAATGACATGGCAGACTTGAGCAAAAGAGGACTTCTTGATAGGGAAGGAATTTGCAAACTAAAGTTATGTGAGCATTGCATTTTTGGGAAGTAAAAGAGAGTTCAATTCACCAGAGGAATCCATAACACAAAAAGAACGTTGGAGTATATTCATTCTGATCTATGGGGGCCATCTGGAGTGCCTTTGAGAGGTGGAGCTAATTATATGCTAACTTTTATTGATGATTTTTCTAGAAAAGTTTGGGTGTGCTTCCTGAAGTAGAAAATCAATGTGTTTTCCGCATTTAAGTCTTGGAAAACTATGATTGAAAAATAGAAAGGAAAACAAATAAAATACCTCCATACAGACAATGGCTTAAAGTTTTATTTTGATGAGTTTAAGAAACTGTGCAAGTCTGAAGGGATTGTGAGACAATTGATAGTTCGTTGGCATTGCAAAACGAATGAACAAAACAATCATGGAGAAGGTTCGATGTATGTTGTCAAATGTCAACTTACCAAAGTCGTTTTGGCTGAAGCAGCCTCTACTGTATGTTTTTTGATCAATCGATCTTCATCTGTTGCAATTGAGAAAAAGACTCCATAAGAGGTACGGTCTAGTAATCCTGCTGACTATTCTGATTTAAAGATCTTTGGGTGTCCTGCGTATGCTCATGTTGATAATGGAAAATTGGAATCAAGATCCACTAAATGTGTTTTTCTTAGTTATAAAGCTGGTGTAAAAGGGTATAAGTTATGGTGTCCTGAAAATAGAAAAGTTGTGATTAGCAGAGATGTTGTTTTTGATGAAACTGCTATGCTACCTAACTTATCTCTTAAAGACTCTTCCAAAAAATAAAATCAAAAGCAGGTAGAGCAGCAGATTAATCTAGAATCTACAACAGAGTCAACTTCTCAAGCTAGTACAAAAATTCAAAATAGAGTTGCTTCTTCACCATAATACTACATCGCCAAAAAGAAAACTAGAAGAGAAATTAAATCTCCAAAGAAGTATACCGAGGCTGATTGATATTCGTGATATGAAGTAATAAAATTTATAATAAATGATCACACCAGAAACTAACTATTATCACGATTTAAGGCAAGTGCACCTATCGAACAGTAGTATAGCTTAGTGGCAAGACCGAGATATCGTACCCAAGGGAACCAAAAGTACTAGTACTAACTTTCTTTCTATTATTTAGCCTGAGAATAAAAGGGGATTTTTATTAAGCTAAACTAACTATTAGACTAAGCTAAGAATGCGCAAAAAGTAAATTGGGGAGAAACTCTTAGTAAAACTGATTGATTTGGACAATACTCAAGGGAGAATCCACCTAGACTTCACTTGTTATCAACTCTTGAACTAGATGATTTATTCACTTGACTTGATCCGTAGAAATCCCTAACTTATGTTAATATCTCTCTCAAGACTAAAAACAACTAACCCTAGTTGATTAATTGAAATCTCTTTCTAATTAAAACCCCTAGTGTTGTCTTAACTCGATCTATGGATTCCCTTATTAGGTTTGACCCTAATCTGGCAGATTTTTATCCTATCTCTAGGATTGCAATCAACTCCGCTTAATTGTGTTGGATATACTCCTATGTAGGGACTTTTGCTCCTCTACATAAGCACATTTGACTTAAATTAATATCCCAGAAATATCAATTTAAGAGTTAAAAACACAATTAAGAACAAATCAAATATTTATCATATAATTCAAGAGAAAATAATAACAAGATCTGTCTTAGGTTTCATCCCCCTCAATTATTTGGGGGAATTAGTTCATGATTATAAAAGAAAACATCTCAAAAGAAATAAAATAACAAAACATAAAGAAATCAAAAACCCTGAGGGTAATTGAAGGGAGATCTTTAGTCTTGAGGGAGAATTCAGCTTCTGAGATGGATCAATTGGCTTCCCTTAGAGTAATTCCTTGCTTCTACTCTCTGTATTGGCAGAAATAAGGCACTCTTTTGTGGGAGAAAAAGCCCCCCTTAGAGTTTCCCCCTAGGGTCTTTATATAGAGTTTTGGAATGCCTTTCTTAGCCCCTAAGTAGTCTTTTCCGAGTGAAATTGAACTTCCTGACGATAGGGACACGCCTGTGTGCCACACCCACATGGATCAAGGCCTAGGCCGTGCTCGGGTCTGTTAAGGTGGCACGGCCGTGTGGTCTGGCCGTGTGAGTAGGGGTTGGGCTATGTTCATGCTTAAAGTGGCACGGCCGTATCACACGGCCGTGTGGT
This sequence comes from Gossypium stocksii, assembly GCA_020496765.1. NCBI lineage: Eukaryota > Viridiplantae > Streptophyta > Magnoliopsida > Malvales > Malvaceae > Gossypium > Gossypium stocksii. The sequence goes on from CM035625.1 coordinate 35,413,583, forward strand.
GATCCTCCAGCCTTGTTGTTTTCATACTTTGGACCATTTTCTCCGTTTTCAGTCCGTTTCTCGTTCTTTTCACTTCCCTATGCTCACCTGAGTATAAAACATGAAATTAAAGGTTTAAGAGCATCAATTTACACAAATCAATGGTTAATTCATCCAGAAATTAGGTTAAGCATAAGGTAAAAAACATGTATAATTTATCGTTTATCAAATACCCCCACACTTAAGCCTTTGCTTATCCTCAAGCAAAATCTCAACTGTAACACCCCAAACCCGGCCCAGACGTTACAGCCAAGTCTGGTGTGTCACATCACCTAAAACTAACCAAGTTGCCTAGTTACTAAGTTTAGGGTGAGCTTGAAAAAAATGATATTTAAGTTAGAGGAGAAATTCCCAGTTTATTTGATGGACATCCTAGTCACTACCAGTTATTAAAAGATTTACTTTTTATCTTTAACTTTGTTAACCGATTGAGTCGTGTGATTGATTTTGAAAACATTGGATTAAATTTGAAAACTCGCATAGTTGTACTCAAAATAATTAAAGCGATGTATGAGTAAGTTGTAAAAATAAAACCCCAAAACAAAATAATTAGAGTGGCCTTTTTACAAACCCCAAATTAAAAATAAAACGATTAAATAAAATAGTGGAATAATTAATCTTAAAACCAGAAATGCAGTCTTCGTGGCCACTCTGAATCCCTCCCAACTCCAAATCCACAAACTAGGGCTCACCTGCAAGGATAGAAGGAAAGGAGTGAGTTTGAAAAACTTAGTGTGTGCAGAAAGCCCATCCAAAGCCCAAGTCAACTCAAGCCCACTGGGCCTCAACCCTATCCGGTCTTAGTAATAACTGGGCTGTAGCCCTATTCAGTGCTCAGTTACTGGGCCGAAGCCCTATTTAGTTACAGTAATTTGGGCTGAAGCCCTATCCAGATATCAGTCCAGCCCATAGGCCCAATACAGAAATAGAACAGATAATAAGCATGAATGCAACCCCATCATATGTGGGGAGACTACTCAACCCACCCAACCGCTACACACCACCCGTACCAGCCCAGCACACCATGTGGGGAATAACTCGACCCACCTAGCCCATACACCACAGTCACAGCATGGCTGCTCAGATATCGTGGCCAAGCCACTAACAGTATAACGAGGCAAAGCCCCTTTTTAGTAATTGGAGGCATAGCCCCTTTCAGTAAATGTGGCAATGCCACTCACACTTCCTTCATCAATAACCTAATCCCATGCAACAGATGGACATGATATGGCATACAGTAAATAGAAACAGTCAATCATGCATTTCAGACAAATTTAGCCCTAGGGGTATAACAGTCATTTTACACCTAGGGGTAAAACAAGAATTTCTCACCCTTAAGGGGTATTTCAGTAATTATTTCAATTTATGAGTTTTATGCATGTCACAGTCACTAATAATCCCATTTTCACCTCAGTAGTCTATTTAACTCGTTTTAACAGTTTCTAGTTATTGGGCCCTAAAACCCCTAATGGGCCCTACAGTGTCCATTAGCTACTTAAGCCCATTTAGTCCAAGTTTTATGATCAGCTTACCAGTTTTAACAGTTTCGATCCTACAGTCTATCAAAACACCTTTAATGCCTACTTTTACCCATATGGGCTCGTAAGCCCATTGGGCCCGCATTGAGCCCATTGAGGCCCAACTTACAGAAGTGCGCAAAATTACACACTCATTCATCTTATCAATTTCGATTACAGAGCCTTAGCGTTTCCAACCAACCAAGAGCGCTCGCACGCTCGCAAGCCCACGAAATGGCAAAACTTCGGCATCTCGGCTTTTTGGCTTTTGCTGATTTGAACTATGAAAGGGTGTTCGATACACACACCTGTTTGTAATTCCACTGGCGAGATCTTCTATGCGATATGTCCTACAATCCACCACTTAATCAATTAATACTACGAATCCATAAAAACCGTTGTAGGAATCCTCTTACCATATTCGGCCAATACCCCTAATGGCCATGAAATCTTACCTTTGTCGACTTAACTCCACTAGATCTAGATCTGGTTGTACCAACATCCTCGATTTCCAATACACCTTGCTTGCTCACCTCCTTCGCCAACTAACACACATAAGAACCGAATACAACATTAAAATCACTCTTAAGCCTAGTCGACAGCCTCCTTTAAAGGTTAGAGGGTGTTTGGCTTTTCCAAAATTCCAAGAAAGACTGTATAAGGGTTTCAGTAACTTACTAAAAGATATACTTGCCTCGGTACGCTTCTAACCACCTTCCTATCTCAGATCTATTATCGATCTACTCCTAAACGTAAGTAGAGAATAGATCACCAAGTTTTGGCTTTTGAATCTATACTTAAGTACTCTTGTCGACTTACCAAAAGAATAGGTGAAGTGAATCGATAGAAAAAAATAGATGGAGGATCAGGGATTCAGCTTTTTGAAGGATTGAAGAGAAAGGTGGGATGGTTTCGGTAGAAGGAGTAATCGGCAATAGCGTGTTTTCGGCTTTCAATGGCTGTCAATAGTAGGTGAAGAAAAGGGAAGAGAAGTAGATTGATTTGGCCTAAAAGAACAGGTGATGGGATGGAATCAGCTTTAGGGTGCAAGAAGAACAAAAAAGAAAGAAAAAGAAGAGGAGAAAAGAGAAGTAGATTCGGCTAGATTGGGAAATCGGCAAGAGGGGCTTTTAGGGTAGGTTTTGGCTTTTTTGGACAGAAAAGAGGAGAAAAGAATGAGAAAGAGCAAGAGCTAATGTTCTATACCTAATCGGCAGAAGAAGGAAGGCTCACTTACCTAAAGAAATCGGCACACCAAAACTCAAATGCTGAAAATGCTACACCTAGAGCTCAGTTGCCGAATTTTCAACACATAGAGTCCCTTGGCCAGCCATTGCTTCTCAAATTCAAACATTCCTAAAATCTCTCCCTGATCTACTCTCATGAGTAATTCAAATTCTCTACAGCAGAGTTTCACTTGAGTGCCAACACTTAACCAACACATGCACATAAAAATAAAAGTACCATAAGCTAACCTTGTGACTTGAACCCTGGCCCTTGAATATCACTCACACGCCACTTTTTAAGGAGCTTAGTGGCGCCACCTTGCCACTTTGCCAAGAGCTTCCTTGTTACATATTCTACTAAGTTTTTCTTAAAAGCCCCCTTAACCAAGTTCTCCCTTCACTTTAAATCCATACTTTGATATTTTTATCGGGTTTTAACCTAGGCTTGGGCCTCCTAAAGGCCCACTAACATACTCAAACTCAAATTTAACAATCACAACACTAAAAATCCATGATTTCACCAAAATCACAATAAACCCGACAAAGTGCCAGAAATCAGGGCGTTTCATCAGCTCACAATTAAGGATCATTGTGACAACGCTATTTTGACCTTAGTTGAAAAGTGGTTTCGGAACCACAAAACCTAGTCACAAAAATAATTAAATGCTCATTTCTACATTTATTATATGTAAAATTTCATGTGTGAAAATATCGAGTTTTAATTTTGTCATTTGAATGTAGAATTATTAGAAAGGGAGTTATGTGAGAAACCTTGAAAATGTGATAGATTAAATTTGTAGTGGCCGAATGTATATGGTTTAAAATATGGGGGCTTGCATGTCAAATACACCTTTTAAAGGTTAGTGGATGGCAATAATGATGGTGATTTATAATATATGCATTTTATATATGTATTATAATTATTAATGATTTTATAATATGAAATAAAAATAAATTAAAATAAGGAAAGGGTGAAAAAACAAGGTTGGCATGTTATTCTTCCTTCATTGCCGAAATTAAGAGAAAAAAATGGAGAAATAAAACTAAAGCATTCGGTCAACCATTAGTTTGCATTAAGGTATGAATTTCATATTAGTTTCTTTAAATTTTTGTGAATTCAAGATAGTTTTTAAGCTTTTGACATAGCCCATGAGTTGATTTTTAGCTTGATGGTGAATGTTTCATTCGGCCATGGAAAGATTGAAGAAGATGGTTGTGTTTTCATGTTGAAAGTAGTAATGGTGGATTAGGAGTGTTTAATGAGCTTTGTGATGCCAAAATGCAAGTGAATTTGGAGTTGTAAGTTTAATTTGTGAAGAATTGGGTTGGGGTGACCAAAATCCTTAAGAGTGCATTCGGCTTTGGTCTAATAGATGATAAATTATTGTTGAATTGCCGAATGACCCTCTAATTGATGAATTGAATGTTTGTTGGTAATTTGAGATTAGTGAAGGTTTAAATTTATTGATAAATAGCAATTAGTTAATGTGCTTATGTGTTAAGGTTTGCCGAATGTGAAATTGAGGTAGGAAATGTGTATAAATGCTTGGTTAATGGATAATTGGCTTAAAGATGAATGTATAAAATTATTAAAAGATAAATTTGTTATGTGTTTTAAAGGTGTATATATATATTCGGTTATCATGATGAGTTAAGAAATATTTAATAGATGTTATATTGGTTTGTGAAATTGTTAATAGGGAATGTATGGAAATTATGTTAAGGCCGAATATAAAGTGTTGTTAAAGAAATTTGTTCAAGTGTTTTATTAGTTTATATTCGGCTTAATAGTCTATGGAATGAGTATTTAGTATGTGAATGAACAACTAGGACCATTGAAAACATTTCTTAAATATGAGTATGGAAGTGTCCATAATGTTATATTAGCTTTGTAAGGGAAATGTGAAATACCTACCTTGATTATGAGCATTCGGTCAAAGTGGAAATTTTGTGTACATTTTGTATATGTTAAGGAAATATGAACAAATACTTATTTGATTGATATTCGGCTATAAGGTATTTAAAATGGGAATATAAGCTTAATGAAATGTGATATGTGTATAGATGTAACCATGTGAATTCGGCCAAGGTGGGAATTTTGTATAAAATTCAAAAATATTATTTATAAAATTTTTAAGCTTAAATGTTATTCGGCTATAGTTGATTATTGGGAAAATATATGTTAGATGGAAATGAAAGTACCATATGTTTTGTGTGTATGAGATTAATGGCATTTTGATTATTAAAGATGTTAACTAAATTTTTTAAGGGATGTCGAATATGACTTGTTGTGAGAAATGGTTCAATTTGGTGATTATGGAAAGGTCAAAGATGACCTATAATGGTATTCGACCTAATGAGATTTGTAAAAAATTATTTAAGTGTGAATTTTGTATGTGCACTAAAGGTTAGATGTGTATTTGGCTATATGCATGTGTTTCATTGAGAATTTATCCTTGTTGCTTATAATGAATTGGCGAGGTGATTAAACTAGTTTTGATTTGTTGCATTAAGCTCAAGAGCATAGAGAGCAAAATTTGGACAAAGGGAAAGCTAAAGTAGTTGAATAGCCGATTCATAACTGTTCAAAAATATTCGAGGTAAGTTCATAAGTGTTTAAGCTTGATTCTTTTTATATGCCTAAAAGTTAAATTAATATGACAAAGAGAATGTAAATATTATTTAGTTAATGTGCACAATATGTATTGATTTAAGACTATAAGCCAAATGTGGCTTAGTACTAAGGTGATTAAATGTGAACTTCGATGAGGTAAATTTTAGTGATCGATGATATAAGTTAGACTTATAAAATATATTCGGGTTATAAACCTAGCGGGCATTGTGCCGTTGTATTCGAATTAAATTGGTACTTAACGAGCAATATGCTCGAATGTTATTACGAGACTTTGGATCGATTGTGCTATTATGTGAGTTAATACACATGGAAAGGTTCAACATGAGCTAAAATTTTGTTAACTCGTAATAAAGTACGTATGTGTTTTAGTATGCAATTAAATTATAAAATGTGTTTGTTTGATGGTTATTTATCCGAATGAGAATGGAATTAATGCTATAAATTGAAGATAGCTAGTATATCTAAATTAAATTGGATGTGGAAATATGATGTGATAAATGAGCATTTTGATGAATGTACTATGTCGTATGTATGATGAAAGGGGTATCACTATTTGTGATTATTAGAAACCCAAGAGTAACCATGTTGGATATGACTTTATTATTCATTATGTGTGGAAGTCGAATGTGATGGAGATATGGGATTTCAATATAATACGATATGTCAAATGTGTGTTTTATACATATTATGAAAACTTGTGTTCAAATGTATATGTTCCAGCTATATGTAAAGTTGACGCATAAGTTACAAAAATATTAAAGAATATGTGAAGTGATTATTGTAATGAGATATTCGGGCTTTGAGCCTAGCAGGCGTGATGCCGGTGATATGATAGTCGGGCTTTGATCCTAGCAGGCATGATGCCGGTGATATGATATTCGGGCTTTGAGCCTAGCAGGCGTAATGCCAGTGATATGATATTCGGGCTTTGAGCCTAGCAGGCGTAATGCCGGTGAAATGATATCAGGCCTTGAGCCTAGCAGGCGTAGTGCCGGTGAAGTAATTTCAAACTTAAAAAGTCTAGCAGGCTTAGAGCCGGTGATAAAACTCGGGTCTTATACCCAGTAGGCCAAGTGCCGGTGAATTGATAAAAGCATATGACTATGAGAACCTGTGTTAAAATGGCGAATTGAATTCGCATTAGGCAATAAGTTTTCCAGGTATGTGATATTTACCTATTTATATGAGAATGATTCTAATTGAATTATGGATTTGTTAGTTTGTGAATATTCAGCTCATGTGTTATTATTCGTGGAAGTAAAATAATATGTAAGTGGCTTTGAATAAAGAAGGAATGTCTTGAATGTGAAGTGATTATATATGTGTGTATATATATATAAATATATTCGGCCTTAAGGAAAAATATACACTGGAAAATAAGTCTGATTTATATGTGATTTAGGTCGATGATTTTAAATGAAGATACGATGCCATAAATTAACTCTATTGAGTTGAATCAATGAATGACTTTGTGTTATATGATGATATGATTATGTGATTTTAAATTTTAAGTATATGAGATGTTAATGGAAAAGTACATATTGTGGTTAGGCCTATTCGGCCAAATGATATTACACTTAGTTCATGTATATCTATATTCGGCCATTGTGAAATTTAATAAATGAAAGTATGCGTTGAATGTGACTATGAACATTGAAATCATATGTGAATGTGGTGCTTTGAATTAGCCATATTAAGTCGAATCAAAGAATTACATAGAGGCATTTAGAGGTTGTGATTATGTGACTTCGAGATTTGAAGAAATGATATGACATTGAAATGGATATAATGGTTTTAATTTAGTAAGCAATAATTGTAAATGAGTAGATTTAACCTGGACAGCTTTGGGTTATAGCAGTGGTGTAACTTTGAAAATCCACTAAAAATAGTTGGAGATGAGTTATAGGCTGAATAAAATATGTAATTAAATCCTAATGAATCTAGTTTCTTATAAAGGAAACCGTGAAAGCAAAAGAATTGCCTATAATGAGATATTTGAAGTTGGGTGAGATGGGGTCAGAATGACTCCGAAATCCTCTGTTCTGTTTTGAGAAAATCATTATAAATTGTACAAAATTATCCATGAGATGTAATTTATATGATTAGAATCCTTAATGAGTCTATTTTCAAGGGAAATAGACGAGAAATTATCCGAGACCTAAACTATGAGATAATTGAACTTTAGTACAGAAGGGTTGGGACTGTCTGACAGTGAATTAGGGGTAACTTTGAGGAATAAACGGTATCAATTGGCCAAGTCAAAAATTCTGGAAATTTTATGGTAGAAAGATACATGAGTCTAGTTTCAGGGAAAATTTACGGAAATTGATTTGGAGTTTCATACCTCTAGATATAAATAATTAAGTGACTATTGCTCAGGAAGATAGCTTGTAGTTAATTTGTGATTATGTTGTAAACTTGGGTAAACTTGGGTAAACTTGTTAATGAGTTGTTTATTGCTTTCTTATGAACTTACTAAGTGCAAAGCTTACTCCTCCTTTCTTTCCCCTATTCCCTAGGTTGCTAGGTTAGCTCGGTTTGGAGGCCGTCAGAGATATTATCACTCTGTCGAGTTTATGATATCAGCGTAAGTAAATCCAAGTGTTTCCGAGTCTATGGCATGTATAGGGTTGTAAAGTTGAGTAGGTAATATTATGATTTAGCCAAAGGCATTGGCTTGTAGTTAAGGTAGTATGTATTCTTATTAATTGGCCTATGTCGGCTAATAATATTATAGACCTATATAATTATTCTTATGTTTGTATGTATTTATCTTTTGTGATGTGGTTCATAGCATAATTGTTTTGAAAGAAATTTATGACCCGACTTTTTTTTCATTATTGGTTGAGTTTATGTCCGGTAGCACCTCGAACCCTGTTCCGGCGTTGAATATGGGAGGGGTGTTACAATCATTCTTCTAAACTTATAACCCTTATCAATAATGTTTCAAACTAATCCACAAGTAATCATACAATGAAGATTCAACCAAAAGAACATTAAAGTTTCAAACACTCTAAGTTGAGAACTTTATCACAGAAACATAGGTTTCCTCCCTTTTCTTAAGTAATCTTTCAATCAAAATCAACAAGATTTGACATACTCACTACAGACTCACTCTATCCATCAAAGTGTTTAGGGTTCAAGAATTAAGCACTCTTTAGTCAACCTGAAAAGTTATTACCATAGGATTGCAAGAAAATCAAATCTCCACCACTATAGATTGATATGACACATCGATCAAAAGGTCTTTCAATGGTTGTAATGGGGCTTTGGTTAGGGGTGTTATCACAAGCTGAAAAAGAGGGTTAGAATCGAGATTGAATTAAAAAATCATCTAGCTAGAAAAATCTCTATCACTGGAACATATTCCTCGAGCTAAGCTTTATGATGACATCGTTCTGGATTTGGAAGCTTGTAGAAATACGAAAAAACTATTGAACTATTACAGATTACAACTGACTTAACTGTATATACCATTTTTTTGTTATTTTTTTTAAAGAACAAATCAAATATTTTACTTTGAATATTTACAAATTTTACAAACTGAAAAAGAGAACAAAGCTAGATAATCATTCAACTCAAATCTCGACAAAAATAGGGATCAAAATAATTGAATGGAATTCAACAAAAACGGGTTATAGGTTAATATTAGATGTAAGTCAAAGAAATGAATTGTTAGGCTCAACGGGGTTCATTAGGGGTCAATTTACGGAGGTAGGCTTTTATGGAGTAAGTGGGTTGAATCCTAGGTGCCTTTATCATTTCGGTATATCAAATCAATGATGTGGTCTTGACATGCATAATCGAAGCAAGTTCTAGAATAACAAATGAATATTGACTCACTCAAAGCAATAATAAAAGTGAGTACGAAAGAATGTATGCTCAAAAGGCTCAAAAATCTCACCAGAATTATGGCTTTTGATGTCAATTCTGCGAATTTCAAATCTCAAGATAACACTTAAAATTAGGGAAGATAACCTAGAAAAAATTTAAATTCTCAAAAATTTCAACTTATCATGCTTGATTCCCTAATGTCTTAAAGTTTGAATAATCAAAGCATAAGTACTTATGTTTTAATTCTCAACACATCAATAAAAATCATAAATCAATCAGAATTAATTTCCTAATAGGAGACTCAAGATAATGCAGAGAGTAAAAGTGAGAATTTGAAATTTTGAGAACAATGCAAAAAGTTAGTTGTAAAAATTTTCAGGAGTTTCAAAGAGAATGCAATGACTGAAAGTAAGTTCCCCCCTCCGCACTTAAGATGTACATTGCCCTTAATGTACAAAGATACATTAGTAGCAATAGAAGCATAATATCATAAGATAGGGAAAGAAGTGAAACTCCCTAAACTGGATGAATTTTGTGAGGTGGTTGTGGCTGCAGAGTGTCTGGGACAAAGGAAGGTGCAGAGGTAGATACTCTGGTAGTGGTAGGGGTAATTTGTCCACAGCTACTATTCCAAGAGGGTATGTTTGTTGGTATTAGGTGGCTAAGGTTCCCATTAGATTTTGGATTTGAGCTGTAGAGCTCCTTTGAAATTGCGAAAGTATGTATCAGTTTTAGGGAATTTGGATTAGCAAAGTGTATTTGTTAGGGAATAGCCAATATGAAATAATTGAAATAAAATAAACTAAGTTTTAAAAATACTAAAATTCAAATAATGAAAAAGATAAAATAAAATAAAGTGGAAAAACAAAAAGGAAAATAAAAAGGAAGATAAGAGGAGTAGAAAGTTCTAATCCTCAGATGGTTCGTGAGGTGGGGGTGGTGATGAGATATGTAGGCGCAGGCATATCTACTGAAGAGTAGCGTCGATGTGGTCAAAGTGTTGAAAGCATTGCTGCTCAAACATGTGAGGCGCTTGGATATGTCAGCATATGAAGCTGCCGCATGAACTGGGCGGCGAGGGAGTGGTGGCTCGGTAGGTGCCTCCTCCAGTGGTGGGACATCATCATAATATCCTCGGGGTCCTCCTGCTCGGTGTCTTGGAGTAGACGGTATTGTGGAGGGTTGGTCCCAGGTCAGCGTTGGATCATCCTCATGTGTAACATAGTTTGGATGCCCTGTGGGGACATCTTGCCGATCAAGGTGTACGAGGATGTCTGGGCCACGGTGTTAAGTAGGCCATAGTAGCGGGCTCATGGAGTGATGTACGGGCCCATAGATATCACGCCCCTACGGTGTCACTCCGTCTGATGCTGGATGGCATGGGCGATGAAGTATGCAAGATCGTTCACATGTATGTGCACCATGCTCCATAGAAAGTAGGCGTCGTGGGTGTTTACGATGCCGGTGCTTTTGCGTCTACCTGTCAATGTGTGTGCGAGGAGGGCATGTATATATCCCAGAGATAGGGCAAGATTGGTCGCTTTGGAGCAACTGGGGTCGTATGTAGGCTGGCCAGGGACTAGGGCGCGCCAGCAATTAACTGGAGATACGTGGATGTGGCGGTGGAGATACAGGCTGAGTTCTATACCGAACTCCGGTACGCTAAGCTAACGAACGAGGCCCCTAGACGGAATTGTATCGTCCCTGGATCGTCGTGTCGTCTCATCACGGTTTGAAGATGGAATGTGGAGCAGAACTCTAGAGTGAGTTCAAGGTAGGTAGGCTCCACAATCAGAAAGAACTGCTCCCGCGGGTCCATCGTTAACAAGGCCCAGACCTCATCTGCTAGGTGGACCTGGTCAAGTGCGTCCCAGTCAATGCTTCTCCCTACTCCGAGGGGTCTGGCCCCGTAGTATCTGAAATAACTTCGCTTAGGAGTTTTGCGAAAATTGAAGGAATGGGTGTCGGAGTTCAGCATTGGGTCTCGACGAGGAACCACCAGATCATTTTCACTTCTTGGAAGTAGGGACGGCGGCTTTCTTTCCGCGTGACGATGACATAATTCCTAAAACAAAAATATATGCATTAGTCCTAATAAAAACTGAAACTAAAATATGAATATTAATAAGTTCTTAAGATTAAATGATTTAAGCAAAATATTGTATTGACATGTTGATTCCACTAAGCTAACTAATATAATTCACTCATTCTAATCATGGCATGGATATCATTTTATACTAAGGGTTAACTACTCTAGATAAGTAAAAGTGGCAACCAAAGATGAGTCTAAATGGCATCATGACAATTCTAGATAATCATGCTAAGTCAATTAAGTTGATGCCTAAAAAAAATGCAAAAACTAAATAAAGCAAATTATTAACATAATAATAGATAAAGACATTAGAAATTTAAGGGAAAAAATAAGGAAAAAGGAACCGAATGGGTGAGTGCGAAGGTGGAACACAGTCTTGGCGACGTTGCACGGGCGTGGTGGCACTGTTGAGGACAGCGGTGGCGCTAGGGATGGTGGGTATGGGAGTTGGGTTGAGAGATTTTTAGGGTTTGGGTGAGGAAGAAGGTGAATAGTGGGCTGTTTATATAGGTTTTTGGGTTACACGGGCATGGCACAAGCCTGTGTGGCTCGGGGTTAGCCCGTGTGATTCAAAAATTAGGGGTTTTGGCGCGCCAGTTTCGTAACACATGCCTGTATTCGTAGGGCGTGTTGTGGCACATGACCGTGTCGCACGGTCGTGTCCTTCGATGTTCGCTTCTCCTATGGCCATGTACTAGGTCACACACTCGTGTCGGATTTGGCAGTTTCGACCATGGCCTTGGGGCACGGGCGTACCGTACGCCCGTGTTTGAATTAACAGTTTTGGCCACGGTTTTAAGACACGGGCGTGGTAACTTTTCGAACTCCGTGTTTGATTTGGCAGGTTCGGCCACGGCCACATCGCACGACTGTGGCAAGTTGTCTAAGCTCGTGTGTTAGGAAAAATTTTACCCTGCTTATACACGGCCATATTACACGGCTGTGTCTCTACTCGTATTGTCCACACGACCTTAGGTATGCCCGTGGGCATGGCCGTGTTGCTCAAAAAACCTGTATTTAAAGGGTTAGTCGATGTATTAGAAAGCTAAAATAAAAGAATTTACTAAGTCAGTGCTCGGGTTACCTCCCGAGAAGCGCTTGTTTAGAGTCTAAGCTGGACTCTGCTTGCATGTGTCATTACGAGGGTTCGTGGAGCTGAAGCTCCTCCCTATTATTCTTACATTCCTCACCTTTATAATGTTTAAGCTGATGACCATTTACCTTGAAAGTGCCGTGGTTTGGATGAGTTACCTCAACTGTGCCATATGGGAAGACAGTTTGAACAGTGAATGGGCCTGACCATCTTGATTTAAGTTTTCCAGGAAATAGTTTAAGCCTTGAGTTGTATAGCAAGACAAGATCACCTGTTTTAAACTGCTTAGGTTGTCTTAGACGACTTTCATTGCGTCGCTTTGTGGCTTCCTTGTATAATCGTGAGTTTTTGTATGCATTGTAGTGCCATTCATCCAGCTCATTTAATTGCACTAGATGTTTCTCACCTGTAAGCTTAAAATCAAGATTTAGGAATTTGATAGCCCAAAATGCTTTATGTTCAAGTTAAAATGGTAGATGACAACTTTTTCCATAAACTAGTCTATAAGGAGATGTTCTTATGGGAGTTTTAAATGCAGTTCTATAGGCCCATAAGGCGTCATCTACTTTTCTTGACCAATCTTTCCTGTTTGTTTCTACTTTTTCTCTAGAATGCGTTTTAGTTCTCTATTTGTCACTTCAACTTGTCCGCTGGTTTGTGGATGATAAGGGGTAGCTGTTCTATGGTGCACTCCATATCGTTTTAAAACTTTATCAAATTGAGCATTGCAAAAATGAGTACCCCTATTACTGATAATTATCCTAGGTGTTCAAATCGAGACAAAAGTTTTTTTAGAAAACGTACTACCATCCTAGCATCATTAGTAGGTAAAGCTTGGGCTTCTACCCATTTTGACATGTAATCTACTGCTATTAGTATATATTTATTCCCAAACGAAGTAGGGAAGGGACCCATGAAATCAATACCCCATATATCAAATATTTCACATGAGAGTATATGCGTTTGAGGTATTTCATTATGGTGAGAGATATTACCTGTCCTCTGGCATTTATCACAAAAGGTCACATACCTGTTGGCATCTTTGAAAAGGGTGGGCCAGTAAAAACCTGATTTGAGTACTTTGTGAGTAGTTATAGTTCCACTATGGTGTCCTCCTGTTGGTCCAGAATGGCAGTGATCTAAAATTTTATATGCTTCTGTCTTAGTAACGCATCTTCGAATGACTTGATCTGTACAAATACGAAAAAGGAAAGGATCTTCCCAAAAGTAATTATTCACATCAATGAAGAATCGCTTCTTTTGCTGATGGGTCAAACCTTTTGGGATTATGTTAGCTGCTACATAATTTACGAAATCGGTAAACCAAGGAACTGCAGCTTCTGTAACGGCTACGAGTTGTTCTTCAGGAAACAAGTCATTTATTTTATCGCAGTCCTCGGGATGTGGATTTTCCAATCTTGAAAGGGGATCCGCTGCCAAATTTTCAGCTCCTTTCTTGTCTTGTATCTCTAGGTCAAATTCCTCCATAATGTCTTCCATGAGTTCGTCAAAGATAGCTAGCATGCATCGCTGAAAAGTAGCAGGAACATTACATAATCCAAAAGGCATTCTACGATAAGCAAACATACTGTATGGGCATGTGAATGTTGTCTTTTCTTGATCTTCTGGAGCTATCGGAATTTGGAAGTGACCAGAGAGGCCATCCAAGAAGCAGTAATACATATGTCCTGATAGTCTTTCTAGCATTTGATCGATGAAGGGTAAGGGAAAACGGTCTTTTCTGGTTGCATCATTCAACTTTCTATAATCAATACAAACTCTCCATCCAGTGACTGTTCTTGTAGTTATTGATTCCTTTTTGTCATTAGACACCACAGTCATGCCGCCCTTTTTAGGAACAACCTGCACAGGGCTTACCTAAGAATTGTTAGAAATAGGATAAATAATTCATGCATCTAGAAGTTTAATTACCTCGACGTTTACGACTTCCTTCATGTTGAGATTCAATCGTCTCTAAGTTTGCATCGATGGCTTATATTCATCTTCTATTAAAATTTTATGGGTACAAAAAGAAGGGCTAATTCCGTTAATATCAGAAATCTTCCAAGCTATAGCCTTTTTGTGTTCTCTTAATATTTGAAGTAACTCCTCTTTCTCTTTTGCACTCAAACCTGATGTAATAATTACTGGTAATGTAGAATCATTTCCTAAAAATGCATATTCCAAGTGATTAGGCAATTGTTTTAGTTCCAACTTAGGAGGTTCATCAATCGAGGGTTTTTGTCTCAGTTCGTCATTTATCTTAATACCCTCATAACTTATGTGCCTTGTGACAAGTTCATTAGAGTTCAGCTCCTTTATTACTTTCTTTACTTCAGTGGTGGCTTCATCTTCCTCCCCACCTTGGACTAGACACAGTTCCAACGTGTCTTCAAGAGTTTGTCTTGAACAAAATAATCAATAGAATCAATGAACTAACAAGAATAATCTTGTTCTCTAGAAAATCGCATAGCATCATAAATTTTAAAAACAACTTCTTCTTCACCAACCCTAAGCACTAGTTTACCGTCCCCTACGTCAATAACAGCTCTAGTAGTAGCTAAGAATGGGCGTCCTAAAATTAAAGGTACCTCAATATCCTCATCCATGTCAAGCATAACAAAATCAACAGGGAATATAAATTTATCTACTTTTACTAATACATCTTCAATGATCCCCCTAGGATATTTAACAGATCTTTCAGCTAATTAAATACTCATCCTAGTGGGTTTCGGTTCCCCTAGACCTAGTTGCTTGAACATTTTATAAGGCATTAGGTTAATACTAGCGCCTAAATCAGCTAAGGCTTTTTCAATGTTTAAACTACCAATTAAGTAAGGAATAGTAAAACTTCCTGGGCCTTTCAATTTGGTTGGCAATTTATTTTGGAGAATAGCTAAACATTCCTCGCTGAGTTCTACTGTGGATAATTCTTCCAACTTCCTTTTATTTGTGAGAAGTTCCTTTAAAAATTTTGCGTACTTCAGCATCTGCGAAATTGCTTCAACAAAAGGTAAGTTAATATGTAATTGTTTAAAACGTTCAAGAAATTTACCAAATTGAGCATCTATGTGGTCTTTCTTTAACTTTGCTAGATATGGTATGGGTGGTTTATATTCTTTAAGTGCTGGTGGAGTGTTTTCCTTAGGTTCCTCTTTCTCTACCTTGTCCTTTTCAGATTCTTGAACAGGTTTCTTTTCCAGTTCAACTAGTACTTTTCCGTTCCTTAGAGTAACTACTTTCACATGTTCTCTGGGATTTGGCTCAGTATTACTCGGCAAGCTACCTTGTGGCCTATCAGATATCATCTTTGCGAGTTGACCAATTTGATTCTCGAGTCCTTGGATGGATGCTTGCTGATTCTTCAGTGCCATTTCGGTGTTTTAGAAATGAGTCTCTGATACGGTAATAAATTTTGTGAGCATCTCTTTACGATTCGACTTTTTCTCTTGTTGGAGTAGTAGCTGTTGAAATCCCGGAGGAGGTGGTTGTTGAAATCCCGGAGGAGGTGGTTGTCTTTGATTTCCTTGTCCTCCCCATGAAAAAATTGGGGTGGTTCCGCCAACCTGCATTGTAAGTGTTACTATAAGGGTTATTTTGAGATCTAGAATTGTTACCCATATAGTTGGCTTGCTCGGTCTCTTTGCTATGTCCATGGGAGGAGTAGTCTAGATTGTACATGTTTCCCTGAATTGCGTCACATTGCATTACTGGGTGTACCTGCGTAGAACCAATAAAACTATCAATCTTTTTATTTAAAAGTTCTACCTGATTAGAAAGCATGGTTACGAGACGTTACCAGACTTAAACACAAGAAATCATACAAAATCAGGCCGTAAATTTACATCCAAATTTAAAAATTTTCATAAACACTCATAACGTCCCTATTACGGGCCTACGAGGCCCAAAACATACTTTGGGAGTGGTTCAGGACTAAACCGAGAACTTTGGAAAGTTTGTCAATACTTAGAAAATTTTTGCCTAAAATAGAGGTCACACGCCCGTATGACTTGGGACATGCCCGTGTGGGTAAGCCGTGTGGTCACACACGTGTCCATACCCTATGTAACTCTCTGTTTATGATGTCATCAGCTAATGGAACGACACGACCAAGCCACATGCTCGTGTGCTAAGCCGTGTTATAAATTAAATTCTCACAAAATTGGTGCAGACTTCACACGCCCTTAGCACACGCCCGTGTCTCTGCCCATGTGCTCCATACTGGGCATTCTATTTCTCAAAATTTAGGGTGCAGGAGACACATGGCCTATTCACATGCCCATGGGGCAGACTGTGTGTCACAGATGGCCTAGACACAAGCCCGTGTGTCTACTCGTGTGGACAACTTTAAGGCTATTTTCCAAGCCATTTGCCACCCTAAAACACAATCACACTTGCACCAATTCAACAACACAAAACTTAACATAATTAAGCCATCAAACATCCACAGCCAAGACATCAACACACCATTCGCATGCTACATCTATCATACATGGACGTCACATACTTATCCACTCAAACCATGCAAACTTACACATCCAAGAAAGGCATCAGCACATGCTCATAAATATAACCGAGGTTAGCCAACTTAAATGGCCAAATATAATAGCCTTTACAAGCCATTTCAAGGTCAAACACATTACTAAAATGATCCAAAACACTTGGCTAGTCCTATAAAACTCCTTTAGGCTTCAATAACCAAAAAGACTTATACATTTCCTAACCAACTAGCCTATACATGCCATATAACCTTATTCACAAGTCTTTCAGTACTGATATGATAGTTTGATAATGTGATGAGATCTCCAACAGTTTCCAACCCGAATGATTCTTTAAAATTCTATAAGCATAGAAGAAATAACACAAGTAAGCTATAAAACTTAGTAAGCTCATATGAAAATAAAGACAACTTATCGAGTAAGCTCTTATTAAGAAATTTCATTACAATGGTGTAAAAACATTTTATTTCATCTGTATACCATAATTCTAATCACGTAATTAACAAAAGGTTTCATGAGCTTATCCAATTCCATGTTTGTATGGATCAAATAACTTGTATCAATTTATCCACATTTATACATACATAATCGAACATTAATATAATTTCATTCAATCAATATCCATCACAAATACTTTGGCCAAGATAAACCATGTAAAATCTCATCATATAATGGTACTGTGCACACTATGTGCCATACTTGGAGTATAATTAAAAACAATTATACCTCATATCTCATATATCATTCAATTCACATTTCAATATAATAAAATATACACATGATGGCATGAAACATACTCATGCACAAATATTTTTCTCGTTTCATGTACACGATACACTATAAGCTCACTATTTTACTTTCATTCGATTTTCACATAGATTTGATACATACCTGGTTTACTTAATTCAGCCTCACTTATGTTCTCTTCTTGTCTTTCCCTGTTGGACACTTGGAATACTAATATATATTTGGAATCTTGCACATAAGTGCCACATATGTAGCCAAAGCTACCTCATATCTCATAACACATATAGGCTCGCTCTCGAGCTAACCACGGGTATGCTCACACAAGCTGATGGTTGGGACATAACTACCCAGCGTTGCTCACACAAGCTGACGGGTATGCACAATACATGCCGGAGTACCCAGCCACTGGAAGAACGTACAAGATCAGCACCTGGATCACTTATGCATAGTATTATGCCATATCCCAGATATGGTCTTACATGTTATCACACTATTAACGGGTTAGCTCACACAAGCTGGCAATCAAGACGTAACTACCCAGTGCTGCTCACACAAGCTGTCAGGTATCCGCAATACCTGCCGAAGTACCTAGCTACTGGTAGTACGTACATGACCAACACCCATATTACATATGCATAGTACAATGCCATATTCCAAATATGGTCTTACATGTAATCACACAGATCGATGCCATAGCCCAGCTATGGTCTTATACGAAATCATATACTACCATGGTCCAACCATGGTCTTTTCCGTCAATTCATTTTTCGGTGCGAAATAATTGTGTTCAATCTTGCGTATTCACTCTTTTCGAACATTTAATTTGGATCCCACTGTTCAGTCAAATATATGATAACAATCCATAATTAATACAATTCAATAATGTTTACTAATATACGAACTTATCTCGTCTGTTGTATGAACGAATTAGGTCGACAAATCTGAAACTTTGTTTCCCCCGTTCTAATTCTGAACCTTGTTTTTCTTGATCTATAACATCACATTTAACTTATTTAATCATTATACTATTCAAAACAACCCAAAATCACATTATGGCAAAAATTACATTTTGCCCCTTAAAGTTTCATATTTTTACAATTTAGTCCTTAGGCTTGTAAAATGAGATGTACTCAATTTCTTCGATACCCAAGCCTAGCCGAACCTCATACATGCTTATAACAGCCCACATTTTTCATTTATTCACATTTTCTACACAAATTTTACAACTTTTACAAATAAGTCCCTTTTTGACATTTTCACCAAAAATCACTTAGCAAAAGTCATTTAGCTTATGACTAACATGTATTTTCTACCATTAGACATCAAAATACATGCATGTCTAACATGTGTAAAAATTTAAACTTTGCTGATACTTCAAATTAGTCCTTGAAAAGGATAGATTAGGTTACTAGGATTTTAAAAACGTAAAAATCAATAAAATAGGGTTAAAACGGACTTACAATCGAGCTTGAAAGCTTGAAAAACCCTAGCATGTCTTCCTTAGTGATATTCGGCCATGGTAGAAGAAGATGGAAAAGATTTTGGCTTTTTAATTCATTTAATTACCAAATGACCAAAATGCCCTTTTAACCTTTCTTTGAAAATTTACCTTTCCATGTCCATTTTTGTCCATCATGATATATAATGGTCTAATTACTAAATAAGGATCTCTAATTTTCAAATTCATTTCAATTAAATGCCCAAAACTTCTAGAACACATATTTTGCACTTTTTGCAATTTAATCCTACTAGTCAAATTGGACCCTCTGTCGATAAAATTTTTAACAAAACTTTCAAACATGCATTCACTCATACTATAAATCTTAAAACTTTATCACAATAAATTTTTCTACTTTGGATTCGAGGTCCCGAAACCATTGTTCTGACTTGGCCCTAAATCGGGCTATTACAGATTCAATTTGTTCAGGCTCAAACTCGAAGTAGATTGTGATATGAGAATAGCGGAAAAGATCATTTGGTCAAAAGCCAAGAACGTTAAGGATCCGCCATCCAAAAATATAGGTACGAATTCGGTCCAGGGTTTATTGCTATAAATATCACAAATCGGGTCAGTTTTCAAAATTTTTATTTTCTGCAATGCTAGAAAATCGTTTTTAAATTGAATTTTTTCCTAAAAATTGGTATCAAAGTCATGTTGTGTAATGTTTATAGTGTAAACTGAGACCATAATTCTCTCTTTTCTTCATGTATGATTCTATTTGGTAAGATGTGACTGTAACGCCCTGAATTTGGGCCTAGAAGTATTGGGCCTTGAGCAGGGGAATAGTTGGGAGATGGCACATAAGTATTTAATTATGAAGAAAATGACACCAATGTATGTCTGCTTCAGTGGTTAAGGGTCCTGTGAAGTGTTGGAGAAGTTCTGGGATCAAATCTAGGCTTTAGGAAAATTTTAGTTTTTCCTCTTAAGTAAACCTTGCCTTTAGCATGTTGACCTTAGAAATTATTATGGCGAAAATATGACACAAAGAGAGCTTGTGGTCTGGTGGCAAGGAGGCGTGATGTGTAACTGTAAGGTTTGAGGTTCAAGTCTTGGCGTGTGCAAAATTTTTGTTTACTTATTTAATTGAACTCTGACTTTGGTTTGTAGGATTTTAAATTATTGCGAATAAAATATGGCACAAAAGGAGCCTATGGTTGAGTGGTAGGTGGCGTGTCAGTGTTCCAAGGGGGCTTGTGTTCGTGTCATGCCCTGCTCAAAGAGAGAATTTATTTTGCTCCCTTGCCAAGTGAGAGGCAGAAGTCAACTGAAACTCTGCAAGGGGGAATTTGAATAAGTCATGGATAGAGAAAATCAAGGGATGTGGAGTGGTTGGTATGGATATGAAGGAGAAAACGGTGGAGAAAATTAAGGAGGTTTGAATTGAGGGGAGAGGAGTTGTTGTAGCCGAATGGAACTCTAAGGCATGCTTGGGTTCGGTTTTGGGGGAATTTGGGGGTCATTTGGTGTATGTTTTTGCCATTTTGCTCTTGATTACTTTTCGGCTTCTTTTTGCTTTCGGGGAGTGGGGTTCTTTTGCGTTTTCTTGCACTTGTTTTTGACCAATTTGGCTTCTTTTACTTGCCTTGGCCGAATAGGAAACTGTTCGATTTGCATTATTTTTTTCTTTTTTTCTCTTTACCTTCTAGGCGAGTTGCTGTTACCATTCAAGGTTTTCTTGTGTTCAAGTTAATTCTACCCTCCTTTAGTGCCGGCCTCTCCATTCATAATCTTGGCCGAATCTTTCCCTCTTCTACTCTCTCTGTTGGTTTTCCTCTTTTATCTCTCCCTCTCAACTTTGCTCTTCTTATTTTAGCCGAATATCACTTGTAGTTTTGGCTCTTTCTTTTCTATTTGGACAATTAGATCTGTCTTGATTTCATCTGGTCATTTTTTTAGAGGTAAGTTAACGCTCTCTCATACTCATTTTAGGGCCGAATCACTTTCTTTCTATTCATTACTCTTTAAACTATAGGATTGATCCTTTTCCTCTCTTCTTGTGCTGAAGTAGGGGAGAGTTTGTGCTTCGATTTTGGGGCTTTTTGTCCTATGATAGTGGTTACGCTTCTTCCTTACTGATCGTTCAAGTAAGTATTTTCACTCTCGCAGGGCTATGAGCGAGTGTCCACCCCGATCTTTTATTGATCGAATCTTCTGATTCGCTCTGGTGGCCGAAGCCAATACAGAAATATGGCATAAGCCGTCAGAATATGTAGCCGAAGCCACCAGAATATGTAGCCGAAGCTACCTCAAATCATAGAAATACAAACGTAACCCACCGGCCTGCTCACATAAGCTGACAAGTGACTGCAACACATGCAAGTGCACCCAGCACCCGGGATACGGAATCAGATAAAATCAGAAGCCCTCAAGTGACATGTCACACATATCCGGAGTTATTCTTACAGTTCAAACGGGATTTATCAAAATACACAATCATACAATTTCATAATTCATAAGTCATATTAATATATTTTCACTTAGAAATCATCAAATAATTTAAAATGATACAAATGTGCTATAATTTACTCATGACTTACCTCAATAACAAAACGACAAAATTTCGAATTAGTCGACTACCTTGTCTTTTCCGCGATCTTGATCGCTTTCTCTTCTTTCTTGATCTAAATAAACAAATTCAACACATTTTATCAATTCCTTACTCAAATTCGTTCACAATTCGGACTTTTGGCAAAAATGACCATTTTGCCTTTATTCTCGTAAACTCAATTTCATTCTATTTTCTTGCATTTTAGACTTAGCCAAATCCTTTTTCACAAAAACAATCCAAGAATCACATATTTTCTTATACTTATAAGCAAATTTTTGCTTTTCTCATTTTAGTCCCTTAGGGACGTTTCTATCGAAAACTATTTAGAAAAACTCGTAAATAACACTTCAAAAACTCATTTTCTACTATTACCCATCAAATTACAAATTTCTTAAGAATAGGTCAATTTTTGAAATTCAATATCTCTTCAAATAAATGGTAAAATCATGAAATTCAAGCTTAGAGAAACTCAAAAATACGAAAATAATCGAAAAAGGGGCAAGATTGCACTTACAATTTGCTTGAAAAAGCTCAAACCCCTTAGCTATGGAGAATGGCAATTTCGGCAGCCATAAATGAAGAAGATGAGCACTTTTCATCTTTCTTTCATCTTTTTATTAATCTTTTAATGATTTGGACAAAAATGCCCTTAGCCATGTTACTTAGAAATTTTTCTAGAACTACCCTTTTTGCCCATGCCACTAACTCATGGTTTAATAACATCATAAACACTCCTAAATTCATATCACACTTCAATTAAGTCCTTATTTCAACAATTACACACGTATTTATCACATCTTGCAAATTAGTCCTAAATTTCAATTGGCCATCAAATCAATGAATTTTCTAAACGACTTTCACATAGAGCATATTTCATAAATCGGAAAACATAAAATTTTTAGAATTTAACTATTTTAATTCGGATTTGTGGTTACAAAACCACTGTTCTGGTTAGACCCTATTTTGGGCTGTCACAGTGGTGGTGATCGTAGTTGATCGACACACCCCCTGGGGAGTCAAGGGTGCGATTATTGTTGGCTTCTGGGCATAACAGCGTTCAGAGCGCGGATTAACTTCAGACACCTATCAGGTGTGTATTTCACACTACTCTAACTATAGAACGGCAAATGCCGAAATGCTGGTCACACGGTGATGGTAGCCATACAAGTGTGCGAGCGCACATATGGGAGCTTTAACGTGATAATTGAGACCATCATGAGTATTCTCGTAGGTTTGGGCTATTTTGGGACATGTGGGCCCAATTGGCCCACGGGCCCAATCGGTCAAATTGTATGATTGTGTAGTAAATATTGGATTGGACTATGTGAATCTCATATCTGTGGCTAGATTTGGGCAAAAAAGGCCACACGAGCGTGTGGGCCCACTTGGGCCGAAAACGGGCCTTAGGCCCATTCGCAGCGTTATCTCTATTTAGAATACTTAAGTCGCTCGAGGAGACTGTAGACCTTCTGAGGGATTGACAAAATTACAGAAATACCCCCAATTTACAAAATTACCAAAATACCCTTAGTTTACAAGATTACAGAAATATCCCCGATTTACAAAATTACCAAAATACCCCTGGTTTACAAAATCACAGAAACACCCCTGATTTACAAAATTACCAAAATACCCCTGATTTACAAAATTACCGAACTACCCCCCAATTTGCAAAATTACAGAAATACTCCTAGATTACAAAATTACTAAAATACCCCTGGATTACAAAATTATCGAAGTACCCCTAGTTTGCAAAATTACAGAAATACCCCTAGATTGAAAATTACCGAAATACCCTGGATTGCAAAATTACCGAAGTACCCCTGGTTTGCAAAATTATAAAAATACCCCTGGATTATAAAATTACTGAAATACCCCTGGTTTAAAAATTACTGATATACCTCTAGATTGCAAAATTACCAAATTACCCTCGACTTATAAAGTTACTAAAATACCCTTGTAGGGTAGGATTACCGAAATACCCCTGTAGGATAGGATTACCAAAATACCCCTATAGGGTAGGGTTACCAAAATACCCTCAGTAGAGTAAAATGACTGTTTTGCCCTAAGGTATAAATTGACTATTTTTCTCTCGTGGGTAAATGACTGACTTGGGCTGTGACTGATTTAACTTGAATGTATGATTGTGTTTTAATTGACTTGACTGCGATTGTATGACTGATTTTGAGCATGTCATTTTGCATAATGCATGGGTTGGGATGTTGTTTATGGAGGAAGTTTTGTTCTAATAGGGTCGCACGTGTCGAGCGAGACGACTGTGGACCCATCTCTGTTCTGATAGGATCGCACTGGTCGCACGAAACGAATGTAGATCATTGATAGCTTAAAGCCACTTGTTCTGATTATGGCTATGTGCCAACCTAATAGTGGCTCTGTGATGCCTTGATTATGCCTTTGTGCCAATTGTATTTACCTACGGCTACGTGCCAATTGCATTTATTGATGACTATGTGTCTATCACATTTACCCATGGTTGTGTACTAGTTATGTTACCCTAGTTGATGGCTATGTGCCTAACATAATGTATTTATCGGTGGCTTTGTGCCATTCTACTTATAGCTTTCAGCCGTTCTGCTATTTGGCAGTATTGCTGCGATATTTACGGCTTCTAGCTATTCTGTCTATGGCACTGAGCCATTCTATTGACTTAGTGCTGCAACCAGTGCTAAGATTGGTGCGTTGGCTGGGTGGGTTGATTTATTCGCCACAGATGTGTAGGGTTGGTAGGGTGGTATGTTGGCTGGATTGGGATGGGATGCATACTCATACTGTTGCATATCTGCTTTTGAGTTCTGTTTTTGGATTGGGCTTAGGCTACTCGTCTTGTTACTAGTTTGGGCTGGGCCCAATTGATTCTGTTATGGGCTATGACCCAATTGATATTGTAGTGGGCTTATCCCACGTATGCTTTGAACTGGACTATACTGTTTCTATTATAGGGCTTTGGCCCAGTCTATTTCTATTTCTGTCTCCGTGTACTGACTGTTACTCTAGTAAGGGGATTACACACTGAGTTTTCATAAAATCACCCCGTTTATTAATTTTTCTCAGGTAATCCCCAGCCTTAGGAGGATCGGTGCTGCGAGGGATTCGGAATGGCCATACATCTACTTCTGTTTTTCTATTAAATTATTCATGAGTACTTTAATTTGGTTTTGAGTTGTAATAAGGCCTTTATAATTTCTAAATTTTAACTTTGGTTTTTTTATTTATTTTGATTTATATCTGTTAGATGTAAATCACGACTTTATGAAATGTTAACTATTTTTCTTAAAACATCTCATTTTCGTAAATCGGTTTCTTTTAAATAAAGATTTCGAAACAAATAGGGTTTAAAAGGGTAATAACGTTTTAAAAGAGAATAGCTTTTAATAAACTACGTTTTGAAACTAAGCAAACAAAATTCAAGATTTTATGCAAGGTTTAAATGGCAACAATTTTTAAATAGGAACGGTTTTTAATGAAAATAATGTTTTTGAAAAATACTTCAATGTGACACGCCAGATTTGGGCCTAACTTCTAAACCGGGTTTAGGGTGTTACAAAAGGGAAAAACTAAAAATTTTGCTAGAGCCCTGATTGGAACCCAGGGCTTCTCCAACACTCCTAATTCTTTCTAAATCACTTAGCCACTAAACTAAACATGCAATTTATGAAATTTTCTCGCACAACTAAAATCCAATTTCTCTGACACGAGAAGCCCATTCTCTTCTAGGCCCAAAATCTGAGGTGTTACAAGTTATACAGTCATACCACTCATTTAGGGGTCTAAGAATGTCTTACCGACCTTACAGTAGGTCCACAGTCGACTCAGGCGACTCATGCAACCTTAGTAATTTAACAGTGAAAATGGGCCCACAAGCCTGTAATGTTTGCCCGTGTGAGCCCACACGCCTGTGTGGCCCACCAGTCCCAATATGGCCTTGATCGTGTGGATCACACGGCCTGGCCCAATAATCCCACATGCCCGTGTGGTTCATCCATGAGTGGTCGTGTGGTTCACCTGTGAGGGCCCGTGTGGCCCACACGACCTGATTTGGTCCAGCCTGTATATCATACACGGCCATCTTTGACGATCACACGCTCGTGTTCTATCACACGGCCTACCACACGGGCAGTCACACGCCCGTGTGGCATCGACAATCACCTCTTTTGGCTTTTTGCCTAATTCTATTTTTGGGGTTGTGTTTACACACCTAGTTTTTATTTACTGTGAAAACTGAGCCAAGTCTTGAAACCTACACTTGACCAAACAATCACCAATTATTCACTTAAACGTTTACTCAACTGAATGCACACAAGTTGACCAAGCATTAAACTCACAACAACATTACCTTCGATCGAGTAAAGAGGGAGGTTTCGCCCACTTAAGACGTCAATCAGAGACCTTCGGCCCTTTGGTCAACTCCTAATCAACCAACAGAAAATCCTTTTAAACCAATTAACCAAACAAAAGTTAATCAAGAAGTAGAAACATGGCTTACCGTACCACGAAAATGTACGCTTACTCAAGGAACGAATGAACACAAGGAACCAAATAGGAAAAGAAAATAGGTGAGAGGGGAAAGAACTTTCGATAGCAAAGAGAATAAATTCAAAACGTCAAAAGATTAGTAGCAACCGAGATTTGGGAAAAGAAACAGTTATCTTTCAGCCTGGGAAGAAAAAAAAAGAGGAGCATGGAAATCACTAAATTTCAATAGTAGATGGAAGTTGGGAAGAACCGAATGGCAGCAAAAGTAAAGAAACAAGAAAAAAAAAAAAGATGAAAGCAGAGAGAAAAACCAAAAGCAAAAAACAACAAAACTATCAAAAAATTGGGGAATGAGAGAGGGTAGCCGAAAATTACCACTACTAGTTTGGTTCTATCCAAACTCTTCCATCCAAATCTCCCCAAAACACTCCCCTCAATCTCCAAATCCCTTAACAACCGAAATTCCCTCAACATCCTCTCAAAAATCAGCCACAACAACCCCACACTCCTCAAATACTCAGAATTTTACCACATTCCAAACTCTTTCATGGCACATGAACAAAAAAATCCCCCTTGCACGAACAGGGATTCAAACTCAAGACCCCTAGCACTCCAATACACCACTTAACCACTAGACCAGTAAGCCCATTCTAACATATTTTTTCGATATTTATTTTTAAGCCTATTAGCTAGAGATAAGGGTTTATTCAATTAAAAACAAAATTTTTGCCCAAGCTAAGGCTTGAACCCAAAACTTCTCAGACACTCCCAGAACACTTAACCACTGAAGCAGACAGATATTTGTGTCACAAGTATACAAAATTAACTATTAAATATTTTTGGGGCGTTACAGTTCTATAGCTATTTAATCCCTTTAGCTATTAGAACTCTACTTTTGCACTTTGTGCAATTTGGTCCTTTATCAAAATAAACATGTAATCAGTAAAATTTCTTTACTAAATTTTCATATGACATTATTATCATACTGTAGATCATAAAAATATTTTAAAATAAATTTTCTTTCCAAAATCGAATTTGTGGTCCGAAACCACAGTTCTAATTTCTATCGAAAATGGGCTGTTGCAGTCTTCCTCTAAACGATGAGCATAAAGACGCTGCTTTATATGCAGCTTACTAGTTAGAGTTCTTGACATACATATTTGTTCCAGCCTCTTCCATAATCCAGTAGCGGTCTTCTCCTTCATCACATCCTGAAAAATTTTGTTAGACAAATACAGATGTAACTGTGTTAACACCTTTCGATCCTTGCGCTTCTTCTTTTCCTCTGTCAATGTCGAAGGCATCTTATCTACCCCTAGCAGGGCTTCCTCTAAGTCCATCTGTACAAGAATTGTCTGCATCTTTATTTGCCACAACATGAATCTGGTGTTGCGATCCAACAGCGAAATTTCAAACTTCAAAGATGTCATTACCGTGATTGAGATGAACAACCTAGAAGCTCTGATACCATTGTGAGAAAATAGAATGTCGGTAATGATAATATATTGCAAAGAAAATAAAAAGAAAATAAAGAACACACAAATTTTTACGTGAAAATCCTTTCAGGGAAAAATCACGGGCAGAGGAGAAGAAAATTTATTATGTCGAATTCGAATAATTACAAGAGGAGTAGACTATGTCTATTTATAGGCTTATAAAACCATATTCTAATAGGAGTGTAATAAGATTGAAACACCTTATTCTAATCAATATCAAATAGATGGAGTTTAATAAGGTTTAAAAAATCTTATTCTAAAATAAAATAAAAGAAGTGTAGTTCTATATGGATTTTACTTTTATTTTAGTTTACCACTGTATTTTATTTAAATAAGGATTCAGGTCACTTAATTTTAACAACAATATTTAAATAAATCTTTTATTTAAAATTTAAATTTTATTTTTAATTTATAATATAAGTTTAATATATTAATTTTACAATATAATTTTTATTTATAAAATTATTGAAGTAATTTATAATTTATGATATTATTTATAATTCTTGAAGTAATTTATAATTTATAACGTAAACTATTGAATTATTTTATAATATAATTTTTAATTTTTATTTATAAATTATAATACAAATTATGATGTAAAACTTAATTAAAAAATTAAAGAGAAAATCTTAAAGTTCAAGCTGAAATAGGGAGGATGGGTAAACTCAAATTCTAAAATAAAAATTTGAATTGAATTGGTTTAAGATTACATCAAAATTAAAAAAATCAATTTTTATAAAATCGATTTTTCTTTTTATTTTTATCAGTTTTCAGCTAATTGAACGATTGAAGGTTGAGAGATAAGAAAATATGAAAATGAATTTTCAGAAAATTTGATTTTCCTATCCATTGCAAAAATGTGTACTAGGTTGGAAATTTTCTCCAGTTTAAAATAATTTGTTTTGTTTTATATTCAAAAATTAATTTGTTTTTATTAAAAAATATCTCTTTTTTTTTTCAGCGCCAAGCATTTCAGGCATTAATTACATAAAACTTCCTTCTATGAAAGGAAATAACCTTAGTATATATCCAAAATTTAGTCATGAAAGAAATTTTAAAAAAATAATTTTCATGAATAATTGTTCCCCAGTACCACTAAATTATTTATATTACATTATATTACATTATATTATATTATATAGTCAACTCATAATCAATTACATCCAATAAGTTTGGTTGTCTTTCACCGGCAACAAATGTTGTGAATATAATCCCCACTTGTCATGGCGCTTACCTTAGCAACTATTTTCCTTTTCTTCTTCTTTTTCTTTTTTCGCTTTTTGAGAGAAAATTAGCTTTAAAACAATCTGGTTGCCACCACATATTTTCTAGGGACATTCACATTTGACAATATGCCTTTCTTCCCACTTCAAAACCCAAATTAAAGCTATAAAGATAGGAAATCCAACCATAAGGACTTCAAAACTAGTTGGTGGTGGGTCTAAACCTATATACCCACTTTTTAGCCCTTAAACAATAGGTTAAATTCTACTATTAATACATGTAATATATATAAGTTGTGAATTTAGTCCCTATATTTTAATTTAGTCATTTTCAATCTTTATACTTTTAGAGTTTTAAAATTTTAATTCTAAGTAAATAGTAGCTATTAAATTCATTAAGCTCTGGTATTTTTAAATTTTGATGTAGCAAACATATTATCACATGTGTAATGTCATGCTTATTATTTTCACATATTACTCACAAAAAAAATACCAGTTAATAGATTGAATAACTATCGTTTGCATCAAGACTAAAATTTTGAAATTCAAAAAATATAATGACTAAAAATATCCAATTAAAGAAGACTAAATCTACAACTTTATATATAATACATGACTAATAGCATAATTTAACCAAACAAATTTTAACTGTAATTGTTTAGTTAAAAATTAAAATTTTAAATTTAAAAATTACAAAAATTAAAATAAATTAATTCAAAAAATACAAAAACTAAAATTCATCAAACTAAAGTTGATAAGTTAATTATGTAATACCATAAAAAGAATATGGAATCCTATCTAATGATCATGAGAGTGGAGTGTTGGATATTTGGCTCCCACCCAACCAAGGAGTCAATCCGGGTCAGACCATGGCTATCTATTCTATTAATAGGACCCATTCCAAGACTTCTATTAATTAATTGAGTCGAGTCTTGTATATTGATTGGACCATATTATAGGTTTCAATTATTACTTGTCCTACAATATTGCTTTTGACTAATGCTATCGATGGAGAAATCAAACCAATAAACATATGTGAGACCCAGAAACCTCTTCTTTTATGATAATGTTTTATGCATTATGACGTAAATGGACCTTTTTTTTCTTTTTAAATGTTATAGAATTCAACTTTAAGAGATATATTTTTTATAAAAGGTAGAGTACGAATTATCCAGGATTAAATTCAAGATCAAATTTCAATTGAACTTGTGTTGTACTCAAGATTGTTTTTTGAATGCTTTGAATTAAGAAATAAGAGGAGAGAATGGTTTAATTTTTGAGGTATTGGATGTAAAATTATATTAAATTGATGTTAATAAACGTATCTAAAAGTCCTTGAAACACTTTTCATAAATATACATAATATTAATCTTTTAAATTAAATCCTATGGGAAGAATTCATTTGAATCATTGTATTTTTCAGTATATTTTTGTACAATTAATATTTTAATAATCTAATCACTAAATTTATCGATATAATTATACTTGTCATACATGTAAATTTTCAAGCCAATCTAATTTATCTATCATGTTGATCTAAAATATATATAATATTTATTAAACAGTAAAAAATTTTTATATAAAACAAATAGTTAAAAATTTTTAATTTATGTCAAATTTAACATGCATTATTTATATGAATAGAATATGAAATATGATGGTTAAGTTGTTAAAATATTAATTGTAGAAAAATATTTAAAAATATGTAAATTAAAAAGTAATTTTACATTGATATAGATAAATCTCTCCCCTATAAATATTTCATTAAAATGTAAAAAACAAATTCACATACAACAGACAAAGTAGAAGGGCATATTGATTGCCTAGCCTTATTCAGAGCATCGGGTCGCCGATGGATATGAAATGAAGGAGCATTGTTCCACTTTTGCAGGACATTCCTTAAAAGAAAAATGCACCCATAGACCATACCCGTACACTTCAGAAACATCTGTTAACACTTGAAGAATAACATGATGAACCATGTCATGTGCACGTGTGTTGTCATCATTGTACCAACACGTTATTCACCCACACACGTGTTACGATACAGTAAACCTAAATTCATTTCTTTATGGTCATGGAGTGATTGAATTATCTGCCTTAACCTAACGGTAATGGAGGTTAAACACTAGTAAATCACTAGATTATGATATAGTGTAATGTGTTTAATCACCAGTGGTTTAAATTTAATTTATGAACGTACATACTAAAAATGAGAAGATTGAATTGGAAGTGCCAAGTTAGTTCATCTTACAGCCGGTATTGGTTCTACTGAACAAAGGTAGGATACAAGTTGGATGCATGCTCATTATAAAACTGGGGACGGAGGTGGGGCTGTTGGATTATAATTGGGTTTTGACTTAAAACATCTAAATGAAAAAAACGATGTTCCACCTTATACATACACTTTATTTTCAAAACTTCATCATAAATTGGTAGGCTGTCCATTCAGTATTTTACCCTTTTTTTTTCTCTTTGTCATCATAGTAACATTTACCTACATTCATAATTGTTGTTGTAACAGAACTCTATTATGTCAAACAATAATAAGCCATTGTTGGAGCCACAGTTTGAAAATAAATTCAGATGGCTGATGACGTTCTACCAAACATGATTGAACAACTGGGCACAAGCAAAGACTGCAAATTCACCTGAAATGTTACAAGAAAACAGGTGCAGACATTTATTTAATCAGCTACACAAGTTCAAAAGCAATCAGCAGTTTACAGCCTCAGTGGCTTCTAACAAAAGATTACAGAAATTGGAGACTATGCTAACTGTTCTCTTCTTCAAAATTTACTGCGCTGCTATTATAGTCCCAAGATACAAGATTCTACACCATACAGATAAAACACAATCCACTATACAACATTTGTTTTCCTTTCTCAATATCATATGACCTAAAGACACCAAACCTGATCTGAAGAAGCTTTTAAATGCTGTCATTCATCCTACAACAGGTATCGCTCCTCATGAATTGCTCCATACAAGTTGTTAAATATTTTCCATAACCTACCTGCCTGGATATCTGCTGCTTTACAAGAAGCTTGTTCCCAAAGTAAGATCATTTAAATTAGACAAAATTTGGGAACGGGTCGTTCCAATCTGATGAGCAATTTCAAGTTGTTCCTCCAATGGAAGCATTTCATAACTGCAAAACAATTTCAAAATGTGCAGCCGTCATGATACTATATGGTTCCCATTGATCACATACGCTAAATGACCTATTGATTTAAATAATTCTAGCCAATGGTATTAACAGCATTTCTCACCTCACAAATTTGCATGGGATATTAGTTTAAAAAAAGAAAGCAAATGATATATGTTATATTTTCATGAGGAAATTTTTCTCTTGGGCTTTAGTGGAGTAATAAATTCTAATACATGGTCAGGCATGCCCACCAAAAACTTGAAAATGCAAATGTTATGCTTGGAGAAGAAGGAAAGTCATAATGTCATTAATTCTTATATAACCATGAACCACGAGCAGTACAACATGGGGTAGAACTAAAAGAAATGCAAGTTCTGGCACTCAATTTGATATTATAAGATGAAAATTCTTTCAGAGAAAAAAAGATGTTACTTACTGGCAAAGCAGTTCACAATCAACTATGCTGTCAGGACCAGGCCTATGAGCCTTTCCATTTGAACGAAAATGGCGAAAAGATCTTGGGTTTAAACCAGCTACATGTGGAACAGCATCAACAAGCTTTTTCTGTAGAGACTGCAACCTACGAAATGTAAGTTCATCAAGAGGAGCTATACAGCCAATGCTGCCATCCAGAGTACCAAATAACAAAGCAAATCGATTGGTTTTATCAGAGCCAGCAGTGGCACTAGTTCGACCAGATGTAGAAAGCATCTGGAGCCGCAAGAACTTAGTTACATGGGCACCAACATGGAATTCAGCCCTTGAAAGAAGCTTCTGTCCCCTCCAACTTTCAGACATCTTTGGTGCATAATAAAATACCTGAATGACAGACAGTAGCATCAAAATTGTCAAAATTGATAATAAGCAATCAAACTAAATGAGAAACGAACATGGTTCAACAAATAGTTCAAACGGTGTAGATCCTAATGGCAAATGATGAAGCAAACTTCAGCTGGATGAATTAAGGCCTTTAGTGCAAGAAATAGGAGGGCAGTGTCTACAGGATGCCTATGAATGTTAAAATTGTTAATAGCCAAGTAATCAAAAGAACCACTTTCTTCTCAAGTTGTATCATCCATGATTTCTTTGTGTGCCTAGCTACGCCTATGTCTGGGGAATGGTACAGTAAATTTCATGATATCAAATACATATTATAAATGGAAAAAAACACCATATACACAAATTTAAATACAAAATGGCAGAAAAGATGTATGCGATAACCTGAATATTCTTTTGATCATCAGAAACCATAAGACTTAAGGTACTTCCATCAATCAAAAATTCTGTTGCAAAACAATCAAGGGAGCCAAAATCCTTCGCCAATAAGTTAAGTTGAGCACCCTGTTCCTTCCAACTAAGGAAATATATGCTCTTGTGAACATCACCAAGTAGAATGAAATTCTTGACCTGCAGTTCATTGTAGGTATTAACTAAAGAATTCATTAAAATAATAAATAAATAAATAAAGCAAAAGGGCCACTAAGAACTATTCGCAGTCAACAGAGAGTTCAAAACATCATCTATAGAAGGTAAAATAAAATAGATCACATCATATCAGATGGAATAAAATAAAGTCAGACTGGTATTCAAGGCCCTTACACCTAGAGCATGTCATTAAGATAGTCAAGGTAAGTAACACTTACAATATTTAAGCTCACAACATATAATGGTGGAGCATCATAAAATGCAATGCCATTCAACTCACTACCAGTCCAAATATGTAGAATAATTTTAGGACCAGAAGCTATCAAGAGATGACCTTGAAGGGAGGCTAAAGCAGATATAGCACCTTTTAGTTCCTTTGAATAGACCTCTGAAACCTATAAAATATAAAAATCAATTCATAAGTTCAAATCAGATATGAAGCAAATATAGAATAGATTTGGATTGAAAATTTTAGACATGAAAAATTAGAGAATCAGAAAATACCAGATTCTGATTATTGTCAGTGCTCCTTCCAATAGAAAACAAAAGCACGCGTCCTCGTGCTGCAACATCCTCTCCTTGAACGTAAGCAGTACCAATAGCCAAAAGGGTTTCATTCTCTTTTGTGGTGGTATTCTGCAATAAAGCACTGTCTAAATACAGCTTTTTTCCCCTAAACAGAAAAAAGAATGCCTATCCCCAGAAAGACATGACAATAACATAAATGATCCAATTCGAAAGTATCCAGGCCAGATTCCATCCAATATCTTAATTACCATTCAACCCAATACTTACAGAGTTGTCCCCTCACATTTTGTAAAGATTAAATTAAGCTATGAAATGTGACCCAATACTTACAGAGTTGTCCCCTCACATTTTGTAAAGATTAAATTAAGCTATGAAGTGTGATACATCAAGCATGATCTTCTATCATACTCTCTATAAAAGACTAACACAAAGACATGCATCCTATCATCCTTCAAATCAGCCCTCTTCCAGAACCATGAAAGCACATAAGCCAAGACTAAAACAACCAGAACAACAAAGAAAGAGGAACTTACAAACAAAGTGACCATTCTCACAGTTAGAGCATTTTCAGAACTCTGCATTGGAATAGTTGCCTTAGTTTCCCAAGGACCACCAGATTTTTCAGGTTCCAAAATCCGAACCTCAAACTCCTCCACAGTATAAGTTCGGTGCAATTCATCAGAACTTAAATTAAGATTGTCCATCTGATGGCCAGCTTCTTGATCAACCAATGATGATAGCACTTGATTAACTGGCTTATGAACCTGCAATTATAGTGATCAGTACAGAACTTTGGGAAACAGTCCCAACCCCCTCCACCCTCCTAGATCCGCCATACTTCTTGTAACTTACGCATAGGAATAAAGCAGCAACTTCATAGTAAAACTTGAATTATGTATGCAGTGGACGAGGCTAGGCAAATTCTTCCTAACTAAAATTCCATTGAATGCAAGTATATCCTCTGATAAAATGCTTAATTATTGTAGCTACTTTAAGAAGAAATTGAGAAACCAACATCTACCAATCTTCTAAAATGTTAATAAATCTAAACAATTCAGCAGGAATTAATTACAAACCAGCAGCCTAGCACTAACAACATGCATGCATGTTTGCAGAATTCAATAGCAGAAAGTTTGTGAGAATGAATTGTTCTCGATATTTGACGTTCATTTTCAAACCATTAGAAGCCAGAAAAGACAGCCAGCATGGGTCCCCAGCCATATGTAGGCTACATTACCTTGTAAAGGTTTATATAGCAACAGGCATTGTTGATATTAATATCATACCAAAAATAATAGTAGAGAAAAGAAAGAATATGCTTACAGGAACTGAAACTATAAGTGGGTACAGACTCCTCTCAGCAAAGTAAGTAACTTGATGTGGAGTGCCCCTCAATGGAATCTAACCCAGAGAGGAAGTTTCTATTAAGTACACTGACAAAAAAATAAATTATGTGAATAATTTCTACTGGTAAGATAGGTTAGAAATCACCTTTTGCACAGGCCAATAGTTGTCATAGTTCGAAGTAGATGGCATTTGGCAGATCTTAAGAATACCCTAGAATTAAAGATACCAAAAAGAATTTTCTGTTTTAGCCATTATGCAAAAGCTTATTGCTTAAAAATATAAAAGCTGAAGTAAAATCTAACCTGTGATGTAACATATATGAACCCATGATTACAGTTTACATTATGAAGAACAGTGAAAGCTACAATAGATCCATCACATATCTGAAAAACAAAGAAACGATATGAGAAGAGCACACACATCCTTACATAATATGATGAAACAATTAAAGATGTAATTCTGTCAAAAGTTGACAGTATTCAATTACAGATTTCATTCATTATTTATAGGCACCTACATAAAATATCTAGCAGAATCCTTCCTGAACTGGGCAAAATTTAAATGGCATTGAGACCTTATCCATAAAAAATGAATTTGAGAAAGAAGATTTAAGTCAATATAGCAAATGAGAAAAACATAGATTCTCAAATAGACCGAGAGTTTCTAACTATAATATTACAATGGTGCAGTAGACAAGAAGAAAATAATTATCATGTATACCTGGTCCAAATTTTATCGGTTATTTTATCAATTTGCAACTATTAAAATCACATTAAAGTTTGTGCAAAAATTTATAGAAAACTGTATCTAACTTAAGACCTTTAGACCATTAAATTATTTATATCCCATTGCATGAGAAACTTGATTTCAGACCTGTGGATGAATGCGAAGGCGTTGCCTAAACACCATAAACCAAGCTGGTCTTAACCCAGAGAGGAAAAACCCTTGATGGCCACTAATGTTCTTAAAAATTGTAATCCTTTGGGATAATGTTCCATTTGATGTCTCCTCCCTTGTGTATGCATCCAAGGAAACACGAATAAATCTCAAATTCCTAAGCCTAGAAGCATTGACATTGCTCAAGCCAACAGAATTTTGTGCAGAAGCTGAACCTTCAACTTTCGAAGCATTATCTGGACTTTCAAACAGGTAAGCATGATAACAAAGAATTGTTCCATCTGTTAATATACCAAAAATAAATGGGCGACTGTGATTTCCAGACCACCTCTGCATGGCCAACTCAACAACCTTCAAGTTGTGTACATTTTCCTTCCTGCTTTGTCCAACCAATTCTTCAGAACTTTTGTTAATAGGTTTCTCAGAATCTTCAGAAGATTCCTGTGAATAGGCATCAACAAGGTGGGCTCTTCCAGATGCGAATTTTTCAACAGAGAAAACACAATTGAAATTAGGCACATCAAATATTTCAAGAGCACCATTCTCATAGCAAATGACACAATATATATCCCCTTGATCATGTGGCCCTCCATCAGCACTGTCAATGGACTCCCCAATGCCAGTG
This sequence comes from Gossypium stocksii, assembly GCA_020496765.1. Classification (NCBI taxonomy): domain Eukaryota; kingdom Viridiplantae; phylum Streptophyta; class Magnoliopsida; order Malvales; family Malvaceae; genus Gossypium; species Gossypium stocksii. Next base: position 35,450,503 of record CM035625.1, read on the forward strand.
GAAAGCCATGCATCACTACTTGCTTTGCGGAGCCATGGCTCTGTACCTTTATCATGATACAATGAACAAGCAGATACCCTTTTCTTCGAGCCTTCAAAGGCAGCTGGACTGTTTATAGAAACAGTGCATGTAGCAGGATCTGTAATTCAAAGTTAAACATAAAACCATCAAGAAATCCAGAAACAGAAGCAACAGGATGCCACATTGCTGCATGGTTTTGTAATTCAGTAAAGACAAGTTATGAAGTTCATGGCAAGTAAAGAGAGATGCAAGTTAACAAACACATGAATAAATATCATCTATGACAAACCATACCTCCAACAAGGAGCAAAATGCTTCCATCAGTCATTCTTAGCAACACATACGGATCCGCAATAGAAACAGACATAACCGTAGAATTATCAGAACCAGAGCTAGTTTCAGAGTTTGGCAATGGAATACTCAGTTCTTGAGTCATAAAAGAACCATCCAGAATTCGAGCACCACGTTCAAAAACCTGGATAACTCGACGCCTAAAAGAACATGATGAGAGAAGTATTTAGAATTTTGTATGTGAATGTAAGCACCTCTAAACATGAGAGTGCCAACGAATCCTGATCTTTAAACTAACACATCCACAAGTCATACAAGCCCAATGATATTTAACTTGTAAATACTATAGTTAGAAGCATGGTATCTAATCTATTACATGGCTAAATGGACATAGAAAGCAAAAAAGAAACGAGATTTTCTAAGACAGGTTTCAAACTTGTCAAGCAAGAAAACTCTTCAAGTTATTCTAAGCAAGGTACTCTTGAATAACAACAATGTCATTTCACCTGAGATTCGTAAAAACTCCCAAGAGTTTAGGTTCAAGTGAAAAAATAATTAGGATCAATAAACTGTATGGTGAATATGCAAATCAGCTAAATGAAACGGTGGCATTGAAATGATAAAAGCAGACGGCGTTTACTGGCACCTATTATAAATAAAAATAGAACACCAGAAAGGAAATTATTCTTCTTGAAAATCTAACTACAAACCAAGACAAAATATTTTCATGAAAATATATAGAGCATGTTAATGTTGTCACCTTCCAAACAAATTTCCTGCAGCAATTGTTCTACCTTGAACATAATAGTCTACACTTTCAGTCACTTCTGTCAAAAGATCAGCAGTTTCAAGAACCTGATCACCATAGTGAGTTAAGCAGTGGTCAACACAGAAAGTCAAATGTACAATTTGTAAGTTAGTAGTAGCCATTCTCTCCCTTTTTGTTAGCAAAAACAGAAATTTCAAACATTGAGATTTGAAAGACATTTTTTATCTGAAATCATCTCTTTAAGCTTCTTACAAAATGTTACTTTATTAGCAAAACTAAAGTGAATCTGATAAAGAATTAAAGTGATAAATCATTTCTCATTCTCAGGTGTTCTGATGCTAATAAAAGAAATTGGAATAGACAGATAATTAATACATTCTCTGTCATACAGAAAGCAAGCAAAGAGAAAAGGCAATAAAACAAAAGGTCTTCTAAGGTTAGGCATGAGATTATACCATAGTTCGTGCCTCCAGACTTATAATCAAATACGCATGATATTCATCATCATCGTCAGCCAGTTTAGAAGAATCAGCATTGTGACCGCGTGTGCTCTTGTGGTAAACAGTCCAAATTCCTTTACAACCAGTTAGTTCAACCTGCAGATGCAAAAGTGTGCATGTAATGATGCATGCATAAAGTTTCAAAGATGATGGTTCTAGCACTAAGAAGTGATGTTTACAACTGAAAATGCAATAGTTAGATTAACAGTAGCAACCAGAAAATGGTTTACATGGATTATATCAACATTTTAAAATTTTAATCAGGTGAAATTCAGTCAAAGCTGGAGTATGAATGAACCTCAGTAATCATTTCTGGACGAAGAGACTGCCGAAGAACGCAGAGGGCACCATTCTTTCCATGGCCAGAACAGCACACCTGAAAGATTAGCCAAGAACAGACTTCAGGCACAACATAACTGCAAATCATTTAGAGGAAAAAATGCAAACAGAGGATAAGAAAATGAAATAACTGCTAAAATAGCCAATACATAAATAGGCAAATTTTAGGTAGCCACACCTTCATAAAAGCAGTGCCAAATTCAAATCAGAACCCCAAACCCAAACCCACATCCATATGCATTAGTCAAAGCTGAGTAGATAATAAGTGTCTAACTCGCTAAAACTAACCAGTTCATAGTTACTTTGTTTGGCTATTCCCGTTGCATTTGCATCAGCATTAATCCTCAAGCCATAGGAGAAGTCCTTCAAAGGGCCAACATTTATTAACGAGTCCCTCACTACAAACAAGAAAGCTTTCTGCACGCATGGAGAAAGAGAAGTTGAGAAATAATAACCATATCCATTACAATAATGAGCCATGCAGAATAAAATACATGAAATAAATGCAAATGATAACAGAAACATTCTTCTCTTGATGATAACTGCAGTACAAATTTTACCTAGTGAGACACCATTAGTACAACAAATAATTTCCCAAACCTACTAAACAAAGAAATTGCAGAACTACAATTTTAACGCAGGAACTTTCAAAATTAGAAATCGTGAAAAGCACAGGAGCTGGTTCCAAAGGAATGAAGCAATTGTCCAGTTTATTTTAACTGAAACTACAAAATCAGCCTAAGCTTTTTATTACTAGTTGATTATTTAGTTGCAAATCCCAGAAGAGTTTGATTTCCGTCCCCCTTATTTTAAGAATTTCTTCCTAAGATGAAGCTTAAAAGCATCAAAAAAGGCCCTGTACTTATTATAGAGGTACACCACCTGTGCTGATTCACTGTTATTTGGGGTTGAACCATACAAGGAAAGCTCTTCACTGCCAACTGCATCTTGCAAAGCATCAGAGGATGACCTTCGCAAGCGCTTGGCCAGAGGGACATCACCTTCAATATCTCCAACCTAGAAGAATAGAAAACCAGAAAGAAATCTTTATAGCATTCCAACAGAAAACAATTTAATGAAGAGCAATTTTAGAATGAACTATGAAACTATGCCGAAATGATGCCAAGATATTCCTGGAATGTGAGAAAACAGCCCTTCAGTGTGGGATTATCAACCAACTAATAGTGCCTAAAAGGTCAAGTGTGCATAGAAGATACTGAAAACAGCATGGGTATGTTGCACAATCCAGAAACAACAGTACCTCAAAATTATTTAATTTACTTTATAATTTATTGAATGATGCCATGATATTCCTGGAATATGAGATAACAGCCCTTCAGTGTTGGATTATCAACAAACTAATAGTGCCTAAAAAGTCAGGTGTAAATAGTATTGAAAATAGCTTGGATGTTGCATAATCCAAAAACAACAATACCTCAAAATAATTTAATTTTAGCATACAAATTACAGAATAGAAGCTGATAACAAACACACCTCTTCCTTCAAGCCAGATGGCAAGGTTGATGCTCCCGATCCACTGCTGAATTGCACAAGTAAACTATCTCCTAATCGACTACCCAAAAAGACCAATGAATTCCCAATAGTTGTAATGTCCTAAATGAATTAAAGCAAAACTCCCAACATAACTAGTCAATGACAGGAAAAAATTGGAAATAAATATATATCAGCATGAGCATGAAAATTTTAACGATTAACTAACCGAAGTAAGTACGGAAGCCTTAGACTTGGAGAGGTCAAGTCTCTGCACAACCCTTCAAAGGAGAAAAGAAACAATTAAAAAACAAGATCTGTAGCAACTTCACTAATTTCATGACTACAAAGTAAAAAAAGAAAAAACTAAGCATGTCAAAGTATGTTGCTTGGACTCTCCATTTTTCTTGGAGTACCCGTATCCGACACATGGATATTGGGATGTGACCTCCAAGGATCTTCCAAATACACGGAAAACCTTAGAAAAGTCTGACAATACCCATGTCATATACGTACACGTATCCAATAGTCACACCAAGTCTGAGTATACAACAAAGAATAACCTCTAGCAGTCTTCAAGAATCATATGTTTTCTTAGCTTAATTGGTCAATGACTCAGTAGAGAAAAATTATATTTCTTATTAAACAAAACTAATTTTAATTTGTTCCAGTTTATTTATAAACTAATGATGTAAAGTAATGAAGGAATTTGAGTCATGAATAAAGATTTCAAAGAGGAAAACCCATCTTCTAGAACAAAATATAACAAATTAATAAAACTTAAGAAAGCAATTGTATCATATATCTGATATCAATAAGGGCGTGCTTGCAGCAGAACTTCTGCCTCAACCTAACCCTTCGGAACAATAGGACCTCATTATTGCCACTTATATGCAAATTTTATTTCCTATTTCGAGCAAAAGATCATAACATTTTGACTATCAGCCAACACGAATACAATACTCGTTAAAATTATTCCCTTACCAGCACCTTGATGAAGATTGCTATGCAAAATATCATTACTGTCTACCAACTCAATTATTTATGCCATCAGAACAAAAAAAGACTGAGTTCTAGTTCTGCAGCTTAAAGGAAACGAACATAAAAGAGAAAAATGACAACCAAATGAAGAACACTTACCTCCCATCATAAACAAGGGTCAGCAGTAGTAGTTCTCCAGTCTTTGCTGAAAGCAAAGCTACATCATTAAGTAACCAAGTTGCATTAGCAGCATCAAGTTCTACGCTGAAACTTGATCTTGGAAGTTCTTGGCTAAAATAAAAAACAAAACACGATCAGTGTGAGAGGCTAGGACTTCAGAGAAAAAAAAAGGGGGGAGAATCAAAAGCAAAATTTCAGAAGACTCGTTAACAAACATTAGATGCTTAACACATTTAACCATTATCTCGAAAGCCACTTTAACAAAATAGACCACAGCGAAAAAGAAAAGTGAGAACCAATCAATTAATGTGAAGATCGGTCGTTACTGTCAAAACCAACAGGCAACTTCTGAAACACACAAATGATTCAAACAGCTATTCAAGATTGATCAGATAAGCATATATAACACAGTGCCGACCATTTTCACACAGGAATGAAGAATGCCCTACGGCACTAATTTGTAATCCACCACCTTTCTCACAGAAATAAGTGATACAGACAAGATACCAGAACAAGCTATCATCCTTTGACAATAATGACTCCACACACACACTACCACTTTCACATTGTTGTAAAAGTATATTGAAAGCTGCAACAGTTGAGTTTGACAATAGAGATGTCAAGATTAAATTCCAAGAATTCTTCAATTATGGTTTTTATTTCATGTAAGGCTTAGAACTTATTCAAGTTATGATCACATTTAAGCTCTTAATTAAGAAAGATTCTTTTGGGACAACATGCGGGGCCTGAAATAGAATGGAGATCCCAATTTTCTTCAATTAGATTTTATATATAAGAATGCGTCAAGCTGTAGGTGCAGGGATGTAGCAGGATCAGGTCAATAAACACTTGTGTATGTGTGTGTCAGAGAGAGAGAGAGAGAGAGAGATGACCTGTTATCAACAGAAGCAGCATAACTGTTCAAAGCAAGTGCGCATGATGCTGACTGCAGAAACAGACTTGCAAGTTATGGGATTCTTAAGGATAAACTAGAAAAAGTAGATGATACACATATCACTAAATCAAAATTTAGACAGAAAGTAATCTTACAAAAAAATGCTAGACCAGCTCATGCCTAGACAATGGAAGTCTACCTGACTATGATAATGAATCATATTTGCACTAATCACAAGAACGCCTCCAATTGGTGATGGAACAGCAAGTAGCTTATAAGCATCATGAGGGAGATTCTGAAATAAAGACATGCCAATAATCATAAGGTTGGCTTTTGGAAGGACTACCCACAAACCTCCAGCTCATCAAAAAATACAATGTTTCTGAATATTACACTTAATTTTCTAGAAAAGATTAGCATAGAAAAGCTGAAATAATGCTTTTGTAGTATTCATTGGTAATTTTTAATAGATCATGTGGTTGACACACAAATTTTCATGTTGCAAGGAATCAAGCATCAAATCACCATTTTTCAAATAAAACCCACAGAATAGGTAGTCAATCAAAAGCACAAACTTCTATCTTCAGCACATATCCAGCAGCCACAACCTTTCATTGGAAGAGAGGAAGGAAGAAATTGATTTGTCTTAGTCAAATTTCATTTCTAGCTTAGCGCATGTTGCTTTGACCCTTCAATTTTTTTAAGTACTTGTATCTCCCACTCATGTCCAACTCATGGATATGGAGACATGGCCTCCTAAGATCCTCCAAATTCATGGAAAAACTTGGAAATCCCTAATTATACCCATGTAGGACACATATCCCTAACCGACACTCACACCTGAATCCAAGTAATGTATATATCAAAAGCATTTCTATTAATAGCTATAAAACATAACTAATCATGTTGAGAACATACAGCTGCTGACCATATGAGGGGATGCTGCTTCAATGTTGTGCTGATACTAAGAGCAGAAATCATACAAGTATGGTGCTTCCAAGAGACTCGTCCAGCCCAAGTAAGTTCCCTCTCATGAAGTATAACCATGACCGGCTCAATATAACCTAGATTATTTTTAAATATAAGAAAATACTGAAGAAAGTAGCTCAAATAAATTTAGAAAAAGAAAGAAAAAGCAACAGTGTCAACGTCTAAATGGATATCAGCTGTAATTAACATGATTCAAAAGCTTTTCAACTGTGACATTATGAGTAATAAAATGAAGTCTAGCAAGTTTTCCAAGTAATCCAATTTCAAGTAGCCAATATGAGAGTGACAGTCTAATTTTAACTAGAATCCAACAAGGAGAAACATAACCAGCTAAAAAATTCGAGACTGCTAGATGATTTTCTACAAATTGAAACCAAATATAGGTACACTAACTTGCTAAAGGGCAAATACTTCCAACAAAATCTTAAAATCAATAAGAGACATAGTTGCTCAACCTTACCATGCACAAATATGAAGTCTTTTATGTGCTTCATATCCAAATCTCGCAAATTAATGATGTAAGATGATTCAACACGAGCAGAAACTGTGGGTCCAGATCCAAAAGCATCATCCTCACCAACAAATCCAGAACCAGCCTGAAAAATAAAGTTTCCATATCAAAAATAGAAGAAAACTGCTGAGGCCTTCTTAAGAATGCTTATGACCTTTTAACACCAGCCACCACAAGGACCCTCCCATTTCTTGAGAACTTCAACTTTAGAATACTGGTTTTTGTGATTTTAGATGTATAAATAAGTGTGAGATTTCCAACAATTAACCTTTGTTCAGAATTTACCAAGAACATGAATCTTTTAACAAGAACCTTTTTTTCCAAAAAAATGAAATACTAGATTTCCAACAATTCAAATGTTATTCTTCTTCTGTATTATGGAAATAGTTCTTTAGCTAAAGCATTAGAAGGAGAACTAATACTCCTCGTCCACAGAAATAGGAGTTTAAATATATGCAACTTCAAGAATATTGGGTTTGTAGGAATTACTATTCTCAAGCAGCTGTCAAACAAACAGCAGAACTTTTGTAGTCTTAACTGAAAAATACACACCTAGAAAACATAGGTAACAATTACAGTGTACACACTACCATTTTCTCCCTACAGGCCTATGCATGAAAAGGATTTTCATAGTGCCATTAGATACAGAGAAGCGAACTATGAAATAGTCAAAAGAACAGGAAGCAAAAGAGACCTGAGCAGCTTTAAGTATTATCATTTGCAAACCATAAACAAGAACACCGCTACATCTGCCTTGAGGATCAGCCTTTACCAAAGGGCCTCTTGCAAATGATTCTCTCCCTCTTTTCAAATGAAGCCACTCTGGACCCTCAAAACAGTGCATTGAGCTGGAAAAGAAATTACCGTCAATGAGTAAGTGTCTGGCTTCCAAAATTGGGGAACAGGCTATATATTGGACAAATAGTTCTATGATAAGAATCAAAACTAGGAGCACAACAAAGAATCCACAAATCAGAATGGTATGAATAGCATTTTCATGATATATCCTTACCTTGTTTGAAGACTATGGGTTGAATCATCAAACTCCAGGACCGCAATTTTGGCATCTTGAAATGTTAAGATAATTGAATCTCTTCTCCTAGAGACATCACCACCTCCTATTGATAGAACCGCCATAGATTCAACATTACCATGCAATCTGCAGTAGAATTTTTTAACACCCAAAAAAAACATAAAAACATCGCAAAGAGAAGTACAGCAAGTCAGAAAGCACACAAGACCTTACAAACAACACAAGGGAAGAAGGGAAAATTTTTCAGGCTGCATTCTGGCTGGCATTTTCATCACTTGATATAACCAACACAAAAGCAAAACCATGTTGATTCAAATATAACGATTCCATATAGAAGTAAAATCATATGCGTTTTTACTCTCCATGAAATTCAATTTTTAATTTTCTTATTCCCGTTTATAAAAATTTGCTTTTTTTTTACATTCTAATGCCTGTCTGGCTTTTAGCTTCGGAAAGCAAAAGATATGAAAGCAAAATATGAACCAAACACCAAGAAATCCCGCTACTTATCCAATTCATTTTCGATACTCACTGAGCAAACTGCCACATAAATTTAAAAACAAAAAAAGTACTACGAAGTCAAAGTAAAGGCCAAAACTAAACATAAAGGATATGCGTGCATTTTTGAAAGGCCTTATGGATTCGGAGCCAAACCTATAACTGCAAACGAGCTCGAGTGAAACGGCAGAGACCCCATCCATAATGCCACCGCGCTTGACTTCCGTGGAATTTCTGGCTTCTCTGGTGCCCTCTTCTTGAACCCTGACTACATAGAGTTCGAGAACATTAGCAGCAGTGACGATAAGGTTTGGAACGGGACCAATGCCGCGCCTAGAGGACCAGTCGGATTCAAGATCTTCGCTGTGGTTGAGAGGAATTTGGGGCGTAAAATCGGCACGGCAGTAAGTGACGAAGCCGGAGGCGCAGTTCTCGATACCGGTGGGCCAGTGCATCATCTTGTAGGCCGCGTAGCTCATTGTGGAAGCCGAGGGGAGTTTTAGGGTTTCTGGATTTCAGAGAAAGAGAGAAGGGGGGGATTTAGCCGTTTAGAAGTTTAGGCAGTAAGACTGAGAACAGAAGAGCCAAAGTTTGAGCTCCAAAGTCTTAAACCCTTCGGTTTCTTTTCGGTTCAGCTTCTCATCTGGGTCTGGGTTTGGACCAAAATATAGCGAGAAATAAGAAAACCTCAACCCATAAGAAGAAAATGAAATATAATTTTATTTTTAAATTAGTTTGCCGTTGGTGTTATAGGCTCAGTTTGATAAGGAACCAAAGTCTTTTTTTTCCTTCTTTTTTTTTCTTGAAAAACAAAAAAATTAAGAAAATGTATTTAGTTAAAGTCAAAAAAAATCATTAAAAATGTAAAAAAATTTAACTAAACCCCTGTATTAAATTTACACTAAATTAAGTTTTTATCATTAATTAAAAAAATAAATTAAATCTCTCCGTTAACAATTTTTTTATTAACCATGATCATTAAAATAAATTAACAGAATAAACAGATGATAACACGTGGCAGTTTCTGGCTTAATTTAATATTTTTTATAAAAATATTATAAATTAGGAAAACTAATATAAATTTATAAAATATTATAAAATTATTACAAAACTAGTTTTCTTACCCATGCGAAGCACAAATTTACTTAGTGTATAAATTAATTATAATCCTTCAAAGTTATGAAAATCTATCAATATTTAAGTCTAATAATAAATTATTTAGTAAGTAAATTTAAATAATTTGATACATGCAGATGATAATATTGATTATAATAATAAAACAATCAATACACCTTTAATTAATAATAATGTAAATTAGTATCTATATATAAATGTACAGATTTAATGTATTTAAATTAAAAGATATATGTAGTAGATTGATATTTTTATATATATAATATCTACCCATACTACAATTTAAGTTCATATACTAATATTTATTTAAATTTAAATTTAGCTTTTTTAATAAAAATAGTAAAAATTAATAGGGTAAAATAGTGAAGAAATTGACACTTATTTATAGGTTGGGTGTGAGCATGAGAGTCTTCTCTAGCTAAAGTGGAATTAAAATTAATTTTTAATGAAAATAGTGAAAAAGTGAGCTACGAGAATCTTCTCTAGTCAAGTGAATAAATTTATAGGGTAAGTATGAGCATAAGAGCAAAATTAATTTTTAATGGAAATAGTAAAAAAGTGAGTTATGAGAATATTCTCTAGTCAATATAGGAATAAAATTAACTTTTTTTAATGAAAATAGTGAAAAAAAATGAGCTATGAATATATTCTCTGGTGAACGTAAGATTCAAATTAAAATTTTAATGAAAATGGTGAAAAAATTATCAATTATTTATAAGGTCAATGTGAGATATGAGAGCGTTTTTTAGTTAATATGGGATTTGTTAAATATGACTCATATTTTTAGTCAAATTTGAGAAATAATCTTCTAGTTAAACTCTATTTATATATTTCAATCAAATACTAATTAATTTAGATTATTTTATTATTATTTGACATTCATTTACAACCTTAGAAATAACACCCATTAGAGATTAGAACTCATAACATATTTAGAGAATTTTGTGATTACATTTTGAGGGTTCTTTGTCTTTGGGTTTCCGGGGTTTAGTTATTATCTCCATCTTTTGTACTCTTCGTTTTTTTGCCATTATAGTAAAATTATCTTTGCCCGTGGTTTTTTATCCTCTTTTGAGGGGTTTTTTCCACGTTAAATTTGTGGGTTCAATTTCTCAATTTCTTCTGCTAATTTTACTTGTCCGTTGCTTAATCGGGTCGATTCCTAACAGGATTAAAATTAACTTTGTAATAAAAATAATAAAGAAATTAACACTTATTTATAGAGTAAGTAAGAGCATTGGAGTATTCTAAAATTAATTTTATAGTAAATAAGTAAGCTATGAGAGTATTTTCTAGTCAATGTGATTAAAATTAACTTTTTATATGATTAAAATTAATTTTTAATGAAAATAGTAAAGAAGTCAGTTATGAAGTATTCTCTAATCGATGTGAGTTTAAAATTAGCTTTTTAATTAAAATAGTGAAGAAGTGAGTTGTGGAGTATTCTCTAATCAAAGTGGAATTAAAATTAACTTTTTAAAGAAAATAGCAAAGAAGTGAGTTATGAGAGTATTCTTTAGTCAATATACTTATGGATAGTTTAGCATTACTTTTGAGAAGTGAGCTATGAGAGTATTCTCTAATCAATGTGGGATTAAAATTAACTTTTTAAAAAAAATAGTAAAGAAGTGAGCTATGAGAGTATTCTCTAGTCAATATACTTAGGGATAGTTTAGCATTACTTTTGAGAAGTAAGCTATGAGAGTATTCTCTAATCAATGGGATTAGAATTAACTTTTTAATAAAAATAGTAAAGAAGTGAGCTGTGAGAGAATTCTCTTGTCAATATACTTAGGGCTAGACCTGCTCATGGGTTGGACGGCCCGGCCCGGCCAGAAGGCTCGCCGGAAATGTGAGAGGGTTTGGGTAAAAATATAGGCCCGAAAAATTGGCTTGGGCAAAAAAATAAGGCCCGTTTAAAAAATGAGTCGGGCGTCGAGTAAGGTATTTTTGGCCCGGACCCGGCCCGGCCCGAATTCACTAAAGGACAACAAAATCTGCTTTTTTTTTTAATGTTATTTTCTTGATGTTTCTTCCTATTTTGCTACCATATTACTATTATGTTGCTACTATTTTGTTGTTATTGTTTGAATATTGTATAAAACTTATTTTATTGTTAATTTTGTTATTATTTTAAAGGCATTTGTTAATTTTGTTATTATTTTAGAGGTATTTGCTTGTTAAGTTGCATCTATCTTAGTGTTATTTAAGTCTACGTATTTTTTAAAATTAATTTTCAATTTGTTGGAAAATATTTATTTTGATTTTTTTAGTATTTTTGATGTATTATATATATTTAAACATTATATAAAATAATATAAAAAATTAATACAGGCGGGCCAGGCCGAGCTCGAGTTTAAGCATTTTTATATGGGTCGGGCTTGGGCAAAATTTTAAGCCCATTGGGCCTAAATTTTTAGTTGAGTCCGGCCCGGCCCGGCCCATAAACACCTCTATTTATGGCTAATTTAGCATTGCTTTTGAGAAGTGCTTTTAAAAAATGTTGTGGAAAAGTTATTTTGAGAAATAAAATGTTCATAATGTTCATTTTAGAACGGTGTTATAAAGTAACAAATATACATTTAAATAATGTTCAAATTAGTTAATATTATGATATTTTAGTAAGAATATAAAAAATAATTTTATTACAATTTGTTGTTAATATTTTAATATATGAAATATAAATTTTAAATATTTTTAACTAATTAATATTAATTAATTATAAAATTTAATTTGAATATATAAACTATATTTTAAATATTAAAATATAACTAATAAAAATTTTAAATATATAATATTATCATTGTTTCTAAAAGCGCTTTTGCCAAAAGTAGAAGCTAAAAAAAAAAACTGGTTTTGCTTTTGGGTTCAAAAGTACATTTCAAAAACACTTCTAATTCTAAAAGTTGTCTGTTTAGTATTGTTTATGGTTCTAAAAACGCTTTTGAAAAGTAATGCTAAACTAAGTCTTATTTATAAGGTAAATATGAAATATGAGGATGTTCTCTAGTCGATGTGGGATTAAAAATAACTATTTAAAAAATAGTAAAGAATTTAAAATTTATTTATAAGGTAAATGTGAGCATGTGAGTACTCTCTAACTAATGTGGGATTAAAATTAACTTTTTTAGGGATTAAATGTAACACCTCTAACCCGAATCTATCGCCGGAACAAGGTTACGAAGTATTACCGGAGATCACAAATCAAACAAACAAAAATTTCAAACATTTGATAACATGTATAATTATGTACATAATTTAACCAAATAAGCCAACAACCTTCCAACCAATTTGCATCATTTCATACCACTTAGCTTACTTACCATAACATACCAAAACTTTCCAATTAGTACAAATTATACCATTCTAAACTAGCATCAATATACATATATGCCTTCCACAACAAAGCACCAATTCACATCAAACTATATGACATATCTAATGTGCACATTCAACAACTATTTCATTTTCCATAATTCAACCCCAATTCATACCACATATCAACCATATTAAGACAACTTATACACCTCCAAAATATACCAAACACAAGCCAAATAAGTGGCCATAATCACAACAAAACATGTAGGCCAACATTAGCCAAATAACTTATACATGCCATTATAACCAAACTTAGACCAACCAAAAGTATCGAGTGAGCCGATGGATAGTGTGATATAACTCCAACAAACTTTCAACCCGAACGAGCTTCTGATTCACTATAAAACACGGAAAATAACACAGAGTAAGCATTTAAGCTTAGTAAGTTAGTATAACATAGAATTTAATTTACCATTCAGTCACAGTTTAGGTAAGTAAACATAGCATATCCCAACTAAATTTGGCCAAATGCCTAAGCACATATTCACCAACATGTTAGCCATGTAAAACACATATAATAGCCAATAAACATGGATGAACATAACCACTAAGCAAGTTTCATATACATGTATTATTCATTTCATGTTTCAATATATCATGTAACATCATTTCCATGTATTTCATGTATTTGGCTGTAATAGTTTCAATATATCATGTAATATCATTTCCATGTATTTCATGCTTCAATACATCCTCCACTATCTCATTAATGGGTTAAACACCATATAAGGACCTCCACTTTAAAGTTTTATAGCTATTTAATATTTAGCTATTAGAACTCAACTTTGCACTTTACGCAATTTAGTCATTTTTATCAAATTAAATATGTAAACGGTAAAATTTCTTAACGAAATTTTTATACAGTATTTCTATCATGCTGCTGGTAATAAAATAATAATAAAATAAAGTTTCTGACTTTGGATTTGTGGTCCCGAAACTATTGTTCCGATTTTACTGAAAACGAGCTGTTACATTAAAAATAATTTTGAATAAAATAGTGAATAAGTGAACTATGAGAGTATTTTCTAGTCAATAAGATATTAAAATTTAATTTTTTAAGTAAATTTGCGTTTTTTTACATAAATAATATAAAAAAACAAATAATTACCCAAATGGACTAGGTTAAAAATTAAATACGAAAATAGGCAAAACACATTGTGCCTACCAGTGTTGCCTGACACATCGATAACACCACCCTTACTTTCCTCCCATCATTTGGCCATCATTACATTAAAAAAAAAAAAAAGAATTTTTTTGGTGTCGCCATTATGTCAGGCGGCACTAGTATGTATTTTTGAAAAAAAAAACCCGAAAAATACGTGTATATCAAGGAATAAAAATTTTTTTTAAATAGTATCATCGGTGTATCAAGCATCACTGGTGAAAAAAAAAAACAAACTAAAGTTAAAAAAAATAGCCCTATAAAAAAAAGAAGAGCTAAAATTCAAAATCCACCTGCAAAACTGTTTATTTCATATCTTATAAGAAAAAAAAAAAAAAGAAAACTAAAAGCTTTGGGTATTCACTTTTTGTTGTCGAGAAGTTTTGCTTCTCTTCTCTAATTTTCAAATGTTGAGAAAACTAAATATTCTCAAATATTGAGAAAAATAAAATGTTTTCAAAAATACAAAGAAAAAAGATAGATAAAAATATAGAATAGTACAATTAGAAAGAGGCTTTTAAAACTTTTAAACTAAAAATTGTTTCTTTTTACTTTGATCAAAAAATTAAAATTAGTTTCAATTACCTAAAAGATGAGGGGTCAATTTTATTAAATTAAAGGTGTTTTGCAATATGATTTATTTCTGTCTTTGAGCCAATTAATGTAGGAATTTCTTTGGAAATAACTTTGTTTGGTATTTCTGTAATTATTGGAGGTAATAATTTTATTCCTATCAAAAGATCATATTTAATTTGATTTGGTATTTTCATAATTATTGTTGTTTTTTTGCTGAGTCCCTTCCACGAGCCTTCTATGTCGTGGTATTACTTGGAAAAGGGAAGAAAATGGGTAAGTTCGAAAGAACTTAGTAAGCTCCCTAAAAAAACACTCAACCCTCTCCAATCACGTTTTATGAACAGAATGAACATATGAATAAATAATGATAAGCCAACAAACTTTACGTAGAAACAACTAGGTGTATATCCTCTTACATACAACAATGGCAAATAGTATCGTTTGGCAGACACTATCATCTGGAGAACACGGTCTGCAACTACTTTCCCAGAGAACAGTTTCATTAACACCAACTGATACTTTACCTTGATGGACACAAATGCTACCAACTCATACCACTATCATCCCAAACATATTGGTTGACAGATATTATACACCACTGAGTATAACTCCCGCTTAATGGATGCCATACCCCAAGCACATAACAGACTGACGGATATGTTCCATCCAAATCACATTAACAAGATTATGACATAACACTTATCATGCAATATTACTATGCAATGCAACTACATAATCAAACATTCCTTTTTGGCGGTCTCATTCCTCGCTTCAAATATACATAACATGCCTTACATGCAACAAGTCTAGATTCACATTGTCATAACATGCACCTCGTGTAACATATTAGTGTTCACAATTTCTTACCCCTTTTCACACCCTTCCTTGTGCTAACCTCAGATCCCATATACGCTTCAAAATCGAAATCTCAATCCTTGTTATTTTGAACATGTGCGTGTTCCCCTATAAGGTCAGGGTGTTCTATCATGGTTAACAATTAACATGCCCTACCGATGGCAAACCCCATATTGCCAGACTGGTTAACAAGTAACATGCCATACTAATGACCCAACATATTCGCCATTCTGGTTAGCAACTAACATGCCCTATCAGTGATCTCTTATCCATTAGTCTGGTTAGCAACTAACATGGCCTACTAGTGGCTTATTTTATCTGCCAATCTGGTTAGCAACTAACATGCCCTACCAATGGCCCATCTCATCCTCCATTCTTGTTAGCAGCTGAAATGCCCTACTAGTGGCCCATATCATTTTTCTGGGTATCGAGCTTGCAACTAAGGAATTCGTGCTTGTTTCTTATCACTTACATGCACATGTAGATGGTTACATGCAACAATTTACACATTTCAAAGAAGGCGGTTTTACCTATATTCGTAGCCTTTAACTATGATAACCCAGGAATAACAATATATAATGACACGAAGGAGACTCACAAAAGACTCCAACAAGCTGGATACTCACATAGATTAGAGACTCATAGAAGGTCTCAAAGAAGCTGGTTACAACACGAAGTCTTTTGCTACACTCCACAGCCTTCTTTTGCTTCTCGAACACTCATAGGTTATTCTCCATTAAAGAAAAAAAAGATAATTAAAAAACAAAACAAAAGGGAAACCCCCACTTCACCAACCACGTCGTTATTTATAGTCCAAACAACCCTCACAATAACCCTAGATGTGGCTAACAATTCAGAGCTGATTCAACACCCCTTGATGGTCGACATATCAATCTGTAGACAATCCTATAGTAAACATCTTTTCACTCTAGTTGATTCTAACTAGATCTTAATAAGGAATAAATTAAGACTGAACAATATACCCATGTGCCACAAGTAAGCATGGTAAACTATTTCACAATTGCGGTCTTATCCATCACGCTCATAAAGAAAATTGTCAGGTTTATGATCCAGTAATCCACCATTGACGGATTCTACACGCCAATGAAATAAACCACTAGAAGGATACTAACAAAAGGGTCCGCCAACACAAAGTTATCCAAGAAAATCTGTTGATTGGCAGGTTCTCCACACTGACCACGTAAAAACATTTAAACCAATAGTCTACACTTCACCAAAAGATGAATCTTCAACCAAGTCTTTACAAACTTACCTGTTTAGCCAAACAATGCATTAATCATGGCGCGACAACCAGCGCTAACTTAACCTGGCGGATAGGGCATATTTTGCCTTCTTAAACTCAAACTTAGCCAACAATCCACCCACACAATTTGCTAACTAGGACTCCATGGGGTGAGGTGTTATAGACTCGGCCCGTATTAAAGCTTATAGTATCGATACTTGCTATAGGGTATCAATACGTTGGGGAGGGTATCGGTACTCAGGTAATTTTTCTTTAATTTTTAAAACATCGAACCTTAAAAAGATATCGAATACCAGGTAGGAATCAATAATTTTGAAAAAGGTACTGATACTTTGTTAAGGTATCCAAGCCGAGCTGGGTCTAGGCCAAAAAAAGCTTACCCGGGGCCTAACTCATTTAGAAAACAAGTCTCTTTTTTATCCAAGCTCATATTTTGGGCTTATATTTTTGTCTAACCCTCTTAATTTTTGGGCGAGCTTTCAAGCCTAGTCAGGTGGCCTGGCCCATGGATAATTTAAATAAAAACACCAAAAAAAAAAAAAACCATACTAACCAGGAAGTGGTGCATCCATCGGTATAGTATTTGGGGTTGGAGCTGATAATGATGAACTCGACACATGTATTCCCGATAGCAGCCTCATGTCGGGTTGTGTTGGCCTTCTACGACGAATTTGTCTATTATTTCCCTTCTCTGACAATAGATATAGCTTACTGTGAAATCTAAACCATGTCATGTAATCAAAAGAGGTTGCTAAATTTGGTTAGACAATTGGTTCGTGCATAAGTATGAAATCATACCTATGTTCCCAAATATAGATATATTTGGCATGAAATTTAGGCCAATCTTCATTAGTTCTCCCTCATAAGTCAATCTTGTGAAGTTCATCGAACTCTTAGAGTGACAACATAATTCTTTACATAAACCTGAACTGACACATCATTGATCAGATTCATGCATTTCAACTGTTGCAAACATTATCAATGGAACTTTGATGTGTCAGATATTGCGATTTGCAAAAATTCGTTCGGGATGCATTATTGAATTTTCATATTAGAGTATGACATCCATTCAAACTACAGTACAGAATTATAAATTTTATAGAAAATTTCAAAAACTAACCTCGCTTCTGATTGTTGATATAACAAAAGTCGGATATCTTCAAGCTTATTCGATATCCCCACATGACTCGTGTCATTATTCTACCTATTCAAATTATATGTTATTTCAAAACTATAATAATGAAAAAAACATGATAACTATATTATGAAATGAATCTTACCTTATTACGAGTGAGAATTGATAAGGGTAGTTTACTCGGGGACATAAAAATGGTGAGCGGTACCATGCCCATGACTGAAGGAGTATGTAACCACTGATTTTATTTTTTTGTGCTTCCGTCGCCCGATACATCTCTTGATACAATGTCGCCAATACAGTTGATCCCCAACTAAGTGGCCCGGTTTCATTTTAAGTTGGCTAGTTGTAGTAGTCACCTTAAATGTACTAGATTTCGAGATTTATCTGGCATTAAAAGACCATCGATTAACCTCAATATGAACGCTCGCGTGAAATGTTGTCTTTCAACCACACTAAAGGAGTTGTCGAGATATGAGAAATTGTCTTCTAATAATTTCATTTCTATCTGACTACAATTAAATTTGTCCAACACCTTACTTAATAGTTTGTAGTAAATTGCGTTCCAATCGCCAATGCGCACTACCCCCGTAACGACCAACCCATCAATTGGTAAAACGAGTTGTAATGCTACATCATCGAGTGTAATTGTACATTCACTGAACGGAAGACGGAAAGTGTGTCTTAGGTCTCCATTTTTCTAAGACTCCAATTTAGTCCCCCAAGAATACGAGACACGTTCAAGAATCTCGCCTCTTGCAAGTGTTGTTCATGACACGCGATGCCCTCGCACTTAAATTGTGTATATATGTCTTGATAATCCGATCTTCGGTCTGATTATATGAACATAAAAAATTAATAATATTAACAACTTAATAATTGTATTAATTGACATAAAAAAATGTAATAATATTTTCTTAACATTTGTAATTGGACGTCAGAAATGTATTTGTGGTCCAAATAAATAAGATCCATCAACATTTTTAATTTTATGAAAATAAAATAAAATAAAATCAAAGAAATTACAAAATATAATATTGAGATAAGAAGAATTTTAGAGAAATTGAATGAAAAATTTTAGAATAGAATAGGATTAAGAGAATTGGGAGAATAGATGGATTGAAAGAATTGAGAGAAGAGGAAGAAAAAAGAAAACAAGTAGGTATATATAGAAAATGAAATAGTCGTTGGGAGAAAAAAGAAATTATCCGTTTTTGACTGTTGAAAAAAAATAGTTGTTAAGAAAATTGGACTGTTGGATGATTACTATTGGGACAAAATTGCCTCCAGTGTGAGAGGTTTTTAGTTGATGTACTAAAAGCACATTTTCGTTTTCTCTATCAAAAAAATGACCTATTCTCATAAATTTCAAGAAAAATGGCCTATAACCCTAATTTCATTTCAAAACAAGCATATTTGCCTAATTACCCTATTAGCCCTCTCTATAACAATCACCTACTAAGTATAACATTTCACTATAACAACCAAATCTCTAGAAAATTCAAATTTTTATGTTTTATTTTAATCTTCTATAATAACTTTTCACATGGTCATGAAGTACATGTCTAAATTTTTAAGTAAATTTATAGTTATTTCATAAAAGTTATCTCATTTAAAGTATTATTTCAATAAAACAATTAAATTTCATGTGAAAAAATTTATTAATCATATTTTATTAAATAAAAAATAATCTTCAATGAGTAAAATTAAATACATCAATTTAAGCAATTATTAAGTTTTCTAATTAAATATTCTACTATGAATTTTGAACATCATAAATTTATAAATTAATTACTTAAATTTAATAACCCTTGATAAATTAATTAATTTAATTAAATAACTCATATAAATTAGTTAAACTTGTTAGATTTATAAACTTTGTAATTAATCATATAAAAGAATGTAAAATAATATATATATATATATATATATATAAGGAACAATACATGCCCCTGCTATGTCTTTTAATTTTGTTAATTTGATTATTATTTTCTTTCTTTTTATTTTTGAACATATTGTCTCTCTTTCTTTCTATTTTTGAACATATTCTCTCTCTATAACGGAATGATATTATAAGTGTATATCAACTACCTCTCTGTAATAAGCAAAATATAAAGACACAAATAAAACGATTATAAAGAATCAAACATATAAGAGAAATGATTAAAAAGAATATTATGCCAAGTACAAATCAATATAAAAGTAGAAACCGTGTAAAAATTATCATTAATAAAGAAAAAGTAGGTGACTAACTAAATGACAACTCTCATCCAATTAGCCCTTAAAACATATTAATTATTTTAAAATAAAAAATAAAAAAAGGGCAGAAATAGACAGCAGAAAAACAAATGGGAGTAAATTAAAAAGGGTCAAACTTGAACCGACGGAATCAATGTTTGGAATACTTATGTAAATAGGGGGAATTCACCTTGATGGACAAAAAAGGTCATTCCTTCCATAGCTTCAAAGGTAATTTCTATCCACCAAGTCATTCAAGTTAGTTAAGAAAATCTACTTATGCATTCACCCCGAAACTAAAGCTCCCAACATTTGCAGTTATTTCACAAAAAAAAAAAAAAAAAAAATGGGTACCTATCAATGTTTGAACTTTAAACCATTAAAAAGGAAAACCCTCATAAGGTACATTATCTGCTCCACCAAGAAGAATCAGGAAGCTGTTACAAAGTTGGAAATTGCAGAAATTTTTTACCTACTTATAGTTCAAAACAATATCGTTGTTGAGCTGCATGAAAAAAAACAATAACCTGTCAATAACTGAACCGAGAAGCTATTGCTGATATAGAAGATAAGGGACTTACGAATTTTGCAAGTTCCTTGGCTTTCTCGTCGTTAAAACCAAAAGTGGCCAAGATCTTGTGGCCTGCTGATTCTTTCTGTGACCAAATGCCAAGAAGCAAGTACGTTGTGGTTATTTCCCCACTTTCACCTGCACACAATGATCTTAATTAAATATCAAGGAAAAACAATTCAAAGATATGAGATGATGGAACAATTGTAATAAGGAAAAACATATCCATGTATATAATATTAATAACAACTTGCTCAGTTGATACCAAATCTCAAACATTTAGAAACATATAGGAAGGAGAAAGAAGCTGTTGAAGAATTGTGGAGGCTGGCACAGGTAAAACAAGTGGCTCTTGTAGCAATCTTACTGTGGCAGATAGATAATGTTTTAAAAATATGTACATCATGAACTTAAAAAATATAATAAACGTCCCAGGAACACATTCTGCAAAAGGATACACTAGTGTGCCATCACTAAATTTTAATATTAGAAGAGTCAATCCCAAAAATCATAATTTGCTTTCTTTTGAGACTTTAGATTCCACTAAACTGGTAAACAAGAACCATGGGTCATTTTTCTAGCTTGACAATTAATTTTTGCTACCTAGTAACTTCCTTAAAAAGAAACTGAAGGATTTATAGCATTCTCCTCATTTCATCTGAAAATGTCAAAAATCATATTCATGACTGACCAACTGTCACCTAAGAAACCCAAGAAAAGAATTTCCACCCCCACATAATGACTAGTATTACATTTAGTTGTATGAGATTTGCAGATTCATACTTAAGTATTAGTTTTAATTTTCAAACAAGTAATCTTCTAATCAGTTCAAATATAATTTCCACCCCCACATAATGACTAGTATTACATTTAGTTGTATGAGATTTGCAGATTCATACTTAAATATTAGTTTTAATTTTCAAATAAGTAATCTTCTAATCAATTCAAATATAATTCCCTTTTAAACCAATTCCCCCTCAAGGTAGAAAAAATAAACCCCTATATGAATTAGATCAACTCCACCACAATATTTATCATGTTACACCATGTTTTCATCTGTCCCTACACATAAAACAACCAACTCAACCACTTTCTAAACTTTTGTATGACATGATAAATATACCAAATGGAGAATCAGAAAAAATTTCTTTTACCTGACTTTAGCTTTTCATCAACAGCCCAGTCAAGGACCTTCTGAGCTTGTTCAGTTAATGGGGGATGTTCAGGACTGAAAAAATACATATCTGACTTTCCAAGTAAGTTAACTGTTTCCTCTCGCACTTTGAAAAGTGTAATTCCATTAGCCCTTAAAAATTTTGCAGCATGGCTTGTTCCTTTAGATGAAAAAGAGGAATTACAAACGTACAATGCAAACATTCAAAAATTTTTCTGACATCAAAGAGATTGAAAAGGAGACAGTATGACTTCATTTCATGACATCATCTTCTAGGTTAACAGAAAAGATACGTTCATTGTTTGCTCAAGTTCAAATATCTTTACCCTTCTCTCCTAATGAAGGTAAGGAGGTGGGCTTATACAGCTTTAATCAGAACATCAAAGGTAACATGTCAAAACAGAAGATTTCACACTTCTTACATGAATATTCTGAGGCATTGAATCACCTACTTATTTATATAGAATTAGAAGATTCAGCTTCACAATGCATAAGCGAGGATCCCAAACAATTAAAAGTAAATGCAGCAGCAAAAGCCTGAAATTGATGATTTCATTTGTTTGACACCATTGCTAATTTAACTGTGGAAGCAATTGCTAAAATTATTCAAAATAGCGTCCACCTACTTTTCAAAAAGAGTAAATCACCATTTGAACTATGTAAATTCTTATGGGAATCAATTACAAACAGGCCTGCTACAAAGTAACACTTGTTCACCACAATTCCCTAAACAAAAACAGGTGTTCCATAGAAGTCCATAAGAAATCTTTCTAAAATACATTTCCAAGTGTGTTATATGATGGTGCAACAGCAATTAGTGAACAAAAATGGCAAAGAAATACTAACCCTCGACCAGAATTCCCATAAGAAGTGCTTCTGTTCCTGTATTCGGATACTTAAGCTTCCTTGCTTCCAATTCCGCCATTGCAAAGGACTTTATTGATCTTGCCGACCATCTAACCACCACAATGACCCAATTCCAAGTAATTACTCACAAACAGAACCCCGACCATCAATGTACAATAGGCTATAGGGTTTCACATAAATCCTCAAACATACGCTATAATTACATGCATAATATGTAAACATACGCAAACCCGCATAGTATATTTGATAGTATTAACTCACATTGGGGATTTCTCGGAAGTCGCCCTCTCCGGTTTCCTGCAAAATAAAACCCATAAGAAAAGAAGTTCTCAAACAATAAGAAAATCTATAAGTTAAAAAAGTAAAATTGCAGAAATTTTTGGTTTAAACGTCAAACTTACGCGGTTGGGAGGCTAAGTGAGACGGTTGCGGTGGTTGAAGAATGGTGTTTGGTGACAAAACAGCTCAAATTGGAGGGTTTAAGTAAAAGGCGAGTGCCATAGAGAGAGGTGAAAGGAAGAGCGAGACGATAATCGCGGCGTTTAGAGGGAAGAGAAAGGGAAGTGGAAATTGCAATGGGGAGAGACGAGATTCTGTGGGTAGCCATTGAAAAGGGGAGAGATGAGATTATATTTTCAGGTGAAATGTAAATGAAAATGGGTTTACAAATTCATGGCTATTTGGATTGGAAATTTGGAATGGCGCGTCGGATTATATAATATCTATCGGCGCGAGGGTTCACTTTCTCGCTCGGAGCGGATAGATAGAGAGCCGTGGAATTTGACGTTATGTTTGGATATTTGTCTTTCCAACTCTTAATTAAAACAAGGAAAGTGTTTTAAGGGCTAGCCGGGCTAAATTAGAAAAAAAATTGCAGTTTTAAAAAATTAATTAGGAATTTAAGTTTTTTTTTTTTCTAAATTTAGGAAAATAGTTTGGAAAGGGGACAAATTTAGCCCAAAATGACGATTTTTTAATTAGGTTTTTGGGCTGTTTTTTTTTTTAAATTTAGAAAATTTATCATTTTTAGAAAAGAAAAAGAGAAAGTACGTTTAACTGGACACACTTTCTGGCCAGGTGAAAGGAAAGCTGGGTGCGTTTTCCCTTTCTCTTTCCTAAAAACCTTAACTATTTTTAATTTTTTAGAGTTAAGGTTTAATGCTTGGTGTGTATTCTAAGATTTAGGATTTTGGGAGGATTTAAGGTTTTAATTGAAACTGCAGAAGTTCATAGGTAGATTTGAGGGGTCGGGGATGTGATAACGCGTCTTAGAACACATGCATTTCATATGTTATGGCGGGATAAGACCATTACCTCAGAAACTCATCGTGGAGAAATTTGGTTTCGGGGTAATAATGCTTGATATGATCAAGGGTCGAAGTCTAGGTGGAGGTCTTAGTCAGCGGCCGTGATGCAGTAATAAGATTCGGGGTAATAAGCTTTTTGGATACCCACAAACGATGCGTTATATATACCATACATAAGATTGAAGTCATAATCATACGAAAAAACTTTGGGGACTTATAGTGTAAATAATGTAATTTTTTCTCTATTTCCAAGCAGTTGGTATCTTTTACAGTTTATTTTTATCCGAAGGCTGACATCGAGGTGGACATACGAGTGCTCTCAAGTGAAGAGCAGATGTTCTGGCATAGTAAAGGTTAAAATCGGGTTGGCGCGATAGCGGTTATAGTTATTAATGACATGTTTAATTAAGACAACCATTGCCACCGCGAAAGGAGCATCGCTTTTATGTTGGAAAAAAAGGGTTTGAAAAACACAGCAAAAAAAATAAATTTAGGGAAAATAGAGTTTTAAAAATATTTTCAAAATAAGATCTTATGTAACACCCCTAACCCATATTTGTTGCTAGAACAGGGTTAAAAAGTATCACCGAAATTTACAGATCAAATACAGACATTTAATATCATTTAACATTTATATCGAAAACTAATCATAATCAATCATATTGTCCCTTATATGAGCCTTCGAGGCCCAAAATACATATCAGAAACAAGTCGAGACTAAACCAGGTACTTAGCAAATTTTTCGAAAAATATAAAAAATTTTCAAAAGAGCGGGTGACACATGCATGTGTGGCCAAGCCGTGTGTCTCACACGATCAAGAGACACACCTTTATCTTAGGCCGTGTGGACATTCGAAATAAGGACACAGTCCATATCCCAGCCCGTGTTCAAATTAGTATGCTCACTGACTTGGGTCACACGGCCAAGCCATACACCCGTATGCTAGGCCGAGTATACTGACTTGTATTAAATAGGTGTAGGAGTCATACGGCCAAGTCACATGCCCATGTGCTAGGCCGTATAGAAAAATTTTGGGTATTCTGTTTTGCAATTTACAAGATGCAATGGATATACGGCCAAACCACACGTACACACGGACGAGACACACGCCCGTGTCTCCGCCCGTGTGGACGAAATAAACTATTTTCAAGCCACATTTCTCACCCAATTTTGTGTCAATCTACAATCAATATTATACATATCAACAAGTCATAATTAGGCATCCAAAACAAGCCAAAATAAATGGCCAATCTCAACAAATTACATATAGGCCAACACTAAACAAAATACCTATACATGTCATTATAACTAAAATCAAAACATTCGAAACTACCGATAGAATTAGTGGATAGTGTGATATAACTTCGACAAGCTTCCAACCCAATCAAGCTTCCGATAATCTGAAAAGTGAAGGAAAACAACTATGTAAGCAATGAATGCTTAGTAAGCTTGTATAAACTTTAATCACATCAATCCATTTCATTATGAAATTTACACTTATAAAAGATAAACATTTACTGATACTACATGATTCAAGAAACCATATTCAACAACTCACAAAATGAGTAAATCCATAGCATCACTTATACATATTATCCCAAGTATAGTAGAGTTTTAAACAACTTTATACTCTTCCAAATTTCTTTATATTCATTTGTATTTCTTTACTTATTACACCCATTCCAAATGCATAACACACAAGTCATAAGCATATCATACCACTACAGCGACACGCTAGTGCATGTAAACATAGCCCTTTTTAAATTAATAACATAATAAGCCATTTCATAATAAATTGCATAACTTAAAACTTACCACTCTTTCATGAGTACAAATATATTTTCATTTGAGCACTTACCATTTCAATGCATTTTATAATTAAACATATTATCATTTAACCAATAGCTTGGCACTTGCCTAAGCGACATTTGTTAGCATACATGAATATATTTCATATAACTTCAACATCAATAACCATACTATCTTAATATGTTACACTTAGTTTATTACTCGTCTCAACTTACATAATTTCCATGTATCAACATATCAAGATATTGATATATATACATATCATAATACATATAATTCTCTTACCATTTCTTCATATACATATATCATTCAAGACAACTCCCAATATTTTACCTTTCGAAGAACGACTTACAAATTTGAGTACATTGTTAACAGAAGCTCGAAAGTTGAACAGAAGCTCATGAGAGCTAAACAGAAACCCATAAGGGTTGAACAGAAGCTCGTAAAAGCTGAACGAAAACTCATATGAGTTAAACGGAAGCTCATAAGGGTTGAACAAAAACTCATAAGGGTTGAACAGAAGCTTAAAAGAGCTGAACAAAAACTCTTATGAGTTAAATAGAAGCTCATAAGAGTTAAACGGAAAGTAAAACACGAGAGTTCACAACAAATGCTGAACCTCGGTTTACTTGGGTACTTTATCATCATTTTCCTCCAATGCCGTCAATTCGCCAAATCACGAATCTACTCAAATCCCTCGTTCAATCTAAACTGAGTATTAATTTCGATAATATTTTTCCAACAATAATTCAATTCCAACAACGGAACATATATATATATATATATATATTACCAATCACCAATTAACATTTACTTTAATCAAAATTATATAGAATACAGTTCATACGAACTTACCTGGGTAAATTGCAAAAATACCAATATTCAAAGGCATTTTGAAATTTTCCATTTTTCTTGATTTTCCACTCAACCTTGATATGAAGCAAATATGCAAAACTAGCTTAAGGAGCTCTCCCCATGTCTGTTTGAATCGAAATTGAAGAAGAAATGTCTAGAAATCCTTTTAAATTCAATTTGGATGTTTTAATTTCACTTTAATTACCATTTTGCCATTAAATGGCTTTATTTTATTATTTTCTTCTCTTATGCACCTTTTTCAATTTAGTCCTTTTTAATTAATTAACTATCGAAATATAAAAATTTTCCAACGAAACTTTATTACCACCTTAATGCCACTCCATAAATATTTATAAAAATAGTTACGGCTTATTTTATAGAAACGAGGTCTCGATACCTCATTTTCTAAAACCACTTGACCTAAATTATTATTATAAAACACAAATTATCAATTCAAAAACCATTTTAAAATTCATATTTGACTCGTAAATATTAAATAATAATACTTACGAGCTTACTTATCAGTAGAGGTGTGCATGGGCCAGGCCGGGCCGGGTTCAGGCAGGGCCCAACTAAAAAATTAAGCCCGTTTGTCGGGCTCGGGCCGGGCCGGGCCCAAAAAATGGGCCTAAAATTTTGCCCAAGCCCGACCCAAATAAAAATGTTAAAACCCGGGCCCGGCCCGGCCCGCCCATATTAATTTTTATATTATTTTTATATAATTTTAAAATATATATAAACCATCAAAAATACTAAAAACATCAAAATAAATATTTCTCAACAAATTAAAAATAAATTTTAAAAAATATGTAAACTTAAATAACAATAAAATAGATGCAACTTAACAAGTAAATGCCTCTAAAATAATAACAAAATTAACAAAAAAATAAGTTTTATACAATATCTAAACAATAACAATAAAATAGTAGCAACATAATAGTAAAATGGTAACAAAATAGGGAGAAAATAATAAGAAAATAATATTTAAAATTTTTTTTTGTCTTTAGTGAATTCGGGCCAGGCCGGGCCGGCCCGGGCTCGGGCCAAAAATTCCTTACCCGAGCCTAGCCCATTTTTTAAACGGGCTTTATTTTTTTGTCCAAGCCCATTTTTCGGGCCTATATTTTTGCCCAAACCCTCCCACATTTCAGGCGGGCCTTTGGGCCGGGCGGCCATGCTCACCTCTACTTGTCAGATTTGGTGGTGTTGAACCACTGTTTCTGACACTACTAAAAATTGGGCTTCTACATCTTGATTGTGATATCTAAAGAAATAAACACTTAATCAAAATTATACCTTTTTATTCGTTTAGGATGAGCACTTCAACCGAGTAGTCTTCTCCACTATCTTCAAGCTCACGTCTGCGGGTTTAGGCTCGCTTTGAATCGAATTTTCTCTTCAGAGAATTTTCTCTCTACAACTTTCTCTTAAATTCAAGTGTGTGTAAAATAATGACCCCAGGCTCTCTTTATATAAGAAGAGTTTAGAGAGTTCAACTATGATTAAACTTAATCATTTTAATATTACATTAATATAATATTAGATTAAATTTAATATTATATCTTATTAAAATAATAAAATATTTGTCTACAAGATAAAAGTTTAATTAAATCAAATATTAAGATAATCACTTTAATATTAAATTAATAAAATACTATTAAGATAATTATTAAATTAAATTTGATATTAAACTATTAAAATAATAATATTTTTATAATAGTTAATCTGAAATCAAATTCTTTAGTGGAGTCCTAGTAAGAGTGTAACTCTTCGACTATTCAACCACCGAAGACCAACCACCGCCGGCCACAAAAGGTTACCCAAGTTCCACAAGTATAAGGAACAACATGTATATTCGAGATATGAACAGTCAACAAATATTATGCTAGTACTATAGAAACCCAGGACATATGAAGGCAACATGTTCTCTGTACAGAGATACATTGAAGCCTCAATGTTGATAGGAATATTTTTGATGCGTGCTCGTAATTGAATACACTTCAATGATTCCCGTGCATGTATCAATTTTCTTCCAAATATTATTGTGGACGCAATGCTTCTTTTATTCAGGAAATTGAAATTTGTTATGTATTGTTAACTTGCGCATGACTTACGTTATACAGAAACAAAGACAAATGTAATGTTCAAATGAAACAATTTATTTATTTATTTACTTTTGTATATATTTAGATCGCAATATTAAGAACAAAAAAATACATCAACCGTGTCGTCGGGGAGAATGTGTACTGCAAGATGGTGGATGATGGTCGCATGGAGGATTTTTGCGTGCATCTGGAGGGACGGGCCTGTAGACTTCCTCTTTAGTGTCATCCCAGCTGGGACTCCCACCTACCAATGCCCATTAGCTTTCATTTTTGGGTTCGCTAACTTCATCCTTGTCCTCCATGGTCAATTGCTGCGTGGTCCTAGCCTTTCATTGTGTATCCGTCACTCTAGCGGGCGATGGTTGCACCGATGATCCACACTGGTAAGATAGTGATGTGAGCGGTGTTTGGGTCACTATAAATAAGTAATTGTAAGGTGCCCCAAATTTCAAATACGTCGGTATTACCCCGGGTATCGTTATCTGTAGCGGTGCTTGCCCCAGCATCTGGATTGGCAGGGGGTGAAGTATGCGAGAGACGTCGGTGTAGGGAAATATATACCTGCAGGAATAGAGTAACCGACCACTTTTGATGGTGGTCCGTAATATGGTGGTGCTTGTGAAAAAAATATGGGGTTAGTGTAATAAACTAGAATAAGTAGAGTGAACTGACCCGTATATTACGTAGACACAGGCGACGTTTCTTCTGCTAGGGCCGATGATGATCCTATTATGCAACCGCATCCTCTTCTATACTGCTGCTGTGGCTATCTTCATTGCCTCTTGCACCGAACTTTCCTTCTTCTCTCATCCGACAATAGCAAATATGGCTTATCGGTGAGTCTGAACCATAGAAGGTACTTGACATCTACTGTTGTGTTATTGAGAAAACTGATTCGCGGACGGGTAAGGATTGCATCCTACGCTCCCAAGCCTCGATGTGTTCCCCGTGTCGCTGCGCCCAGTCGTTGTCATTCTTCCCCCGCATGTCCACCTTGTGCAACTCTTTTAGGTCTCATGGTGGTGGCAGAATTAGTTGCCTCTACCTGAACTACTGTAACATCCGGTCCAACTCGTACATTTCCACTATCACGTACACTACTAAGAACACCTTGGTGTCCCACATCTCCTGATTTTCCAACAGTTCCGGTGAGATGTAATAAATGATATTGGTGTTGGCGTACGACATCTATTCACATTAAAAAGCAAAATTGTAAATATTGTTATATACAAATTTTTTTACAAATCATTATGTATTTAATATAGGTTTAAAAGAATAAGTAACTAGCATCGGCTTTTGAGCGTTGGTCTAATACTAGTCTAAAATCTTTTAGCTTTTCGGGCAGTTCTATGTACCTTGGCCCATGGTTCCACCTGTACAAGCGATATGTTAATCGAAACGTATAATAAATAAAATTATTGTACAAACTACATATTTGTTAGTAAATGATGTTTACTTTGTCACCAATGGGGACATGTATGGGATGGTTACTGTATGACGTAGAAACAGTAGTCGCCGCCAGTCCCACGATTGCAGCAGGAGTAGGTAACCACCAATGATATCTTTTTTGATATAGTGGAGTGACACGTCTCCTGATATAACGTGGACAAGACGGCTGATCCCCAACTTAGTTTCCCACATTCATTAAAGTCCACTAGATGCAGTAGCCACCTTACATGCACCAAATTTTGAGATTTGTTGGGCATTAAAATGCCATGATTAACCTTATGATGAATGCTCAGGCGTATTGTTCTATGATCTCCTTCATTCGGACTTTAAGGAGCTCGTCAAAATTATTCTCCAACCAGTTGATCGATGTCTGACCACCTTCAAACTTGTCTGGAACCTTCCCTAACAGTGCTCTACAGAGGTCCACTTTACCCAGAATGACTGCTGATCCCGTGATGATTGACTTATCGATTGGTAGACTAAGTTGTAGCACTATGTCCTCGAGTGTGATTATACACTCGCCGCATGGAAGGTGAAAAGTGTGTGTTTCCTACAGGGTGCATTTTCTGTTTTTTTCTCCAAAATCAGCTTATTCCCTAAATTTGAAAAAAAAAAACAACCTAAATCCCTAGTTAACTTTTTAAAGCATTTTTTCCCTAATTTTAGTCGCAAACACTTTCTTTTATTGCTCACTGAATAAAAAATCATAATGACTTATTTGGTCCTCTAACTTTACAAAAAAAAGTCATTTTAATCATTCATTTATTTTTTACCTCTTTTAGCACTTGAATTTGCATTGTTTGTCAAATCACCTCAAAATTGACGGAAAAGTTGATATCTATTAACTTTGTTGATGTGTCATCTGCATATATACCACATCAGCAATTAATTAATCTTTAAAAATTAAAAAATATTTATTTTTATTTTTATACCTTTTGATAATTTATTTAATAAATTTTATAATCTTTTGAATTTCTTAAAATTTTTAAATATTAAAAAAATTAATTAATTGTTAGCGTGACATCAACGTGTATGTCGCATCAACAAAGTTAACAAACGTTAACTTTGCCACCTATTGTGAGGGTAATTTGACAAACAATACAAGTTCAAGAGCTAAAAGAGAAAAAAATTAAATGAACGGCTAAAATAAATTTTGTATAGTGTTGGAGGACCAAATAAGTCATTATGGCTAAAAAATGCTTCATTCTTAAAAAAATGCCATTACAGCAAACATGAGACGAAATAGCAAATAAATATAACAAAACAAGCCCAAAAAATAAAACTTTACGAAAACTCTATTTACAAACTTCATTGTCACCATTGGCAAGCATAGAGGAAGGGAAAATCTATTGAGAGGTCGTTTTAACTAGCTTAAATGACATGCACATCTCCAATGAAGGTTGTGCCAATGTGAAGCCCCAAAAAACGTTGAAATCGCCACAACATTGATAAGAAACCAAATGGTAGAGGAGCCAAGGTCAAAAATACCTTACGTAAATCGACCATGATGGGCATTAGGGAAAGACCTAGTGCGAGGTTACCATCAACCACTAAGATTTGGATTTGAAGAAATCCCAGAGAGATGTTGACATTGCAAACAAACAAGGTAGGGGCTTCACAAAGCAGAGGGAAAAAGAAAAGTAAAAAACAACCAAGAACAAAGTCTCACGAAATGCAAAATTATGGAATTTTGTTTTATAGACCTCGATGAGTGTTTATGGCCTAATTGTAAAGCTTGAATGTGTTGGAACCAAATCAAGTAAGGATCGATCAAAATCTTAACATGAAATCTAAGTTCTCTTATTTAAAAGTTTGGATCATAATGAGTGTTTAATATTAAGGAGATCTCAACCATTATGAAGATAATTGAAAACCATTTATATGTGGTTGCTTATGTGAAAAGTGATTGTACTTGGTTGTAACTTAACAAGCCTATTTTACTTTTTATATACACAACTTGTTTAGGTTAGTTTATGAAATTAATAGAACATTTTATTTGTTCAGAGTGGAACTATAAATTTGAGTGCAATATTATAAGTAAACTAAAGTGGGTCATTTGGCTTCCATTTAAGCTTTCGAGGAGAAAGTCTAAGAGGGTGAGGATTTTGCTTAAAGTATAGGGGTGATGTTGTTGGTGATTGATGAGTAAATGGGACTTAAATCACAACTTGTACTCGTCGAGTTATAGTAGATTAACTCTTTGGGCAAGACCCACAGACATAAAAAGTTGATAACATTTTAGACTTAAAAGTTTTAAACAGAATTTTTTTAATTTTTTTATAAAATTTTTGCTGTGGCACAATCAACCTCGTTAATGGCCATGTTAGCAATGTAATGGTCAAGGACAGAAAACGTTGGCCAAAAGGCTTGATTGATGCAATTTTGGAGTTTGAGGGCTCAATTGAGTATATTTTTCATGAAGGGGCTTGATTGATTTGTTTTGCCAAAGTTTGAGGGTCTTTTTTACCTTTCAAGCCTTTTTTTTACTTCAATTATTCCATCTTTCCCATTAAGGACACTTATAGGAATAAAAATTATATTTTATATCTTCCTATTTTTCTACCTGTCCAATTTTTCATATTTACAATTCTTTCCACTCTACTAAATAAAATGTGACATCCTAAAATTTTCGATAAGACACGTGGCACTATCACAAGATCAAGTACAGTAAATTTGTGGGAAAATTTGGAAAATTAGTTAGATAAAAATTTATATGAAATAAAAGTTGAATCTATATATAAAATTTATGAGAAGAAATTTTAGCAGTGAAAACGTGACAAAATAACTAATGACAAATTTTAAGAAGTTTGGGGATTAAAGTGAAAAATGACCAAAATGGGAAAAGTAAGTTGTTAGAAGTGAATTGGCATAATGATAAGTTCGAATATGTATTGGTGTAATAAAAATCAATTTTTGGACTAAATTAGAAATATTAAAAGTATAAGGGCTAAATTATAAATTTTCCAAATTTATTGAAATGAGAGAAGATGTAATTTTCACCATCAATAGGTTTGAATTAAATTTTATATATTAAGTTTGATATTTTACTTTCATAGTTGTCCATTATTGTGAAGAAATTGTAAAAATGGTCAAAAGAGGGCAAAATGGTAATTTTGGCATGAAATGACATTTTGGTCATTTCTCGAGCATTTTCACCTCAGTAGCGTATGAGGATTTACTAACCTGAGATTTAACTTCATCATCAAATGAGAACGAGATGAACTCATCGACTTCTTCGGTTAGCGTCTCCTTAACCCTGGCCAAAAAGTGTATCGGCTCATCTCTACTTTCACTTAGAAACAGTTGAAGCTCAATGCCAATGGTCAATTTTACTTCTACATCTACTGTTACGTTTAAAAATAAGTCAATTGGATCAGAGACTTCTTCGATCATATTCAGTTCTTTCTTGTCTTCAATTCTAAACTCTTGCTGACTATTATCATTGAATTCAGGATGATCAATGATAATGCCATGGTCCACATGATTAGGGTTGGAAACATCATGCATGACCTCTTCCAATAAGGGAAACACCTCAGATATTTGTTTGAGCATTTTCATCATTTGCTTCATCATATTTTATATGTCTAAACATGTCTCGATGACGGATAGCAAAATCGTGTTGCACGAGGCAAGCTTTCTGCCATAACTCTCTTGGTTTGTCGAGGCTCCGTTCGACCAACTTGATTCCCTATTAATATACCCATCATCATCGAATCGTGAATATAGGAGCCACAATGAGATTCAATTGAATATTCAGACAACCCTATATATTGTTCATGTATCTGACTATGTACATTATCCATGATTAAATCCAACTATTGCTGACTTTTACAATCTAGTTCAGGATGGTTGACAATAATACAAGGGTCTTTGAGATCAGAGTTGGGAACATCATGCACGACCTCTTCCAATGGATTCATTTTTTCATATCTTTATTGGAGTAGCTCTATCATGAGTGATCCTTGGTTCAATATAATCCCCCATTGATCTTATACTCCCTCATTGTATGTTCCTTCATGACTCCATTGATTCGTTGAAGCTCCGTTCGACCAACCTGTTACATAGTTCCATTCGTCATCCCAAGAAGTCCTTTCATCGTTAAAGCACATGTAATCAAATTCATCCATGATTAATGGCACTTTTGGATGAGCATTTATCTCCAGTGCGGTGCTCTTAGCTTTATTTTTGACTCATGCTATAGTATCGCTACAATATCTAATCTCATTGCCACCGCTGATTTTACACTAATCCCATGCAAACACACCATCCATCCAAAGGGGCCTTAAATCTGCTTCTCAACAAGGTAATAAAATAATAATTTAGCACACTAAAAAAAAGCTAAAGCACTATCTAACTCGTTTGTCTTTCGATCATTTATCTTTTGACTACTATTATTTTACAAATTAATCAATCTAATAAAAAATTTCACTATCGCAATCCCCGACAACTGCGCCAACAACTTGACCGCCTCTAAACATGCAAACACTTAGAATAAAAATTGTGCAAATAAAATATATAGAATGAAGTGCAATATCTACAAGCGAACAAGTCAAATTGTAATATAAAAGTGTTACAACGAAACATCGGTAAGTATTCCGAGGATCGTACCCAAGGGATTGCATATTGGAGAATTTTATTACTAAATTAATTACAGAAAATAATTACTAACCTAATTGAGTCACGAGTTAGTAATGCTAATTCAGAATTAAAATATTAATTAAACTAATTAACCTAATGAAATTTCTTATTCCTAGTGTTGATAATGCTAGCTCTAGGTCTATGATCAATTAACAGACAGAAGATCAACTTGATTCAGTGGTTGTAATTAACTTCAGAACTCGGCTTGTTTTTAGTAAATTAATTTTTAACTAACCAGTATTACCTTCCGGCCTCTACTAATTAATCAATCGACCAATACTCACTTATATTCCAACTTCGCTTTCTTGAACGGGATAAATTGCGATTTACTCGACAAACTTATCTTCCGACCTCGTTTATCCTAGATTACTTCCTAGGGTCGTCAATCCTAGGGTTTAAGCACACATAATTTGTCACACTCAAATATCCCAAATACTCAAACTCAAGGAAGAGTCAAGAATCTAATTGAATAGGAGTATAAATTCACAGGCACTTTGACTGGTTTTATAGTGGACGACACGATAATTAGGACTGAGTGGTAGCAACGGTTTGTGGAGATCATGCCAAGGGAGTATAAACAGGACGAATTGGAAACATAATTCTTCATAATTTTGTTCATCTATCTTCTCCTTCTCTAAACTAAGTATCATTTTCTTTAGACAATCTGAAGAAGAAGATGATGTAGCTGTAGAAGGCTTTTGCATGTTGTTACCTTTGTGAGAAGCCAAGTCTGACAATCGAGAAATAAAGAACTGCTGTCAGGACGAGGGAGGCTCCAACGAAATTGACAGGCTGAGCTGTCAAGAATATGGAAGCAATATGAGATTCTATTATCTGATATGGTAGGTATGATCCTTATTAGGTTAGTATGACATGTACACATGGTAACATGTGTATTCGCCACTATATGTCAATATGGATGAAATAATTATAGTATGGTTTAGGGGTTCGATGTACTCTATGCTATTATGTTGTACTACAATGGATACATGCCTTGCATGATAACTGTGGGAAAAATCTCAATAGGTTAGATGAAGTTAGGAGGGAAAATAGGGAGAGAACTTATTAGATACTACCTCAAGCGAAGCTCCGGGCCTTGAGGAGGGAACACTGCGATGTTTGAGCATTAAGATTAGGTGCTGCAAAGGAGGTAATGGAAGGAGGATTCGGGAAATAAAATCATGGAAAAGTATTTACTGTGATGATGATATTGACTGGTCCTTTGGGGCAACATCGTGATGACGATATATGGTGTTTACCACGATGGCGGTATTGACTGGTCCTTGTATAGAAAACAAGCTCTTTAAGTGTAAAGGTATTTGACCTACCGTCAAATGTAGTAGTCAATTGGGGTCAATTCCAGACTTAAAGAGCTTGTTTTCTATGCAACTTAGGATTTTATATTTCATTTTTGGTAATTAGGCCTAGGATAGAATGTTAATAAAAATAAGTATTTTTTAACACAATTTGTAGGTGTTGTGACCTAATAGGCTAACAGAGGCCTTAAGTTGTGCTAATTGGTTTAATTAAGTGTGTAGGATGGAGATATAAATGTCCAATTGATGTAGAAGCAAATGTCAAGTGATGCACAAGCTTTTCGAGATGTCAAAACACCAAATAAACGACACAAGGCAAATTTTTGGTGTCATTTTGCATCACGCAAGGGCTATGGTGTGACACATGTCGACGTCTTGCCCGAGTAATATGGGGTTATTTTCTCCGCATAACCAAACTTATACGAAAACCTAAGACGTGCCAAAGACCTAATTTGAGTTGCCAACACCTCTATAAATAAGACATTATGGGTTGAATGTAATCAAGTCGTCCTAGACGTCTTAACAAAACCATTATAGTTTAGAATTAGTTTTAATTTATTTTCTTTTCGGCTTTTAGATGCTTTCTTATTTTTCTTCTTGAATCAGTTTTGATTCAAGGACTTGTTTATTTAATTAAAGTATTGAATTTATATTCTTCTTTGCACTTATTTTATTTCGTTATTCCTATCCAGAGATTTGCTACTTCGTTTCCCATTCGATACTCAATCCACAATTATTCAAATTTTTTTCTCTGAATTGATCGTGTTTTATACATGGTTTATTCAATTGAAGTTGAGATTATGAATAACATGAATAAGTAAATCTCTTAGGGAGATTAACGAGTGGATGGGAATGTGATTAACGGAGGATTTGAGATTTCTTGAGATAGATTGGTTGGTATAAATTACATGTTCTTAAACTGTTGGGCTTAACAACCCTAATAAGTTACCATAGGGTAGACGAGATCGGAAGATGAAGTAGAACCGTGTAAATCGTAATTTATCTTGGTTGAGAAAGTGATATAAGAAGATATGCAAGTATTAACCAATCGATTAAGTTAATTAGAGCCGAGAGGTAATAATTGTCTGAAGTGATGACTAATCTACTCTAGAACCCTAAATTGAAGTTAGTTGCAAACCTTAAAGCAAGTTAATCTTCTTGATTGGTTTATCGATTTAGTTCATTTGTTTATATTTTTTTCTTTCTTTATTTTTGTTAGTTATTTCTTTTTAACCTTCTTAATTTATTTTATAATCCATCGTAATATAGGAATTAACTATTACTACTTAGACTTAGTTTTGTAAAAAGTATTTTCATTATTGGTTCCGTCCTCCCTTGGGTATGATCCTCAAAATACTTTTGGTATTTCGTTGTACAACTATATTACAATTTGAACCGTGCACTTGCGAATACCGTCATTCTCAATTCTTATATTTTTGGCGTTTTATTTATTCTACAAATGATAACTCGTTTATAGAAAGTCAATAATACCATAGATGAAATATGCTATGACAGTTTATTGGTATAAGGTTTATAACGTAAGACCATAGATGAAAGAGGTTATGGAAGTCAGGTATATGTGTCATAGTAGGGTTGGTGAGTGGATATCGGGTGAATCTCAATCCAAGGCACTGGCAAGCAATTAAGCATATACTCAAGTATTTACAGAGAATGAGTGATTATATGCTTGTATATTCCGAAGGAGATCTTACTCTTATAAAATATACTGATACTAACTTCCAAACCTGTCGAGATTCGAGGAAATAAACATCGTGTTTTTCTCCTAGGCGACCGGTCCATAGTGTGAATAAGTGTCAAGTAGGGTTGCACTGCTAACTTCACTATGGAAGCCAAAATAAGAGTTGTGGAAAAAGCTACGATACTATAATAGTGCGGTATATGAATCAATTTTGCTTTTATTTGTAATGTACATGAATCATTTTACTCATTTTTTGTGTAAAGTGACCAAAATGCAATGTGAATGATAATATAAGGACTTCTATTGTACTTTTACCACCATTTTATTTGTATTATAATACAATTAAGGGTAAACTACTTAGATAATTATCCAAGTTTTAGCATGTTTTTGTTTTGGTCTCTAAAATTTTTTTTTTTTTGTTATTTCAGTCATTGCCTTTTAAGTCAAATTCACATTCTAGTCAACCAAATGTTAATATGTGTTTGGTCACCAAATAAAATGCTAGCATGGTCTGATACAATAACAAATTTAGCCTTTAATATTTGTACATTTATTTAATTTAGTTCTAATTTATAAATTAATAAATTTAACCTCAACATTTACATATTCTATCAATTTAATCAAGATTCTAAAACTTAAACAATATAAATTAGAAATAAAAATTAGAAATTTAAAAAATAATAATAAATATATTTGCAGATTCTCATACAGAAACTGATAATATTTGCATGGAAAATCCAAACACAAATAAATATTTAAATATGATTTAGTTTCAAGTCTTTGATTTCTTAAACTTATTCCAACGGAAGTTTTTTGAGCTCTTTCTCTCCGGATAGCTAGGCTTCACAAGGAAATCAACCATGGCTGTGGCCTGTCATCTTTTACATGGTTCATTTGGGAAATTGAAAAATACACAAAACCCATACAAATTCTGGGCAAGAAGAATTGAAGGAACTCAAAAAATCGAATTGAGTATTAAAACAAAAACATATTTTGAAGGTTGATGCCAATGATGTTGTGATGTACCGAACCTCTATTTAAATTTATGATAGTTCAATATTCGTTTTTGGATTAAAAAACAAAAATTCCCATGGTTAAAGGCTATACAACCTACAATTACAATACTCCTTAATTAGTCATTTCCGATGGGTCTCATGAATCCGAACGATGGTAATGAAGAGGAAGGTACAATGAGGCCCCGGTCCAGTTTGTAGCTCAATTCGGCAGCTAACGAAGGAGATCACGCCAGGGGAGGTTCAGCTTTTGACTTGGAGCTTCGTGGCTTTCCAGTTTTTACTAAAATAATTTGATGGTAGATTTGAAGAGAGAAGAAAAAGAGGAGTCCGACGACGCCATTCAAAGACGAGACCAGGATTGTGGCATAGATCCCAACAATGGTGGCTAGGGTTAAAGAAGAAAGAAGGGAGGTGAAGAAAAGAAAGATGAACAGATTAAATAAATGTGAAAGAAGTTCAAAAAAATTTTGTCAAAAAAAGTTATGGTTAATTAGTTAAAAATGGAAAGAATAACATTAATAAACGAGCACAAATAAACAAAAAGGAAAATGAAAAAAAAATCTAAACAAATCTTAAATATATATTTTTTTATAATTTTTTGAATACTTTATCTATTTTATAAAATTTAATAATTTTTTAAATATTTTCTTGTATTTTTAAATTTTTATCTGTACTTTTAAAAATTTATAGAATCATGATTCAATTGATTGAATATATAAATATTAAAGGTTAAATTAATTGAATATGCTGAAAAAAAAGTTAATTAGCCAAAAAGGCAATTTTATTAAAAATTTAGGAAAATAGGCCATTTTTGGAGAGAAAATGTGAAAGCGCGTCCAGTTGATCGCGCGTTCAGTTGGTCGCGCTTTCTGTACAGTTGGCAGGAAAGCGTGTAACACCCCTTACCCGAGTTCGTCATCGAAACCGAGTACGAGGTATTACCAGACGATAACACAACCAATCATACACAACCGAGCCATAAAATTTCATTCCAATTTAAAACTTATTCATAAAATATCATACAATCCTTAAAATGGGCCTACGAGCCTAAAACATAGTTTGAAAGTGGTCTGGGACCAAACCGAGAACTCCGAAAAGTTTTGGAAATTTTGGCCAAGTACAGGGCACAAGCCCGTGCGAGACAGGGACACGCCCGTGTGGGTAGACCATGTGATCACACACGTCCGTGTCCCCAATCCGTGCGGATTTATTTCAAATTTATTTTTCATTTCGAACCTACAAGGGTTTTCACACGGCTGAGCACCCGCCCTTGTCCCATGCCCGTGTCCTTTACACGGTCGGGCACACGCCCGTGTCTTAGCCCGTGTGAAAACTTAGGGGTATTCTGTTTATTACGTCATCCCGAAAACTTCGTCACACGGCCAAGCCACACGCCCGTGGGCTAGGCCATGTTTATCACACAGTCGAGACACACGGCCATGTCTCCACCCGTGTGTTTATTACTGGGCAATTTATTTTTCATGCATTTAGGTACAGGGGACACACGGTCTATCCACATGCCCATGGGGCTAACACACGGCCTAGACGCACGCCCGTGTGTCTACCCATGTGGACAATTATAGGCTATTTTCAAAGCTAATTGCCACCCTGAAAACATATACCAACTTATTCCACTTTTGCCAATACACAATAAGACATGAAAACACATCCAAACAACCACATTTTAGTCATTCACACACTACATTCTTCCCAACCATTCACAAGCACAACAATTGTTCCATGAATTTCCTCATAAAGATATATGTATAGAAACCAATAACATCATTAGCCATCTCACATGGCCTTAGCTACAAAATACTTATCAAAAGACTTATACCCATATGGTAGCCAACCCAAAATGACACTTGCAACACAAATGCATCCCTATATATGCCATAGTTCAAAAGGGATTCGTTTCACTATACCAAAACAAAGATATTGATAGTGTGGGTGATCTTTCGACGCGTCCCGATCCTCGAGCTGGCTTGACTACACTATAAGACAAGGAAA
Source organism: Gossypium stocksii (assembly GCA_020496765.1). NCBI lineage: Eukaryota > Viridiplantae > Streptophyta > Magnoliopsida > Malvales > Malvaceae > Gossypium > Gossypium stocksii. Next base: position 35,491,561 of record CM035625.1, read on the forward strand.
AAGAAAATGAGTAAGCTTTTGAAAAGCTTAGTAAGTCTATATGCAAATAAATAACATTACAATTTATTTTCAATTCAAGCTCATGATTAATATAATAAAATTTGAGTTTTTATCAACCTCACTTACTCTTTTAACCTTACCAATTCTCTACATATACCTCATGAAATTTTGCTTATCCATGCATATACTCACAACACCCTTGCTCTTATATACCATTGCTCTCACTTACATATATTTGCATACATCCCTGCATCTATATATCACAATTCACACAAGACATCTTTTAGAAATTTTCTACATTAACCCTTCGGTTTATCGATTGATATTTGGTGGTTTCAGCACAAAGCTCCACCTTAATAAATCGATTCTCTTTAGTCGTGGTAACAACACTTAGCTCCACACTTCTAAAACAATACAATGTATTTTATCGTAGTAACAACACATAGCTCTATAATGTCAACACTATGTCTTATATTCGTGGTCACAGCACATAGCTCCACGATATTTTGGCACTTGCACCTACGATTGGTTTCGACATATAGCTCCATCCTTTCATGCAATTATTCACATCCAAATGGTTTTACTCATAATTTTCTTATTTAATCTCACCATATTTCCACAATTCACAATTTGTATCATACAACCATTTAACACTCAATTTCATCCTACATGATAAAATAAAATGTTTTAGCATAATTAATCAAAGTTCATTTACATATAAACTTACCTCGATTACAAAATAAGTCTGATTTGCGATTTAGTCTGAAACCTTGCCTTTGCCCCGTTCAAGGTTGATTCCTCGTTCTTCTCGATCTATAATAACATATTCAACTTGTTTAATACACACATTACTCAATTTAATCCAAAATCATCCTATGACAATTATTACAATTTAGCCCCTAACTTTTTCAATTTTACACTTTAGTCCCTAGGCTCGTAAATTGAAATGTATCTATTTTCTTGGCTACCCCAGCCTAGCCGAACCTTAGTAGTGCTCATAACAGCCCATATTTCTCACCAATTTATACTTTTACTACCCTTTTTTCTATCTTTACAATTTGGTCCCTATCAAGGACTTTCATGCAAAATCACCTAGAAAAAGGTGTTTACTACACTTTAAACTTTCATATTCTACCATTAGGCATCAAAATACTTGCATGTCATGCATGAGTATATTTTTGAACATAAGCTTAAATTAGTGGTAGAAATAGCTAGATTAAGCTACAAGGATTTTAAAAATACGAAGAGAATTAAAAACGGAGCTCGATTACACTTACTTGTGAGCTTGAAAATCAACAAAACCCTAGCTATGGAGAGTTGTTATGTTTGGCCAAAGGAGGAAGATAATGAACACATTTTTGACCTATTTTTCCCTTTTTATTTCTTTTATTATCTAATGACCAAAATGCCCTTCATTAAAAACCTTTGATATTCCATCCTTCCTTGGGCATTTTTGTCCAAACTAAGTTAAAATGGTTTAATTACCATATAAGGACTTCTAATTTAAAAACCTGTTCCAATCAAGTACCTTTATGGAATAAAACCCATATTTTTCACCTATTGCAATTTAGTCCAACATATCAAATTGGACAGACAACCAATAAAATTCCTACACCAAATTTCACATAATTATTCAAACACCCAATAAACATCAAAACTCAATCGAAAAAATATTTTAGACTTCGGATTCATGGTTTCGAAACCACTATTCCGCTTAGCCCCTAATTCAGGCTGTTACAAAGCGCATCCATCTAGACGAGCTTTCTTTCTAACATGTTAGGGAAAGCGTGCCCAGCTGAACACACTTTCTTTATAATTATTGAAAAATGCATTCAGTTGGATGCGCTTCACTTGATATGTCAGCAGGAAAGCTCACCTAGCTGGACACACTTTCACACACTCTCTCCAAAAACAAATCATTTCTCTAAATTAAAAAAAAATGGCCTATTTGGTCCATTAACTTTTATTTTTGGCATATTTTGTTAATTTAGCCTTAAAGTTGTCGATTTTTTTTAAATCAGGACTAAATTAACAAAATAGGTAAACATTAAAGACTAAATTTGTTATTATATCAAACTATGTCATCCTTTCGTTTGGTGACAAAACACATTTTAACAGTGGAGTGGCTAAAACTTGAAATTAACTTTACAAGAGTGACTAAATTAAGAACAGAAAAATTTTGGAAACGAAAACAAGAACACGTTAAAACTTGAGTGACTATCTAAATAGTTTACCCTACAATTAGACCTGTCCATGGGTCGAGTAGCTCGTCTAACCCGATAGCTCAAATTGACTTAGACTGGGCTTGGACAAATATTTTTGTACCTTGGATAAGCTCGAATTCAATTTAAATAATAATAAAAAATTTAAATTTAAATTTAAATTTAATTATAAAAATACATAAAATATCAATTAAATTTTTTTTTGTGATGAATATTTTATTATTAAGTGGATATCCATTAAAATCAAGATAAGTTTATTGTACAGCAGGACTTTAAAATTCATTAGAAGTGGAGTTTTATTTTATTTATACTTTTTATGTCTATAAATATAGACTTTAGAGAAATATTGTAAATATTCCCATTGATCAATAAAATACATAATTCTTTTTTGCTCTTTTATTTCTTATTATTTTACTTTATTTATTATTTATTTTAATAACACATTATCAACACAATATTTTATAAAAAAATAACATCTAAAACCCACCTAACAAAAATTCCATTTTCCTAAAAAACGTTAAAATTACCAAAAGTTATCATTGCCTTCAAGCCACTGAACTACTCCAACTTTAAGTTATACGTGCCACGAAATTTACAAAAATATTTTATTCATATTTGATTAGTTTTATTCAATTAAGTATTGAAGATTAGATTTATTTTCCGAGATTATAGATAATAAGATGTAAAATTTTTCAGGAAGTTTTTTATTTAATATTTAATATTTTATTAATTTTTAATTAATTAATTTATAATTAATTATGATTTACTTGATGAACTTATTTTTTTCATTTTTTCGAGCATAATGAAAAATTTGATGTCAATATTGATTTTGATTCTTGATCGAGCAAAATTTAAATAGGTGACTTCAACAATTCAACCACATCAATTTTTTATACATGCTTTCATATGAGTAATGTATTAATCGAATTCATACCTAATATGTTTACAATATTCTTAAAATTTTATTTTTGAGATTATATTTTGTTGAAAATATTAAATTGAATCGGATTAATCCATGGGGTAGAACCTATTAAAAGTAGTTATCGAAAAACTACCCATATAAAAGAAGTTTATATATAAGGAAGTTTTCCTCCTATATAAATAACTGCTTCGACAGTGTTTTTTTTTAAAGAATAATAAAAATAGTCATGCGACCATTACAAAAATTTAGAATACCATGCAAAAATGGCATTTGTCCATTTGAACAAAAATAACTTTTCACCATTGCTATTTATTTTTTAAGTGACTTTCATACTTATTGATATTTTACCATTGATGAAGTTAATGGCACTTGAGTAAAGATTTAAATAAAGAATCTATTGGGTAGTTTAGAATTTTGTCTTACTAGATTTGTTGTATTCTCCAAAATTAATGCAAGCATAAAAATATTTTAAGGCTATAATCATGGACGTGATAAGTGGTGTAATAATAACCACTAGAAGTGGAAATATAGTAATAAATATGGAAACAATGAGAGTTCTTGGGATATCCTTTCAAATGGTAGATATAACTTATCTTACCAATGGGATATTAAAGATTGTTGGTCATATACCTGTCGTATGCCCAAATATTTTGTTTTTGTTAAAATTCTTTGAGGAAGGTAAACTATTAAGTTTTAAAAGATACTCACAAAGATATTCACTATAGTGGGTATCATATTGAGAATGTGAATGATGAAAATTATATTAGTATGAATCACTCTTACTATAAATATCTAAATCTTTTAATAGAGAAAGATTCAGTTATTGAATTATATTATGTATGATACTTGGATACCTATCTTTATTTTGAAAATGATAGAGAAATATTGGGTTTTGACTGTGAAAGATCCGCTTGAATTGTGGATTAATTTAAAAGAAAGAAAGACCATCAGAATATGAGAAACCATAAAGCCCATTGTATCAGATTTGCTCCATTCCTTGAAGCAAATGTAACAATATATAAAAAGTAATCTTTGATGTGGACGTAGTAAATGATTTTATAATAATCGTAAAATGGACGATCATAATAATTCTTCTCACAACCAGAACTGGAAAAATAAAGATAAATAAGAAAATAATTCTCAAGAGAACACTTTAAGGAGTGAAATAACTTATGTTATCGACGTGGTATGAAAGGTCATTGATTGTATACATGTCGTACGCCTAAACATTAAGTATGAATTGCATCATTTTTTGTGGATTATGGCACTATTGGATTTCTTACTAGTAATAAATCTTCTCACCACTAGTAATAAGAACTATCAATATAACCCCTTTAAAGAATAGAGACAATTTATAAAAAGTCATTGATTATGTGGCTATTGTACACCTGAAATTTTTATTATTCAATTAATATTCCTCAAAAGGAAGGAGACATGTGTCTAGTTGACAATACAATAGTGCATACTATCCTTAGAGATAAAATGCATTTTCTTTTTTGGTAATGAAACAGATTAATCTTTGGTGGTATAAAATTAATATAAGGCTCTAGATTAGTTAATATATTGTTAACCTATGTTCAATGTAGTAATGAAACATGTTAATATTTCATAGTACAAAATTAATTCAAAGCTCCAAAATATCTAATATATTATTATCTAAAGAAATAAAGTGATCATTAATACATTGTGTTCTAGTCAATTTCAAAGAAATTATGTTTTAAAAGAATATACGTTGTAGTTGATATCATATTGAGGCATTGGATGATGAGTCGATTGATTTATATATATTACATCTATTTATTGGGTAAGAATTTTGTATTAGAAAATTATCGTCTTCCTTCTAGTTTGTATTATGCATATATTAGAAAATTATAATCTTTCATCTAGTTTGTACTATGCATATATTAGTATGGTTAAATCACATGAGATGTTAAACCAAAAGTTTACATTAATACTGTTGAATCACATGTATAATAAACCAGAAGTTTACTAGTTCAAATATACTAATTAGTTAGCATGATCGATTAGACCATCCCGATTAATAATGATGCGACAAGACAAGAATTTACATGAATATTTATTAAAGAACATGAATATTTATTAAAGAACTTGAAGATTCTTCATTTATCAAGTGTTGCTTCTTCTCAAAGAAGATTTATTAAACCTCACTTGCAAAAGTTGAGATTGAATCTCTTGCATTTTTGAAAAAAAAAATGGTTCCATTTATCCAACAAGTTGATGTTTTGATATTATTATGCTAGATGCATCTGCAAGTTAATCACATGTGAGTTATTGATGCACAACCTGTAGTTTGCTAGATTACTTGTTTAATGATTAGTGTAAGAACAAAACTTTCAAATTCTTGCTAATATTTGAAAGTTTATTTCTCAGGCTTTCAATTATTACTGTATGTTAGATTGTTGATGTGAGTAAGCATCACAAAGCTCGATGTTTATGTATATAAAATGATTTAGTTAAATTAATGACTCAATGCCTCCAGTTAGTAGCTAAACCATATCTTTTGAAAAAAAATTGTATATTAATGAGGATATGATATTTTACATGAATCAACACTTGTACACATCATGCCAATAAGTTATGATATGCTCCCCATTACAATTGGCTTTTGGTCAAGAGTTAAATACAACCCATTTCAGAATTTTTGTGTGTGCGATATATGAAGTTGCTCCACACAATGCACAAAATGGGCATTCAAAAAAAGTTGAGAATATATATTAATCATGAATCTCCTTGTATTATTAGATGTTTTTATCAAATTAGAGATTCAATTATGATATAATTTGGTGATTATTATTTTATTTTATAGTTCCCAACATTATGGGGAAAGAAAATAACAGTTGGATGAAATAATTACTTGGAATGGATTATCATTATCTAAATACTCATAGAAAGTAATTTGAACCATAAGTTCAAAAGTATTTTTCCTTTATTGCATGTTAACTTCCAAATGTATTTACTGACCTAATAAGAATAGCGAAATCTTAGATATCAGTTGATGTGTCAAAGACCTAGTAGAACAATTTAATAGAATAAATTGAAAGTCTTGCATGCATGAAAATGATAGATTGATTGATTCCAAAGATGAAAATTTTGTTAAAAAAAAAACAAATATAGATTGTCATACAGTGGAGGGGGTGCTCCTGAAGAGACCTAAGACATAACTAATTATTTAAACTTTAAAAGAGATTTGAGTACCTAAATATGAAAATGATTGAAAATAAAGAGATCTCAATAAGTTATGTCAATATGAGAAAATGTGGAATCAGGGATGAAAAATTGTTGACAATAGTTTTGCATTGAATATTATTATTGAGATAAATGAAAAATAATGAAGATCTTGAATAAATTTGTCAAGAAATATAGGCACAGAATAGATTGACTAAAATAGAAAGATGCAATTCAAGTAGAATTAAATTGAGAAGTTTGTGAAGTTTTTGGATCAACAATCCAAATGTTTAAAGGTATAAAGCCAATGAGGTACAAATGAGTAGTTTTATGAAAATGAAAAAGAAATATGAAGTTTTTGCTAAGTCTTAACATTGATTAAGAAATATATATTTTTTAGTGGATGCAATAAACCTTTAGATATCTTATTATTTTAACAGTTCATGAAAGATTTGGCATGTGTTTAATGATTTTTGTTACAACCTTTTATATGAATCATTATATAATGAATTTTATATTGAAATCCTTGAAGGATTTAGAATGATAGAAGCATATAAAATTTTTTGGGAAATTGTTTAATACGTTTGCGTAAACATTTATATGAATTGAAATGATTGAACATATGTGGTCAATTCAACTCAATGAATAGTAGTTGAAGGAAGATTATAAAATGATCCAACATGTGCATGTATAGAAGGATCATGATCAAAGTTTGGTATGATTATTGTGAAGCTCCTGAAGAGATCAAAATATATTTTCCCAATTATTTTTCTTCACTCATGACTTTCAAAATAATGGTAATATAAATGCTTAACAAATCTATAACACCCCTAACCCGTATCCGTCGCTGGATTAGGGATACGAGGCATTACCAAACATAAGCACAGTTCATCGCAATCACTTATGACAAATCACGCACAAAATTATATCGACTTCTTTCTAATAATTTTGTACTCAATTAGAAACCAATCACTCATCCATATAATTCAAGTTTGCATATACAAAGCACATGACCAATATAAATTGAACATACGTTATTAATCATATTACAAAAATAATCCATGCTATAAAATTTAACATATAAATATCTGTCAAATCAAAAGTTTAATTCAACTAATATGTATCAAACCTTACCACATGTGTCTTATAAAACATTCATACATGAGACATTTTTAAACATTACCAATTAATCAAATATAATCATGTGAATTACTAATTCATGCGCAATCCACTATAATACCTTTAATTGTTTTCAAACATCAAAAACATTTCATAACATATCTAATTTGCATGCTCAAAAACCAATCCAAACCAAATATGCCTAGCCATTTTAACTCATCACAAGACTATGCGCATAAGACCATATTAATTTAAACCATATAGTTTTTAGCTTATAATACTCACACATTTGCATTACTAAATCAAACAAAAACCAACATGATTTTTACCACTTACAAACATACACTAATCATGCTTTAGAAATTAAACATATCAATAATATTTATTTAATCATTTTTAACAAACTCATTAACATAAACATATTAAATATACTTTATATTTATGTTAGCCGAACACATTAACTAAATAACATGGCATTTGAACTCTTAAAATAATCATTAATCATGTTTCATTTTCATGTATTGAACTTACATCAATACATTTATTTATAAGCTTTCTCACATGTGAACATTAGCCTAAGTCGAACTATACCTCATAGTTAACTAAGCAAAATTATACAAATACATACAAGCATATCCAAATGACCGAATTTCACTTGAAACATAACCAATTCATACATTACTCACTTGACTAACATTAACCATTTTTCATGTAATTTAACCAATTCAAAACATGCCAATTCCATATGCTATATAATTCATGCCAAAATTTCATATACACAACTAAATTAATTTATATATATATATATATATATATATAACAATTTGACCTTTACAAGCAAAATCACCAAAATTCATGACATATGCACATATGTATTCATTTACCTATCATTAACCAAATATAACAGCTCATCATTACCATTTCCCAAACTAATACATAAACAAATTACAGTCAAAATGTAAATCAATAATAAACCATACCCAAAACACATCCAACAACCACAAATGCATATCATACCAATTAACAATCTTACCAAGATGAGATAATTATAAACCATACATTTCATTACTTCATACCAACTCATATATCAAGCACACCATAAATATATTTCATGAAACATAATTCCCAACATGAATATATATCATGACCGAAAATGCATAAACATAAACATTATTTAGCCATTTTCGCACGACTTTATATTTACAAATTCAAAACCAATCAAAACAAGTACTAGTCTATACATGCCATAGATTCATAGTTCAAGCTTTTAAAATACCGAAATAATGATTGATAGTGTTACAGATTTCCTTGACGGTCCCCGAGCTCGTAACTAATTTCCAAAATCTATAAAACAAAGAACGAACACACACAGTAAGCTTGAATAGCTTAGTAAGTCATAAGCAAATAAATCCACAAAAGAACATTTCCAATATATAATTAACTTGGCCTAATATATACGTACTCATAAACATATATAATACACTCTTTTATCATGCATAATTCATATATTCATCTTAAGTACTATACTTACCTTACTTTCATAATCAATTAACTTCTTATGTACCTGAGCCATTTAGCTCATTTTCACATTCGGTCTTAACTCGATATTGCCTATTGAACCATTTGGAATCAATAAGGATACTCGGGTAGTCGAAAAGCTTGTACAATGCCAATGTCCTAGATGTGGTCTTACATGTAATCACATATTGATGCCACTATCCCAGACAGGGTCTTACACGAATCAAATACGATGTCGATGTCCTAGACATGGTCTTACATGTAAATCACAAGTTGATGCCAACGTCCTAGACGTGGTCTTACACGAAAACACATATCAGAATCTTATGTCATGACATATGTATCCTAACTATTCCTAAGGTTCGTACGGGGATTTCAGACATCGTAACTCGATCAATTAAGGCTCGTAAGTACTTCTCCCATACTTATACATATTCGACTTGAACACATATACAAGTAATAATTCAATTCAGCACAAATAAAATATATACAATCAAATTTAATGACATTTATTTACTTATGAACTTACCTCGGACAACGACAAACGAACTGGGATGACTATTTGACAACTTTAGATTTCCCCCGATCCAATTCTGATTTCCTCTTTTCTTGATCAGAATCAAGCTTCCAAAGGTGCCGAATATTCAAAGCTTTCAAAGCTTTATTTTTTTTCTTATGTTTCGGCCAAGAAAGATGAATGCATGGCCATTTTAGTTTTTGTTTTATTTTATTACACATTAAGAAATTAATTACTATTTTAGCCTTTTTATTGTAATTTAAATTCCCCTAACCATTGGTTTTTATGTCTATCCAATATTTCAATGGTATAATATCAACATAAGGGCTCCACATTAAAAAGAACATAGCAATTTAGCACTTTAACAAATAGCTAGCCATTTTTACATTTTACGTGATTATGTCCTTTTAATTAAATCGAGCACACAAACGATAAAATTTTCATATGAAATTTTCACAATATAAATTAACATGGTGTAGACACCAAAAATAATATTAAAATATTTTTTGACTCGAATTTGTGGTCTCAAAACCACTTTCCGATTAAGGTCTAAACCGGGCTGTTACAAAATCTATTTAAGTGATCAATTGAAAAGCTAGTATTCAATATTGAATATGTAAAACATGAGATATTATGTGATGTTATCATGAAGGGGAGTGAAAAATGTAAGACCCTTAACCTGTATCCGTCGCCAGAATAGGGTTAAGAGGTATTACTATGCTTAAAACACAATTATACATTTACTTATCATATAGCATCATGCATAAGTACATTCCAATCACATTCAATCATATTGTCCCTTAAAAGGGCCTACGAGGCCTTAAACATGGAATAGGAGAGGTTCGAGACTAAACCGATAACTTAGGAAAAACTTTAGAAAACATAGAAAATTTCTCAAAACAGGGGACATACGCCCTGTGTCACAGGCTGTGTGGACATTCAAAATAGGAGCACATGGCCGTGTCCCAATCCGTGTCCTACCTCGTGTAACTCTCTAACTTAGGTCACACGGCCGACCACACACTTGTGTACCTATTCGAAATGGCCTCACACGCCCGTGTGCTATGCCGTGTGCTAGGTCATGCCAAACCTATAGGGTATATTGACTCATGCCACATGGCCAGTCACACGCTCGTGTGTGAGGCTATGTAGTGCATACTGACTTGCAATTAATTGCAACACCAGGTGACACACGACCGTGCACTATGACCATGTGTCACACACGGTTGAGACACACGCCCGTGTCTCTGCCTGTATGGACAAAAATAGGTCATTTACAAGGCCATTTTGCCACCCAATTTAGGCACACCTACACAAGAACAAATGATACCATTCAAGATACAAATGGGCAGCCAAACAACCTCATCCAATGCACAAATCATGCCATATCCATTCTAACCATTTCAACACTCAATTTATAACCATTTACCTATTCAAACTACATAGCAAATCAACATGCTTTACTAGCCATAATTCACATACATGACTTATCCTATAATCAACTAATTTATCATCCAAGACCAAACCATAACAAGGCATTTCTCAAGAAATTTATACACCACATACCAAATAGCTATTTGAGCAACCATACCAAAATATGCCATATCACAAGACAATATATACATCAAACTTTATATCATTATCAAGCCATTTCTTAAGGCCAAACACATTATCATCAAACATACCAAAATGACCAATGCCTATAAACACCATATACCATATATACAATTTCAAAAGTACCAAAATATATGTCCGATAGTGCGATGAAGTCTTTGACGATCCCCGGATCCGAGCTAGCTCGATTTCACTATAAAACATAGGAAAATAAAACTGTAACAACCAGTTTTTGGTCAAATCAGAACAGTGGTTTCGGAACCACGAATCTGAAGTTAAAATATTTATTTTATTATTTTATTACTATTTACAACATGATAGAATAATGGTATAAAAATTTCGTTAAGAAATTTTACTGTTTATATGCCTAATTTGGTAAAAAGGACTAAATCACATAAAGTGGAAAAATGTGAGTTTTACTTGTTTAAAGCACTAAGTAGCAATGGAATTAAAATGTATGTGTACTTGCATGGTAAATATACCATTAATAGCATAAGTGGATGGTAATGGGCTTATATTATATGATTTTCATATTAAATTACAAAGGTTAAAATGGTAATTTAGTTATTATTGTTAAATTAAATAAAACAAACCATTTTATCATTTTCATTCATCCTTCACTACCGAAAATAAAGAATAGAAACACCATTTTTGAGCTTGAGAAGGTTCGGCCATTATAGCTTGAGCATGTAAGTCTGTTTTGCTCGGTTTTTAATAATTTTTACGTTTTTGAGATTGTTGCTTCGTATTCTAGCTAGCCCATACCTTAGATTTTGAAATTTCTAAAGATTTTGAATGATGCCATTGTTGAATACTTGGTTTTTTTGATAATTAATGGTAGATTATGAAGGGTTAATGCTAGATATATAAGTTTTATTAAGTGATTTTTGACAAAAATGTGAGTTAGGGACTAAATTGAGAAATGTTGAAATGTTGTGGGTAAAAGTATGAATAAAATGAAATATGGGCTGCTACGAAGATATGAAATTTGGCTGCAATGGGTTAGGGCTTAATTGTGCAAATTTGCATTTTTATGAGTGAAGGATTAAATTGCAAAGAAGTTAAAAGTCTATAGGCAAATGTATAATTTGGCAAAATTATTAAATATGTGCTTAATTGAATTGAATAGAAGGTTGAATGAATGAATTTAATATATTATAGATCAAGATAAATAAATATTGAAATTGGATCGAGGAAAATGTAAAGTGGACGAGTAGACAACAGTTTATCCAGACTACTCGAGGTAAGTTCGTATAATTAGAACCAAACCTTTAAATAATTGTACTCAATTGTATTGACTACTTGTGAATTGAGAAATTTACATATATGTGATCATTGGATGCCTTAATGATGGAATTGAATAATACCAAGTCCCGTTTGAATCGTAGAAGTTATAGGATACAAGTGACATGTCACTAGGGTTACCAGTTTGGTTGAGCTCCTGCGTTTGTTGTGGACTCACCACAACTCGTATAAGCTTATCGATTCAACTCTTTTGAGCTTACCAGTTCAACTTTTCAGAGCTTACTGTTTTAGCTCTTTGGAGCTTACCGTTCAACTCGATAGAACTTACTGTTTACCTACTCAAGAGGAGCTTACCAACCATGGCTCGAAAGAGTGAAAATGATGATGAATTGACGGATTAACGATTTATACAGTTAGTGTATATCACTCGAGTATCCCTCGATATTTCATTAGGTTCAATGGGCATTATACCGATACGAATTATAGAAATGAAATATGACAGGAGTTATATGAATTATAGAAATGAAATGTGACAGGAGTTATATGAATTATAGAGATGAAATGTGACATGATTTATATGGAATGTATAGATGAAATCTGCTATGAATTAGGTGTTATATGAACATTTCATGCTTGGTTTCATCCTTTTGAATGGATGATTATATTGTAGCTAAGTGACTAACTTGTGAATGGATTTTTGTGAATAGGCATTTTGACAAATGATTTGAATTTAAATTGTTTAATTACTTGATGTCATATTGGTAAGTTTCATTCTACATTGTACGAGCTTATTAAGCTATAATGCTTACTCCATTTATTTTTCTATGCTTTATAGATTTTGAAATCTTGCTCGATTCGGACGAAGTTAGAGATTTACATCACATTATCCAGTCAACTCTTCAGTACTTTTGGAACTCAAGGAAATTGTGTAAATATGGCATGTATAGGCTAGTTTATAAGTTGAAATGTATGGCTACTTATGTTAATGATTTTGGTACAAGTTTTGGTATATGACTAAGCTATGTGATATGGCTTAGGTTGGCAAATGGTTGGTTTGATATATATGCTTCATATGATATTTCTATATTGTGGTAAATGTGATGAATGATGCTTGGTATTTAATAATGTTGGTTTGAATGATGTTACATGGAGTTGTAGATGAATTTTATATTTGTTATATTGATGCATTAAGGTATATGGAATATGTCATTTTGGTACGTGTGTTTGGTTGTATAAATGATGTTGAATTGAGAAAAGAAATGGTTTATAATGTGTATTGAATTGGTCATTTGGTTGCCTATTTTGAATGTGGTTTTAGGTATCATATGATTGATTATAGGTACATGGAAGTTGGTGTGAAAAGTGGCTTAAACCAAGCCTATTTTTGTTCCATAAGGTCTGAGCACACGGGCATGTGTCTCGACCGTGTGACCCCTAGACCTTAGATAAATAAGTCAGTGAGTTACATAGCATAGATACACGGGTATGTTTAGTGGTTGTGTATGACACACGGGCTGGCACATGGTGTGTGATCGGCCGTATGGCCAAGTCAGAGAGTTACATAGGCTAGACACACGGGCATGTGACTGGCCGTGTGACCAAAACAGTAAGCTCTCTAATTTTCACACGGCCAGGTACACGGGCGTGTCTGGTGGCTGTGTGGACAAGTCAGTAGGTATGCCTTGTTTTCCCACGACCTAGACATATGGGCGTGTTTGGTGACTGTGTGAGGCACACGACCTGTTCAGACGGGCGTGTGACCCTTATTCGAAATTTTTTTAAGTTTTCTCAAAGTTTTCAAATGTTACTGATTCAGTCCTAAATGTATGTTTCAAGCTTTATATGCTCGTTTTAAATATGTTACGATAATGAATGATTGATAGTTGCAGAAATGAGATGATAATTGATGTTCTATGTTCTGAACTGAGTTGAAGGTTTGGAAATGCACCTTAACCTATACCGGCAATGGTTTTGTGTTAGGGGTGTTACATTTTATTGGTATCAGAGCTACAGTTTATTCTATTCTAGGACTACCGTAGTGTATAAGAGTCTAGCTATACATGCCATATATAAACTGCGATAGTGTGATATCTCCTGACAGCTTCTGAATTATGTTTTATATAGTAAATGGATCCAAATCGAGCAGTAGCAGATGATGTAGAAAGTAATGCGCCAGCTCTCACTCAAGGGACTACGCCTTCTGAATCGAGTCCCGCTACGAGCAGTCAGGGAGAAGCTAAACAAGGTTTCTTCTAGATGATGAGTGAATGGTTTTTCGAATTTGTTCGAGCAAATCTGGCTACTCAACAACCTCTACCCCCGTCTGTTCCCAAACCAAACCCTGTAAATCCACGAGGTACAGATCCTTTGAGATTGAATAGACCTCTTGTTGATAAGATACGAAAGTATGAGGCTGAAGAATTTAGAGCTACAGCTAGTGATGATGCTGAGAAAGCCAAATTCTGGCTCAAAAATACGATCAGGGTTTTTGATGAATTATCTTGCACACCTGAAGAAAGTTTAAAATGTGCTATTTCATTGTTAAGAGACGCAGCATGCTAGTGGCGAAATACCCTAACATCTGTTGTTCCACGAGAAAGAGTTACATGGGATTTCTTCCAAACTGAATTCCGAAAGAAATATATCAGTCAACAGTTCATTGACCAGAAACGAAAAAAATTTCTTGAGTTGAAACATGGCCATATGACAGTAATTGAATACGAGAGAGAGTTTGTCAAACTCAATAAATATGCTCGTGAATGCATTTCCACTGAAGCTATAATGAGTAAAAGATTTGAGGACGGATTGAATAAAGATATCCGATTGTTAGTCGAAATTCTCGAGTTAAAAGAGTTTGTTGTCTTGGTTGATAGAGCTTGTAAAGCTGAAGAACTTGGCAAAGATAAAAGAAAAGATGATTTTGAAGTGAGAGATTCTAGAAAGATATTCACAAGTAATTCGCATTAGTCTAGATTGAAGAAATCTAAAGATAATTACCCTTATTCAACTACTTCTGTAGGAATATCTATCAAAGATAGAGATGCCAAACAATTTAGCCCGAGACCCCAAACAACGTCTGTTGCCAGTGTCGGTAGAGTGAGAAATGTGGGATTTGAATGCAAACATTGCAATATGAAACATTATGGTGAATGCCGAGTGAAAAGTGGGGCATGTTTCAGATGCGGATCATTGGATCATTATCTACGAGACTGTCTAGAGAAACCTACAGCTGAAAGAGAATAATCTGTAAAAGTGAGCAATACAGTTACTAGAGGGAGACCATCCCGAAATAGTGGAAATTCGAGTGGTAACCGCAGTACTGCACGAGACTCAAATATGCGATCGGAGAGACGAGCACATGCTCGAGCCTATGCTATCGGTGCACGTGAGGAAGCATCGTCACCTGATGTTATTACCAGTACTTTTTCTCTTTATAACACGGCCATTGTTGCATTGATAGATCCTGGATCAACCTATTCATATATCTGTATGGAATTAGTGTTTAAAAAGAGTTTACATGTTGAGTCTACTGTAACGCTGGGGTTTGTGCAAGTGTACATAGTCGTTCAAGTAATAAGTAAGTATAGAGTTATCATCTCCACAGGGATTGTATTTGTGCTAAGTCCATTAATTATCAAATTATGTTAACAACTTGGTAAAAAAAACATAATTTGATTCGGAAGAATTTATTAAAATTAAATATAATGAACTAAATGCAATGATCCCTAATGCAAATATTCCTAAGTATGCAACTATATGAATGAAATGGATTTTAGCAGAATTAAACACAATATGCAACAATTATAACATAAATAAGCTAGGATAATTACTTTAATTAAAATCAATTTATTAAAAACATGCTTAATAACATTCAGAAAAACGTTCCATGGCAACTCAATATTTCATGAGTTTGGAAACCATGTTAGGTCCTTTCGGAATCCTTTACTTAGTAAATATGCATTTTACTGATCCTTATTGACTAAGGGTTTCTTGGTATTCGTGTGAGGTAACAGGGATGTGTCAGGTTTGAAACAATTTAATCACACAAATCTAAAAACTATGCAGATAACAGAGCCGGGTCAGGGTTGTTATGCAACCTACAATTTAATCGGGTCAGGATCTAAATTGAGCATGCACATTTCAATTATGCGTCATTAGCCGTCATCTGGTCAGGATCACTCAGCTAATTTAGGTGCATTCCAATCACGTATGAATGAAATACAGGCTTGATTTTAATTGAAAACATGATCGATTGAGGCACAAACATTATAAGCATGAAATTAACAAATATTATTTAATAAAAAATAATCATCCTAGCTTAAATAAAATTAAGCTATCATTATTGAAAACAAGAGCAATGAACACATAGCAAACATTCTTGAATTAAAGAAAAGAAAAGATTAAACCCAATTTCAAAGTGGCTGTCACCCAAAACTCTGAATAACGAGGGCTCCTCCATTCCTTTGCTTTGCTCCTTTGCTGATGGCTCTATGAAGTGGCCAACCAAAGGCTCTTGAGAGGCTAAATTAAAGCTAAAATCCTTATGCAAGGATAATGGATGGCGTGGGGGAGAAGAGAGAGTTGAGAGAGATGAGAAATGAGAGAAAGATGAATGAGTGAGGGACGATTTGAGAAGTGAGGAGAGGGGTCATATTTATAGGTGAGGCTAGGGTGCTAGTTTGCCAAAAATAGAAGTGTTCATCCACTTAAAACTCTCCCAAGTGTGGCCGGCCATGAGTTTAGGGAATGTAACTGATTTTTGCTTGATTCAAGTGCCACATCAGCTTAGGATCAAGACTCGGTCACTAGCAAATCTTCAGGTAAATCTCTGATTTCTTCAAATCTTCAGGGACCTCATGTAATTAAACCAAAACTTGATTTATTAGCATCCATGTAACACCCCCTACCAGTATTCCTCGCCGAAATAGGGTACGAGGCATTACTGAAGTTTATCGAACAATAGTTTTTTTTTTAAATAGATTCATTCACATTCATAAGATAATCTCATCATATACCAAACCAAGGTTTGTTAGCCATGCCAATGGCTAACTTTACATTCATTTCGCAACAACATTTACTTTATTAACTTATACATGCCATTGATTTCCAAAATAAAGTTTCTAGATATACCAAAATATTGAGGTTGACAGTATGATGTATCTCCAACTGAATCCGACCTCCGAGCTCTTAATACTACAAAACAGGGAAAAAGAAAACAGGGTAAGCACATTGTGCTTAGTAAGCTCATGTAACAAGAATTATACTTACCTAATATTTTCAATGCAATACAATGAACATACATACATCCATTCAATGCATTGTTGCCTTAACATGCACAAACTCAACATTCAAATTAGTACAATAATTTCAATGTATCAATAATATATACTGAGATTGATGAGCTCATCAATACCGTGATTTCCATTCCATTATTATTTTCCCATATTTATCCCGTTGAATTTCTTGGAATTTCGATGGATTTTCAGGGGTACACTTTAGTGTACAAATCCGGGTCCGTCAATTCATATTCATGTGCGCACATTTCGATTCAGAGAGCACACTCCCGTGAACCTCATCCTTACAGCGGGATTACTAGTCCAGGCTAAATCCCCTGTAATATAAACTCATAGAGTATTGTCGGGATTACCAGTCCAGGCTAAATCCCCTGCAACGACAATTACTCTAATGAGTTTGGATCTGAATTACCAGTCCAGGCTAAATTCAGACCCTAATTTGGATTACCCGTCCGGGCTAAATCCATTTTCCACATATTCTTCGGGAGGGCTATATCAGGATAGGATCACCCGTCCGGGCTAGATCCATTTTTACCGTCAATTCCTTTTCAGAGATCCATCGAATTTTCCTTCCATTCAACCGGGATTTCTTCCACTTTTCACCAAATATATCAGTTTTCCATAAATTTTCATACAATGACATTCAATTCATGTTCACATCCATAACATACATTTCAAGCATTTAAGAATATAATTCAAGTTACACGAACTTACCTCGATACTTGTTTGTATATAAAAATCTACTAATCCCAAACTTTTTCCTTTCCTCGATCTAGCTTCGTGTTTGAGTCTTCCGGATCTAAATAAATAAATTTAATCATCAATTTAACATTTCATGTCCATATGTATCATTCTCTACCATTCTACTATTATTTACAGTTCATTCAAAGCTGTCTACTTGAGTTGTGGTCACGAAATTATTTTTATCTTGAGCTACAGGACTCCAAATTATGATCCGTAAATTTTCCCTGAAACTAGACTCACATATATTCTAACCATAAAATTTTCAGAATTTTTGGTTTAGCCATTTAGTACATTTTATTCTTTAAAGTTACCCCTGTTCTGCTATATGACAGTTCCGACCTCTCTTCACTAAAAATTAAGTATCTCCTCATACGGAACTCGGATGATGTTCCCGCTTGTTTCTATTGAAAATAGACTCATTAAGGATTTTAAACATATGAATTTAAGTCCCTAATTATTTTTATAAAAATTTTGGTGATTTTCCAAATTCAAAACAGGGGAACCCGAAATCATTCTGACCTTGTCTCATAAAATGCATTATATCTCAAGATTTACAGTTTTATTGCTTACACCGTTTCTTCTATCAGAAACTAGACTCAATAAGATTTAATTCCATATTTTTTTCACCCTCTAATTCGATTTCTAAAATTTATGGTGATTTTTCAAAGTTTGACTACTGCTACTGTCCAAAACTGTTTTAGTGCAAGAGGTTTATTACCATTTTTCCCCCAAGCTTTTAATAAGTGATAGTTTCGTCCCTACTCAATTAACCTCTCAATTGAGCTGATTTTTCTCAATTAATACTTTATTCTATCATTTTAAACTACCTTATAACCTTTGGGAATAAGAATTTCAGAACTAAACTTCAATTTCACACTCTTTTACAAATAGGTCCTAAATATCCATTTTCTTTACATTTTATTCCATAAAATCATCATATAATAAGATTAAAGCTTAAATTCCATGCTAAATATTCTTATACTTACAGCACTCAACCATGGTGACTTTAAATTTCATCCATAAAATCAAAAACTAATGAATTTAATAGTAGGACCTAGTTGTAAAAGTCTTAAAAACACAAAAATTACAAGAAAAAGGCAAGGATTAACTCACTTGGTGCAAAAATTATGAAAAACCAGCTTATAGAACCCCTCCTATGGCGTTTTTGCTGATGAGAATGAAGAGAAATCTCAAGGAATCTAGATATTTCCATATTAGTCCTAGTTTTATTTAGGTAATAATGCAATATTCCAATTTTACCCTTAATTCATCCACTTTTCTGCTAATTTTATGCCCTTGCCGTCCAGCCCAAATAAATTTTGGGTCTATTTGCTTTTTAAATCCTTTCTAATTAAACACTTAAGCTATTTAATCATCCTAACAACTTTTACTCCTTTTCCAATTTAGTCCTTTTCATTTAATTGACTACCCAAACGTTAAAATTTTCTAACGAAATTTTAATACAATATTACTAACATTTCACAAATATTTATAAAAATATTTTTGACTCGGTTTTACGAGATCGAGGTCTCGATAACTTGTCTTTACCTAATTTCTTCAATAATTTCTTTTTCTTAACTAACCACTAAATCGGTAAAATTTTTTTTCGATATTTTCATACAAATTTTCCTATCATATCAATATTTATGCAAAAATTTTAAAATAAATTTCTCTTTAAATCGGATTTGTGGTTACGAAACCACTGTTCCGATAACCTTGAGTTTAGGCCATTACAATCCATGTGCCTATATCATTTTAGATTCTTATGTCTCCTAGGATTTTGCCTCAAGAAAGTCACTAAGTCAATTCTAAAGATATAAACCTTCATGTATGTCCAATCTCAAAAGAAACTAGGTTTTCATGGCAAACATTACCTAATACTAAGATCATACCAACATTCCATTCTTCATGATAACATTCAATTGCTCAGATAAAATCATCACTTGCATACAAACTATCTTATTAAAAAAAAAATTCTCTAAACATTCATTTATTAAAACATCTTATGAAAGAAATGATTAAAACATACTTAAAAAAAATTCGAGCAAATTTATTTGCCTTACCCCCTTTAAAAAGAAGTAATGTCCTCATTGCAAGAACAAAGTAATGAATGAAAACTGAACACCGAGTAGGGTTGAAAAGAAAGAGAGGTGAGTCATTAAGACTGCTTAAATACCAAGTCTTTCCTCATAACTCAATCCTAGACATGTTCATTCCCATTACCACATTACTTAGTCTTTTTCTTCCTAAAGAAGTGATTATTCATGCTTGCTATATTTTATTTTGCAAAAATTAAATTCTAATAACTAAAGAAATAAAATCCTAAAGATCTAGAAATAATTAAATAACAAGACAAGAATCCCCCATTTTATTTTCTGAATCATTCCCCTTGTCTTTTTAGGCTCCATCTTCACTTGTATCGTCAGTTTCTTCTGTCCATGTCTCAAAGATAGCATCTGGGAACTCAGGAACAAAAGTGTTAAATATATTCTTAAAAGTATTCTGAATTGAATCATCTATAATTTTTACATATTTCCAGTAAGTTTGTTGCTGTTTGTACATGAATTTGCACATATCCATCATAATTGACAACTCTGATTTCTTTGGAGTACTTGCAGTAGTCGACATTGGAGTTGTGAATTCAGGCTCAACACTTCGCTTGATTGGTTCTTCTTCTGTCCCAACCCTAGGTTTAGGGTCTGAAGATTCTTCAACTGGCTTAGGACTGCTCGGTTCTGTATCAGATTCTTCTTCTTCAGTGTCTGTAACTGAATTAGCTTCAGTTTCAATTGCATTTGTTGACTCCTTGCTTTTTGGCTTAGTTGGCTCTTCTTGCTCATATTGATTCAGCTCATGCACCCTCTCTACTAACCTTTTAAGATCATGACTTGTAATACACCCTTGAACATATTGCCCCTTCAAATTTGCTTGTGTTTTAACACAGGCCCTTAAGCAAAGTGAAGTGATTAACGATGGGAAGTAAGCACTTCCTGTCTTCTTTTTAGCACAATCATAAATCTCTTTGAGAGTAATTTTCCTGATATTAATGGACTTTTCTATCAAGATAGCATATAACAAGAGTATCTGTTCCATCGAGATGGTGGAACTATGTGAGATAGGTATAAAGCTGTAGCAAACGAAATAAAACCATGCTACTGGTTTTAGGTATTCCCTTCAGCAAGAATGGCTCCCATACTTTCTTATAATTCATTGGGATCCCAGATTTGTCATAATATCAAGCACTTGTTGAAGAAAATCCCAATTGATGAAGTTCATTATAGGAGAGTACTCATCTTCTTCAACATCAGGTAAGTTAAACAAATCATTGATGGACTTGGAAGTAAGAGGTACCTTTTTCTTTCGAACGATGACCTCTGTAGCATCTTGTGTAGTCAAACTTGCATAAAACTCTTGAACTAGTTCATCATTGGGAAGTGAACGAGCATCATAAAATTTCTCCCACTTGAGAGCATTTATTGTTTTTCTTATCGACAGAGGAACAATCATCACATCCTTACTCTTCAAGTTAAACCCTTTTTCCGGCATCATGGGTTGATGCTTGAAAATTGAATCAAATCTCTCTTTCACTTCTTCATCAATTAAAATTGGGTTCTTAGGAGTAGTCTTTGACGATCTAGTTCTTTTGCGAGACATGATATCTTTTCCCAAAAATTCGGCAAAGTTTCGTCACAAAGGGAAAAAAAGGAATCGACAAAGTGGTGGGACTCACTTCGGCAAACCTTGCGACGGCAAAGAAATTGCAGCAGCGACGACGATGTGTGGTGGCAATGGTATTGTGCGGCGGTGATAATGACTACGTGCGGCAGTGATGTTGATGCTCTGGCAACTTCCTTGCGGTAACACTAGATTGTATTGGCAAAGGGGAAGAGGAAATCTAGGGTTTTTTTTCGGGATTTGAGGCTAGCGGCACAAAAAGGGAATTTAGGAACTTTTAGGTTTAAGCAAACTGCTTGAGGGATATGAAAAATAGTAGAATGAAGAGAGGTTTATATAAGAGAAAACTAGGGCAACATGTAGTAAAAATTTAGCTACATCTTGGGCGGTAAGCAATGGAAGTGGCGGCCATAGGTATGGATTTTCCCTCATTTTTGCTATCTTGGGCCTCAAATTCAGACTGTATTTACAGGCTTACTCAACAAACAAATTGATTAGTACTTGGGCCAAATTTGACCCCCTTTATTAACATAAAAATTTAAAATTAACACAAAATAAATTAAACTTAAAAATTTTAAAACTTAGTTATAAAATTTCTTTTCAATAAATTACATTAAATTAATTCCCAGGAAAGGTTAAAGGGGTCATAGCGGTCCCGCTTAAATTTCAATCTCCTTAGACAGAATTAATTAATTGTATTAAATTAAGAAAATATAGTCTAATTATTTATTTATTTACTAATTGAGTTTATGAAAAATCAAGGGTCTATTAATTTGAACGAGGATTCATCTTGCTCAACTTTACCATCTCAATAATGTTTGAGATGTTGACCATTAACTTTAAACGTACCTCCATAATTGTATAATTCAACAGCTCCATAAGGATATACTCAGTAGATGGTATAGGGTCCTTTCCATCGGGATTTCAGCTTCCCAGGAAATAACTTCAGCCTTGAATTAAACAACAACACCTTCTGACCTTCTTTAAACTCACAAGGTTGTATATGACTATCATGCCATCTTTTTGATCTTTCTTACACATTTTGGCATTCTCATTGGAAAACAACCTCAGTTCTACCAACTCATCCAATTGTAACATTCTTCTCTCACTGGCTTTTGTAAGGTTAAAGTTCAACTTCTTCAAAACCCAGTGAGCTTTATTCTCCAACTCTAATGGTAGATGACATGCCTTCCCAAAAACTAACCGATAAGGAGTTATTCCTAACGGTGTCTTTAATGTTGTTCGATAGGCCCATAATGCATCATCGAGCATTTGAGACCAATCTTTTCTACTAGGGCGTGCTACCTTTTCAAGGATACCTTTGATTTCACGGTTCACTCTTTCAACTTGCCCATTGGAATGGGGGTGATAAGCAGTAGCGATCTTATGCTTTACATCATGTTTGTCAAGCAACCACTTAAGCCACTTGTTCACAAAGTGAGAACCTTTATCACTAATAATAGCTCTTGGTATCTCAAGCCATGTAAACACATGCTTATGTAGGAATTACATGACTACCTTAGCATCATTAGTAGGGTATGCTTTAGTTTTAACCCACTTGGACACATAATCCGCAGCAGCTAAAATATATTTTTTTCGTACGAAGAAGGAAACGGGCCTAGGAAGCCAATACCCCATACGTTGAAAATTCAATTTCCAAAATGTTTGTTAAGGGCATCTTATTCCTTCTTGATATATTTTCGGTTTTCTGGTAATTATCATAGTTCTTCACATAAGCGTAGGCATCTTTAAACAATGTAGGGAAAAAAAAAACCTACTTGCAAAAATTTCGCTACAATTCATGAACCACCAAAGTGTCCCCCACTTGGAGATGAATGGCAGTGATATAAGATCTCGACAATCTCACTTTCGGCTACACACTTTTAGATTATATTATCTGCACACTATTTAAATAAAAATGGATACTCCCAAAAATAATACCGACTATCATGAAGGAATTTCTTCCTTTATTGGTATGTCATTTCTCGAGGAATTATTCCACATGCAAGATAATTGGCAAAATCAGCAAACCAAGGTGTTTCATGAATTCGGTTTACCTCGAATAAGTGTTCATCTAGAAAGTTCTCGTTGATTGGCACATGTGATTGAGTTGCCTCATCTTGCTCCAACCTTGACAGATGATTAGTTACTTGATTCTCGACACCTTTTCTATCTTGGATCTCAAGGTCAAATTCTTAGAGTAAAAGTATCCAACGAATTAACCTTGGTTTTGCATCTTTCTTTGTGAGTAAGTATTTAATGGCTGCATGGTCAATAAATACTGTAACTTTAGTACCTATAAGATATGAGCGAAATTTGTCAAAAGCAAAAACTATAGCAAAGAGTTCCTTTTCGGTTACCGTATAATTGAGTTGGGCTCCTGTCAAGGTTCTACTTGCATAGTAAATAGGGTGAAAGACTTTGTTTCTTCTTTGACCCATCATAGCTCCAACAGCATAATCACTTGCATCCCACATCAACTCAAAAGGTGAGTTCCAATCAGGTGTAATGATTATTTTGGCTGAGATTAATCGTTTTTTCAGATCTTTAAAAGCTTCTAAACATGCTTTGTTGAAATCGAACATTGTGTCTTTTTCTAACAACAAACACAATGGTTAAGAAATTTTCAAAAAGTCATTGATAAACCTTTGGTAAAACCCGGCATGGCCTAAAAACTTCTGAATCCTTTGACATTGACTGGTGCTGGTAAACTTTCAATTACGTCCACCTTTGCTTTATCGACTTCAATTCCTTCCTTCGAGATTTTATGCCCTAAGATAATCCCTTCCTTAACCATAAAATGGCATTTCTCCCAATTAAGGACAAGATTCATCTCTTTGCATCTCTTCAGTACCATAGCTAAATTACTCAAACAAGTATCATAAGTGTTACCAAAAACAAAAAAATCATCCATGAAACCTTAACAAAATTTTCAAACATATCAGTAAATATTGCCATCATGCATCGTTGAAATGTTGCAGGTGCATTGCATAGCCAAAAGGCATTTGCCTAAAAGCAAACGTACCATATGGACAAGTAAAAGTTGTTTTATGTTGGTTCTCTGGAGCTACAACTATTTGGTTATATCCCGAATAACCATCTAAGAAACAATAGAACTCATTACCCACCAGCCAATCTAACATCTGATCCATAAAGGGCAACGAAAAATGGTCCTTCCGAGTGGCTTTGTTCAGCTTTCTGTAATCAATACATATCCTCCACCCAGTAATAGTTCTCGTTGGAATCAACTCATTACGCTCATTTTCAACAATTGTGATCCCACCTTTCTTCGGCACACACTGCACTGGACTTACCCACGAACTATCTGAAATAGGATAGATGATTCCTGCATCTAACCATTTGATTACCTCCTTTCTCAAAACTTCCTTCATAATGGGATTGGGCCTCCTTTGCCCATTAATTTGAGCTCTTTCACCCTCCTCTAAAATGATTTTATGCATACAGAAAGAATAACTTTTACCTCGAATATCAGCTATAGTCCAACCAATTGCTTTCTTAAATTTCTTTAGAACAACAATTAGTTGTTCCTTTTGATCTTTTGTCAGTTCTACTAAAATAATCACAGGCAAAGTAGAACAATCACCTAAGTAGACTTATTTCAAATTGGAAGGGAGTACCTTTAGTTCGAGTTTAGGTGGTTATTCGACTGACAACTTGGGTTGTATGAATTCTCTAACTTCTAAATCCAACAGTTCAAATTGTGTGGATTCAG
This sequence comes from Gossypium stocksii, assembly GCA_020496765.1. Lineage (NCBI taxonomy): Eukaryota > Viridiplantae > Streptophyta > Magnoliopsida > Malvales > Malvaceae > Gossypium > Gossypium stocksii. The sequence continues at coordinate 35,517,350 of CM035625.1, forward strand.
TAAACTTTCTCAGATTGGCTTCCATCAAAGCCATGTTCTCTTCACCTTCTTCATCCTCCAAAGGGTCAAACTCTAAGGTTTCTCCAATGGATCTTCTTCAAAATTGCTTTCCATAGAAACCAAGGTTTCTATTTCTTCCATAATTGAACACTCTTCTGTTGGATCAGGAAATTTCATTGCTTTAAGAATGTTAAAAGTTACTTGATCATCTTGAACTCGTATGGTGAGTTCGCCTTTCTGCACATCAATTAACGTTCTTCTTGTGGCTAAGAAAGGCTTCCCGAGAATGATCGTCACTTCTTTATCTGCTTCAAAATCTAAAATAATGAAGTTAGATAGAAATATAAATTTGTCAGCTCTTACCAAAACATCCTTGATCTTTCCCTCGGGATATGCTAAAGATTAATTTGCTAGCTGAAGCGTCACAGTTGTAGGTCTTACTTCACCTACCCCTAACATTTTGAAAATAGACTTAGGCATCAAGTTGATACTTGCTCCTAAGTCACATAAAGCTTTACCACAATAAGATTCACCAATGTTACAGTGTATTGTAAAGCTTCCTGGGTCTTTCAACTTCAGTGGCAGCTTGTTCTGCAGGAACGCACTGCACTCCTTCATCAAAGCAACAGTCTCATACTCACTTAGTCATTTATTCTTGGATAGTATATCCTTCATAAACTTCACGTAATTTGGTATTTGTTCTAAAGCCTCCACCAACAGGATATTGATGTGTAACTGCTTCAGAACATCGAAGAACTTCTTAAATTGCACCTTTTGTTTCTACTTGTGTTGTTGCAATCTTTACGGATATGGAGGTGATGGAACTTTAGGTTGGATAGGACAACTCTTCTGAGTAGGTAAATCTATATCTAAAGAAGATGTTAAAGTATCTGAATTTACTAAGTTAGGATTTACCTTGTCAGTCTTTGCAGGTTCTGACTCTTTTGGTGTGGGAACCTCAACAGTTGGTTGACTTTCCTCCTTCTTGATAAGTTTATCTTCAACATCAATCACTCAGGGTTCCAGAACTTTACCACTTTGCAACGCTACTACCTTGATATGCTCCTTACCCAAGTTTCTTGGATTCTCAGTGTCGCTTGGCAAGGTTCCTTGCGGTCTATTACGAAGCTTCATAGCTAACTGACCCATTTGGTTTTCCAAATTTTTCAATGTTACTGCTTGGCTCTGGATCAAAGCGTCATTCTTTGCCATGTATGCTTTCAAAAATTTCTCCAAATTGTTTGACGACTCGACTTGAGCTAGTTTTGGAGCTTACTGATTAAACCCTTGAGATTGGTGGGGTCCTTGTCCACTCCTATTCTGATGTTGGTTCCCCACATAGTAGACTGACTCGATTCGATGGTCAATTCTGAAAAGAATGACCTTCCCCATAGTATATACAGGAAACTACTTCAAACTTACTTGGTGGCTGAGCTGTAAAATTATTAGGACTGTTAACGGTAAACTATTTTAACATAGAGGAAATAGACAATACCTGAGCTGATAACGAAGTGAGGGCGTCAACTTCATGAACTCCGATTACACATCTTCCTGAAGCTTTTTGATTTGTTAGCCATTAATAGTTATTGCTTGCGATCCTCTCGATGGTCTCATAAGCTTCATTATAAGACTTAGATAGAATTGCACCATTACAGAATTGCAACATTTGTAGAAGCATCTACCACCAATCTTGTATGTGTGTTGAGACCATTGTAGTAGCCTTCTTGCTAGGCGGAAAATACTTAACCAAAAATCTTTCTGTTAATTCTTGCCATGTAGATATGGAACTTGGTGGCAAGGAATTGAGCCATCCTCGTGCTCGATCTCGCAACGAGTATAAGAACAACTTTAACCTCAGTGCGTTTTCAGTCACACCAGCTATCTTGAATGAATCACTCACCTCCATAAACAATCGAAGGTGGAGATGTGGATCTTCCGTGGGCATACCACTGAATTGGCCCACCGTGTGTAGCATTTGAAACATCACTGGTTTCAATTTGAACTGGGTTGCCTTAATATCTGGCCTTTGAATTCCTGGATTCAACTCATTGAATAGTGGCACAGCATATTGTCTAATGCATCGATCTTTGTCATCAGTAATAAGGATGGGATTTCACACATGATCGGCTTCATTACCTTGGTCTTGATTCTGATTCCCAAGTTCCATCTCGTTTAGTCTTTGGGTTGTTCGTTCACGTCTTCTCTGTCAGAAGGTTCACTCAATTTCAAGGTCTACTGGGAGTAAGTCGATAATCCGATCTATGCTCATAAAAACCTGAAAAGAAAATCTCAGAATTAAAAAGAATAAGTTAGTAATGTTAGAAATAAACCAAATTGAAAGTAAATAATTTCACAAAAAAATTACTATGGCGATAGTTAACAATCTCCGGCAACGGTGCCAAAAACTTGTAACGCTAGGGTTTGTGCAAGTGTACACAGTCGTTCAAGTAATAAGTAAGTATTGAGTTATCATCTCCATAGGGATTGTATTTGTTCTAAGTCAATTAATTATGAAATTATGTTAACAACTTGGTAAAAGAAAAAAACACAATTTTATTTGGAAGAATTGATTAAAATTAAATATAATAAGCTAAATGCAATTATCCCTAATGCAAATATTCCTAAGTATGCAACTATATGAATGAAATGGATTTTAGCAGAATTAAACACAATATGCAACAATTATAACATAAATAAGTTAGGATAATTACTTTAATCAAAATCAATTTATTAACAACATGCTTAATAACATTCAGAAAAACAATCCATGGCAACTCGATCTTTCATGAGTTTGGAAACCATGTTAGGTCCTTTAGGAATCCTTTACTTAGTAAATATGCATTTTACTGATCCTTATTTACTAAGGGTTTCTTAGTATTCGTGTGAGGTAACAGGGACGTGTCAGGTTTGAAACAGTTTAATCACACAAATCTAAAAACTATGCAGATAACAGAGCCGGGTTAGGGTTGTTATGCAACCTACAATTTAATCGGGTCAGGATCGAAATTGAGCATGCACATTTCAATTATGCGTCCATTAGTCATCGTCTGGTCAGGATCGCTCAGCTAATTTAGGTGCATTCCAATTACGTATGAATGAAATACATACTTGATTTTAATTGAAAACATTATCGATTGAGGCACAAACATTATAAGTATGAAATTAACAAATATTATTTAATAAAAAATAATCATCCTAGCTTGAATAAAATTAAGCTATCATTGTTGAAAACAAGAGCAATGAACACATAGCAAACATTCTTAAATTAAAGAAAAGAAAAGATTAAACCCAATTTCAAAGTGGCTGTCACCCAAAACTCTAAACAATGAGGGCTCCTCCGTTCTTTTGCTTTGCTCCTTTGTTGATAGCTCTCTGAGATGGCCAACCAAAGGCTATTGTGAGGCTAGATTAAAGCTAAAATCCTTATGCAAGGATAATGGATGGCGTGGGGAGAAGAGAGGGTTGAGAGAGATGAGAAATGAGAGAAAGATGAGTGAGTGAGGGATGATTTGAGAAGTGAGGAGAGGGGTCATATTTATAGGTGAGGCTAGGGTGCTAGTTTGCCAAAAATAGAAGTGTTCATCCACTTAAAACTCTCCCAAGTGTGGTCGGCCATGAGTTTCGGGAATGTGGCTGATTTTTGCTTGATTCAAGCGCCACATCAGCTTATGATTAAGACTCGGTCACTAGCAAATCTTCAGGTAAATCTCTGATTTCTTCAAATCTTCAGGGACCTCATGTAATTAAACCAAAACTTCATTTATTAGCATCCATGTGCAGCTGAAATTATGGGTTGAATTGGTCTTAATTTGGACGGCTTTGTAATTAAAATAAAGCTCTACAACCTGTCCAAAAATAGCAGAAAGTTAGAGGACCAAATAATGCAATTTAGCCACTTCAATTAATTAATTTACTTAATTAATTACAACCCATTTTATTAATGAAATATATATAAATAAATTTTTAAATATAACTTTATGTTTTATTATTTAATTAAGTCATGCATGGCCCACTTTATAACTTAAAAAATATAACATGCTTAAATTAATATAAAATAAGCCATTTTATGCATGAAAACTATATAATAAAGCATAAAATCATATTTTAATAATTTCTATGTCCTAATTTCATATTTTCACATATTTTATTGATTTATTAAACAATTACTTGGTTTTAACAACAATTTTAAGTAAAAAGGTGATGAATTATATAGGAAAAATCCTACATATTTTCCAGTTTACATCTACGGAGTTTGTAGTTAAAGTATTGAATCTATTAGGCAAGTCTGTATTAGTTGATAAAATTTCAAGCAATGTCCATTGATGACTCAGGGTTACTGTTTTCCGGTTGACTTAATGCTTTTACCATTCGATAGTTTGATGTGATATTGGGTATGGATTAGCTGACTATGGATGATGCCGCTGTAAATTTTAGACAAAAGATTATTAAATTGAAATGTCAGAACGGTGAAATTCTTCAGATTGAATTTGATGATTTGACTGAATTACCGACTGTGATATCATTTATGCGAGCTCAGAAATGTATGAATAAGGGCTGCAATTCATACCTTGCGTACGTATTAGATACAAAAGTGTCAAAATTCAAGATTGAATACGTGTCAGCTGTCTGTGAGTTTTCATATGTATTTCTAGAAGAATTATCGGGATTACCGTCGATTAGAGACGTTAAATTTGGCATTGAATTGTTACCCGGCACTACACTGATATCGATAGCTCCGTACAGAATGGCACCTACCAAATTAAAAGAATTAAAAGCTTAGTTGCAAGAGTTAACAGATAGAGGCTTTGCATGACCAAGTTTTTCACCTTGGGGTGCTTCTGTGTTACTCGTGAAAAAGAAAGACAGTATAATGAGAATGTGCATTTATTATAGACAGCTGAATAAAGTAACGATAAAGAACAAATACCCTTTACCGTGGGTTGATGATTTATTTGATCAGTTGAAAGGGGCTATAGTATTTTCAAATATTGACTTGAGATCTGGTTATTACCAATTACGAGTTAAAGACTCAAATATACCAAAGACTGCATTTAAAACGAGGTACGACCACTATGAATTTTTAGTTATGCCATTTGGATTAACTAATGCTCCTGATGTGTTTATGGATTTGATGAACCGGATATTCAGACCATATTTAGATAGATTTATTGTTGTATTTATTGATGACATTCTGATCTATTCTCGTGATGAGATGGAGCATACCGAGCATTTGAGAATTGTGTTACAGACTTTGAGAGATAAACAGTTGTATGATAAATTCAGCAAATGTGAATTTTGGCTTTGCGAAGTTGGATTTCTGGGCCATATAATTTCATCGGAAGGCATCAGAGTAGATGCAAGCAAAATTTTTGCAATTTTAGACTGGAAACCACCAAGAAATGTATCTGAGATTTGAAGTTTTCTGGGATTAACGGGATATTACCGGAGATTCGTGAAAGGATTCTCGATGATTGCAGTACCGTTAACACGATTGCTTCAAAAAATGTGAAATTCGAGTGGTCAGAGAAATGTCAACAGAGCTTTGCACAGTTGAAAGCAATACTAATAGAGGCACCGGTTTTAGTTCAACCTGAATCTGGTAAAGAGTTTGTGATTTACAACAATGGGTCATTAAACGAACTGGGTTGTGTATTGATGCAAGACAGAAAAGTTATAGCTTATGCTTCTCGATAGTTAAAACCACACGAGAAGAATTATGTGACACACAACCTTGAATTAGCTGCAATTGTATTCGCATTAAAAATTTGGTGACACTATCTATACGGTGAGAAATGTTAAATATTTACAGATCACAAAAGCTTGAAATATTTTATGTCACAAAGAGATTTAAATCTATGACAATGAAGGTTACTTGAGCTATTGAAGGATTACGAGTTTGTGATTGATTATCATCCGGGAAAAGCTAACGTTCTAGCTGATGCTTTGAGCCGCAAGTCCTTATTTACTGTATGGGAAATGAATACTCAAATGATGATATGTGATGATGGGTCAATTTTAGTTGAAGTGCAAGCTAGACTGGTTTTTCTTCAACAAATCAGCAAAGCTCAGAAAGATAACAGCTAGTTGCGTGCTAAACGAATTCAATGTAAGTCTAATTCTGATTCAGAATTTCACATTGGAATGGATGATTGTTTAATGTTCCGGAATAGAATTTGTGTATCAAAAGATACCAAATTTATTCTGAAAGTTTTGCATGACACATATAGTAGTCACTTTTCTGTTCACCTGGGTAGCACCAAAATGTATAATGATTTGAAACAGTTGTATTGGTGGTCAGGAATGAAACGAGATATATCAGAGTTTGTATCGAAATGTTTGATCTATCAACAAATAAAAGCCAAACATCAAGTACCGTCAAGTGTATTACAGCCGGTGATGATTCCGGAATGGAAATAGGATAGAGTTACAATGGATTTCGTATCGGGATTGCCCTTAACTCCAAAAAAGAAAGATGCAATCTAGGTTATCGTTGATCGACTGACGAAATCTGATCATTTCATACCAGTACATACAGACTACTCTCTGGATAGACTAGCTGAATTATATTTGTCTGAGATTGTACGATTACACGGTGTACCACTGTCTATAATTTCTGATAGAGACCCTAGATTTACGTCGTGATTCTGGAAGAAATTACACGAAGCTTTGGGAAGAAAATTGAATTTTAGTACTACTTTTCATCCTCAGACTGACGGTCAGTCCGAGAGAGTTATACAAATACTTGAAGATATGTTACGTTGTTGTATCTTGAGTTTGAAGGTAGCTGGGAGAAATACTTATCTCTGATTGAATTTACGTATAATAACAGTTTTCAGACAAGCTTGAAAATTGAATTTCAGTACGAACTTACCTCGTATGCGGAAATTACGAAATAGACCGATTATTTAATCACTTTGCTTTTCCTACGATTTAAGTCCGAATTCTTCCTTTCTTGATCTATATGTAATCAAATTTAACTTCTTTAATCATCTACCTATTCAATTTAGTCTAAAATACACATTAGGGCTATTTTACACATTTGCCCCTAAACTTTCTCATTTTTACAATTTAGTACTTATTACACAAAATCACAAATTAGTGAAATTCCTTTAATATCCCTGATAGCCGAATTACCCTTATGCCCGTAGTAGCCCATATTTATCACTTCTTCACACATTTAACCACACATTTTCACTTTATCACAAATAAATCCCTATTTTGCATTTTTACTCAAAATCACTTAATGGAACTTATATAAATAACATCAATTATTCATGATCCATCATAAAACATCAAAGAACACATATATTCATCAATGGCAACTCTCAAAACATTTAACAGTTTTGCAAAATAGTCCCTGGGCTAGCTAGAACTAGTTACAACGATCACAAAAAGATATGAATCATAAAAAATCGAGTTAAAAATCATACCATGCATAGAAAAATTAGGGCCAAAATCTTTGAACTCTTTAATGGCTTCCTCTCTTTCTAATTTTGGTGGAATCAACAGATGGACTAATTTTAAGGTTTATTTTACTTAATCATTACTTATTTTACATTTTACCATAATAACTGTAACACCCCAAACTCGGCTCGGACGTTATGGCCAGATCTGGTGTGTCACATGAATGATTTATTTATTTACAATCAGATACTTTGACAAATCATTATGTTATTTGTTGGAAAACCACGACCAGTAGCTTGTAGTTATTGAGGAACATCAGATTTAAAAACCGTAGTATTTATCGAGTAGTGTTTATACCAAAATCCCAGTGTTGTTGTTATTATTATCAAGTTATCCAGTCATTACGTAAGGCATGTTTGAAAACATTTGCAGTTAATTTTGAAAACCCGCATTTCCTAGTCTACCGCTTTAAAACAAATAATAGTGTATCCCAAAACCAAACACCTAAGTGGCCGTATTACAAAATAAATCCGAAATTAAAATAAAATAGAAATAAAAATAAATTAAAACCAAACGAAAACCAGAAGCATAATCCACGTGGCCACCCCGAGTCCCTTGCAGCTCCAAATCCACTATGGTTGGGCGTTACCTGCATAGGTGGAAATAATAGGGTGAGTTTGTGAAAACTCATTATGCAATTAAACCCAACCAATAACAAAGACCAGACATGCAGTTCAGTCTGGGCCGAAGCCCTATTCAGATACAGATCAATCTGGGCCTTGGCCCTATTCAGAAACAGAGTGGGCCTTGGCCCATTGTAAATATAAAACAGAATATAAATATATATGCAAAAGCCCAATCCCAGTCCAGCCCAACACACCACCCGTACCAGCCCATCACACCATGTGGGGAATAACTCAACCCACCCAGCCCTACACACCACAGACGCAACAGAGTTGCTAATACAGAGATCGTGGCAGAGCCACCAAAAATGAATTACGAGGCGGAGCCTCTAAGCAGAATACGTGGCAGTGCCACTATACAGAACTTCCTCCAAATCCAAAACCCAACCCCATGCAAACTAGAGTACTACATATCATAAGCATACAGATTATCAGATACAAATATAGACATGCAAATTAGTCAACTATTTCTAGTGGTAAAACAATCTTTTGGCAACTAGGGGTAAAATGGTAATTTTACCCTTCAGGGGTATTCTGGTCATTTCGCTAAGTCTCGATGTTTCATCACTTAATATGACCTTCTAGTAGATCTAACGTCACTTCGAGCGACTCAGGGAGTCCATACAGTCACATAGTGTAATCGGGCCCAAAACCCTTAATGGGCCCGAAGGAGCCCACATGCTCATGTGGCCCGCTCAGTCTAAGCTTATGCATATTATCTTATATTCAGATACAGTGGTAACTGAGCCTTAGCCCTATTCAAAAAATAGTATGGGCCTTAGGCCCATTACAGTAATAGTTCAGTATATTATGCATGAATGCAAAGCCCAAGCCCAATCCAGCCCTACACACCATCTGTACCAGCCCTACACACCATGTGGGGAATAACTCAACCCACACAGCCCTACACACCACAGTTCCAACTTAGCTGCTTAATCAGATAACATGGCCAAACCACTAAAACAGTAATAAGAGGCAGAGCCTCTAGCATTATACGTGGCATTGCCACTTAGCACTTCCTCCATCAAAACCCAATCCCATGCAACAGAGTATATTATGACATGGCATACAGAGAACAGATATAATTTAGCATGCAAATAGTCAACTTAACCCTAGGGGTAAAATGGTCTTTTAGCACCTAGAGGTAAAACAGTAATTTCCACCCTTAAAGGGTATTTCAGTTAACTAACCAGATTTTAGGGTTTCATGCTCATTACAGTATACTAGTAGACCTATTTTCGTCCAAGTAACATGTTTAGTCTGTTTCATTATTACAAAGTCATGGGCCTTAAAACCCCTAATGGGCCCAACGGAGTCTATTAGTTACTACAGCCCACTAAGCCCAGATTTTACACCCATTTTAGCAGATTTAACAGTCAAACCACCAGAATAAACTTACCGCTCGTTTTCACCTATATGGACCCGTAAGCCCATTGGGCCCAAATTCGGCCGTTTGAGGCCCAAAACCACCAACGTGCATGAAACCGCGTACACAACAGTCTTACCATTAGCGATTACCATCTTTATCATTTTAACCGACCCACGAGCGCTTGCATGCTCGCAAGCCCTCGAAATGCCAGAATTTTGGCATTTCAGCTTTTTGGCTTTTGCTGATCTAGTCTACTAGAGGGTGTCGATTACACACCTATTTTGCGATATACTATGTCGAGATCCGCACCAAATCAACCTACAATTGTTTAAACCACATTGTTAAACTATAAACCAACAAAGACAACAAAATCAGCACCCTATCCTATTCGGCCAACACCATCCAAAGCCCTTAACCACTTACCTTTGCCGAACTCTACCACTAGATCTAGATCTAGATTGCTTCAGTGCCCCAAGTCTCGAACGGCTCCTCACTAGATTGCCCTTTTTCTACACCAACATACGTGATCCAAAAGAAAAGGCTCAATTAAGTTTTAATCTTGAAAGTCAAAATCGACAACCACCATGGGCAATGGGGTTTTCGGCTTTTCTTAATTTGTAAGAAAGAATAGGGTAGGAAGGCTACTTACCCAACAATCTGCTTGACAGCCTCACTACACGAAATAACCACCAACAACTAGCTTAACCTAGATCTATTGTCGGTCTAATCAAAATTGCAAGAAGAAAAGAGATCTAAAGGGATTCAGCTTTCAATACCAAACTAGAAGGTAGGGAGGTTTCGGTTTTTCAAAATAAGGGTGAGTGAGGTTCGATTTAAAAAGAAAACGGCAAAGGGGATTCAAGGTTTTGGGATTTTAGCTTTTATGGTAATCGGCTAGGTGAGGTTTCAAATGATTTTAGACAGTCTTTGAAGTAAAGAAGAGAGGGGAGAAAGAAGAGATGAATTCGGCTTGAAAAGAAAAAGAAAAGAGAAGAGTTTGGCCAAGAGAAAGAAATCAGCAGAGGACAAAATGTGCACAAGGTTTTTTGTTTTTCTGAACAGAGAGAAGAGGAGAAAAAGATGGAATGAAGGAGCCCAAAGAACCTATTCCTATTCAGCAACCAAAAGAATGACCTTAAATCAAATCTCGAAGAGTAGGCAACAAGCAATCGGCACACATTTAAAGCCAAAAATGCCGAAAATGCTACGCTAAGCTCCCGTAGCCGAATATGCAACTCCACACTCCCCTCATTGGCCAACTTTCCTCCCTTCCTAAATCTCTAAATTTTCTCCCCTTATCACTCCCTAATCCAATCCCCTGAACACTTCAAACTCCTCTCAACAGAGTTTCACTTGGAGTCCACCACATGCCTTACACATGCATTAAAAATAAAACAACACCTTGCTTACCACGTGAATTGAACCTTAGCTCTTACATAGCCTCCACACGCCTCCTCCTTATGCCCTAAGTGGCGCTACATTGCCACCTTACCACTGGTCTTCTTGTGTCTTAAAGTACCAACATTTATTTAAAAGCCCACTTAGCCAATGCCCCTTCTCCCTTAAGTCTAAAATTTTTAAATTTCTACAAGGTTTTAGCTTAAACTTAGGCCTTCTAAAGGCCCACTAAACACACTCAAAGCATAATTTAGCACATCCAGACAAGCAAAAATTAAATTCAAGCAAAATCTTTAAATCCTGAAAAATCAAAAAATTGGGGCGTTATAGAGTTAATCTCGATCAATCGACTCATTTAGGTATGATGTATAAAGTTATATTTGCCGGGAATTCTTTTGAATTGATTTTTGTTAATGAATGGAATATTATGGAATTAGTGATGATAGAATTAGTCAGAAGAAGGATGTTTGAAGTGTAAAGATGTTTGAGTATGACCGTTACAGTTGAGTAAATTATGACTATCTTTTTTAGGTATTCTATGTATTCTTACATTCTTAGAGGTATTTGTGGTTGCTTCTTTTCTGATGAAAGCATTGTTGGTCTGATTAATTTAGGATTGGTATTCTTCTATCTTCCATTTGTATCCTATTCCGTTATGTCAAAGATAAAGAGTTGACGGATGTATGAACAGTGTTTCTTTTGCTTTTGGTTTTCTCTAAGGAATCGTCAAGATCTCTGTTATTTCATATGAGTAGTATTCTTGGACATTCAGTATGGCCTTGTATCTTGAATTTTGTTATCTTGGTTTTCTTATCATCCCTATTGTTTAATTGATCAAGCATGGCTTATCTTTAAAGTTGATATCGGTAAAAGTATGGATTATTACAATTCAAGTTTAAAGTGTATATTGATTTTCTTTCTTCAGGTAATTCTGATTATTATCAATGAGTTCAAACAAGATGTCATGTTTCGTCTGAGTGAATGCAGTTATTAAATATCTGTGACTGGCATGTTGAAAGATTTTGTGTGAATATTGACTTACTTTTGGGTAAAGCAGAAATACTTGTAGATACTTGAATGAAAAATCTTTACTTATTTTGTGAGTGTGGTTTTAAAATTTACCTTATTGATGGTGTCTGGATTCTAGCTAAATTGAAAGCTAAAACGATGTTGTCATTATAAATCAGAAGAGCTCAGAAATGGAATGGTAAGTGGTAAATTAAACGAATACAGTATGAACCAACTTTCGACTCTGAAGTTTAGATCAAATCTTACTATTGTTATTATTATCCCGAGATAGAATTTATGTACTGGGGATCTCAGGGCTTATGCAGAGAGTTTTCGTTCAGAGCTCACCGTAATATCTTGTCTGTTCATCCAAAGAGAAATAGAAAGTACAGTTAATGTTCTAGTATACGGATATGAAATCGATATTTCTAATTTCTGTGTTCAAATGTCAATTTGTCGTTAGAGTAAGGCTGAATATCAAACGCAATCAGGACTACTATGGTCCACGAGGATACCGGTGTAATGTTGGAAAAAAAATACCATGGATTTTGTATTGGGATGTCTCTTATCTTTGGAAAAAAGAGAGATGCTACTTGAATTATGATTAATGGATGATAAAAATCCGTAAAACTATTTGAAAATTCGAGGGTTATATCATCGGCTATGGAAAAAGCTACAGGAAATTCTGAGCATGAGGTTGGATTGAATTGTGATTTTGATAAAAAGGTAGAGGCAATTTTTAAAAGTCGAAAATAGTTTCATATCGACGTAAAAAGTTATACAGAAGTGAAACTTAGTCATATTGGGTTTTAGATCGATGATAGAGTTTTTCTGAAAGTATCGTCTCGAAGAGGATTATTTGGTGATGTTTAGAAAACTATGAGAAAAGATGCCAAACCTCATTCCAGTAAGATTTTTAGGGATGAAAATCGCTAAAGGAGGAGAATTGTAACAACCCGATTTAGGGCTTAAATGAAATAGTGGTTTCGAAACCACAAATCTACAGTAGGAAAAATTTATTTCGATTAAGTTTTAATGTTTATTGTGTGATTGAATGACTGCGTGAAATTTTGTTACGAAATTTTATTATTTTGGTATCTAATTTAATAATTAGGACTAAATTAAAATAGATGAAAAATATGTGTTCTAGTTCATAAAGGTACTTGATTTGAATGGGTTCTTAAATTAGAGGTCCTTGTATAGCAATTAGACCATTTTATGTCATAATGGACAAAAATGGACATGGAAGGGTAAAATTTTAAAGAAGAGTAAAAAGGGCATTTTGGTAAATTGGTAATTAAATGGACTAAAAGACAAAATAAAAGCCAAAAAGACCTTGTCCATCTTCTTCATGGCCGAATGTAGCAATGGGGAAGCCATGGTTAGGGTTTTCAAGCTTCCAAGCTTCATAGTAAGTCCGTCTTTGCCCCATTTTTTAATGCTCTTTACATTTTTGAAATCCTTGTAACATGAACTCTGTATTACTACCATTTATTTGAGCTAGGGTTGAGATTTGAAAATTTACTCATATGTAAAATGTTTGTGTTTTGATGTCTAATGGTAGAATATGAATGTTCAGTGTGTAATAAATGACTTTTACTAAGTGATTTTTGATGAAATTGCATAAATGGACTAGTTTGTAAAATGTTGTAAAATGTGTGTAAATGTGTGACTAAATATAGAATGTGGTTTGTAAATGGTATGTGGATGTCTTAGTGTGGATATTTGAATACCTAATAATACCATGTTGTGTGATGATAAATTTGTATAAGTGTTTTGGGGTGACAAAAAGCTTGGTAAATAGCCTTACTTATGGCCACACGGGCAGCCACACGGTCATTTTCCTAGGGCATGTACCCCTGTTTTATTTTTTTTAAGAAATTTTTCAAAGTCACACAATTGCTGCTGTCCAAAACTATTTTATTTCTAAATTTCACTCTTTCACGTTTTCTCTATAGTAACTTTCATTGTAACACTTCCTCCATATCAACCTTACCAAAGTTTGATCATATATCGAGCACATTGCTCATAAGTTTACACATACATACCTGCACTTATTCATCACATAGTCATATTCCTTTACACTTAATCATTTCCTGTTGAACACATCAGAATAATAACAGATACCCGGTGGCCTACACATAGTACCATCCTTGTAGCCAAAGCTACCTTCTTCACAAAGTGGCCTTCACATAGTACCACATTTGTGACCAAAGATATCTTTCTTCACAAAGTGGCTTTCACATAGTACCACACTTGAGTCACTAGTGGCATGTCACTTGTATCCTATTCTATTCCTAATGTTCAACCAGGAAATTTCTCACTTTCCGATACTTGTCAATTTCATTCAATATTTAGTTACATTACATGCAAACTTACCTTGGTAGCACAATCGGTGAAAAGGACTTATTCGTCATATTCTTTGTTTTTACCCTGTTCTAAGTCCAAATCTCGTTTTCCTTGATCTATAACAACACATTTAACTCATTTATTCATCATGCTACTCAAATTAGCCTAAATTCACATTTTGGAAAAATTTACATTTTTTGTCCCTAAACTTTGTCATATTTACACTTTGCCCCTAGGCCCGAAAAGTGATTTTCATTCAATTTCTTTGAATTTTAGGTCTAGCCGAACCATTTTCATAACTATAGCAACCCACATTTTGCATTTATTAACACATTTACACACATTTTACAACTTTTTACAAACTAGCCCTTTTATCGAAATCACTTAGTAAAAGTCATTTATTACACACCGAACATTCATATTCTACCATTATACATCAAAACACAAACATTTCACATATGGGTAAATTTTCAAATCTCAACCCTAGCTCAAATAAATGGTAATAATAGAGAGTTTATGTTACAAGGATTTTAAAAATGTAAAGAGTATTAAAAACGGGGTAAAGACGGACTTACTATAAAGCTTGGAAGCGTGAAAACCCTAGCCATGGTTTCCCCTTTGCTACATTCGGCCATGAAGAAGATGGACAAGGTCTTTTTGGCTTTTATTTTGCTTTTAGTCCATTTAATTACCAAATTACCAAAATACCCTTTTTACTATTTTTTAAAATTTTACCATTCCATGTTCATTTTTGTCCATTATGACATAAAATGGTCTAATTGCTATATAAGGACCTCTAATTTAAAAACCCATTCAATCAAGCACCTTTATGAACTAGAACACACATTTTTCATCTATTTCAATTTAATCCTAAATATTAAATTGGATACCCAAACAATAAAATTTCGTAACGAAAGTTTCACACAGTCATTCAATCACACAATAAATATTAAAACTTAATCAGAATAAATTTTTCCTACTGTGGATTTGTGGTTTCGAAGCCACTATTCTGTTTAGGCCCTAAATCAGGCTGTTACATAGTATGCACCACACGGCCTCACACACGGGCGTGTGATTGGCCGTGTGGCATAAGTCAGTATACCCTACAGGTTTTGCATGGCCTAGCACACGGCATAGCACACGAGCGTGTGAGGCCATTTTGAATAGGCACACGGGCTAGACATACGGGCGTGTGATCGGCTGTGTGACCTAAGTTAGAGAGTTACACCGGGTAGGACACGGACTGGGACATGACCATGTGCTCCCATTTCGAATGTCCATGTAACAACCTAATTTTTAGTGGTGTCAGAAATAGTGATTCGAGATCACTAAATCTGACAAGTGAGTTAAAAAATTTAATAAATTAATATTTATGAGTCAAGTATGACATTAGAAATATTTTTGAATTAGTGAATTTTATGAATCAAAGAGCAAATTGAAAAAGTTTCGTTAGAAAATTTTAACGTTTTGATAGTTAATTAAATAAAAAGGACCAAATTGAAAAAGGTGAAAAATTTGTAAAATTGTGATTAAATAGCATAATTATTAAATAAGAGAGATTTAAAGAGCAATTGAACCTAAAATTGTATAGGCTAGATGGCAAGGGTATTGAAATAAACAAGGAAACAATGTAAACAAGGGGAAAAATTGGAAAACAAATTAAATTAATAGTTAAAGTTGGATTAAATTGAATTTCTAGACATTTCTTCCTCATTTCTTCAGTTAAAAACATCATAGCAGGCCTCCTAAGCTAGTTTTCTTATTTTTGCACAATGTGAGTTTAATTCTTGCTTTTTCTTTGAAATTTTTATGTTTTGTGACTTTTACAATTAGGGCCAACTATTGATTTGATTAGTTTTTGATTCTATGGGTGATTTTGAAAGTTACCATGAATGAGTGCTGGAAGTTTATGATGAATTATTATGGATTTGAGGTTTTAATTTCATTATATGATGATTTTATTTAGTGATTTCAATAGAAATCGATTTTAGGACTTAATTGTGAAAAAGTTAGGAATTAGGGTTTGGTGTTGAAATTCTGAATGTAAAAGGTTGTATAGCAATTAAGAATGATGGAATAAAGTGTTAATTGAAAAAAATCAGCTCAATTGATGGGTTAATTGATCAGGGACTAAATTATAAAAATTAAAAAATTTAGGGTAAAAGTGTAACTTAAAAAATTTAAGGCCATAAATTGTGAAGTGAAGTAGAATTGAATTTGATGCTAATGAAAGGAAGTTTTACATTATAGATCAAGAAATTGAAGATAAACATGGAAAAGAAAAAGTAGTAGAATAGACTTTGAAGTTCTACAAACTTTGCAAATCGGCCAGGTAAGTTCATATGGTTGAATTCTCATGGTTATTAGTTAATATAGCATTGATATAATATATAACTTCATATGTTTGACGTGAATTATGAACATTATAAGAATGTGAAAATTGGATTTAATGTTCAGATTGAGTAGAACGCTGGATTGAGTACGATCGTTCAATGACAAGTGGTGAATTGACGAATAAAATCATGGTAAAACCATGGCATAGTGCAAATGTAAGACCATAGCTGGGCTATGGCATTTCAGCAAAATGTTTGTAATTGAGTTATGGCACAGTGAACGTAAGACCATGATTGGACCATGGCAGTAAGTGTTCATGTATAAGAACATCACTAGGTTATGGCATCATGAGTGAAAGATTATGGCAATATTCGTGTAAGACCATAGTTGGACTATGGCATCAAATAAACGATGTACTCAAATCCATAAGACGTTCTCTAATTTGACAAAGTTTAGTAAGTGTTACACGAATTAATATGATAGAATTTTAGTAGTTATTGAAGTTGAGCTCAATTAAGTGAATTCATTATTTGCAATTATGAAGGATAAGAAATATTAGTGAAATGTTAGTTAAATGATTCATTAAAGTATGATTGGTAAGATTTACTTTTAAAGCCTATGAACTTACTAAGCTTTCATAAGCTTACATTTGTGTGTTAAATGTTCATTATAGATAAACAAGAGTTCAGAGGATCGAATCAACACATCGAACTACACTATCCAGATTTCACCGGTAGTTTTTGTTATGCAACTTATGGTTTATATGGCATGAACAGGATTGAATGAAAAAGAAGTAAACTTGTAATATGGTTATGAATGGTTCTTACATATATGTTAGTTTATGTGCATGTATTTAATAGTATTTAATATTAGACCATATATAGAATTACATGGTAAGTTTATGCAAATCAGTAGTGTGATGACACATTAGGTTTAAAACTTAATATTTGACTTGAATTTGTTGCTTGGTTGAATTATATTGGTATAAAGGAATGTGTATATAGGTCTAACTGTGGAAAGGGTGAGAAAAGTGGCATTAAAATGGCCTATTTTCATCCATACGGGAAGACACATGGGAGTGTGACCCCTGTACATGAGTAAAATTTTTAAATTTCATGAAAATGTTCCTATGTTTCCGATTTAGTCCCGACTCGATTCTAATGTATATTTGGGCCTTAAGGGTCTAACCTAAGGACATTACGATTAATATCAGAAAATGAATCGTAATTGATACAAATTATCTGTAAATGTTTTGAAAACTTCGGTAATGCTCTGTAATCCTGTTCCGGATACGAATACGGGTTAGGGGTGTTACAGTCTACACAGCCTGTGACACGGGCGTGTCTAGTGGCTATGTGTCTCACACGGCCTGTTCACATGGGCGTATGTCCCCTGTTTTGAGAAATTTTCTATGTTTTTCCAATGTTTTTCCTAAGTTATCGTTTAGTCCCGAACCTCTCCTATTGCATGTTTAAGGCCTCATAGGCCCTTTTAAGGGACAATATGATTGAATGTGATTGGAATGTACTTACATATGATGGTATACGATAAGTAAATGTATAATTGTGTTTTAAGCATAGTAATGCCTCTTAACCCTATTCCAACGACGGATACAGGTTAGGGGTGTTACGTTTTATTAGTATCAGAGCTACAGTTTAGTCAATTCTCGGACTAACGTAGCGTGTATGAGAGTCTAGCTATACATGTCATATATAACCTGGGAAGTATGATGTCTCCTGATAGTTTAAAATGTGTTTTCATATAGTAAATGCATCTTGATCGAGCTGTAGCTGGCGGTGTCGAAAGTAATACACCAGCTTCCATACACAGAGCTGCGCAGTCTAAATCGAGGCCCTTTATGGGTAGTCAAGTAGGAGAAGCTAAACAAGCCTTCTTCTAAATGATGAGTGAGTGGTTCACGGAGTTTGTTCGAACAAATCTAGCTACTCAACAACCTTCATCCCCGCCTATTCCACAGCCAATCCCCGTAGCTCCTCAAGTTATTGATCCTATAAGTTTGAACAAGCCACCTATTGATAAGATTCGTAAGTATGCAGTTGAAGAGTTTAGGGCTACCATTGATGATGATCCTAAGAAAGGTGAGTTCTAGCTTGAAAATACCATTCGATATTCGATGAATTATCGTGTACACCCAAATAATGCAATAAATGTGCTGTATCACTCTTGAGTGACTCTGCATATTAATGGTGGAATACCTTGACATTGTGGTACCAAAAGAAAGGGTTACTTGGGAATTCTTTCAATCTGAATTTAGAAAGAAATACATTAGCCGGAGATTCATCAATTAGAAACGTAAAGAATTTCTTAAATTGAAACAGGGTTGTATGTCCATTACAGAATATGAGCAAGAATTCGTGAGGCTCAGTAAATATGCCTGGAAATGTGTTCCAACTGAAGCTATTATGTGTAAAAGATTTGAAGACGGATGGAACGAAGATATTAGATTACTAGTTGGGATCCTAGAGTTGAAAGAATTTGTAGTACTCGTTGATCGTGCTTGCAAGGCTGAAGAACTTGGTAAAGAAAAGAGAAAAGCTAATTCTGAAGCTGAGGTTTGAGAAAGAGATTGATGAATGAACCATATCACTCTTCATCCAAGAAATCACTAGATGTGCATGGCCGTTCAAATGCATCAGAGGGGCATTTTAATAGAGATCGAGGGAAGCAATTTACGAGTGCAAAGGCTCTAACTACGTCTATAGCAAGAGTCGATAGTGCAAGATAAAATAGCCCTAAATGTAGATAGTGTACGAAATGACATCTTGGTGAATGTAGAATGAATGATCGAGCCTGTTTTAAATGTGGTTGAGAAAGATCGACATCAGAATGTAAGACTGAGTAACACATCCATCAGAGGAAGACCATCTAGGAATGCTAGAAATGTGAGTGATAGTTGAGGAGCGACAAAGGACTCCGCTGTAAGATCCGAAGCTAGAGCACCTACCAGAGCCTACGCTATTCGCGCTCGCGAAGAAGCATCATCTTCAAATGTTATCACCGGTACATTTTCTCTCTATGACATTAATGTGATTGTATTGGTAGATCCTGGATAAACTCATTCATATATATGTGTGAATTTAGTGTCCAGTAAGACTTTGCCTATTGAGTCTACTGAGTTTGTGATAAAAGTATCGAACCCCTTAGAAAATATGTTTTGGTTCACAAAGTTTGCAAGAACTATCCGTTAATGATTCAGAGTTATTATTTTTCGACCGATTTGATGTTGTTACCATTTGATGAATTCGACGTAATTCTGGGTATGGATTGGTTAACGCTATATGATGCGGTAGTGAATTGTGGACTAAAGACAATTGAATTGAAATGTTAGAATAATGAAATTATCCGAATTGGGTCTGATGATCTGAGTAGTTTGACAGTTGTGATTTCGTCGATGTCATCTCAGAGGTATGTGAGAAAGGGATGTGATGCTTATCTTGCTTACGTACTTGATACGAAAGTGTCTGAATTAAAGATTGAATCAGTACCAGTTTTTTGCGAGTATCCAGATGTATTTCCAAAAGAATTACTGGATTTGCCACCAATCAGAGAGGTTGAGTTTGGTATTGAATTAGTGTCAAGAACTTCACTAATATTGATAACTCCGTACAAAATGGCTCCGACAAAGTTAAAAGAATTGAAAGCTCAGTTGTAATAGTTAACCGATAGAGGATTTGCACAATCGAGTTTCTCGCCCTGGGGTACACCGGTATTGTTTGTAAAGAAGAAAGATGGTACAATGAGAATGTGTATAGACTATTGATAGCTCAATAAAGTGATGATTAAGAGAAAATACACTCTGCCTCAAATCGACGATTTATTTGATCAGCTTAAAGGAGCAACAGTATTTTCGAAGATTGATTCGAGATCTGGTTATTACCAGTTGGGAGTTAAAGACTCAAATGTGCCGAAAACTGCATTTAGAATGAGGTATGGACACTATGAATTCCTTGTTATGTCTTTCGGATTAACTAATGCTCCTATAGTCTTTATGGATTTGATGAACCAGATTTTCAAACCTTATTTAGACCGATTCGTAGTTCTATTTATCAATGATATTCTGATTTATTCCCGTGATGAATCTGAGCATGCTGAGCATTTGGGAATAGTATTATAAACCTTGAGAGATAGGCAGTTGTTTGCAAAATTTATCAAATGTGAGTTTTGGCTCCGAGAGGTTGGATTTCTGAGGCATATTGTTTCAGCCGAAGGCATCTGAGTCGACCCAAGCAAGATTTCTATAATTATAGATTGGAAACCTTCGAGAAATATATTTGAAGTTCGTAGTTTTTTGGGACTAGCCGATTTTTATCAACGATTCGTGAAAGGATTTTTGATGATTGCAACCCTAATAACAAGATTGCTTCAAAAAGATATAACATTCAAATGGTCTGAAAAATGTCAGCAGAGTTTCGAACAGTTGAAAGCACTATTGATAGAGGCACCAGTTTTAGTTCAGCTTGAGTCGGGTAAAGAATTCGTTATTTTTAGTGATACTTTATTGAATGGTCTGGGTTGTGTTTTGGTGTAGGAAGGCAAAGTAATAGCTTATGCCACGAGAAAGTTGAAGCCTCATGAAAAGAATTATCCAACTCACGATTTAGAGTTGGCCGCGATTGTGTTCGCATTAAAGATATGGCGTCATTACTTGTTTGGTGGGAAATGCCACATTTATACCGATCACAAGAGCTTGAAATATTGAATGACTCAGAAATATTTGAATTTACGACAGCGAAGATGGTTAGAATTGCTAAAAGATTATGATTTAGTAATTGACTATCATCCAGGAAAAGCGAATGTAGTTGTTGATGCATTGAGTAGAAAGTCATTATTTACCTTGCGTGCGATGAATACCTAGTTAGCTTTATCTAATGATGACTCGATTGTAGCTGTAACACCCCAGACCCAGCCTAGACATTATGACAGAATCTGGCAATGTCACATGGGATAGCATTTGAAAACAAGTTTGTCAAGTTAAAACCGTTCCAGTTAATTAGCCTTTATCTTAATTCAGAGTAAACGCATGTTCTTCGTTATGTTAGAAATCATTTCTTTTTAACGAAAGATTTGTGGAGATGATAAGGGGGATTATCAAAAAAATCTGTTCACTTTTTCCTTTCCCCAACAAAAAAACAAATTTTTGGTTTTCTCTCCTTCTTCCCTTTCTCTACAAATTTTTCTATTTCTTTAATCTCCTCTGCCGTTTCTTTCTTTTGGAATTCACCCATTCTTTTTCGTTCTTGTTTCATTCTGTTTCTATTTCCTTTGCAACATAAATCGTGGGCGTGTGGTAAGTAGTATATTGATTGGTATCATTCTTAAATAATTGTTTCCATATTTGTTAGTCTAATTTTCGGTTTTTGACAGCAGCATATCGTGAGGATTAAGGCTCTCTTCGTACTATTTTGTAACGAATCGATTCAAAGTGTTGGGGTAAGATTTAAACGCTCAATGGATGAGTATTTTGGTTTTGGGTTTAATTTTAGTTCGATTATTAAATGATTAATTGAGTGGAAATTGGTCGAATATAGGTTCTGGAAGGCTCGGGGATCGTTTTAGCTTCAATCGAAACTAGGTGTGTACCCAATAATACAGAAAATAAGATTTCGGGGAAAGCCAAAAACCCCACTGTCGATGCTACACGGGTGTATGGTCACCCGTGTGGTAGGCCGTGTGTTAGGAAACGGGCATGTAATCAATGAGGCCAGGCCGTACGTGCAAGATATGGCCGTGTGATGGCCAGGTAGGCCTTGTACAACACACGGGCTAGACTAGTTTGGGCTGTTTGGGATACACGGGCGTGTGAGTTCACACGGGTAGTCCACACGGGCGTGTGGGATTCTGGGTCAGGCCGTGTGATCCATACGGCTAAGGTCAAATTGGGCTGTGTAGGCCACACGGGCAAGCCAGATGGGCGTGTGAGCCCATTTGACTGAAATGTTTTCTAAGGTTGCACGGGTCGCCCAAGTCGACTGTGAACCTACTGTAGGGTCGGTAAGCACTACTTAGACTCTTAAATGTGTGAACTGAATGTATGATATATGTACTGACCATGATGATTATATGCATGTATACTGAACTGTATGTATAACTGATAACCATGTGATAGCATGTCATTTGCTGTATGTTGGCATTGCATTGGGTTGGGATGATGATTATTTGAGGAAGTGTACTGAAAGGCTTTTAAGCCTATTGACTGGCAGCTCAGCTGTAATATATACTGAAAGGCTCTTGAGCCTATTTGACTAGTAGCTCAGCTGCATTATACTGGTATGTGCCGCATTTAGTACAACTTGGAGTGTAGGGCTGGGTGAGTACTTTAAACCCCACAGGAAGTGTAGGGATGGATTAAGATGGTGTATTTGAGGTTGGTGGGTAGGATTCTATTTTCTTATCAATGCATGCATAATTGTAACTGAAATGGGCTAAGGCCCGAACTGCTACTAAAATTGTAATGGGCTTAGGCCCCAGACTGCATTTGACTGTTTACTACTGTGATTGACTGTATGTTTGTTTTCTGTGGGGATTACACACTGAGTTTATGCAAACTCACCCCTTCTGCTTAATGTGTGTAGATAATCCCCAGACATAGACGGATCAGTATGACGGAGGACTCGACGATGGCCACCATCATTTGCTTTATTTCTGCCTTTAATTTGGTTTATTATCTTTTTATTATATTTGAGGTATTTTGATGTAAATTGGGACTTTTGGACTGTTGGCTTTTATTTTGGGTTTAATTGTTTTATAGATTTTTAGACTGTAAAACTCAAACAAAAACTCAGTTTTACCAAAGACAATATTTTCCTAAACGTGGATGGTTTTTCTTAAACATCATGGTTTACTTAAAATAGTATTTAAAAGCTTTTGCAATGAACTAAGTTTTAAAGCAACGATTAAATGAGTAAGTGGTTTCAAAATAAATAAAAGCTAAAGAAAAGTAATTAAGCAGAAATAGTTTTATCATGACAACTTAGTTTTCAAACACCCTATCATGTGACATCGATAGATTCGGTTATAATGTATAGGCTGGGTTTGGGGTGTTACATTTAGTGGTATTAGAGTCAAGTTGCAAAACTCAGCTGCAGTTTTTGGGTTTTAAAATTTGGTTTTTGAAGAACTTATTTTCAAATTATTTAAAATGATTAGACTGAGTATGTGGAACACTGAGTCTTCAGCGTAGATCCTGTAGTTATTCTAAAACTTTGATAAGTTTAATTTGAAAATACTATAGATAGTATATTCTAAAACTATTGTAGGTAGTATGCTGTGAAAACACTTTAGTTAATGTATACTGAAACTATAGCAAAACTAACAGAGATTGCGACATACGAAAACAAACTCTGAATTACCGAAACTGTTTACATAAAACATCTGTTAATAAATATTGAACTGTAACTGATTCATAAAATTTGTAATACAAATAAATTCGAGTTAGACAATGAGTGCACGTGGTACCCACGGACGTGGTATTCAAGGCCGTGGTAGAGGCTGTAGAGGGGCTTGAGTTGAGTCTTTCTCTTCTTAGGGTAGTATACTGAATCTAGACACTAGTGAGGAACTGATGTCACTTGCTACTAAGATGAGGTCTCGTCATAGCATGGCTAGAGACGATGCATTGTCCCAATACTAGATCTGGGGTCGAGGGTCGGTTACAGAACAGCTCCGGTCCAATGGAGCTGAGCTTTTTAGGGGTGTCACTGGAGTCGCCCCTAATGTAGTTAAATACTGGATGGAGGCCACTGAGTGGATTATGGATGATCTAGATTGCACCCCGAGCAGAAATTAAAGGGTGCAGTGTCGTTGCTTTGCGATGAGGCATACCAATGATGGTTGACTATGAAGGAGGGCACTCAGCCCGAATTCTTACGACTAAGCCGCTATGTGTAAGGTATGGTGGCATCTAAGTATGAGAGGTGTGTCCACTTTGAGGATGGCCTCAAAGATAATTTGAGGGTGCTGATAGCTCCGTAGAGGGAGCGAGAGTTCTCGGTTCTGGTAGAGAAGGCAAAGATCACCGAGGAGGTTAAGCACGTTGAGCGCCAACACAAAGATCGAGAGAGGGGTAAGAACAAGAGGGATTAAGAGCCCTCGAGTTCTGTACAGAGGCCTAAAAAAAGGCCAAATCTGATGGGTTGGCTAGAGCTAGGCCCCCTGCTATTGCTACTGGACTGCATCCACGTGTAGATTGTGGTAGACGCCACCAGGGCGAGTGTTGGAAGAGGACGGGCGTGTTTGAGGTGTGGGTCACTAGAGCACTGTATTTAAGAGTGTTAGCTAAGGCTCGGTCTGATGCAAGCTCCAGGTACTAGTACTGTATAGCCACAGAGGGTGGTTCAGCATTCACCGAGAGGCCGTGGTTAGGCTAGGGGTGGAAATGGTATGGGTCGTGGATAGAGAGCACCAGATAGAGGTGTTAGACAAACTGATGCGAGGCAGCCTGCCCTTGTTTATGTTGTTTGTCACCGAGAGGACAGAGATGCTCCGGAGGTCATTATAGGTACGTTCTTAATTTATGGTGCACCTTATCTTACATTGATAGACATAGGTTCCACACATTCCTATGTAGCTAGCATTATGTCTGAAAATTTTGGGATTTCAGTTGAGAGAATTATGAGTGAGGTTACTGTACTGAGTCTGTTGGGGCAGTTTGTACATGTTAATAAATTATACAGAGATGTACCCTTAGAGGTTCAAGGGGTGATCTTTTTGGCTGACTTAATAGAGCTTCCATTTGGGGAGGTCAACTTAATTCTGGGAATGGACTGGTTGGTCAAACTTTAAGTAAGTTTGGACTGTGCGACTAGGAGGGTCGTCTTGAGAACCGAGGAGGATAATGAGGTAGTCATGATTGGAGAACGTCAAAATTATTCGTCTAATGTGATCTCGACACTGGTGGCTGAGAAATTGGTTCGTAAGGGAAGTGATGCATTCTTGGCCTATGTTAGTGTTTCTGCTTTTAGGGACTCTACAATAAAGGGCATTAGAACTATAAGGGATTTTCTAGACGTCTTTCCTGAGGAACTACTGGGTTTACCTTTAAATCAGGTAGTGGAATTTAGGATTGAGCTTCTTCCTGGCAGCTCCGGTATCTATCGCTTCCTACTAAATGGTACCGAAGGAGCTTATAGAGCTTAAGGCTTAGATTCAGGTGTTGTTGGATTGTGGGTTCATCTGCCCTAGTGTGTCTCCATAGAGAGCACCGGTATTGTTTGTTAAGAAGAAGAATGAATCCATGAGTTTAAAAGAGTTTAGTGCTCAGGGGCCTGAAAATGCAAAGGAACTCTTTAATCTTCGTCATTCATCATTGCGAATCACTATTGAACGTGTTTTTGGGATTTTGAAGAAACAGTTTTGTGTATTAGATGCTGAACCATTTTGGAATTTTCAAACTCAAGTAGATATAGTTTTGGCTTGTTGTATCATTCATAATCATTTAATAGGAGTTGATCCTAGTGATTTACTTAATAAAGGATTATACGAGGAGCCTGAGTTTGATTTGATAATACCAACTCTTACGGAGCGAGAAGAAAGAGAAGAAGCAAGAGAATGGTTTGCTAAGAGAGAGGAAATTGCACAAACTATGTGGACTGGTTATATGGCTAGAAAATTAGGTAGGTTTAGAGCTTAGGGTTATTATTTCTATGTTATGTATGTTTTAGTATTAAATTTTTTTTTAATGTTGGTTGGATAATGATATTGAAATTAGTTTGTTGGATTTTGAGAGTATTATGTCTTGAATTTGTTAGATATTGAATTTATTATTTTTAAGCTTGTTGGACATTGAAATGATTGACAATGTCAATTATTAATGTAGAATGGGTAAGGGCAACAAAGAAGGGACCTCCAAGAAATTCAGGTGGACAAAACCGATGGAGCATATTTTTCTTAAAATTCTAGCAATGGAGGCCTAGAAAGGAAATAAGCCTTCTAACACTTTCAAAGCAGTTTCTATTAATCGAGTTGCCATAGCTATTTCTAAAAGATTTCAAGTCCAATGCGATGTGAAGCATGTGGAAAATCATTTGAGGACTGTAAAAACCCAGTGGCAGATTATATGCACAATTCGGGCTGAAAGTGGTTTTGGATGGGATGATAACATGAAAATGATCACATATGATGGAGTCACATATGATGTAGCAATGATGGTAATATATGTATATATATGTTAAGTATATTTCAATTTTTTTTACTTGTTATTCTAATTGTGTATAATATCCAACAGGCACATAAGAAGTGTGAACCATTCTTGAATAAAAGCATTGATCATTATGATAAAATGGCTTTGGTTGTTGGCAAAGACATGGCGACAGGGAGTTTTGCCAAAACATTTACTGACATAGATTTGGATGATGTTAACTAAGATTCAATGCCTATAGACTACGACAATGAAGAGATTGAGGAGGTAAGACCAAAAGAATCTTAATTTTGCACATCTAAATGTAAAAGAAAAAATGCTCAAGAAAGTGCTTTTTATGAACAAATAAAATTTGTGGGTGAACAACTTGGCAAAATTGCTAATGCTTTGGAACAATTTACTGCGGATAAGACAACACAACTTTACGAAGAAGTGATATCGATAAAGGTAGAACGATTTGCTGATGACTTCCTATAACACCCCAAACCCGACTTAGACGTTATGGCCGAATCCGGAGGTGTACAAAAAATGGGTTTTGAAAACAGTGTTGTTACGTTAAATTATTTAAGCTTATTTAACTCATATTCTTTTATGACCATTGTTGAAAATTTTATTTAATTAGATTATTTGCCAATCCATATTTTACAATGAAAGTTTTGAAAATCGTTACATTTTTAAAAGGCAGTTTGTATATTTTAGAAAACCTTTATTTTCGTAAAATCATGATTCAGACATGCGTTGCAATGAAAACGTCAAATGCATCCAAACCAAAATAGAAACAACAGTCGAAAGAGTCCCAAAAATTACAACTCTCAAATGAAAACCAAAACCATAAGTAAAACCACAATAGCCAAGTTTAAAAATAGTTTACGGTAGAGCGGTCACCGCTGTGTCTCTGTCGTATCGAAACATTAATCCCATACAGTCTTACAATCTCAGAGATATAGAGCTTCGCTAGCTTTTGTAGAGAGTAGTCCGTCCAAACCGGAATAAAATGAGTGGGCTTGGTCAATCGATCTATGATGACTTAGACAGAGTCCTTCTTAGTGGGTGTCAAGGGTAACCCACTAACGAAGTCCATCGACACTCATTCCCATTTCTATAGGGGAATCTTAATAGGTTGTAACAAACTCGAAGGCAATTGGTGCTTAGCCTTCACTTGCTAGCACGTTAAACAATGAGCAACGAAATTAGTAACCTCACGCTTCAAACCCGGCCACCAATACAACTAATGAAGATCGCGGTACATTTTGTTACCACCGGGATACATAGCATAAGGGCTACTATGCGCTTCCTTTAAAATTGACTACCTCAAATCAGAATTATTTGGCATACAGATCCGGCCTTGAAAACACAGAACTCCATAGCTATTTAGCCCAAAATTTGAAGTACTGCCACTGTCGATTTGACGGAACCGCAAGCCTGGAGACTCATCCCCTAACTGCTTATCCTGAATCTGATTTGTAACACCCTTAACCCATTTCTATCATCAGAATAGGGTTTCGAAGCATTATTGAAACTTTCAGAATATTTTCAGATAATTTATGTAAATTGCTAGTCATTTACCGACATCATTCATAACGTATCTTAATAGGGCCGTGAGGCCCAAAACATGCATTAGAATCGATTTGGGACCAAATTAGGATCTATGGGAATTTTTCACAAAATCCTAAAATTTTTCTTACTATTAAGAGTTACATGCCCGTGTGGTATGGCACACGCCCGTATGATCAGGTCATGTGAGGTCAACTGCTCGTGTCCCAAACCCATGTAACTCTCTAACTTGCAACTTATGAACAAATTAATGTCACTCGGCCAAGTCACATGCCCATGTGCTAGGCTGTGTGGTTAATTCAAATTTTTAAAAAATAGATGCAGGATTCACACGGCCAAGGGCCACGCCCGTGTTCTAGGCCCTGTGCCTCACATGGCTGAGACACACGCTCGTATCTCTACCTGTGTGCTCAATTCTAAGCATTCTATTTGTCAAAATTTAGGTGCAGATGACACACGGTCTTGACACATGCCTATGTATCAGCCCATACACTGCCTAGACACACGCCCATGTGGACAAAGTAAAGCCATTTCTAGCTTTATTTTTCACCCAAAATCACACTCAAGACCTGCACTTGAAACACACATCCAATACCAACAATTTCAAGCATTCAAATTAAGCAATTCCATCATTCATCATGGAATACCATTTCATGCAAGTGTGTGTTCATATCTTACCTTGATTTAACTTAGGTATTAACCACATTTAATCTCCTATACTTAAATATATTTAGCTGTCAAAGCATGACATTACAAGTATATCAAAACAACCATTTCTAGCCATACCAATGGCTAAATTACAAACATTATTATCAATCTACTAATGGTCAAATTGTCCTATACATGCCATTATACCAAAAGGATTCAACTATATATACCCAAAACAAGCTAGTTGATAGTGTGAGAATGCTCCAACGATCTTCCAACCTTTGCAAGCTTTCGAGCACTATAAAATAGGGAAAATAAAATGAAGTAAGCATTACATGCTTTGTAAGTTTGTATAACAGAAAACTAAACTTACCTATCCCGTTTATTAAAACTAAGCATATAATATCATGTTTTACATCCATTAGCAAAACTTCCTAAACCCATGCATTCAATCACACATGTTAGTCACAAAAGTCTCCAAATCCATCAAGCAAACACAGATGAGCTCATCATGCAATACTCATTCAAGTCATTATCATTTTGTAACACCTCAAACCTAGCCCAAACGTTATGGCCGAATCTGCCGGTGTCACATTAAAGTGTGACACGTAAAACTCGTTGTCGTTGGAAACCTCAAAATCAATTAATCAGTTTGTAATTAAACGGTGACTCCAAAACGTGTTGTTCATTTTCAAAAAAGTGCGTCGTTGAAGAGCTATTCGCTTTTAAAATGTGATTTTGTGTGAAAAAAAATCCAATCTTGGTTTGACCTCTTTGTGTGCATTAAAAGATGATTTAAAACCTTGTGTTATTATCGATAGTTACTTTCTTTAAAACGTTATTAAATTTCAAAATCTTGTTTATAGCGGAAGCTTTTCTTTTAAAACAGTTGCGTATTTGTGTTTGCTTTGTAAAAACATTATTCCTTTTTAAAACCCGAGTTCTAATACTAGCAGTTATAAGATAAAGTAACAAAAAAAGCCAAATTAAAAATAAAATCCAAAAGAGGCCATTATTACATCAAAATACCCAAATGATCAAAACATAATTATAAAAATACCAAATTGAATTAAACAAGTAGTGTGGCCACCTTTGAGTACTCCGATACACCGATCCACCTAAGGTTGGGGATTACCTGCACAGTTAAACAGAGGGGTGAGTTTACAAAAACTCAGTGTGTAACTCCCCAAACATACAAACAGACAATACACAACAGAAACAGATTGGGCCTCAGCCCTTCATAGCAACAGTATTAGTTTGGCCTTAACCCTTAACAGTATCAGTTGGGCCTTAGCCTATATCAGTATCAGAAATTAGTATGCTGTATGCATAATGCATGTATTTCGTATCCAACCCTGCACACCATCTCCTATCCAGCCCTGCATTCTTGTGGGGAATAAATCAACCCACCCATCCCTACACTCCAATGTTAGCACCGGTTGTGGCACTAAATAGTATTACAGCAAAGCTGCCAGTAATATGTATGGCACAAAGCCATCAGTAGGTCCACAGTCGTCTTGGGCGACCCGTGCAGCCTTACCAGTAATATGAACGGCACAAAGCCATCAGTGGGTCCACAGTCGTCTTAGGTGACCCATGCGACCTTATTAGTAATATGAATGGCACAAAGCCATCAGTGAGTCCACAGTCGTCTTGGGTGACTCATGCGACCTTATCAGTTCAGTACACTTCCTCCAAATATAACAACCAATCCCCAAGCAATATGTCTTGACGTAATATCATACGTGTATGCAGAATGTCATGCTCAATTACATCATACATATCATAGAGCAAATCAGTCATTTTTACCTAATAGAGGTATAATAGTCATTTTACCCAATAAAGGTATATCGGTCATTTTACCTTATAGGAGTATTTCGGTCATTTCATCTTACAGGGGTATTTTGGTCATTTCACCTTATAGGAGTATTTCGGTCATTTCACCTTATAGGGGTATTTCGGTCATTTCGTCTTATAGGGGTATTTCGGTTATTTCGCTTTGTAGGGGTATTTGGTCATTTCACCTTATAGGGGTATTTCGATCATTTCACCTTATAGGGGTATTTCGGTCATTTCACCTTATAGGGGTATTTTGGTCATTTAATCAGTTTGGGGTCTAAGTATTCTTATCGACCCAATAGTATAAACAGTGAAAATGGCCTAAGGCCCATTATGCGACCCATGTGGGCCCACATGCCGTGTGGCCCACGAAGCTCAAATATGACCTTGGTCGTGTGAATGACACAGCTGGGTCCAATATCTTCCACACATCCGTGTGGTTTACCCGCGTTGGGCCCACAAGCCTGTTGGGCCCTCATGACCCATTTCCAGCCCAACATGGCCCAAAACGGCCTAAGCCTATGAGATCGCTCATGGTGGCCTTTACGGTCAAACGCCTATGTTTCGTGGGCTCAGATTACCACATGAACGATCGCACGCCCATGTGGCATCAAACGTTGTATTTTTCGATTTTTCGGCTTTTGCCTATTTTTAGTTAAAACAGTGTAAATACACACTTTTTTTGCTTTTTCGCCGATTACTGTCAATAGAGTACTGTTACACACCTGTTTGCGAAAGTGCTCGACTAACCCATGAGAACCCCAACCTAACACAATCAGAAACTTCAGTTAGTCGCTTACCAAGCAATTGAAAAGAACCCGAACCCAAAACACTTGCTCAAGAGATTACCTATCACTCACCTTGATTGATCACACTAAACCGTTGTAAGGGATCGCTTATAATCCTTAAAGACTACCTGCATCCCAATCATAACTTGTTAACTAATATCATGCACATAAATAGATGAACCAAGTGTATAGCAACTTACCGAAAGAGCAGACTAAGAATAAAAGATAGTAGTATTCGGCCTACCCCTAGAAACACCCACTCGAACCGAGGCACAAGATGTAACAGTTGCACCTCTACCAAAAACGACAGAGAGCACATGAGAAACGGCACAGAGAGGGTGAAAGAATGAGTAACGTTTGATCAAGAGGAAAATAATTGGGGAAAAGGAAAAATAAAGTATTCAGTCAAAGTAACAGTATGAGAAAGAGGGGAGAGAAGAGAGAAAAGAGAGTCGGCTACCAGAGAATGCCGAAAGGAAAAATATTGAGAGGAAGAGAGGGAAAGAATTAGCCAATGTGTAGTAGCAAAAAAAACACGGCCACTTGCACTAAACGGTCTTAAAAAAGAATCAAGAAAAGAGTAAAAAGTGACAAAATCGAGCTGAAATGCAGTATCAAACCCAATCCCGAAAACTCCCCAAAACCAAGAATGAAGAGAACGCGAAACATTGTCAGAAGTTGAAAAATGAACAGAGAGCAAAAATTGCAAAATAACTGAACTAGAACTCCCCCCAAAACCAAATCCAAAGGGTGCTTAGAGTTCAAATTCGGCACTCAAACTCCCTGCCTTCAAACTTCACATTTTTCTTCCCACAACACTCTACCAACTAATTTGAACTTCATTCAAACTCCATCAAAATTTTCCTCCTCAAATCTCTCCTCAAATCACTCAACTAATCCTTCAACAACTCAATTCAAATTCCCCTCAACCACTTCAGTATTTCAGTCAAACAACAACGCTCCCATGGCACAGGAGCAAAATAAAACACTACACTACGCTCACTAGGATTTGAACCTCAGTCCTCAAGCATGGATGACACGCCATTTACCACTAGACCAACAACCCTTTCATGTCATAGTTTACCCACATTTAATTATAAGCCTATTGGCCCAAAGCTAGGGGTTTGTTCAACCAAAACAAAATTTTTGCAAATGCCCTTACTTGAATCCAGGACTTTTCAAACACTCCCAGAACACTTAACCACTAAAGTAGACAGATATTTGTGTCTCTTTCTTGCACAACTAAACATTTATGTGCAGTCTTCTAACTGGTCCCATGCTCAAGGCCCAATACTTCTAGGCCCAAATTCAGGGTGTTACACATTTTAACTCATTTTCTCATAACATGTCAGAAGTTGTGTCCGTTGAATCATTGAAATTCCGATGAATGCTCAAGTGGCACACTCGAGGTGTATGATTCAATAATCTGTCAATTTCTTATTCAAGAGTACCCATTAAGGCACTTAATCAAGGAAACACTCTCGAGCCACATATCGTATAATAGGATTACTAGATCAGGCTAAATCCTTTCTATATTGTATGCTTAGAAAAGCTCAACTAAGTGTTACCAGTCCAGGTTAAACCCTATTCGTTACGTATACTCGAGAGGTGTTATATTAGGATTACCCATTTGGGCTAAATCCTTTCTATAATGAGGTCACTCGAATTACTCGACTAAGCTAAATCTCGTCTGCAACAAATGCAGAACCTTATTCATTTTGGGAAAGCACATGTAATCATTGGAATTCAATATTCAATCGAGACTTAACCCTTATTTTCACCATTTCCAAGCATGAAATAAAATTTCTCATATAACATTTAAATAATGTACATCAATATAATTCACATTCCATACAAACACAACATTCAATTAAACATATTTACATGCTTGATTAAGTTACACAAACTTACCTCGACACTTGTTCGCGTATAAAATATACTAATCTGGAACCTTTTCTTTTCCTCGATCTAACCTCGAATTTGAGTTGTCTGGATCTATATAAATAACTTTAACTGTCAATTTCATAATTTCGTACTTATTAGGACTCAATCTACGTCCTAGGTAAAATTACCATTTTGCCCCTAACTTTCCATAAATTCCAATTTTGTCCCTAGGCTCGAAAAATGAAACTTGTGCAATTTACTCCCTATTCCAAGCCTAACCAATATCTCATTACAAAATTTACAGCACAAGCATTCATAAAATTTCAGCATTTTTCCTTCAATTCAACAACTTTGCAATTTAGTCCCTCAATCATGTTTTCACCAAAAATCACTTTGTAAAATTGTTTATCTATCAACAACCTTTCATTTTATACCATAACTTTCAAATTTTCAGCATACACATCCATGACCCATTTTCTATACTTTGATAACTTTTAAAATTAATCCCCTAAATAGATAGATTAAGCTATCTCGGTTTCAAAAATATCAAAATTACTAAAAACGGGACAAGGAAACTTACCCAATTAGGCCTTGAAAGTTTCTTCTCTCTCTCCTAGGATTTCCATCAAATTTTGGGTTGAAGATGACAAAACTTTTTATTATCTTTTAATTAATTAATTATTTCAATTTCCAATTTAGTCCTTGCCCTTTCTTAAATTTCCATGGACGAGTCACTAAAAATATCTACATACTTTTCTTAATGGTCTAATTTCCATATAAAGACCTCTAGTTTTGAATTCCATTGCCATTTAATCCTTATAGCTACTAGAATTCTACTTTTGCATTTTATGCAATTTAGTCCTTCTCGTAATTAAACACGAAATCAGTAGAATTTTCTTATCAGAATTTTCACGTAACATTTCTAACATAATATGGACCATAAAATAAAATAGAATAAATTTTATTTTTGGATCAGATTTGTGGTCCCGAAACCACTATTCTGATATCACTGAAATTGGGCTGTTACAACTCTCCCATTTACGGATTTTTGTCCTCGAAACTCTTACCAGTAAAGAAGTTTGGATATTGCTTTCTCATGGTATCCTCCGGTTCCTAGGTAGCCTCCTCTATACCATGTTGTTGCCAAAGAACTTTTACTGATTCTACCTTTTTATTTTTCAACTCTTTTGTTTCCTGAGCTAATATTTTAAT
Source organism: Gossypium stocksii (assembly GCA_020496765.1). NCBI lineage: Eukaryota > Viridiplantae > Streptophyta > Magnoliopsida > Malvales > Malvaceae > Gossypium > Gossypium stocksii. The sequence continues at coordinate 35,551,976 of CM035625.1, forward strand.
CGGTTCTTCACTATATGTCATATCCGGCTAAATCTCTACCTCCATAGGAGAGATAACATGTGAAGGATCAGATCGATACCGCCGTAGCATAGGCACATGAAAAATATTATGAATCTGATCAAGTTCTGGTGGTAAAGCTAACCGATATGCAACAGGTCCAATTCTCTTTGTAATCTCATATGGTCCAATAAACCGCGGACTCAGTTTTCCTTTACGACCAAACCGAAGAACTTTCTTCTAAGGTGATACTTTCAAGAATACCTTGTCACCGACCTGAAATTTTATTTCTTTTTGTTTAAGGCCAACATAAGACTTTTGATGATCAAAGGCTGCTTTCAAATTGTCCCTAATCACTTTCACCTTTTCCTCGATCTCACGAACTAAGTTAACTCTGTGTAACTTTTTCTCACTGAGTTCTGTCCAATACAATGGAGTTCTACATTTGCGACCATACAAAGCTTCATATGGTGCCATTTTAATACTGGGCTGATAACTGTTATCATAAGCAAATTCAACCATCTGTTTGGGGATGAAATGCAGTACTGAAATGTAGTTTTGTACCCAAAGCTTCTTGCAACTTGTTCCAAAATCGTGATGTAAACCGAGGGTCTCTATCTGAAATAATAGAGATAGGTACTTCATGCAATCTGACAATTTTAGAAACATATAACTCAGCCAATCTACCCAAGGAAAAATCCATACGTACCAGAATAAAGTGTGCAAACTTTGTCAATCGATCAACAATTACCCAAATAATGGAGACAGGTGCTCTATGTAATTTGACAACCTTAGAAACATATAACTCAGCCAATCTACCCAAGGAAAAATCCATATGTACCAGAATAAAGTGTGCAAACTTTGTCAATCGATCAACAATTACCCAAATGGCATCTTTCTTCTTTGGAGATAGGGGTAACCCCGATACAAAGCCCATAGTACTTCTTTCCCATTTCCATTTTGGTACCGTAACTAGCTGTAAAAGCCTAGAAGGCAACTGATGTTCAGCTTTTACTTGCTGAAATATTAAACATTTAGATAGAAACTTAGAGATATCTCGTTTCATTCCTGGCCACTAGTATATCTTTTTCATATCATTGTACATTTTATTACTACCAGGATGTATAGACATGTTACCATTATGAGCTTCATTCAAAATCTTCTGTACTAGCTCTAAACTTTCCAGTACACATACTTTACCTCTAAATAATAAACAACCATCAGTCCTGATCTGAAATTCTGAGTCAGGAGCCGATTCACTTTGTATCCGTTTTGTTTGCAACTTATTATCATTTTTTTGAGCTTTAGATACCTGTTGCAAAAACGTTGGTCTAGCTTTTAACTCAGCTATAATTGAACCATCATCAGATAATGACAATCGAGCATTCATTACCCTTAAGATATACAGAGATTTTCTACTCAGAGCATCTGCCACTACATTGGCTTTTCCAGGAAGGTAATCAATAACAAGATCATAATCCTTCAGTAATTCTAGCCATCTATGCTGCCTCAAATTCAAATATTTTTGTGACATCAAATACTTCAAACTTTTATGATCAGTGAATATGTGACATTTTTCACCAAACAAGTAATGCTGCCAGATTTTCAATGCGAACATATTGGCTGCCAATTCAAGATCATGTGCCGAGTAGTTTCTTTCATGTGACTTTAGTTGTCTTGAAGCATAGGCCACTACTTTTCCTTCTTGCATCAAAGCACAACCTAAACCATCCAATAACGCATCACTATAAACTATAAATTCCTTACCCAATTCTAGCTGAACTAACACTGGAGCTTCTGTCAATACAGCTTTTAATCTATCAAAACTCTGCTAGCATTTATCAGTCCATTCAAGTTTCATATCTTTTTGCAATAATTGTGTCATCAGAGAAGCTATCATTGAAAAACCCTTTACAAACCTTCTATAATAACCAGCTAGTCCCAAAAAACTTTAGACTTTAGACACATTCCTCAGTGGCTTCTACTTAACAATGGCTAAAATTTTATTCGGGTCTACCCTGACACCTTCAGTAGATACTATATGCCCAAGAAAACTAACTTCCCGTAGCCAAAATTCACATTTACTAAATTTGGCATACAATTGTTTCTCTTACAGAGTTTGCAACACTACTCTCAAATGCTCAGCATGTTCATTTTCATCTCGAGAGTAAACCAAAATATCATCTATATATACCACCACAAACCTGTCTAAATATGGGCTGAAAATTTTGTTCATCAGGTCTATAAACACTGCAGGTGCATTTGTCAAACAAACTGGCATCACTAGAAACTTATAGTGCCTCTATCTAGTTCGGAAAGCTATTTTTGGTACATCTGAATCCTTTACCCATAGTTGATAATAACTAGAACGGAGATCAATCTTTGAAAATACTGTAGCACATTTTAGCTGATCAAACAAGTCATCAATGCGAGGCAATAGATACTTGTTCTTTATGGTAACTTTGTTGAGCTGTCTGTAATCAATGCACAGCCTCAATGATCCATCTTTCTTCTTAACAAAAAGAACTGGCGCACCCCAGGGTGAGAAACTAGGTCAAGCAAAACCTCTGTCAATCAATTCTTGCAACTATTCTTTCAACTCTTTCAATTCAGTAGGAGCCATTCTGTAACACCCCTTACCCATATCCGACATCGGAATAGGGTACAAGGCGTTATCTTGCTAAATCACATGCATCCCTTCAACTAAATTGGGCCTACGGACCTTAATATGGGCATACGAGGCCTAAAAAATGATTTGGAAATAACCTAGGACCATTTCGGATACTTAGGAAACTCCAAGAAAATCTACAAAAAATAGGGCACACGCCTGTGTGGAGGGGCAACACGCCCGTGTAGCCTCAAGGCATGGCCGGATTGATAGCTCGTGTGTAACACCTCAAACCCCTGTCCGTCGTCGGAATAGGGTCTGGAGATATTAATCAACTAAATTAAAGTATACAGAGGTTCGTAATCACTTAGCAGACTTAAAAATATTTATGCATCGGATATCAATCAGTGGTCCATTTTAAAAATTTCTCTAGCTGAAATGTCATCTTACTATAAGGTTCGATCAAAGCAACATATCTCGTTAATCTCACTATGTGAGCATTTATCAACTTTCTAAAATGTGTCTACTTACAACTAAGCATAACCGAATTCTTAGATAGCAAACCAACCGTATTCGAATTTCATGCACAAATGTTGCCATCCAAAAACTTACACTAGTTTATTTATCTAAACATGTATGATATACTTGATTCACTTACTTTACCATTTTCTTACGTAGCAAACTAATACACCACTTAAATTTTAACAACACATATACTCAAACTTAAAGATTTAGTAAGCCATTTTCGCATGGCTAAAACATAGACAACTCAAAAATAAAAATCCGATTCAAAAGAAAAGAGATTAGCCTATACATGCCATTGTTCCAAAATAACTATCGAAGTACCAAAATATTGACGATAATGTAGGTGATTTAAGCTTGAATCCCCGAGTCCGTAGCTCCAAAACGAGATCTATAAAACAGAGGAACAAAATAAACTGAGTAAGCATTTCTATGCTTAGTAAGCTTTAAGCAGTAAAGTCATCAAAAAAATAATCAAAACAGAAAATCTTAAAGCATTATCATTTTCCTCAATGGTTGAATGTATCATAGCTAAATATTCTACCATGACTCATTTCCTATCATCTCAATTTTTCTTACAGACGAATACATATCACATTTTCAAATTCATTTTATCCAACAAACTTTCTCATTTGGCCGATTACTTTCAATACAATTACTTGACTAATTTATTACATAAACACATTTTCACATGTATATATTACTTCACACCTCTACTACATGAATTCACATGTTCAAAGCCAATCTCATACTATTACCACTTGAGTAAAAAATTCCCATATCGTAGTACTTCATAGACTTTCATATAATCTCCAGAAAAGGCCAGAGCATCAATATCCAAGTGTATACTCACAATCTCAATTATTTAACTTCACAATGAGTAGGAGATACGTACCTGACTAACTTATGATAGTGCACGGTTATTGTAATTATTACGCCATAAATCGTGAAATTCTTGCACGAATGCCTGCGGGATTTTTAAACCGGACATAACACCGGCACTAGGGCCCTTCGAGAATTAACCCGGATACAGTACTGGCACAAATGCCCTTCAGGACTTAGCTCGGTTACACCCTTGGCACGAATGCCCTTCGGGACTTAGCCCGGTTACAACCTTAGCACGAATGCCCTTCGGGACTTAGCCCGGTTTCAACATTGGCTCAAATTCCCTTCGGGACTTAGCCCAGTTTTAGCTCACTAAGACTTTGTGCGTTAGTATCACTCAAGCATACATTTCACAAAAATCTATTACAATTGAAATTCACTTACCTCAATCACATATTAGCACCTAACACAACATTTTCACTTAATGTTCGAACTATAGGCACATACATAGATCACATATCAATTGATTTTCATAGCTTTTCTTTATAAGGAGCTTTCGGCTATTTGTCATGGTCACTACGTGCTTACATCAACCAAAATTTACATGCCTCAACTTATCAACCACATATATATATATAATTATGTGTATCATGTTTAAATCGACTCATATGCTAGGTTTCCCTACTTAAAACTTACCTCGAACTTACTGGACCACAACGAGCCGGCTACTCCGTTACTTTTGCTTTCCCTTTATCCGAAAGTGTTCCTCAATGCTCTTGAGCTAAGTTAAACAATTTAATTATATCAAATCTTTATTCAAACATCTCACTTTCAGTCCAAATAAAAATCACTCATACTTCCTTGCTACATGCATGCATTCGACCAACCATATGCACATTCCAAGTCTCTACTAAAATTATTGATTAATCAAATATTCAATACTCCATTACATTTCTATCATAAATCTCAGGCATAACTAGGCATCAAGTACAATTTTATTCTTTCTAATAGGCATAGCCGAATATCCCATTTAACTAGTTAAGTCACACACAAGCAAAATTTTGCATATTTCAAGCTTATTGACAATGAATCTCCTACTATCAACAATTTTGCAAGTTTTAAACACATAACTGAATGCCCAATTCTCAATCATAAACCAAGGTCTTAACATGGCTAAGTAACCAACTAAACAACTCATTAAATTTATCACAAATTACTAATAACTTATTTTTGCATTGGTTCAAACACATTCGGTCATTAAAGGAAATAACAACCATTAGCATTCAAATCTTTTTAACCATTATACAATGACTTAATCAAATCATTAATCACTTATGATCGACAAATATACAACTTTATCACTTAAAACCAAAATCGGAAATGCATTAACACAAGGACACATTTGCCGAATGTTACCTAACATTTAAATCACATCTTTAACCATCTAAATTTACAACACATACACAATTCATTAACCAAAATCTCAATTATCCAAATTAACAAAAAATCTAACTAATGGCCGACTGTGAACACCTAGTCCCAAGCTCACAATTTCACCCATTCCAAGCTTAATTTGTCAATTAAGTAAGTAATACTAATATTAAGCATATTTTGACACTTTATCTTAAATTGCCGATTAAACTCATGCTCCTAATGCATACATTCAAATATCTCTTTCACAAGTTACACAAGCTATGCTCCAACCCCCAATTCCATTCGGCAAGCACAAAATAAAATTAATAAAATTTCAATCCATTTACCCAAAGTACCCCTTAAGAATAGGCAATTAGAAGTAGGAAAGCTAGACATACAAACTGACCCTATCCATTCATGAATAAACATCTATCTAGCTCAAACAACCTCCACATTCCTTTATCTAACAAAAGCATCAAAGAAAACATAAATTTCTTACCTACACTCTCATGGCCGAATGCCATTCCTTGACCAAAAATCAAGAATTCAACATGGGCTTAACTAAGGATTGCATATAGCTCCCAAATACACCAAAATCAACAAGAAATAGCATGAAAAAGCACCTTGAATTGAATGTCCTAAGTAGCCGAATGCCTTAGCTTCTCTTTTCTTTAGTTTCGGCCAAGGATGAAGAACAAAAGAATGGCCTTGTTATTATCACCTCAAACATGTTTTATTCATTTATTATATGTTAACTTCACTTATAATATTATTAATATAATTTCTTTTTAACAAAAATACAAGGCACAAAATGCCACCACTAACTAAGGGTGGCAAAATTGACATGCAAGTCCATTATTTTACATGCATGTATAAATTGGTCATCACAAACTTACCCATCATATATTCAAAGTTCACAACTAAGTCATTTTATATGCAATTTCACTATGATAAGATTAAATTAAATCACCATAGATGTCACACATGATTTAACACATATAGTAAGCATCAAAATAATTATTAAATTATTCTCGTAACTTGATTTTGTGGTCCCAAAACCATATTCCGACTAGGGGCAAATTTAAGGCTGTCACACCGTGTGCCTCACGCGGCCTAAGTACCTAGGGACATACCTGTGCCCTTTTGTCCATGCGAATTTATTTTCTAACTCCAAACCTACAGGGGTTTTCACACAGCCTGGCACACGCCTATGTACCCAGTCCGTGTCCCACACAGGGCCATGACACGCCCATGTGTTTAGCCCGTGTCTCTCACATGGCCATGACACGCCCGTGTCGCAGCCCGTGTACAAAAACTTGGGTATTCTATTGTTGATGTTAGCAATCACACGGCCGTGGCACACGTCCGTGTGCTTGGCAGTGCTCTCCACATGGTTGAGAGACACGGCCATGTCTCAGCCCATATGTTTACTACTGGGCATTTAATCCTTCCCATGCAAGGTGTAAGGTGCACACGGCCTAACCCCACGCCCGTGGGGTTGACCGTGTGTCACACACGGCTTAAACATACGGCCGTGTGTCTACCCATGTGGACAAAAATAGGCTATCTACCAAGGCTCTTTGCCACCCTGGAACAAGATCAAACACAACCCAACACTTTCATATCATGACTCCATATCAATATGCACCTAAATGTCCTTAACTATGCATTTATCCAACAACCATAATTTGCATAATGTGCATGCACGATCAATCTAAGCAACCATCCACAATTTCCATGAACTCATTTCATTAAAAATAATTATAACAATTTTTGCCAATTCCAATGGCTATTTACAAATGAACTTTATAAAATAAACGGCCAACACAATTGGCTAACTAGTGTAACTTACACCAAAATGACCTAATAACTTGTACATGCCATTACTCAAAACACAAAATATAACTATACCGAAAGCTTCAAGTGGTAGTGTGAATGATATCTCCGATGTCCTTGGATCCTCGAATTACTTAGGCGGCACTATAAGGGAAAATGGAAAGAAAAGGGGTAAGCATAAAGCTTAGTAAGTTATAAGTAAATATATAACAACAATTACCATGTTAAGTCATGCTCTCAATACATCAGCATTTATGCATGATACTAAAATGTCCATAAGCATAACTTACTCGTTTTAATCCTTTATTAATCATACGACATGCTATTGAGCTCAAATTTCATACATTTCATTTAGGTACCTGCACCACTCACAAATTCATCATACTATCTCTCAAGCTTAATACGACTTAGGATTGTCCTGTAGAACTATGTAGAATATGAGAGGATATTCAATAAGCTTCCAACGTAGGGTATCGAGCCGATGCCATGTCCCAAACATGGTCTTACACTAGCTCACATATCAAGTTGATGCCATGTCCCAGACAGGTCTTACACTAACTCTCAATGTATCGAGGCCGATGCCATGTTCCAGAGAGGTCTTACGCTGGCACTTGTCTATCGGTGTTGATGCTATGTCCCAGACAGGTCTTACACTGACACGTAACAAGCTGACGCCATGTCTGAGACAAGTCTTACACTAGCTTGTATATCTCGCCGTTGATGCATGTCCCAGACATGTCTTACACTAGCTCTCATCTTAAGCCGATGTATGTCTTAGACATGTCTTACACTGGCTCTCGTAATGTGGCTGATGCATGTCCCAGACATGTCTTACAATAGCACACACATCGCCCAATGTCATGGCGTGAATATCCAATTCTATTCCAAATGTTCAACCAGGCTCTATTGCACATGTTCTCATTATTTCATGAATAAAAATCATAATTTCCACAATTTATGCTCGATTAACTATTTGCATACATTGCTCATATCACAACCCATAATTTTATGACAATTCAATGATTTCATGCATAAAAAAAATAGAAATGTTGCATTATTTACCCACAACTTACTCAATATACAAAATGTGAGCAACCACTCGGTTTAGTCAATTTTCTTGGCCTTCTCCCAGTCTAGGTTTGGATTTAGTAAATCTTGATCTATAACAATAAAAATTCACTACCTTTAATCACCAATTTAATCTAATAAGTAAAAAATCACATATTTGGCAAAATGACCATTTTGCCCCTAGACCTTGGCAAAATGACCATTTTACCCCTAGGTCGAAAATTGATTCTTATCGAATTTCCTTATTCACCAAGCCTAACCAAACTCTTTTCACTCTTATGGTAACATAAAATTCCTATTATTTAACACAAATAACATCAACTTAGCAACTTTGCAAACTAGTCCGTTTTAGGTGTTTTTCCTAAACACCCTTTCACAAAAGTTATTTATTTGACAACTAGAATTCATATTCTTCCATAAAAACCTAGCAAACAACATTTATACATTCATGGCAACATTCTAAACTTTCAACCATTTTACAAATTAGTCCCCTCAATAGGTAGCCCATGCTACAAGGGTTCTAAAAATGTAAAAATTATCAAAAAAATCCATCAATTTGACTTACTTGGAAAAGAAATGAGTGGCTGCAAGTTTCAAGCTCTCTTGGCCCTTTTCATGGAGAAAAATTAGTGGAAGAGATGAAGAAATGAAGAAGGTGAAGGCTAGTATACTAGGCTAATTTTTAATTCAATTTTTAAGCCACCTAACTTTGACTTTTCTTCATTTCATGTCTCTTATTCTTTCCCTTGGCTGGCCATACTACATTTAATGGCCTATTTGCACTTTAAAGTCTCTCAATTTTAGTTCTCTCTCTATTTAGTACCAATTTCTAGCAAATCACAACTTTTACCCCCTTAAGCGATTTAGTCCTTTTCCGCAATTAAGCCTTCAATCGCGTAAATTAATTCACCAAAATTTTCATGCACACTTACAAAAATGCTATAACACATAAATAAATGCTAAAATAATTTTCTCTAACCCTTGGGTAAGTGATTTTGAAATCACTATTTTGAATAAGCCCAATTTTGGGCTGTTACACATTCTGTAAGGTGCTATTGATATCGACGTCCTTTTCGGTACAAGATCTATAGAGAATTCCACTTCTCTATCAAGTGGTAAACCAGGAAATTCTTTTGGAATACATCAGGGAATTCACATACAATAGACACTGACTGGATCTTCATCTCAGAGACTTTAGTATCCAATACATATGCAAGATAAGCATCATACCCCTTTCTGACATACTTTTGTGGTGATATTGCTGAAATCACATTAGGTAATCCATCTAGTTTATTAGATTCACCACGAAGTAATTCTCCATTGGGACATTTCAATACAATAGATTTCTGTTTACAATTCACCACTACATCATATTGGGTTAGCCAATCTATTCCCCAAATCACATCAAATTCATCGAATGGTAGTAACATTAAGTCAGCCGAAAAGCAATAACCTTTTACCATCAACGGACAGTTTTTACAAACTTGATCTACCATAACACATTGGCCCAGGGGGTTTGAAACTTTGACCACAAATTCAATGAATTCAATAGGTAAATTCTTAACAATCACTAAGTTTGTACATATGTATGAGTGTGTGGAACCAGGATCAATCAAAGCAGTAATATTAGTATCAAGTAGAGAAAATGTACCAGTAATGATGTATGGTGTAGAGGCATCTTCTCTAGCACGAATAGCATATGTTTTGGCAAGTGCTCGTGCCTCAGATCCAACTGCTGTATCCCTAGTTATACCTTGAATACCACTAACATTGCTGGGATGACGGTCTGCCTCTCGAGACAGGATTACTAAGCTTTGGAGCTAGTTTTATCTCTTTTTCAACTTTTCCTGGACAATCATTGAGAAAATGGTCAAGTGAACCACATCCAAAATAAGCTCCACCTCGAGATCGACATTCCCCATGATGAAATTTGTTACAATGTTTACATTTCGATTTGGGATTACCAACACTACCTACACTGGTCACAGATGGAGATGAAGACCTCTGGTTAGAACGTTGAGAGCCCCGCTCCCTTCCAGAATATCCCGTAGAGGTGGTCACATGATAATAATACTTCTTTAATTTCTTAGAAGCGAATGACTGTGACTTACTCATTATTCTTTTTCCAGAAACCTGAGCCTCTCTTTTAGCTTGTTTCTTCTCCTTACTCAATTCTTCAACTTTGTGTGCTCTATCGGCTAACACTACAAATTCCCTTATTTCGAGAATTCTGATAAAAAATTTAATGTCATCATTTAAACCCTCTTCAAAGCTTTTGCACATCTCAACCTCGGTTAAAACCTATTCTCTAGCATATTTGCTCAACCGAACAAATTCTCATTTATATTCGGATACAGTCATGTTTCCCTGCTTGAGTTCTAAAAATTCTTTCTTTTGATCCATAAATATCTGACTCACATATTTCTTTCTTAATTCAGTTTGAAAGAATTCCTATGTAATGCTCTCTCTCGGCACAACTGAAGTTATGGTATTCCACTAATGATAAGTTGTATCTTTCAGTAGGGATACTGCACATTTCAGACATTCGGCAGGTGTATAGGATAATTCATCAAAAACCTGGATAGTATTTTCTAGTCAAAACTCAGCCCTTTCCAGATCATCATCTGCGGTAGCTCTAAATTCTTCAGCCCCATGCTTATGAATTTTATCTATCGGAGGGTAACAGGTTCAGCACCCTGTGGTACCTCAAGAACCGGTTGAGGAGCAGTGAGGGAGGTCGTGGTACAGTGGGGTTTAATCTTAAGTACTCGGTAAACCACTCATTTATTAATTGGAAGAAGGCCTATTTTGCCTCCTCACCTTGGCCCTCAGACACGGGCCTTTCACTACCAGACGCAGAAGCCACTCTTTGAATTGAAGCTGAAGCATTGCTCTCAGCTTCCTCGGATTCAGCTCTAGCTCAGTTGGATGACATTACTATATGAAAAACATATTTAAAATGATCAAGAGTCATCACACTATCATAGTTTATATAATGGCATGTACAGCTAAGGGACACGCCCGTGTGGTATGGGACACGCTTGTGTGGCCAGGCCGTGTGAAGTAAACCGCTTGTGTCCCGAACTCGTGCAACTCTCTCACTTACAACTCATGAACAAAGTAATGTCACACGGCCAAGTCACACGCCCGTGTGCTAGGCCGTGTGGTTAATTCAAATTTTTAAAAAATAGGTGCAGGATTCACACGGCCAAGGGACACACTCGTGTTCTAGGTCGTGTACCTCACACGGCTGAGACAAACGCTCGTATCTCTACCTATGTGCTCAATTCTGAGCATTCTATTTTTCAAAATTTAGGTACAGGGGACATACGGTCTTGACACACGCCCATGTATCAGCCTGTGTGTCACACACAGCCTAGACACACGTGTGGACAAAATAAAGCCATTTCTAGCTTCATTTTTCACCCAAAATAACACCCAAGACCTGCACTTGAAACACACATCCAATACCAACCATTTCAAGCATTCAAATTATACAATTCCATCATTCATCATGGCATACCATTTCGTGCAAGTGTGTGTTCATATCTTACCTTGATTTAACTTAGGTATTAACCACATTTAATCTCCTATACTTAAATATATTTAGCTGTCAAAGCATGACATTACAAGTATATCAAAACAACCATTTCTAGCCATACCAATGGCTAAATTACAAACATCATAATCAAACAATTAATGGTCAAGTTGTCCTATACATGCCATTATACCAAAAGGATTTAACTATATATACCCTAAATAAGCTAGTTGATAGTGTGACGATGCTCCAACGATCTTCCAACCTTCATGAGCTTTTGAGCACTATAAAACAGGGTTAACTTGAAACTCAACTAACAAACCACTAATGGTCCCGAAACCACTATTCCAATGCCACTAAAATTAGGTTGTTACATAATTAATCCAAGTTGGCTTAACTTGCAACTCGACTAACAAACCCCCATCATCAAACAGACTAAGATGAATGAACATCACCCTCAGATCAGTCATCGCTTTACGACTTAGAGCATCGGCCACCACATTGGCCTTACCAGAATGATGCTCTATCGTGTAGTCATAATCCTTGAGTAGCTCAATCCATCGCTGCTGTCTAAAATTTAACTCTTTCTGGGTAAGAAGATACTTGAGGCTCTTATGATCAGTGTAGATAATACACCTCTTACCATACAGAGAGTGCCTCCAAATTTTCAATGCAAAAACCACCGCAACCAATTTGAGATCATGTGTCGGATAATTCCTTTCTTGTGTTTTAAGCTAACAGGATGCATAAGCCACAACCTTTCCATCTTGCATCAGTACAAACCAACGTGTGACGTATCATTATACACTACGAATTCTTTAACAGGTTCAGGTTGTTTCAAGATAGGAGCCTGAGTCAGAACACACTTGAGCTTCTTAAAGCTCAATTGTTACGCATCGGTCTAGACAAAATGAAATCTTTTGTACAGAAGTTTAGTTAACAGAGGTGAAATCAGAGAGAACCCCTCGACAAACCACCTATAATAACCCACTAAACCCAGAAAACTACGAATCTCAGAAACATTCTTAGGCTATTTCCAGTCAAGCACATCATTATATTTTCTCAGATTAACTCGGATCCCCTCAGTAGAAACCACGTGCCCCAGAAAAGTTACCTCTCGTAACCAGAACTCACACTTACTCAACTTAGCAAAGAGCCGCTTTTCTCAAAGTATCTAAAGCACTACTCTAAGATACTCATCATGATCGCCCCAATGGACTCAATACAGTGACCTCACTAGAAGTGCTCTTAACAAAAATCCCTAGATTCTCAGAAATAGAATTAGCTATATAAGAGTGTGTAGAACCTATGTCAATCAAAGTAGTGTAAGGTACATAAAAAATGAAGAATGTACTGGTGATAACATCAAGAGCTTCTCTATCCTCTCGATATTGAGTAGCATAAACTAACACGGGTTGCCTCGCCTCAGTTTGACTAGCACCTCTACCTAGTGCTTTCTGCCCTCGGCCCATACCATTTCCACCTCTAGCCAGTCCACGACCCATAGGTGGCTGTTGAATTGTCCTCTGCGGCTGTACAGGTTCCAATCTTGAAGCTTGCATCTGATCTGCCTGCTATGGACACTCTCGAATCTAATGCTCCAAAGACCCACACCTTAGACAAGCCCCAATCCTCCTCCAACACTCACTCGAATGGCACCTACCACAATCTCTACATGGTTGGATCCCAGTAGGAGCAATAGGAACCCCTACTCTGACCAGCCCATCAGGTTTGGCCTTTCTCTTAGGCCTCAGAATAGAACTAGAAGGCGTCGAATCCCTTTTATTCTTACCTCTCTCGCAGTCCCTGTTCTAGCGCTCCACGCGCTTAACCTTTTTAGCGATATTCACTTTATCTACAAGAACAGAAAACACGCACTCCCTCTGTGGAGTAATTAGAACTTTCAAACTATCTCTTAATTCATCCTCAAAACGAACACACTTTTCATATTCAGACGCCACCATGCCTCGAGCATAGCAGCTTAACCTAAAAAACTCGACCTCATACTCGGCCACTAATCATCATCTTGCATGAGATCCATGAACTCACGCCTACAAGCATCTATATAACTCACACCCACATACTTCTTCTAGAAGGCAGTCTTAAAGAAACCCCAGTTCAGATGATCAGGTTGAGTACCCTCCTCAACCGATAACCACCACTGATATACCTCGTCACGAAGCAAAGAGACTGCACCCTTAAGTTTCTGCTTGGGTGTACAGTCTATATCATTCATGATCCTCACGGTGGCCTTCAGCCAATACTCAGCCATAGTAGGGGTGTGACTCCAGTGACACCCCTAAACAATTTAGCACCATTAGATCAGAGTCGCTCAAGTACCGACCCACAACCCCCAGATCTAGAATGAGGTCCAGCGACCCTTTCCAATATCCTCAACATGGCTTGGGACAGTCCGTAGTCCCCAACCAAATGGTTGTGGAACCTAGACTCAATAGTAAGCAAAACCAGTGTCTTACTCGTGACTAAATTCGACATACTGCCCAGAGAGGAAGACTTAGCTCGAGCCCCCATACGGCCTCTACCACTGCCATGAATACCACATTCGCAAAATCCACGAGTGCTCATTGTATAATTTAAATTTTATCTACATTAATGATTTTATAAATCAGTTCTAGTATTTATTAGCAAATGTTTTTTGCGTGAATTATCAAAAGTTCAGAAGTGTTTTCAGAGGTTTTAGTCTCTTAGCAGTACAGTTTCAGAAAGTGCTATCTATAGTATTTCCAGAATAGTTCTATCTAAGTACAGATATACTTACAGGATTGGTGTCGAAGACTCGGTGTACCACAGTACTCAAATTATTTGAAAATTAGTTTATTTTTGAAACATAATTTTGGAACCCAAAATTTCACAACCCGAGTTTTGCAACTTGACTCTGATACTATTAAATGTAACACCACAAACCCGGCCTAAATGTTATGGCCAAATTCAGAGGTGTCACAAGGAATGGGTTTTGAAAATGGTGTTCTTATGTTAAATTATTTCAGCTTATTTAACTCATATTCTTTTATGACCATTGTTGAAAACATTATTTAATTAGTTTATTTTCCAATCCATATTTAATAGTGGAAGTTTTGAAAACTGTTATATTTTTAAAAGGCAGTTCATATATTTTTAGAAAACCTTTATTTTCGTAAAACTGTGATTCAGACATACGTTGCAATGAATACGTCAAATGCATCCAAACCAAAATAGAAACAACAGTCTGGAGAGTCCCAAAAATTACAACTCTCAAATGAAAACCAAAACCATAATTAAAACCATAATAGCCAAGTTTAAAAATAGTTTACATAGAGTGGTCACCACTGTGTCTCCGCAGCATTGATTTGCCTAAGTCTATGGATTACCTGAATAGAACAAACAAACTGAAGTGAGTTTTCATAAACTTAGGTGTATGTAACAGCCCGATCTAGACCCTAATAGGAACGGTGGTTTCGAGACCACGAATTCGAGTCAGAAAAATATTTAAAAATTATTTTCTGTGTTTATTCTGTGTGAAGTTTTATCTGTGAAATTTACGTGAATTAATTTTGTTGTTTGAGTGTCTAATTTAATAAAAAGACTTAATCACATAAATTAAAAATTAGCTAGTTTTAATTGTAAGGACTGTTTTGGTAATGGCTTCTTGAATGGAAGCACTCATGATGCAAAAAGTCCAATTTTTTTTATACATATTAGTGGACGGCATTAGATAAGTTGAATATGTTTTCATATTTAATATGTATATTATATGTATATATATGTTTTAATAATAAAATGTATATAATATAAGCTATGAGTTGAAAACCATGTGTATGTGACATGGACGAATATGTCATTGGTTTATAAGCTTGGGTTGTTAATTTTTTTAAGGGTAATTTAGGAAGCCAACCTTTAATTTATATAATATATGTTATATTATAAAACAAGCTTAGTGTTCATATTTTCTCACCATAGCCGAATATGAAAGCAAGACAGAAAAAAATGAAAAGAAAACCTAGGTTCGGCCATAGTCAAGCTCCATTAAGGTACGTAACTAGCTCAGTTTTCGATAATTTTTACGTTTTTGAGATCGTTGATTCGAGTACTACAAAATCCAAGCTTTGATTTTTGATTTTGTTGAATATTTTGAATTTTTCCATTGATGAGAGCTTGTGATTTTTATGGTTTGATGATGAATTATGGAAGATATGGATTGGGTTAAGATATATTATAAAGGAATTTTTGATGATTTTGAGTAATTAGGACTTAATTGCAAAAATAAAAATGTGGGGGGACTAAAATGTGAAATTGGTGAAAAATATAGACTTATTTGGGCACTAGGGGTATTCGGCCTACTCTAGATGTGATTAATTTTGCATAAATTTGTGTTTTGTGCATTAAGGACTAAATTGTAAAAATTGTAAATGTCAGGGGTAAAATGGTAATTTCCCATTTATGTGTTTGGACAAATTGAATGAAAATATGTTTGAATGAGCTTAATTTGAATATGTTTAGATCAAGAATTAAAGAAATTGGAATTGGATCGGGGAAAACCTAAAGTTGTCGACTAGCCGTCCCGTCTTGTCTTTCATCGCCTGAGGTAAGTTTATAAGCAAATAGACGTGTTTATTGGTAGTTCAATGTTATAATTACTTGCTGTTATGGAATATTGGAAAATGAATATATTGTGGCCAAATGTGAATAATTGTGGCTACCACACTTTCGAGTCCGATTCGACTGAGATACAACGTTGGAAATCCCCGTATGAACCTTAGGAATAACTAGGATACATATGTCATGACATAGGGTACCGATATATGTGTGCGAGTAAGTCCATGGCATCGATTTGTGATTTCGATATGTGTTTACGAGTAAGACCCTGTCTGGGACAGTGGCATCGTTTGAGGTTACATGTAAGACCACGTCTGGGACGTTGGCTTTGTACGATTTATGTGATTATCCGAGTGTCCTATTCAATTTCGAATGGTTCATCAGGCAATGATAAGTTATGGTTAAAAAGGTAAAACGAGTAAATGCCAGGTATGAATTAGTTTGTTATCAAGTTAAGGTAAGTAAGTAAGTAAGTAATTAGTATTTGTTTTAATGTCTTATCGAATAAGTGCGTATGGTGAAATTTTATTATAATAATCAAAATCGATAAGGATGAACATAAATGTATTATATTGTGTTTGCCTTCGAATGATATGTGGTATGTTTATTTATGGTACCAAGTATATTCGATTTGAACAAATGGTAAGAATATTATGGAATTAATTTTAGAGATATATATATACGTGATTATATATGTGTTCAGTCATGTAAGTAGTATATATATATGATATTATAGTTGAATTCTTGAGCTTAAGTGAATAAGTAAATATGTGTTTGATTGTAATATGATATTTTAGCTTAGAAAATTTATTGACATTTGGTTAATGTGATTATGAAAGTATTCGGCCATGGTAGAATTATACATGAAAATGTAATTATTTATTTCTCCTGTAAGTTCGTAGTTAAGTTTAGCAATGTTAATATAATTCAGTTTAACTTGAAATGAATCGAAACTATCTTGGAATTATTTATTTGCTTTTGACTTACTAAGCTATGTTAGCTTACTCCGTGTGTAAATGTTTGCCCTTGTTTTATAGATTTTGGAGATTAGTTACGGGCTTGGGGACCGTCAGCGGAGTCTATCACACTATCGATTGTTTCAGTATTCTATAAGTTTGAACTTAAACCTATGGCATGTATAGGCTGGTTTGTGTTTATGTTTGCTTTTGATATGTATATATAAGCCATGCGAAAATGGCTTGTTCATTTTGATAATTTTGGTTGCATGCCTTGATGAAATGATGAGTTGATATATTTTGCTTATGGTTTTGGTGATTCTGCAAGGATATACAATTATATATGAAATATGTTTAATGTGCTTTAGTTAAGAATTTATAATATGTTTTGATGTATAATAAGATAGGTTTGATGATTATAAAATTATTTGGTATGACCCATGATATGTGTGAATGGTGTATTAATTCGGTAATGGCTTAATTATTAAGTTAAGTTTGACTTTATGCTTTTGATCAAATGATGGATATATTTGCTTTGATGATTCAACCAATATATATATATATGTGTGTGTGTGTGTGTGTGTTGTATGTATAATAAGTTTGGGTTATGTTATATGTTGTGTTTTTGGGTGGGATTGTTTAAGAAGTGTAATTCAGTTTTAGGTTACAAGTATAAGTATGGTTTGATTGACTTTGTCATGATGTTATAAAGTGCGTATATGGTATATTTCATTAATCTTGGAAGGTGATTGTAGTTGAATTGGTTAATGATCATTTGATGTGGTTGATATATTTGTGTAAAGTTTCATGAATCGATATGCTTTATACGGGAGCATGGAATATGTTTAATAGATTTCGATATACTTGTGATATGGTAATTATGTATATGTGGTTAGGGCATAAGAATAAAGTGATGTTATATGATATACTTGGGTCAGAGAAGATATTCGGGTAAATGTTCGTTTAGTTAATGATAACGTTTGATTGATATTCGACCAATTTTTGGATTATATACGTGGACCCTGTTAAATGCATATCATATGCGTGAGATGTTCTGAAAATCATGGATATAGGTATTTGGCATTTGACATGAAATGGGATTATTATTTGTTATGTGATAATTGCTAATTGATTAATCATGAATATAGGATTTATTAATTAGATTACATGCAAAATGAATTGGTAAAAAAAAATTTGGTCTAGTGATAAAATGGTTATTAAATGAATCATATGGACTAGCATAAATGCATTCGACCAAAGCTTTATAAATTGACCAAATAAATAGTGACTTATGTTTTTATTGAACAATATTGTTTGATTTAAGTTGGTAAGTGGCTTTGTTTATTGTGCTATGGTTATTAAAGTCTATGTTTATAACATGTTTAAAAATTCGGCATTTGTAAATTGGATTTTGACCATTTGAATAGTGATTTGTGTATTAGTAAATTTGGTTTTATTTGTTGATGCTTAAGTGATTAAGTTTATTATAGAAGCATATGAATGTTAAGTTTGACTAAGTTTAGAAAGATTGATTGGGAATACATATGTGCCGAATGTTCAAGTTATAATATTTTATGTCATTAAATTATTTGAATTTTTGATTCATGATAGAATTATGAAATGAGTAATTTTCTTAACTTGTTATGCACATATGTTTATGTGAAAAAGTGATAAGTCTGATATTTTACTTATGAATTAAGTGATTGATTGACTATATGAATATCTTTTGATTGGTTCAAAAGATTTGATCATATGATCATGTGAAAGTATAATTAGTTATATATATGGTCCGGAAATACCTCATAACCCGTTTCAGCGACGGATATGGGTTAAGGGTGTTACAGTGTAACCCAACAGTTATAGACATGCAATACATACAGTAATCTCATATACAGTCTAATATAGATTCGAACCTAAGTCCTTTTAGATATAGATATCAGAAACAGTTATGCAGTTCAGATAATTACAGTCCTACCCCCAATCCTCTATACACCAACTCTGACCATCCCATCACACCATGTGGGGTTAAAAACACTCACCCAACCCTACACACCATATTGTGCCATTACGACACATCTCAGATAATGTGCAGCTACGCTACTAGAATATAGGCGATGGTCGCCATACAGAACACTTCCTCCTCATATACAAATCTCACCCCAATAATAGATGCAAAAATTAGATTCAGATATAATAGATTAAACATGCTCAACATGTTTATATACAGCTAATGGATATACATATAACAGTACAGTAAGGCATACATTTAGTATCCTACTTAGATCCAAAGTAGGGTATCATAGCATACAAAATAGGGTTTAATTAGCCCTTACCGATCCTACAGTAGGCCCATAGTCGTTTAGAGCAACCCGTGCGACCCTAGGGAAAATTTCAGAAATATGGGCCCACATGCTCGTGTGGGCACACATGCCCAGATTGGTCTTGCCCGTGTGGCCCACACGACCTGGCCCAAAACTCACACGCTCGTGTAACGTGTCTGTGTAGGCCCACACATTCGTGGGGCCCACACACTACTCAGCCTAGCCCATATGACCCACACGGCCACACCCACACCACTACACGACCGTGTCTTGTGTACGGCCATGCCTTCATTGATCACACGGCCATGTCATTGCACACAGCCAACCACACAGATAACCACACACCCATATGGCATCGACAAAACAATTTTTCGACTTTTGCCGAAATTTAATTTTCTGCATTTTGGGTACACACCTGCTTCGTTTTATGTAGCGAAATAACCTCAAGACTCCTGAAACCTAAGAACAATACCAAAAACTTGATCAAATCCAATTAGCAACCAATTCACGAATCGACATAAACTTGAAATAACGCACAAAACTTACCGATAATACGCATAAACACTAACGTGATTTAAGCTGCCGGAATAAGAATTCACTGCTCACACCCTTCTCCTACATCACAAATTTACAAAAATCAAATTCCCTATAACATCAAGTGCGCTACTATATAGAGAAACTACCAACACAGCTTACCGAAACCACTATACCCAACAAGAATAGCCTCTCTTATCGAAAACACATGAAGAGTACCACAAACCGAAACACAAGGCGAGGATCAAACCAAAATTTCGAACAGATTAGGAAGGGGAAAAACGAAAGAAAGGGGAAGAGAGGAGGAAAAATAAACTCACGTCAGAATCTTTTTGGTTCCTTTCAACCTCACTACATCACAAATCCCCAAATCCCAACTATCTCACTACATCACAACCACATCAGAATTTTGGTTCCTTTCAACCTCTATTAGATAGAGACACCCGAAGCAAAAATTAACACCTACGCTCATACAAGGATTCGAACATAGGACCTAAAAGTACACTTACACTCCACCAACCACCAAACCAACAAACCTATTTTGCTATAAATTAACCAACAATTTAACATAAGCCCACTCAACAAGAGTAAGGCTTGGACCAAAAATAACAAAATTTGGCAAAGGTGGGACTTGAACCTAAGACCTCATACATACACCCAGAGCACTAAGCAACTAAAGTAAATATATATTTGTGTCAAATATGCATAGATACAGAAATAAATAAGTCAGAGCATTACACTTCCTTTGTAGTGTGTTTGATTATCTTGTAGGTCATGAATCCGAGGCCAAAGCCTTTTTAGTTCAAAGTAAGAAGCATAGAAAAATTTGGCTTAAAAAATTTTCTCAAGGTTGAAGATATTGATACTTTAATATGGTGTAATATTAGTTATGCACTTGGACAATATTATTGTTATCATGTGGTGTACTACTAATTATTTGGATAATATTATTAATTTTTAGTATTAATTGTGGTTTGGAAGCTAATTTATAATTATTCAATCTTTGTTTTTTATTTTTTTATAACACAATTAAAAATAATTTATTTGCTTTGGTTGTTTTTAATTTCTGGCGATTAATATTCTAGCTTAATAATTAAGTATTATTATATATTTAGTAGTTTGATTTATTTATTTATAAATAAATCATTGCAATATATGTAAAAACAATTTAAAATATAAATTTATTAATATATATAATAAACTCAATTAAACAATGAAAAGATAATAAATTCTTAAATATATATTTGTTTCATTTAAAACAACTTTTATGAAATACTTTCAGGAAATTTGCCAAACAACAGAAAATAATTTACACAGATTCACCAAACACCAGAAAAGTAAATCATTTTCCATATTTTACTGAAAAACAAATAGAGCCTAAAGTTTTTAATGAGGCAGCATGTTATGTGAATTGTAGATAAGTGTACTATTTTTCTCATAAAGTTTTTATCTTTTGTAAGGTTTTAATGAGGCACATATCTACCAATGGATATTTAAAGAGGAGTTTTATGAATATTTTATTATTAGGTGGATATCTATGTAACACCCCTTACCCGTATCTGATGCCGGGACAGGGTATGAGGCATTACCTTACTCAAACACATGCAAACATGGTCATGTGGAAGGGCAACACGCCTATGTGGCTTCTAAACATGGTCATGCTGATGGCCCGTGTGGTACATACGGCCTAAGCAACTGGGGACACGCCCGTGTCCCACCTCTGTGTGGATTTATTTTCCAACTTCAACCTATAGGGGTTTTCACACGGCTGAGCACATGCCCGTGCCCATAGCCTGTGTCCTTCACACTGCTATAACACGCCCATGCTCTTAACCCGTGTAACTCTCTGACTCTGACATCATCACACAATATAGAGTACACGGCCAAGGCACACGCCCGTGTACTCAGCTCGTGTCCCTTACATGGCCATGACACGCCTGTGTCGCGGCCCGTGTGTGAAGACCTTGGCATTCTGTTTCTGACGTCAGTAGCCCTTAAGGGTCACACGACACGGGCGTGTGCCTAGGCTGTGACCTCTACACGGTTGAGACACACGGCCGTGTCTCAGCTCGTTTATTTACTACTGGGCATTTAATTCAGCAAATTTGAGGTACAGGGGACACACGGCCTAAGTACACACCCGTGGGGTGGACTGTGTGTCGCACACGGCCTAGATACACGCCTGTGTGTTTACCCGTGTGGACAAAATAAAGCTATCTACCAATCCTTTTTGCCTCCCTGAACAACGTTAAACATATACCAAAGGTAACAAGTCTCTAAGACTCAAACAAAAGCCACAATTTGGCAATCACACAACTCAAAATAATCAATCCAACCAACAATCATACAACTACCCTAATACTTGTATTCATTCGTACCACTTGCACTATCAAGAACAACCATAACATTTTCATTTATCAACTTCCAATATTAGCCATCATTTGTGGCATTTTACAAAAGGAGTCAAACTCTAATGTAAGCCAACACATTTGGCCCAAAATAACATGACAATAATTTAAGTCTAGTTCCTACACATGCCATTTCTCAAAATGCTAAAAACTAACTATATCAAGAGCTTTGGATGATAGTGTGAACGAAGCTTCCGACGAACTTTGATCCACGAGCTAGCTAGGCGGCTCTATAAGAAAATGGGAAGGAAAGCGGTAAGCAATAAGCTTAGTAAGTTGCAAGTAAATAAGAGACAACAAAATTACCATGCTAAGTCATGCTCTCAATACATCGTAATTTATGCAAGATACAAAGAATAACCACAACATGACGTACTCGATTTCATCCATTTCTAATTATACAACATAAGTTCGAGCTTACATTTCATACTTTTTATATGGGTACCTGCATCACTCATAAGATCGTCATACTATCTCTCAATCTTAATACAACTTTAAAATTTCCCGTTGAACCATTTAGAATACGAAAGGATATTCAATAAGCCTCAAACATAGGGTATCGAGCCGATGCCATGTCCCAGACATGGTCTTACACTAGCTCACATACAAAGTCAGTGCCATGTCCCAAACATGGTCTTACACTGACTCTCAATATATCGAGGCCGATGCCATATCCTAGACATGGTCTTACACTGACACCTATCCAAGCCGATGCCATGTCCCAAACATGGTCTTACACTAGCTTGCCTGTCGAGGCCGATGCCATGTCCCAAACATGGTCTTACACTAGACTCGTATCAATGCCGATGCCATGTCCTAGACATGGTCTTACACTGGCTAGCACATATCCGTGTTGATGCTATGTCCCAGACATGGTCTTACACTAACATGTAACGAGGCCGACGCCATGTCCCAAACATGGTTTTATACTAGCTCTCGTATCAACCCTAGTATCACGTCATGAATATCCAGTCTATTCTTAAGGTTTAATCAGGTGCTATCACATGGGTTCTCATCATATCATTATCACGAATCATCATTATCAATTCAAGCTCAGTAACGTTCTCATACATACTCAGTTCGCAATTTATTATTTTATGACAAAACAATGATTCCATGCATAACTGTAGTAATGTTGTATTATTTACCTACAACATACCTCGGTATACAAAAATGTAGACGGATAATTTGGTTCAATCCGTTAGCTTGGCTTTCCTCCGGTCAAGGTTCGGGTTTCGCACTTCTTAATCTAAAATAACAAAATTTCACTAATTTAATAACTATATTAATCTAAACAATTCAAAGTTCATAATTTGGCAAAATGACCATTTTGCCACTAGCTTTTGCAAAATGACCATTTTACCCTTAGACTCGGAAATCAATTTTTATCAAATTTCCTTACTAATCAAGCCTAACAAAACTCTTTTCAATCTTATGGGAGCCCATAATTCCCATTATTTCACACAAATATCATCAACTTATCAACTTTACAAATTAGTCCATTTGAGGTGTTTTCCATGAACACCTCTTCATAAAAGTTGTTTATTTAACAACTATGACTCATTTTCTTCCATAAAAATTCAGCAAACAACATTTATACATTCATGGTGAATCTCTAAACTTCTAACCATTTTGCATAATAGTCCCTTCAATAGATAGCCCATGCTACAAGGGTTCAAAAAATGCAAAAATTATCAAGAAAAGCCTTAAGAATCACTTACTTGCAAGGATGAAAGATAGCTAGAATTTTTGAGCTTCAAAAACCATTAATGTGCTGGTATTTTCGGTGGAAGAATGAGAGAAGATGAAGGTGATGGCAACTTTTTACTATTTGTTTTATTTTAGTCAAAATTAAGTCACCAACTCACCTAATCTTTGACTATTTCAATTCCTTGTCTCCCCATGGCCGGCTACCTCATTTTGAAAAGGCTAGTTGCCCTTTAAAACCCTCAAATTTTAATTCTCTAGCTATTTAACACAATTTACTAGTAATCCGTAACTTTTACCTTTTATGCGATTTAGTCATTTTTTCGCAAGTAAGCCTTCAATTGCATAAATTAATTCACCAAAATTTTCATGCACTCTTATAAAAATACTATAACACATAAAATAATGCTAAAATAATTTTCTCTAACCTCGGGTAAGTGATTCCGAAATCACTATTCCGACTAAGCCCAAATTCAGGCTATTTTAATATATCAAGATCAATATAAGTTTGATGTACATTAGGACTCTAACATTCATTAAAAATAGAGATATTTTATTTGCATTTTTTATGTTTATAACTATGAACTTTCGAGAATTATTGTAAATATTCTATTAATGAATCAAATACATAATTATTTTTCATATTTATTATTCTTTTACTTTTATTATTATTTATTTCATAACATATTTAATATTTTATTAATTTTTAAATGGTAAAATGAATTTTTTAGACGGATCGAGTTGAAAATGAGCCCGTGCTTGAAAAGTTTTTTTGAATCAGACTCCTTACCTACAATAAATCCTCGGAAATAATCGGATGCATGCAATGCCATGGGACCGAGGGTGCCCCTTCTTATGATAGTGAAGTGTCAGAATCGTATTACCACGTTGTATACTTAGAAATACAAAATAAAATTGAACTCCACTCCAAAATCTAGACCGTTCGATTCAAGTCTAAAATTAATCAGACGGATGACCGAAATATATCCGGTGCAAACAGGTACATGAGATTGCTGCCTCCCCTCATGGGATTTGAAATTCAAATCGTGGCGAATCCAGTCCCCATCATTTAAAAAACCAAATCAATAACGAGCGCTCTTGTTCAACGCCAACGGTCATTTTTTCATAAACAGCGCCTACACACTCCTAAACTCTTCGTTCCTTTCTGTTGTAAATCCAAAATTCAAACCTCAATTTATCCCCTTATTTCGGGGTACTAAATCTACATTTTCTAAGGCAATTTATCACTCTTTCTAAGTAAAAATCAAGCATTTGGCTGGAAAAATCGTTCATTTGAATTGTTAAGGTTTCTCTTCGACTCTCCACTGTTTTTTTCCTTTTCTTTTTGCTGCTAAATTTGGTTGACGAGAAAATGTGGGGAAAGAAACACGAGGAGGAGCTCAATGCTTATATGCTCTGTTCTTTCTTTCTTTTTTTTCTTGTACTTCTTTATGTTAATGTTATTGCTCGTTCTGAACTTCTTTTTATGATTAATTTAACCAAGATTTGTGGAATAAAATCATGATTTAGGTCTTATAAAGAGGTGTTCAAGACAGCTAGAACTGTAACCATTAATGTTTTACCTAAAAAATTTAGGTCTATACTTTGGAGCTTGCAAGTTGCAACCGACTTTTTTTAATAGTACGATGTTGATGGAATTAGGGTTTTCGGATGATCATTTTCTCTTTCGTTTGGCATTTGCATTATTAGATTTTATTTGTTGTGAATTCCTAGATTAAATTTCAAATTGTACTTAATTTAGGAAAGAACTGATGGAGATCTAGAGCAAATTTCAATGTCTAGAACAATCACCACATATGTTTCTGTTCTTTCCGTAATTATGAAATTCGTGTATGATTTTGAGTTTCAGGAAATAAGAATATGTCCCAATGCAAGCTTATACCTTCAACTTATCTACTTTGGCGACTGCAACTTTGTTTTTCTAGTTTCCTTGTTCTTACTTCTCAATCTTCCAGCAAAAAATGATCTGAACCAGTTTTCGCCATCTTTTACAACTATTTACAAACTGGAACTGCTAATTTTTTTTTCCCCTTTCATTTGGTTGCTTTATTGTGTGTATAACTTTGGTGTCTTCTGATTTCTGAAGATATTGGTTTTGGCAGGAATACTTCAACATGCCTACTCCAAAAATTGATCCACTTCTTCAAGTGGAAACAACATGTGGAACCCTTCTGTACGAACTTCAGGTATTGGTGAATTTCCACAACACCTTTAGATCTTTTTGTTCTGTGTCTTGGCAAGAGGATTGCCATGAGCTGTCACAGTTTAATTTTAAAATTTTGAACACTGATCTAATGTTTACCCTTCCATGATTCCTTAGATAATCTGGGATGAAGTCGGGGAGACTGATGCTGACAGGGATAAAATGCTGCTTGAGCTCGAAAGAGAGTGCCTGGAAGTATATCGAAGAAAAGTTGATCAGGCAAATCGCTGCAGAGCTCAGCTACGACAGACAATTGCTGATTCTGAAGCTGAACTAGCTGCCATCTGCTCCGCAATGGGGGAGAGGCCAGTACATATTAGGCAGGTCAGGAATGAAAACAGACCCTGGATGAAAATTTCCTGTGTAGACTGAAGTATTTACTTGTGTTATGGTTAAATGTTTTTTCAGTCTGATCAAAACGCTGGAAGCTTGAAAGAGGAGCTCAGCAAGATTCTTCCACAACTGGAGGAAATGAAGAAAAGGAAAATTGAAAGAAGAAATCAATTTGTAGAAGTTCTAGAGCAAATACAAAAGATCACAAATGAAATTTATGGATCCACCCAATCATTTTCTTCCAAAACAGTTGTGGATGAAACTGACTTATCCTTAAGGAAGCTTGAAGAACTGCATAGACAGCTCCATGAGCTTCAGACAGAGAAGGTCAACTTTCCTTTCTTCAATTCTTTATTGGCTCCACCTCTTGAAAACTAATGCTTTTCTCTCTTGTGCAGAGTGATCGTCTGAAGCAGGTTCAAGATTACCTTAGCATGTTGAACGAACTCTGCTCTGTGATGGGAATGGAATTCAAGCAGACAGTTGATGAGATCCATCCCACTTTAGGTGACCCCAAAGGATTTAGGAGTATTAGCAATAATACTATTGAGCAGTTGGCAACATTGATAAAAAAGTTACGGGAAGTTAAGATACAGAGGATGCAACGGGTAAAAAAAATGTTATTTTCAACATTTTGTATATTGCACAATTCCCCTTCCTCCCAACTTCTTTTTATCTGCCTGTAATAATGATTCTTTGACCTCTTGGCAGCTACAAGATCTTGCGACTACCATGTTGGAGTTATGGAATCTGATGGATACACCAATTGAAGAGCAACAGATGTTTCAAAATGTTACCTGTAATGTTGCTGCTTCAGAACATGAAATTACTGAACCCAATACTCTCTCCGTAGATTTCTTAAAATACGTAAGTGATGCTTGTTTAAACATGTTCTTCTCTCGGTTCTTATATCTCTAAAGGTAAGTGCTTTCTTCCAGACTAACAGAGAAGTAAAAATGATGTATGGTGCAGGTTGAGGCAGAAGTTTCACGGTTGGAAGAGTTGAAGTCAAGCAAAATGAAAGAGCTTGTCCTCAAGAAGAGATTAGAGCTAGAGGAGATCTGTAGAAAAACGCACCTGGTTCCAGATTCAGAATGTGCAATAGAAGATGCCATTGTAGCTATTGAGTCTGGTACATGGCAATGCTATATATTTGTCATCAAACTAAAGGTTATAGATATCTCATTTTGCTCCATTCTTCCTACTGAATGTCATAATTTTTTATTACTATTATATCCAGGGCTAGTGGATGCTGCTACCATACTAGAACAAATTGAACTTCAAATTGCGAAGGTCAAAGAGGAAGCTTTTAGCAGGAAAGAAATACTTGAAAAGGTGGAGAAATGGTTGACAGCATGTGATGAGGAGTGCTGGCTTGAGGAATATAACAGGGTGGGTATTTTAGTCATCTCATCAGAGTATACTTTTACGAGTGTAGTCTTTTGTGTTCTAGTAAGACTTGCTTATATGTCTGTGATTCAACAGGATGAAAACCGATATAATGCTGGAAAAGGTGCTCATCTTACACTCAAGCGTGCTGAGAAAGCCCGTGCCTTGGTTAATAAACTTCCAGGTAAACTATTAGATAATTGAGAAACTTAAACTTAAAGTACTAAGCTTGGTTATCTAGTTATGATTTCACATCATTCTGCCAAATGTGCGTTTGGTTCCTTCCATTTGATCTCCATAGTTTACCTGTTTTGCTTACAATCGCTTAACATGGTGCTGAAGTTGTTTTATCATGTTAAACCAGGAATGGTGGAGGCATTAGCTTCAAAGACTGTGGCATGGGAGAAAGAGAGAGGGATTGAATTTTTGTATGATGGTGTGAGTACTCTAATAATGTACACTTTGAACCTTTACTTCCCATATATGCTTACACTCTTGGTATCTAACTGACCCTTGCATGCTACCCAGATTCGTCTGCTTTCTATGCTTGAAGAGTACACTATCTTACGACAAGAGAAAGAGCAAGAACGACGTAGGCTGCGGGTATGCTAATAACCGTATTTCCCAATTATAGTGCATAAGCAAATACTTTTTAATCATGTTATGGGACCAGGCTAATAGTCGTTCACTATTCTTGTGCTCCAGGACCAGAAGAAACTTCAGGGACAGCTGATAGCAGAGCAAGAAGCACTGTATGGGTCAAAACCAAGCCCATCAAAGCCCCAGAGCGTAAAAAAGGGTCCTAGGTATTCAACTGGAGGTGCAAGCAACAGAAGAGTCTCCTTGGGAGGAGCCATGGTTCCAGCTCATAAACCTGATTCTCTTCACTCTGCAAAGGCTACTCCCAAAACACGTCCTAGCAAGAAAAGTGACCATTTAAATCATCGACAGGACGATGGCATTCCCGCTTTCTCAGCTGGTATGTTCTCTGTCTATGCTTTAATGAATTTAAGAAACATCTCAATTGCTTTCTGGGTAACTAAACTATTTTTCAGTTAGGAGAGGCCTGGACATTGCTGAGACTCCTGTTCGAAAGCACTCTTCCACTCCCAGTGCTGTAAATGGTAAAGAACCAGAGTCACCATTATTAGTTCGTAAGCCATTCTCACCTATCTCTTCAGCAGTATCATCGAAAGCCAATATGACAATCATGTTAGAAGTTGAAGATAATGGTGAAACTTCACACAAAATGCTTCATCCAAGTAATGATCTCTCACACACTACTACTCCATTAAAGACAATTCCTTTGGTTGACGAAGAGAATAGGACTCCAAAGGCAATGCCAATAATACCTAGCACACCTTCAACATTATCAGTTCCAATGCAGACAGCCATGACACCGGCACCTCCGTTGGCACCTATACCTTTCGCTATTACCAAGCCAGTCGAAGAGATTGAACAGTCTTTTGAGGAAAGAAGGCTTGCTTTTCTGCTTTCTAAGATTCAAATGACGTCATCATGATCAAGTGACACTTGAATTTCGTTTTACGTTCTTTTTTTTTTTTTTAACTGCTTTTTCTTTCTCTCAGGTTTGTAATGGCAAAAGTCAAGTATAAAATTGACTTTTTCTGCTATGCTATCTATGTAAGGAGTTCCCTGAATGTGGACGAAAATGTTGCAAACAATTCTTTGTGACTCTAATGCCAACTTTCAGTTTTCTTATCGATGTTCCCATACAATCAGTGATCGGCAGTTTCCAGAACTAGAAACTTTTTATGTAATTTTCACAGTTTAATGGACATTTTCTTGCATGAACTTTTCCTCCAATGTTAAAAGTTTGAACATTACTTGTCTAATAGCTGCAATTTGGGTATCAATCTACTTTGGTTTTATTTGATCCTTCTAAAATGTAAATACAACCGAAGTTTCTATTTCAACGCCCAAAATGCAACGGGCTCGCACTTTTCTGGATTTAATCTATTTATTAATTCCATCGGGTGTAATAATTAAACCGAGAAAATACATATTACTCCAATGAGAAAATTCAGTTAAACATTTCTCTTTATTTAATTGTTTATGGATCCATACAAGTGTTCACAATCCATTAAAAGTTGTATTGAGCTAGTAGAGGGACTAATTAGACCTATTAATGCGAGTCCCAAGACACAATTTCAGACCCATGAATGTAATGGGCTTACACTATTTCAAGGCCCAACAATAATGTCAAAGACTAAGCAAATTAAATTAGGATTCGATGAAAGACAAGATTTGGGGAATAATCTTTTTGAGGAAATGATGAATAATATATGCAAGGATAGGGTGAAATTTATTAAATTCTATTCACTGAAGTTGTCAATTTTCAAGTTTAGGAAATCAGCAGACTTGCGACGACTTTTTGGATGGGATCCTGACATTTTTGGGTTGAGATGTCTTCATGGCATTTGAAGATCTATCTCTTATCTCCGAAACGCATTTTGAATCACTCGATTTCTAAACGGGATTATGATGGGAATTACGAGTTTCGGGCTTTTAATTCGAGTTTAAATCATATTGGGTTTGGGTTTGGGTTTTGGACTTAATTTTTATTATATAAGAGACCAATATTGTATTTATTAGCTCTTATTATTTTATTATTTTATTATTATGAAATTTTAATAATTATTAAGTAGTTTAAGAAGTTATTTAAGAGTTTTATGTAAATAAGAAAGTTTAGTTTAAAACTACTTATTAAATTAATTAGAGTTCTAGTATACTTAAGAGTTTTATTTAGATTTATTTAGCTAGCCTATTATAACATCCCGATATAGGGCTTAGTCGAAATAGTGATTTTGAGACCACAAATCCAAAGTAGAAATATTTGTTTTATGATTGTTTTGAGGTCCATGAAATGTTTGCATGATTGTGTGAAAGTTTCATAGAGAAATTTTGTAAATAAGAGTCTAAATTGACTTTTAGGACTAAATTGCAAAAGTTGCAAAATATGAGATTCTAGAAGCTTTAAGTATGAAATAGATTTGGATATAAATTAGGGGTCCTTAAATAGCAATTTGCCCAATTTTTATATTTTTGGACAAAAATGGGCATGCATGAGTAAAATTTGAAAGTTCAGTAAAAAGGGCATTTTGGTCATTTGATTATTAAATGAATAAAAAGGGAAAAAGAAAGCAAAAATGTGCTCATCTTGTCCAAGTAGGTGTCGAAATCTCTAAGAGTTCCATAGCTAGGGTTTTTGACATTTTCAAGCTCACAAGTAAGTGCATCCTAGCCCCATTTTTAATGTTCTTTACGTTTTTGAAGTTGTCATCAACCGAGCTAGCTATTTCTACCATTATTTTGAGCTAGAGTTCATGCTAAAAAATTTACCCATGTGTGACATACATGTATTTTGATGTTTAATGAAGCAATATGAAAGTTTGATGTGTGATAATCATCTTTTACCAAGTGATTTTTCATGAAAACACCTAAAAAGGACTAAATTGTAAAAGTTATAAAATGGGTAGTAAAAATGTGTTTTAAAAGAAAATGTGGGCTGCCATAAGCATGCAAATGGTTCGGCTAGGCTTGTATGTTAAAGAAATTGAGTATGTTTCATTTTACGAGACTAGGGACTAAGTTGTAAATACGTGAAAGTTTAGGGGCAAAATTATAATTTTACCAAAGTATGATCTATGGACTGATTTGAACAATGTGATGATTAAATAAGTGAAATTTGCTATTATAGATCAAGAGGAACATAGTTCGAACCTAAACCGAGGAAAAAAACAAAGTTGCGGACTAAATTGTATAACTGGTCATATTTTGTTACCGAGGTAAGTTTGTAGGTAAATAATGCGACATTACTTCATTTGGTATCTAATGCTTTATTATTGCATGATATGTATAAATGTTCTATAAATTTTGATTTACGATGACTCAATAACGATGTGACGAGGTTTTGACGTTTCGAAATCCCGGTTGAACCTTAGGAATATATAGGATACAAATGTCATGACATTAGGATTATGAGATCCTGTGTAAGACCATATTTGGGATATGGCATCAGCATTTGATTATGTGATTACGTGTAATACCATATTTGGGATATGGTTTCGTTATGAGATTTCGTGTAAGACCATGTCTGGGAAATGGCGTCGATATGATGTCTAAGACCATATTTGGGATATGGCATCGGTACCGATTTGTGATCCCATGTAAGACCATATCTGAGATATGACATTGGAATCCTACTATGCATATGAGATTTTCTGAGTATCCTTTAGTATTCTAAGTAGTTCAACGGGTAATTCAAGAGTATGTCAAAGAATTGACAATGTATGAACATGTTAAAAGGGTACAGGTATGTACACGAAGCTCATAATTCTTGATTTATGCATCGATAAGGTCTCGACAAGAAGTGAATGAAGGAATCATGAACATGAGTTTTATGGTACATTATATAAATGACATGACCTAAGGTGTATCTATAATACTTGATGACATTGTGACAAGTGATATTTATGTCATGTGTATGACATTGCATGACTAATGTTGTTAATTATTTACATGCAAACTTATTAAGCTTTATGCTTACTCCCCTTTTTTTTCCATTTTTCTTATAATATCGCCAAGCTAGCTCAGGGACCGAAGGACGTTGGAGACTCGATCACAATATCAATTGGAAAATTTGGGTATAGCTAGTCTTAACATTTTGAATATGGCATGTATAGGAACTTGGTCTTTTTGTTATATGTCATATTGGTCTAGCCGAACATGTTGGCTTATGATGACATTTGATTCATTTTGTATAAGGCCATTAAAAGTTGGCCAATATTGATACTTGATATATGCATATGATTATGTTATTCATGGAAGTGATAGCTTGCATGTTTAAGTTGCTAAGTATGTGATGTATGGGCTTGATAGGTGTGGTATGTGAATGATGTGTGGATGACTTGGTTTTGAGATATTTGACAACTTAAATATGTTATGTTATGTGCCTTTGAATTGGTGTAAGTATGCTTGTGTTTCAGGATGGCAAAAGGCTTGGTAAATAGCCTTATATTTGTCCACATGGGTAGACACATGGGCGTGTGTGACATACGGTCAGCCCTATGGGCGTGTCGATAGGCCATGTGTCCCTTACACCCTTATTTTGCAAAACACAATGTCTAGTAGTAAACACACGGGCAGAGACACGGCTGTGTGGCTCGGCTGTGTGAGTGACATGACCCCAAGACATGGGCGTGTGCCCAAGCCGTGTGAAGTCTGCACATTAAATGTGAGAATTAAATTCGCCACACGGCCTAGCACACGGGCATGTGACTTGGCCGTGTGACCATAAATGGGTGATGACATCATAAACAGAGAGGAACACGGGCGTGTGTGACCACACAGCCTGCCCACACGAGCTTTTGACCCTCCAAAACATGAAAATTTTCTAAGTGTTGTAAAAGTTTTGAAAGTTCTCAGTTTAGTCCCTAACCACCTCTGATGTATGTTTAGGGCCTCGTAGGCTTATAATAGGGACGCTATGAATATGTTTAAAAAGTTTTAAATTGGATGAAATTTTATGGTATGATTTTGTATGAATGTTTATGTTCCTCGTATCCTATTCCGGCGATGAACACGGGTAAAGGGTGTTACACCTATATATAGGCTTTTGCATTGTACACAATTTAGACAATTCATTATTATTCAACTTCTCATTTGAGTTAATAAATTCTCTTTGAGTTTTCTTTTCAAGAATTTCTCTTAAGTTTCTTTTAGAAGAGTTTTAACAATCTTTTCAGATTGTGGAGATTATCTTTAAACTTTTTTTTGCCAAGTTTTCTATCTTGGAGGGGAAATTAGAGCCGATTGAAGGGGATTCTTCTTGTTTCCAAGGCTTCTTAAGACTTCTACAGACCACATTCTATCTTTTCCATCTATCTTCTTTATTTTCTTCTTTGAAAACTTACCAATTTTTTTCCTTGCTGGTGATCCTATTGAGACAAGCTCTATTCCTGAAGATGCCTTTGGTGCCAGTGTTACTCCCATGAACGAAGGCCAAGGTAGTGAATGCGAGGGGCATCACGGGGAAGAAAATGAAATGTTAACTGACCCTTTGGGAACAAATAACAATTCATGATTTGATTATCCTTGTTGTATTTTGTTTATTGTCTTTGAATTAAAAATAGAAATCTTAGTTTGATCCTCATGAATGCTGCAGAATTTTTACATGTTATAATGTTGTCCAAATATGGTTGTTTTGCATATTATAATGCTGCCAAAATGTGGTCGTTTTGCATGTTTTAATGGTGTCCAAAGGTGGTTGTTTTTACATGTTTTAATATTGTCCAAATGTGGTTGTTTTGTATATTAAAATGTTCAAATGTGGATGTTTTGCATGTTATAATGATGACCAAATGTGGCTTTTATGCATGTTACAATGATGACCAAATATGTTTACAAATTGCTTCTTGATGTTCGAATGAGATTGAATTTAATTGAGTTAATGCATGTTCGAATATAGTTATTAAGTTATGTTTCAAGTGTGTTCAAATGGTTGTTTATAATTGTCTTAAAGGTGATTGAATAGGGCTACTCAATTGTGCTATAAATATGTTTTCAAGGGTATTAAATTGTGGTTGTCTTAAAGAGGCCATAATGTTGTCCAATTTGATGTTATATGTGCTGTTAATGTTGTCTTATTTTTTAACATAATAATGTTGTTCAATGTGTATAAACAAGGCAGTCCATTTTGTGCATAATGGGGTGGTCTGAATAAATGTATTAAAATGTTGTTCAAAATTGCATGTTTGATTATTGTCTAAGAATAAATATTAAGTTGTTGCTCAGAAGTGCGTAGCTAGGAAAATACTGAATTTATGCATTAAATTATTAATCAGAATATATGCTTGCCTGCTATTTGGTTTGCTATTTTAACGGTTAGAATGTGTATTTTTATGTCATTCAAATTTGGTTTATCGTTACGAGTTGAGAAGCTTGTAGTGCTTGATAGAATTGCTTGGGTTATTAGATTCAAATGGTGTATTTGGGTGCCAATTGAA
The DNA here is from genome assembly GCA_020496765.1 of Gossypium stocksii. Lineage (NCBI taxonomy): Eukaryota > Viridiplantae > Streptophyta > Magnoliopsida > Malvales > Malvaceae > Gossypium > Gossypium stocksii. Next base: position 35,587,276 of record CM035625.1, read on the forward strand.
GCATGATTTATGTGAATGTAAGCAATTATTCAAAGTTCAATTGAATTTTGGAGTTTATAGATCAAGAATTTGAAGATGAATATGTGGCAATCAGCTAGTATGACTACAACTACGATATGAAAGGATTATGTTGTTATAATATAATTTAACATATTAAATTGGTTACGAACCTTTGGTTTTTATTTTATTTAAGTCCTTACATAATTTATGATATGTTATAATATTAGTTATAGAAATGACACTGAGTTTATTACTCAGTGTTTGGTTTGTTTTCCATGCGCAGGTTAGGTTCAATCGTGTGAACTCGTTATCAACAACTAGCAGAAAATCCCTTACTCGTCGAGTTGGTGAAAGTTTTTCTATTTTGAGTCGGAATGTACCTATAAGATTTTATGCTATATTAAGCTTAGTTGGAGAATTGTCCATATTTCGAGATGTTATATAAATTGTTTGTACTATGTATATGTTTGTTGTTGATACTGCTATATGAGTATTTAGATGAGGTTATAATGCTTTGGATGCGAATCGGTATATATATAGTTGGTATAGAGGATGCATAAAATGTAATGAATAATTAGGTTAATAGTTGAGATATTGGTATATTAACCATGATATGGCCATGGGTCTAAATGTATGATTTGAATTTATTATGGCATGAATGAAGTCAATTGTTTCAGCAACGAATGTGATATTTCATTGCTCGAACCTGACAATTGGGTCAAGTAATAGGGTGTTTCACGCGTGGTCGTATTGCTAACATTAATATACTAAGTAACAAAAGTTACTAAGATGATTAACTCTAAGGAAGTCATTCATAACTTTGAATTTGTTATAATTAGGTTATAACTTGAGGTCACTGAATCCTCATCCATGTAAACGTATGCTAACAAACTATTTAAGAGTTGATTTCTTATAGCAACAAATTCAAATAAACTTAGGCTACAATTTTAAATCAGCAAATTTTATAATATCATATGTGAACGTAGGTCAGTGAGCTGTTTTAGGAGTTGCGATCTTAAATCATATGTGAACGTAGGTCAGTGAGCTGTTTTAGGAGTTGCGATCTTAAATTAGCTAACTCAATGAAATTTAGGTTACGATCTTAAATCAGCTAACCCAAAAAAATTTAGGTTGCGATCTTAAACAACTAACCTTTATAATATTAGCTGTAAACGTAGGTCATTGAGCTATTGTAACACCCCTAACCCATATCCGTCCTCTGATTAGGGTTACAGAGCATTACTATACTAACGGAACACTTAAACATACATTTAATACATTATCAAAAACATATCATAAATAACCATTCACATACATATCATCCCTAAATTGAGCCATTGAAGCCATATAGATAACTTAGAAATAATTCGGGACCAATTTGAAATCATTTGGAAAGTTTATGAAAAATTTACAAAAATTTAACTACAAGAGTCATATGGCTGAGACACACGCCTATGTTTCAAGCCGTGTAGCATTTGAAATAGTGACACATGGCCGTGTCCTAGCCCGTGTCCTCACCTGTGTAACTCTCTGAGTAGGGTCACACGGCTAAGTCACACACCCGTGTGCCAGGCCATGTAACTCTCGAAATAGCCCCACATGCTCGTATGCCAAGTCGTGTGTTAGACTGTGTAATTGCCTGACTTGCATGCAATATAACCTATAGGGGACACACAACCGTGTCACTAGGCTGTGTGGCACACATGGTTGAGTCACATGCTCGTGTCTCAGGCCGTGTGGACATGAATTTGCCCAATTTCAAGCCATTTCCAACACCAAACCATGCAACCACCTAAAGGCCTTTGGTATACATAATCAAGGCATCAAAACATGACCAAAACCTACATGAAATGACCAATTCAATAGTCCAAGACCATTCAACCAATATGTCATACAAGGCACCTCAAATGCAAACATCAAAACTTACCTAAACATGAATATTTGGTCACCTTTCCATCATCAAATATAGTTCATCTTTTACCAAAACATGCCACAAACATAACCAATAACACATCACCTCAAACATACCATTTGAGCCATTCAAATCTTGCATCTCAAGTTAACCATAATGACACCATCCAACAAGGTATCAAATGGTACCAATCAAGACAACTTGCACAAGTTATACATACCAAATCATCCATTAAACATTCAACTAAACATCATTATAAGTCCACCTATACATAAACATCAAGGCACAAACATGCTCAATTATCATTTCCAAACTATCACCAACATGCCAAGAGAATCTTATTAACAAACACTATAAAGTTACCAAAACATCATAATTTGGTAAGGCATCAAAGTGAATCGAATCAACATAACCTTCCAACGCTTAAACATGCCAAGACATAATTAACACATACCTCTTAATACCATTACAAAAGCACCTTATACATGCTATTATAAACCTTAGTCAAATTACTCAGAATCTAACCAAATTATCCACTGGATAGTATGGTCAATCTCTGATGAACTTCCAACCGGTTGAGCTTCCGATAATCTGTAAAGTAAAGGAAAATAACGACGTAAGTAATGAATGCTTAGTAAGCTCGTAAAAACTTTAAGCATAATATACCATTTCAATAATGAACTTTACAAAATTGTATAAACCTTTACCAATGCCATAAGATTAATAAAGCCTATGCAACACTATCAAACTCACAAGTTAGCATACTTGTTCATGATACATATGAAATCAACCATCTATATATAAACATAACATTTTAATTCATCATCGTTACCATACGATCATGTTTTATTCCATTTGCTTACTTACTGTTTCCAATACCATGAGTTTAATATAAGCTTATTCAAGCATCATTAAGCTCACATATTGTTAGATTCATTGACAATTATATAAACTCATTTATAGCATAAATAGATTTCATAAGATACATTACTTAAGCATCAATATTTTTATATAGATATGAACCTTTCCATTTAGTCACTTACAGTTCCATTCCTTTTCTTACCCGTTTCATTCCTTTTCTTACCTGTTTCATTTGCATAGTACAAAGCACAAGCATGAAGATCAACCATAACCACAAGCTTGACATAAGCCTAAACAATATCATCAATCTACAAGTTAGTGCATTTATACATGGTTGAAATGAGTTCATCGATAACAAGTAACTTACATCTTTGTTCATACGATTTAAATCACCATTTCCTTTTCATAAGTACATTATATATTTCATTTGAACACTTACCATTTCCTTTCCTTTTCATTCTTGTTGAACAATTTATAATATCATCAGATACTCGGGAAAGCTCACACGAAGTGTGCGTAAACATATAACCGTAACCTTTCCTTTACATCATTGTTCACACGAGCTGTGAAATGGGCCTGCTCACATGAGCTGTGGGTCAGAATGTACACTACACGATGCTACTCACACGAGCTGTGGAGGATTCGCAACAAATGCAAGACCTCAGCCATTAGTAGGACATTCAAGACGAGCACTTGAAACATGAAATCCCTAATGACATGTCATTTGAATGCTATGAATTCCTAATGTTCAACCGGGACTCGACATCCGTCAAATCATCATTGCCTCGTTACATTGGTATATTAATTTATTTACATTAGAAAAACACAATAAGCATTCGATTTAAACAACATTATACCAAATACAGTTCATACGAACTTACCTGGCTAAATTACAACAATGATTGAATATATGGGTTATTGGTAAATTTCTCTTCTCCTCGATTTCCCATTCGTTCTTGATCTAAATTAATAATTTCATTCAATTCATTAATTCAGTCAGCAAAACCAATTCATTTTATGCAATTAAGCAATTTTTGATATTTTTACAAAATTACCCCCAACATTTTGCTTTTATTCAATTTAGTCTCTGTGCCTAAAACATGCAAATTAACCATTTTTACTCAATTTCAAGCTTAGCAAAATTTGCTGGAATCTTACTACAGCCCATGTTTTCTATTATTACACATTAAATCCTTGTTCTTTTACTATTTTCACATATTAGTCCTTAAACATTAAAATTACCAAAAATCACTTTACAAAAAAGTCTTATCTAGCAACCAAGCTTAAGATTCTGCCATAAACTTTCAAGAAAATCTCAATTTCATCCATGGTACAATTCTAAACATTTAACAACTTTACAAATTAACCCCTAGGCTAGCTAGATTAAGCTACAACGACTTCAAAAACATAGAAATCATTAAAAATATGATCAAAATCACTTACATGCAAGCAAAAGAACTTGGCCGAATGCTCCAAACCCTAAAAATCGTGTTTTTGTTCTTTAATTTCAGTAGTGATTCTCAACTAAGAAGATGATACCATCTTTTACCTTATTTTACTTTATATAATAATCAAACTACTTATTTACCCTTGCCTATTAACATTAAAATCACTTAATTTTATTTCCATAAATGTCCACTAGCTTTGTGAATGGTATAATTACTAATTAAGTCCATTTAATTAAAATTTTCATAGCCATTTGACCCTTTTAACAAGTAAAACTCAACTTTTACACTTTTTATGATTTAGTCTTTTTCATCAAATTAACCCATTAAGCATAAAAATTTCTTAACGAAGCTTTAAGACGACCTTAATAATACTCCATAAATATTTAAATAAAATTTACGGCTAGGTTTTATAAATATAAGGTCCCGAAAACTTATTTTTTAAAACTACTTGACTTTAGGGTCTTACCACTTAAACCTAATTATTCATCCATATAACATAAATTGCCAATTCAACATTCATTTTAATATCATATTTGACTCGTAAATATTAAATAATCATATATACAAACTTTCTCGTCGAATTTGTGGCCCCAAAACTACTATTTCTGACACTATTGAAAAATAGGTTGTTACAGCTATTTTAAGAGTTGCGATTTTAAATCATCTAATTCAAGGAAATTTAGGTTGTGATCTTAAATCAATTAACCTTTATAATATCAACAGTTGTAAGTAATACTTCTTTGTTAAAGAAAAGAATTTGTTCATACATAATACTTCTTCAAATGGTGAGCATATCATGTTCATGGTAGAATAGGACCCTTCATTTTTGCTAACTTGTAGGTTCCATAACCTATTTTTTTCTATCACCTTGTAGGGTCCTTCCTAGCTTGGAGTCATCTTTCCCTACAGCACTGCTAGAAGACTAGCCTCGATATTTCTAATAACAAGATCACCCACCTGAAACAACTTGTTTTTCACTTTAGAATTATAATAGCGTGATACTTGTTAAGCTCGTGCAACAGCCTTGACTTTTGTTGTTTCTCTAATTTTATCAACGAGATCTAGGCTAAGTCTCATGGCCTCTTGAGTAGCACTTTCATTAAAAGGTAATGTTCTATACGAGTGCATACCTATCTTACCAAGAATCACTACTTCCACTCCATAAACAAGTGAAAACACAGTGCCCCTAGTCGCGTGTGAGGCGAGCTTTGCAAGGCCCAAATAATTCTTGGCACTTTCTATAACCAAGCGCCTTTGGCATCATTAACCTTCTTTTTCAAGGCTATTAGAATTTTCTTATTCATGGCCTCTACTTGACCATTTGTTTCGGGAGTCTTGACAGAGCTTTGGGCCAAAGCAATTTGTAAATCCCTACAATATTTAAATTTCCCTTGAAATTGTGTTTCATTATCTGTTATGATTAAGTAAGGGATGCCAAATTTGTAACACCTTATATTTAGCTTGGTCGCCAAGCCCGAATACGGGATGCCATACCACCGTCTCATCTCATTTACATTAAACAAAAAGCTAGATTCAATAAATCGAACGTCTTTTGTTAAGTGGATCAAGTTTTATTACGTTTAAATGATTCATTATCATTATTACATGCAAATATTCCATTAATCAATCATACAAATAGCCAGAGTCATGCATAATGGTCAAGTAGCAAAATTCCACAATGATGTTTGTAGGTATCAATATTGATAATCAGATAACGATATTTCCCTATAGTGGTATCGATACCACTTGGAAAAATGTTACCAATTGAGCATTCTGTTTCTCGATTCAAAAACCCATCTGCTGAAAATTATCGGTACCTCCAAACCAAGTATCGATATTTCTTTCCTAAGTATCAATACTCGAGAAAGGGTATTGATACCAAATCTCCATTCTGTTTCCTGTACGTTTTAATTTACAAAGGTATTAATTTTTAAGGCCCAATATCGATACCTCTGCTATTGGAGCTAAATTTACAGCATAGGAATGCAATTAACTCATCTTAAATAGTTCTTAAACAACATGCATCAAGTGCTAAGTCCAATAATCATTCATACGGCTTAATCAATAGCATAAAATACCAAAATCGAGTCTAAACAATTGTTATCATGCTAACATCAAAGACTAAGTATTCTAACATAAATAATAACATGAAATTCACGTAAACCAACTCAAACGTCCAAAAATCAACAGCTCAAACAAATTCTACCACATTGCCTATCTCCACAAAGCAAATGAAAAATAATAAAGCATCTATAAAAATCACTGGGCTTCCTTGGATCACTCCCTTGGAAACTACACCACCCACACCGTGATGACACTAATCTGCAAACATTGAAATAAGGGGAATGAGCTTTTGCAGGCTCAGTGAATGAATAGAATAACCACAACATAAACATGTCATCATGCTACACAACTAGTCATTTATTCACAAATAGCACATGCTCAAGTCTAGCATCATCTAATATTAAAACATGCATAGTCTAGGAGTCTTTTCGTAGCACATATACAAAATCATTCAAGCATAGAACTTATTCCACACAATTATATAATAAAAGATAAAATAAAGTAAAATAAAATAAGATAAAATGGCACTTGGACCATGAAACATGTACTGAGCTCTATCATCACACATCAGACACACGGATCTTCTTACACCACATAGACTCGTAGAGTCATTCATGTCCCAAAAGTGAAGCGTATAGCTAACACTCTCCTTATTTCCCCTCACATGTCTCGTTGAATGGAGCTTAGCTCGCATTCCCTTATCCCTCCAAACATGCCCTAGGGCCTTAACGCCCAAAAATCTCTATACATATAAGTGAGTACCCACAATCCTATGGTATGCCAACTATATCTAATGGTTCCAAGATCACAAGGCCAAAATATCCTAAAACAACGCATAATTACTTACTGAATAACCGTGCACTGACATTGCATATTAGAATTTTCGCAAGACACTAGCACAGTCATATAACATATATATCACACATTTACCCTATGTACATAATTGCAGTTTACACAATAAGCACCATGTCCATATATCACATACCATTCACATTATATAACCACATAACCGCAAGACAGGTATAGGTTAAGAAAACTTACACTCGGAATTTAGAGTAGGGGTTTAGGCTACGTCTAAATTCCCAACTATCACCTGACTCGTGTTTACAAATAGCAATTCCATACACTCACCACTTTATACTTTTGTCGAAAATTGAAAGCTCAACTAACGTTCTCTAGCTCGTAGCAATCTCTAACAAATTCGAAACTTAACACATATAATCACATAATAACCACAGTCAAATATCAACCAAACATTCACTCAAACTAACTAAAACACAAGCTTTAAGCTAAGTCCCCATGTAACTTAAACTATTTATCATAACAAACTTTATATACCAATACCTCGATCTATACTCAACCTTTTTGCTTAAAATTAGTTTGTTCATCTAATTATTCATCTATGCCTAATTCACAACCTTCAAACTAGACAAATCTACTCAATTTATGGTATCGACATTTTTCGACATCTTTTAGGCAATTTTTGTAAAATTCATTAAAACATGAAAAATCATTAATGAAACTTTAGGACAGGTTTAAAAACCTTCTAATCATGCTAGAACAAGTTGAAACACTTCGAAACCAAGTTTTTATGCAAAATCCCAAAATCCACCATTAATGGCTTGATTTTTGACTTTTATTTAAAATATGCGATTCAAAGGTTAATAATTTAGTTCTAGAGTCTAAATAACATTAAAAATCAATGGTGACATAAATGAGTACCTTTTATGGAAGAATGAATGAGTTTTGACAAAAATCTAAAAACCTCACATTTGAAGAAGATGTGAAATCTATAGTGTTTTTGAGTGTTTTTCTTGAAGGTTTATGATGGCAAATGACTTAGGAATGATAGAAAATCAATGTATTGTGATTTGAGACTAAAAAATCAATGGAGAAAGCAAGGAGAATAGCAAGGGGTGGTACAAACTTGAAGCAGAAAAAAAAAATAGAGGTGAAAAACATGTTGAAGGGGATGAAATAGGTTCAATTTTACAAAATGGTAAAACTGCAACATAAATGCCTACTAGGCGGAAAGTGCATTTATTAACCCAAACGGCATTACCAGGAACTCATAGTGACTATAACAAGTCCTAAAAGCAGTCTTGTAGACATCTGCCTCCTTAACCTTCAGTTGGTGGTACCCTAAACGGATGTCAATTTTTGAGAAAACTGAGGCTCCTCTAAGCTGATAAAAAAGGTCATCTATTCTCGGAAGAGGGTACTTATTTTTTATAGTCAGCTTGTTCAGCTGCCGATAGTCGATACACATTCGAATGGACCCATCTTTCTTTTTCACGAATAACACCGATGCTCCCACGGAGACACACTCGGTAGAATGAATCCTCGGTCTAGCAACTCTTGAATTTCGGCTTTTAATTCCACTAACTCCTTTGGTGCCATCCTGTAAGGGGCGATGGACACCAGAGCTATACCAGGTAGAAGCTCGATTCCAAATTCAACTTTTCGGCTGGGAGGTAGCCCAGGCAGCTCGTTGGGAAAAACATTAGAAAATTCCTTAATCATTCTCAACTCCTTGACAGTAGGACCTTTAGAATCCATATCATTAATATAGGCTAAATACGCCTTACAGCCTTTGCGAACCAACTTCTCAACCCTTAATGCAGAGATTACATTCATCAAGTAATCCCAACGTTCCCTAATTACCATTACCTCTTCATCCTCAGCAGTTCTCAGTACCATTTGATTTACATCACAATCTAACGTTGCTCGGTGTTTCACTAGCTAATCCATGCCCAAGATTAAATCAAACTTGCCAAAAGGCAGTTCCATCAAGTCCGCTAAAAAGGTAACCCCTTGGACTACTGAAGGTACACCCCTAAATAATTTGTTCACTTTCACCGACTGGCCTAGAGGACTCAATACAGTGACCTCATTTGCAATAATTTCAAACACATCACCCAAGGTTTCAGTCATATTGTATGCAATGTACGAATGTGTCGACCCAATGTCAATCAATGCAGTGTAAGGTAGCTCATGAATAAAGAACGTACCCGTTATCACATCTGGGGTGTCTCCGTCCTCTCAGTGATGACCAACATAGACCAAGGTTGGCTGCCTCACCTCAGTATATCATGAACCTCTGCCCTATGCTTCATGACTGCATCCCATACCGTTACCGCCCCTGGCATGACCACTGCCCCTTGGCGGCTGCTGACCACACCTCGGCAGCTGTACATTACCCCTACCAATAGCTTGCATCTGATCTGGCCTTTTGGGACACTCCCTAATATGATGCTTTATGGAGCCACAATTCAGACAAGCTCCCGTCCTCCTCCAGCACTCTCCTATATAACCTTTTCCACAAATAGCACACGGTGGTACCCCAGCAGTAGCAACAGGGGGCCCAGCTCTGACTGACCCATCCACTCTAGCCCTTTTCTTAGGCCTCTACATAGCACTGGAAGGTTCTGCATCCCTTTTATTTTTGCCTCTTTCTTTATCCTAGTTTAGGCTCTCAGTGCGCTTCACATCCTCAACGATTTTTACTTTTTCCACTAATGTCACGAAGTCTCGCTCCCTCTAAAGAGCTATCAACACTCGAAGATTGTCTCTGAGGTCGTTCTCGAATCGAACACAGTACTCATAGTCTGTTGTCACTATCCCTTTAGCATACCGACTGAGTCGTAGGAATTCAGCCTCATATTCTATCACAGATCTGTCTCATTGGGTCAAATTCAAGAATTCCCTTCTCCGAGCGTCCACATAACTTGCACCCACGTATTTCCCTTGGAATGCTGATTTGAAGAACTCCCAAGTAATCCGGTCAGGCTGAGTGCCCTTTTCACTGTAAGCCACCACTGGTAGGCTTCCTCTCGTAGCAACGATACTGCACCCTTCAGCTTTTGCTTATACGTGCAATCCAAGTTATCCATTATTCTTTCCGTGGCCTTCAACCAGTATTCAGCCACATTAGGAGCCACTCTCAGAACTCCCTTAAAAATCTCAGCTCCATTTGATCGAAGTCGTTCCGAAATCAACCCATGGTTTCCAATGCCATTGTTGGGCCCAGCGACCCTTTCCAGAATCCTCAGCATTGCTTGGGACAAGGTGTCATCCCCAGCTGCCTGATCATATGACCCTGCCTCAGTAACCGGTGAAGCCGGAGCCTCTCTTGCTTCAACATTGGGCATATGGCCTGATGTTTAAGACTCAGCCCTAGCGCTTCCACGGCCTCTGCCACGGCTTCTTGCACCTCTTCTAGCGCTCATAATTCCATCGCGTATTATCTAAATTAGAAATTTTATGAAATTTAGCATATAATTTCAGTAATTAAGCAAATGTTTTATGGAAGTAGTAGTTAAGAGTTGTTTTCGCAGTCGTAAGTCCACTACAGTTTTAGCTTTCTAAAGTTTCAGTCTTACTCTAACAAAGAGTCTCAGTACTTTCCTATTTAGAGTAACCCTAGTAGTTTTCTATAGTATAACCGTTTAAATCAACTTCAGTATCAACAGTACTTACTTAGCTAGACATCGGAGACTCGGTGTGCCACACAATAAAATCCTTCAAAAATATTTTTGATTCATTTGTAAACAATTTTAAAATCCAAAAACTAAGCCCATTTCACAGCCCAAATTTTACAATCGGGTTTTGATACCACTAAATGTAACACCCCAAACCCGGCCCAGACGTTATGGCCGAATCTGGCAGTGTCACATTGAAGGGTAGATCGGACAAATCGATAATGTTGAAAAACCTTGAAAAAAAACCTTGTTGATTTGTAAGATTGATCAAAACCTTAAATTGCTATTTGAAAAACCTCAGTTTTTGTATCACTTATTAAGTTCCCATGTTTTAGTTGTTAGCGAAAGCTTTTGATGGAAAACGTTTAATTCACATAAAATGTTATTTTTCCTTTTTTAAAAACCAGTCTTAAATTTAGAAATTTGAAACCAACGTAATAAAATCCAAAACCAAATCATAACCAAATAATAGCCTTATTACAACAAAACCCAATAGAAAATAATTAAAAATAATGTAAAATAAAATACTAAAGTTTTAAGCTACTCGCAGTGTGGCCACCTCTGAGTCTTCCCGTACGTCGAACCGCCTACTGAGGATCACCTGAAAAATTAAAAAAAAGGGGGTGAGTTTGCGAAAACTTAGTATGTACAACCCTCATTGATCAAATAGCATGCATCAGTCAACTTGGGCTAAGCCTATTGCAATAATGGTGGCATTTGGGCCTTAGCTCAAAATAGCCTCAATTGGACCTGAGCCTATATCACAATCAATATCAATATATATGCAATGCAAAAATATCCCATCCAACCCTGCACTCCGTATCCCTTCCAACCCTACGCTCCTGTGGGGATTTAATCGACCCACCCATCCCTACACTCTCAATGTAGCACCGGTTGTGGCACTAACCAATATTACAGCAGAGCTATCAATCACATATTAGGCTTAAGATCCATCGATGGATCTATAATCGTCAAGCGACCATGCGACCCTCACATATCATATTCTTCCTCCAATCCATAATCCCATCCCTCATGCAGCATAACAATACATGAATGCAACATATCATATATGGCATACAAAATCAATTATATAACGTGTAGGGCATTTCAGTCCATTTGCCCTTTGGGGGCACAATGGTCATTTGTCACTATAGGCCTAAGTACACAAATTGGCCCATTTCTAAGCCCACAGTTATTCAACACGACTTATGTCACTTTTAGCAATCAATAATACACTAGGTCCTAAAGCCCAATTTGTGGCCCAAGTGGGGCCCACACTCTTGTATGGCCCATGGAGCCCAAATCTGCCCTTGGCCATGTGGACAACATAACCGACTCGCTATTTCCTATCCATCCATAAATTTTGCTCGTGTAAGGCCCACGGGCCCATCGAGCCCATTTTGGCCCATTTGGCCAAAAAGCGGCCTAAGTCTATGAGATCACTCATGGGGCCTTTATCGTCGTATCGACCTTTCGACACGAGCGTTCACGCACTCTTGTGGTTACCGTTGCTAAACTTTCTGCTTTTCGGCATTTTGGTATTTCAGGATTTCGGCTTTTGTCGGTATATGGTTAAAGTGATGTGTGTACACACCTTTTTGAGAAACCACACTTTAGACCACGAGCCTCGAACCTATAATCAATCAAGATGTATTATTAGTCTTTCTATCGATAAAGATCTTAAAGAACTTACTCTCAGATCACTAATCGATACCCACATTGTTCAAATCGGCTTATCCCTTCGTAGATCGTTTGGTTACGAAATGCCCTCACCTCCTTGTGAAATATCTGAATCATAAACGTAATCTATTAGTTATTACTATCCCACAACTAGTGTTAATCATATGCTAATGCACAAAAACATCTGCCCAACACAAAGATCTAACATTTGGCCTTACCCATGACCCAGTGGCCGATTACTTACTTTCAATCAAATGATGAGCGAAAAGGTTTCCACCACCCCTAGCCTTGATAACGCTGCACCGCTTAACAGAGATCACTAGTTAACCCAAAAATAGATTCAAAAGGCACAGAGAAGGAGAATAAGTAGGAATATGATCAACTCATGAAAACTGAATAGCAAGGGTATGTTATTCAGCCAAGTTTTGAAAAAAAAACAAAGAATATTAGAAGAAGACAAGGGGTTTCTATCGGCTTACAAAAAGAATGGTATTCGGTCAATACCTAAAAGTAATGAAAAGATTCGTTTGAGGATGGCAAGAGGGATGCACTCAGCTTTGGAGAGAAAGAAAAGAAGAAAGTGAAAGGAGAGAAGAAGAAGAACAAGTCAGCTCTAGCAAAACCGATTGAGAGAGTGAAAGAGTGTAGATTTGGCCCCAAGTGTCCAAAGACTAAAGGGAGGAAAAGGAGAATAGGAGGTTCGAATGCACCAAAGAATGTTCTGTTTCTACTTGACCAAAATGAAATGTAAAGAAAGAAGAGGAGAGAAAATGACCCAAAAGCAATTGAAGGCACATGAAAAAACAAAATCCCGAATGGTAAAAAATTTAGTTGTACCACAAAAAGAAACTCCACAAAATGCCAAAAATGAACCAAATTCTCCTCTTTTGTCGAATTCTTGAGCTACCAAAGTTCACATTCGGCTCTAACTCCCCACAAATCAAATCCCTTTGATTTTCTCCCCTTATCACTCCATAATCCACTTCTAGATTCCCTCACTTGACCAATTCAAACTCTCTACTCTAGAGTTCAATTCCAACTCAACCACTGGCTGTCCAAGGATGCAAAATAAATATCCAACAGTGCACTATGCCAACACTCGAACCCTAGACCTTCTTGCCTCTCATGTGGTGCCACTTTGCCACTAGGCTATTTGGCTTTTTGTGATACTTCTTACCCATATTTATTTAAAAGGCTTAGCACTTGCAGTCAGGGTTCCACTAAAGCTCAAAAATAAAAAATTTTCCTATGACAAGCCTTGAACTCAGAACTTCCTAGAGACCCCAAAACACTCCAAAATCACATACCTAACTATACTAACAAGCATTTAATACCACATTACATAGAATTAAAACTCAGGATTTTTGGGGCGTTACACATGTGGCCACCACTTAGGCTATTTTCCAAGCCCTTTTTCTTCCCCTTAATTATTTACGCCCTTATACATTACAAAGACACAATTCATGGTATATTTAAGCAACCAATCATCCATAATCAAGACATACATAACTCCACATACTCATCAACACAATTCATGCAATTGCCATTTCCATGCAGTGCATCACCATATGATTATATATAACTAACATTGGCCAATTCTCAATGGCTTTATACAAAATGAATAGCATATCATTATAAGCCAACATTTTTGGCCAAATTATCTATGATTCACAAATAAAATAACCAAGTCCCTATACATGCCATAATTTCAAAAATACTGAAATCATCTATATCAAAATAATGCCATGGTAGTGTGATGATGCTTCGGACGATCTCCAACCCCGAGCTAACCTGAAAACACTAAAAGAAAATGAAAGAAGGGTGTAAGCTTTATAGGTTAGTAAGTCAGCATGTAATAATAAGCAATTTAACTAACAAGATGTTTCCATTCTTAAAAAGTATTCTTACGATAACGTGATCATAATTTCACATGATTTCACCTCCTTCCGCACATTCACCTTAGGTTGTCTTCCTAAGTCACCATCGCTAAATTAATTATATCTAGAGCTACGAAACTTAAAATTTAAATCCGCTAATTTTCTTTGAAACTAAACTCACATGACTTCTTACCATAAAATTTCTAGAATTTTTGGTTTAGCCAATCAATACAGTTTATTCATTAAATATTCCCCTGTTTCGCTATTCGACAGCTTTGACTCCTCTTCACTAAAAATCAAATTTCTCATTATATACAGTTCGGATAACCTTCCTGTTTATTTCTCTTGAAATTAGACTCATCAAAGATTCTAATAATATAAATTACACACCATAAAAATTTTTATACAATTTTTAGGGATTTTCCAAATTTGAAATAGGGGATTTCCAAAACCATTCAGACCCTATCTGATCAAAATTTAAATATATCATAATATAAAATTCATTTACTCAAACTGTTTCTTTTATGTGAAAATAGACTCAATGAGCTTTAATTTCATATCTCATTAAGTATCTAATTTAATTTCCACTATTTATGGTGATTTTTCAAAATCATGTAACTGCTGCTGTTTCAAACTGTTTTACTGAAAATTTTACTCTCCCATGTTTTCTTCATATTACTTTCATATATGCACACATAACACCAAACATGTTCAATACTAGCCATTCAAATGAATAATCATCACCAATATTTATGAGTATTCATAGTAGTGCTTACACCATATAAGCCTTACCACAATTTCAATCACATATCGAGCACATTGTTCACATTACACTATTGCTCTCATATACATTTGCCCAAATATACACCTGCACTTATACATTACATAATCACATAAACATCACTTAGTAAATGTTCCCATTGAACCTTTTAGAACCATATCTCATACTCGGTTGTTTCAGTACATAGCTCCACCAACACATAATCCCAGCTCTCGTGTACACATGGTGAACACTCAATATCACCCATGTGACCTAGCCATTTAATTCTGTAGCTCTTGTATTTACATGGTGTCCAACACTCGAATCCACACATGCGACCTTGCTATTTTTAAACTGTAGCTTTCTTGTACACATGGTATACACACAGTATTACGCATGTGACCTAGCTACATATACAAGAATATCTCGTAGGTTTCTTATACACATAGTATACACTTCGTATTACACATGTGACCTAGCTACCATATGATATCTCGTAGCTTTCTTGTACACATGGTGTCCTATCCTCGGAACCACTCATGTGACCTAGCTACATATCAGCTGTATCTTTCGGTGTCTGAAGATTCAATTAGGAACTCCACATTTCAAAATCCACCAAGTCATAATTATCACCCAATAATGTTTCATAATATGCACCATAATGTCATTTTGCAATCAAAGTTACAGTATCATTTACATAGAAACTTACCATTTCACATAATCACCATGGTCATAGAAAGCACTTTTGAATACAACATTTCAATTCATTTTCATGTCACCTATGTCACCTTGTGTCGTAGACATATTTTTAAACCGATTCACCAACATAGTATATTAAGCAATTAATTCAACATAATCAACTTAACACACCATTTTAGGTTTCAAACACAAATTACAATATTCTTGTATAATTATTATCACACCAACTTACCTCGGACACGAAAATGACCAGTTTTCCCAACTTGGTCCAAAACCTCGTTCTTTCCCGATCTATGCTTGAATCTCATTTTCTGTGATCTATAATATAATAATTAGCTCATTTATTAGTCACATTATTCAATGTAACCCAAGAATCACATTATGGAAAATTTACGTTTTTGCCCCTAAACTTTCACATATTTACACTTTTGCCCTTATGCTCGTAAAATAATTTTTATTCAATTTCCTTGTTTGTTGGACTTATTTGAACCATTTTCTCTGATACCAACCCCTAATTTTCACTAAATCACACACTTATGCACAAATTTACAACTTTCGCATTCAAGTCTTTTTTACGGTTTTCACTAAAAATCACTTAGCAAAAGACGTTCACCACACTTCAAGCACTCATTTTCTACCTTTACAAATAAAAATACATGCATATTATTCATGGTTAAAATTTTTAAACTCAAACCCTAGCTCAAAATATGGCTAGAAATAGGTAGATTAGGTGACGAGGATCCCAAAAATGCGAAGAACGTTAAAAACAGGGCTAAAATGGACTTACCACCAAGCTTGGAAGCTTAAAAACCCTAACCATGGCTTCCATAGTGATATTCGGCCAGCCCTTGAAGAAGATGAGCTAATTTTTGCTTCATTTTCCCTTTTTAATTCTTTTAATTACTAAATGACCAAAATGCCCTTAAAGGCTTTTCTTTCAAATTTGTCCTATTCATGCCGATTTTGTCCAAAATAAAATATAATGGTCTAAATGTCATTTAAGAACCTCTACTTTAAAACCCCACTTAAATCAAGTACCTTTATGAACAAGAACACATATTTTTCACCTTTTACAATTTAGTCCTAAATACCAAATTGAACACCTAATCGATAAAATTTCTTAACGAAAATTTCACACAATTTTTCTACTTCGGATTCATGTTTTTCAAAACCACTGTTCCATTTAGGCCCTAATTCAGGCTGTCACACTTTATGGTCGAAAATGTAGAACACCATTGTATTGGACTAAGCTCAATGAAAATAACATACAGGGGGTTGACTTGATTAAAGTGACTGAACAAAAAGTGAAAGTAATTTGAGAAAATCTGAAAGCAGTGTCAGATCGTCAGAAATCGTACGCAGACTTGAAACGGATGAATTTGAGATTAGTGACAAAGTGTTTCTGAAAGTATCGCCGTGGAAGAAAGTACTACAGTTTGGTCGAAAAGGCAAATTGAGTCCGAGGTTCATCGGACCGTATGAGATTATAGAGTGTATCAGGCGGTTACTTATAGACTGTTGTTACCACCTGAGCTACAAAAGATTCATAACGTATTTCATGTTTCAATGCTTCAGAGATATCGATCAGATCCCTTGCATGTGATTGTCCCTGCTGAAGTCGAGATTCAGCTTGATCTTTTGTATCGAGAAGAACCGGTTCGAATTCTAGCTCATGAGATCAAAGAATTAAAAAATAAGAAAATTTCTTTAGTAAAAGTGTTGTGGCTCAAAGACGAGGTTGAAGAGGCTACGTGGGAGCCTGAAGATGTCATAAGACAACAGTATCCGAATCTATGCAACGGGAAGATTTTTGGGGACGAAAATCCCTAAGGAGGGAGAGTTGTAATAGCTCAGTTTAAACCCTAGTCAGAATAGTGGTTTCGAGACCACATATCTAAGTCAGAAAAGTATTATTATATTATTTTTCATGTTTTTTATATGTGAAGTAGCATGTGTGAAAGTTTTGTGTAACACCCTTAACCCATATCTGTTGTTGGAATGGGTTACGAGGCATTACGATACCAAAGACAACATTTAAATAGCACACTTACATATAAAGAAGTGTAACACCCTGATTTTTAGAATTTTCATGATTTCTTTGAGAATTTGGTAATTTTTCTTAAATTTGGTATTTAGTTATGCAATGCATGATTGAGAGTGTAATGGGCCAATGGAAGGCCCATGTGTTGACAAAACCCGATAGAATTTTTAAATTTTGGACTCAAGGAATTAGGGGTACTGGACAGGTGGCCTTATTAAAAGATATGGGAAAAAGGTAACAAAAATGAGCTCCTGGCAAAGTGGCTAAGTGACGCCACTTAGTTGCTAAAAAAGTGGCGTGTAAGTGGAAGGGAAGAGGCCAAGGTTCGACTCACTAAAGAGGTAATTATGTTGTTTATTTTTGTGTCTTGAGCAGGCCAGAATTTGAGCTTGATAGGAACTCTGTTGACAAGAGTTTGAATTGGTCATGAGCTAAAATCAAGGAGTGATAAGGGGGAGGATAATTGGGAGAGATTTTAGGGGAATTTGAAAGTGGAGAAGTGGTGGCCGGCCAAGGGAGTGTGTAGTGCTAAATCGGCAATTTGAGTTGAATTTTGTCACTTTCGGCATTCTTTTCCCTTGTGCCATTTGAACCACACCAAAATCCCTCTCGTTTTCTTTCATTTTTTCTCTCCCACATTCTCTTTTCTCTCATTTCTTTCCCCTTTAACCTCTAGAAAAGCCGAACCTTATTCCTCTCCCTACTTCTCTTCTTAGCCTAACACTCTAATTAAGCCAAATCCCGAAAGTCATCTTGTGTCGTTTACTTTTGAGCCAAACTCTTCATGCTTTCTCCATCTCTTGTAGTCGATTCTTGCAACCTTTAAACCCTAATTCCCTGTCGACAAAATCACTGCAAAACTACCATCTCGAATCACCTTCTTCTCCCTTAAATCAAAAGCCAAAAGTACAGCACTTGTGGAGACTTGGTGGCCGAATCTTAAGTTCTTTGTGGTGCGATTTCTGCTAGTGTTTGGGAGCCTGGTTTGTGTCGAATCTGAGTCAGTATGGGATTGGAATCATTGGCGTAAGTGAACCCTTGGTAAGAGTTGGAAACCTTCGTTATATTTTGGTACTATGGAGTAAGAAAAGTCGGAAACCCCTGTGTTTAAGGAGGCTATCATTTTGAGGTATAAGCTTTAGTGGGCCTTTTCATTCGGTTTTTATGGTTTTATGTAGTGAAATAGACCATCTTGGAGGAGCAGCAAGGCTTGTAGAATCGGTGCGGATAAACTTGGATCTAATCATCGGATCCTGTAGAGGTAAGTGATCTATGGCTAATAGCGGTTTTGGTCGATTGTGAATAGGGGGCTATTGTGTATGTTGTTGATGGTAAAGATCTAACTTGGTAAATAAATGATTGTAGAACAAACGCGTAGTGGATTTTGGGAAGCGATCGTCACTTAACAGGTGTGTAACGAACCCTCGTAGTAGCTTAGATTAATAGTTACTGAAAAGCCGAAATGCTGAAATTCTAGTATTTCAGGAACATGTGGTTGTGCGAATGGTTATAGATGCGATAAATGCAATAAGATCGGTGATTGGATCGATGGAACAGGTAAGGGCACGATTTTACACACGATGGTAAGTTGGGCCTCGATGGGCTAAAATAGTGCCCAATGGGTTTTCGAGCCCATTTGGGTAAAAGTGGTAGAAAATAAAAACTAGTTAAATTGCATGTCAAGACCGTTAAAACCGTTATAGAATATAGGCTAAATGGGCCTAGATGGATAATTGGCTGCGTAGGGCCCATTAGGGGTTTTGGGCCCAAGAGCTGGAATTGGTTAAAATGGATTAAAATTATCGTTCAAACATACGAAATTGATGAATGAGCATAAAAACCCTAATAAATGATAAAATTACGTAATTACCCTTATAACATGAAAATGACTATTTTGTCCCTAGGTGAAAATGACCATTATACCCCTAGGGTCTTATTATGATTATGATGCTTGTGATGTTGTTATTGTTCATGATATGCCATGATATGCACATGATATGCTAAGATATGTATATGATATGCCATGTTATACTCATTATATGCATGGGTTGGGTTTATATGAATGGAGGAAGTGTTAAAGGGCTCCCCAGTTATTAAAAGAGGCTAGGCCTCCAGTTTTATGATAAAGCAGCTATGCTACCAGTGGAGAGTTTGGTTGGGTGGGTTGAGTTATTCCCCACATAGAGAGCTTGGTTGGTACGGGTAGAGAGTAGCGGATGGTGGGTTGAGTAGTCTCCCCAAATGGGCTTGCATACATTTATTGATATTACATGTGATATTAGAATGGGCCTACGGGCCATACCGTTATACGAAAGGCTTCAGCCCAGTGATATGATTTATGAGAAAGGCTTTAGCTCAGTAATCGTTATACGAAAGGCTTCGGCCCAGTGGTTGTTGAGACTGAATTGGGGCTTAGGCCCAGTATACTGATATTGTTTTGGGCTCTAAAAGGGCTTGTTGCACACTGAGCTTCCAAACTCACCCTTTCCTTAACCTTGCAGGTGAGCCTTGTTGTGGAGACTTGGGAGCCGGAGGGGATTCAGAGTGGCCATGGTGACCGTTTTCGGATTATCTTCATAAAGTACTTGGTTTTTTTTCTTTAAAATTTACAATTTAAGTATCATTATTTGGTTTTGGGATGTAATAAGCCATTTTAATTATTTTTCTGGGATTATTTTTTTATTTTATACTTTATTATATTTTACAAATCTGATATGGGTTTGAAATGGGCTAGACTTAAGACGCGTTTTCAAAATGATACATGTTTTCAAAATAACGCAATGTTGTAATAAAACGATTTATGAAAAACATCTACTTAAATAAACTCCAACTCAATTTGTTTTCCAAAAATCTAACCCTAAACTAAAGTGTGGCAATGGTTGTGGGCATGTCTAAGATTGGATCCAATCAAGAGCTTGGTACTTAAGCAGCCTACATGGCTCACCTCCTCTGTTTTGGATACCTACCTGGTGCACAGCTTCCATTCACTTTATTAGCAAAGATAACCTTTTTAAAACACTAAGAAAGACTTTCGATGAAATATGGGGTTTCTTAAATAGTTCAGTGTGATACGTCAGATCTGGCCATAACGTTTGGGCCGGGTTTGGGGTGTTACAACAAGCCTCTAATCAAGTAAAATTTTAAACATATAATTAAAATAATCTCTTTCAAAACAATTCATATCGTGTAATTGACCAAAAATGCAATCATATCATTCGAATGTGAAAGTAACCATACTTCAATTAGTTCAGCTCTCTATGCAGCAACCATGCTTTTAATTTGCACAATATTCAACCCTAATAAAGTTTTATTCTAAGAGTATTATCAACTCAAACCCATCAATTAAATAATAGCATATGCGTAAGAATCACCAAATAAGTCAATAACCATATAACTTTATACAATTGGTGTTACTATTCATTTGGTCAAATACTATACCTATAGCTGAATATGCATAACCATATTACTAATTGCACTTTTTGTTTATTTCATCATCTTAACAATTAAATTATCACCTAAAGAAATATACAAAAATCTGCTATCCTTACAAATATTCACCAAGGCTGAATCATTCAAAAGTGTATATATATATATATATATATATATATATATACACTTTTGCATTTCATAAATTATGCAACTATACTAAACTAGCAAAGCATAATATCGAAATTTCACATAACTATATAACCAGCCATTTTCGCATGGCAATTCGAATATACACATCATTCAAAATACAAAAGTTAACTTAGTTAACTTAGTCTAACCTATACATGCCATAGGTTGAGTTTAAAAAATTACTACCGAAATAAAAGATAATGTGATAGGATTTCTGATGATCTCCGAGCTTGAAGCTGACTTCGAACGTCTATAAAACATAAAAAAGTAAAATCCCAAAGTAAGTTTCCAAACTTAGTAAGTCATTAGCTATTATACAAAATCTTAACGTCTCAAATCAAAATCAACTAACTATTATACAAATATACCACATTCAACAACAATAGGCCAAATATTTAAGTTATCCCTTTTTAACAACTTACTATACATAACCAAAATAAAATATAGTAAGCACATATTATCACTCAATTTACATACTCAATTCCAATATTCATATAGCATTTGACTAAATTTTGAAATCATACCAATCATAAACTGAATATGTATTAACTCAATACACATACACTTATACATATCTCAATCATGCACACTTTTAGCATTAATTCTCCATTACTATCTATGTTACATTCACCAAATTACTACTTAACCTTTAATATCAATTCACTTTCATACGTACCTTTATAATAAAACTATTCAATATTTAGATAACCATACACGTACGCATACCTATTTGGCCGAATACAATGTAAGGTTACCTAGCTCAATTTCACTTGAACTTCTTCCATTTTGCTCGAATCCTTATAAACATAGCTTGGAAACTAAAACACTGGCATTAAGCCTGCTAGGCACTATACCTGAATCTAACACCGGTACTTAGCCTGCTAGGCACTAAGCCTGAATATGTTCACCGGCACTAAGCCTGCTAGGCACAAAGCCTGAATATGTTCACCGGCACTAAGCCTGCTAGGCACGGAGTTCGAGCATCCCAAATATATAGTTCATACCATCACATTTTAAACCATTAGCATTCATACTTTTCTATACTGATCATGTTATCTTTCATATGCCGAAACACTGATAAAAGTCATTGCTAAGCAACTCTCTAATCAATTTCACAATCAGCAAACACAAATATACCATAGCTTAACAATTTACTAATCCAAATCACATTCGGCAAGTACCATTATACCATAGCTAAAGAAATTCAATACTTCAAAATTACATTCGGTAATGATTAAAAAATTTCTAATATTTCAATTCAGCACTTATATTTTGCATTTTATTAAAATTAAGTACATCCAATAGCTTACAGACTTACCTCGACAAATTTCGTACAATTATGTCAACTACTCGGCCAACTTCGTTTTCCCTTGGTCTAAGTCTCGATTCCTTGGATCTTGAGCTTGAATTAGAGATTTCAAATGGCCGAATGCTCAACAAGCTTTCTTCATTTCTTTTCTTTTGAGTTTTGGCAAAAACAAGAGCAAAATGTCTTTATTTTCATGTTTATTTCATTTAATAAACATTAATAAACCATTTCCAAATTTAGCCTTATTAATATCATCACCATTCCACTATCTCATGTCTAAAAATGTCCATGCATTATTTCAATGGTGTAATTACAAGTTAAGAACTCCACAATATAAAAAAAATAGCAAAGTAGTACTTTAACAATTAGCTAATCACTTTTAAAATCTTCGCAATTAAATCCTTTTCATTAAATTAAGCACACAAACGATAAAATTTTTATATAAAATTTTCACACATACTAATTCACATATAATAAGCACACAAAATAATATAAAAATATTTTTTTGAGTCGGATTCGTGGTCTCAAAACCACCGTTTTGATTAGGGTCTAAATTAGGGCTGTCACATTTCGTATGAAAATTTGTTCGTTTGTGTGATTAATTTGCGAAAAGGACTAAATCGCATAAAAGGTAAAAGTATCATGTTATATGTTCAATGTGTTTATTGGAGTTGGCTTTTGAATAGTATGGCCTTAAATGGTAATTAGACCATTTGATTTGTTAATGGACATTAATGACCAACCATTATATGTTTATAAAAGGTTTTAAATAAGGTTAAAATTAGAAATTGATTATTAATTGATTTATAATAAAACAAACACAAATTAATAGCCATTTTATGTTCATTCTTACTGAAAATACAAAGAAAGAAACGGGTTTTTGGTGTTTTAGCATTCGACACTTCTCTTAGGTGATTAAGGTATGTTTTCATTTGGTTTTTCATAATTTTTATGTTTTTGAGATTGTTGCTTAGTCTATTATTGAGCCTATGTTTCAATTTGAGAAATTGATGAAGATTGCAAAATGTGATATTGATGAATTTGTGAGTTTGATGTTGATAATTAGCGATGAATGAAAGATATGTATTTGATAGACATGTTTAGTCTTTGGATTTTTGATGAATTTAGCTATTTTGGGCTAAATTGTGATAATGATATTTTGAGGGACTAAAATGTAAAATTTATGAAATATGTAGGCTTGGTTAGACTAGGGGAAAATTAGGCCTAGCTATGGTAATAAGAAATTATGTGAATTTGATGGTTTCATGAACTAGGGACTAAAGTGTTAAAATGTAAAAATGTGAGGGCTATTTTGCAAAATACCCTAATTATGTGTTTATGGATTGAAATGATTGAGTGTGAGATTGAATGAGTTAATCTTTAATATGTATAGATTAAGAAAAGCGAAATTCAGATTTGGATCGCGAGAAATCGAAAGTCGACGAATAATCGACTCAATTTGACGTATCACACTCGAGGTAAGTTCATAGGTAGTAATTTACTTTAAATGAATGTTAAATGCATTGATATTGTACGAATTGTGATGAATGAAATTTTAGATGAGATGGAAATAGTGAATGTGATGTTAAGAATGTGGATAGTGATGGAAATGAAATGTGAAAGACCTCGGTTGAACTATAGGATTAGTTTCGAAATGCTAGTGCTTGTCATTAGGTTATGAGTTGGCTACGGGCCATGATATCAGCACTACAGGTGCGAAAAATACCTTGATTTGGCTGTGGGCCATGGTATAGGTATTGTATGGGAGTTACATTGAGTTGGCTACAGGCCATGGTATAGGTACTCCAGGATAAGTTACCTTGATTTTGCTACGAGCCATGGTATAGGTACTTATCGATCAAAATATACATGTATCCGATTCTGACTTCGAATGGTTCAACGAAAAAGCAAAGGTTGTAAATGAGTAAAAGAGATTAATACGAATTAAACAGGTACGTACGATATCTATACAAGATTTATTGAGATAAATTAATGAGATGCATTGAGAAAGGCTTAATAAGTAGTATAAACCATGTTATGAGACATGGATAAAGGTTTGTGGTATTATATATTTGGTCTGAAATCATGTAAATGGATGATTTATAATAGAATTTATATATTGAATTACTTACTTGTGAGCTTATTAAGCTCTAAAGCTTAATTGGTTTGTTTATTTCTATTTTATAGATCATCAAAGCTACTAGAGGCTTGGGAATTGTCGAGGATCATCATCGCACTATCCGAATATACTTGGTACCTTTTTGTAGTAGTAAATTGCTAAGTATGGCATGTATAGGCTAAAGGTATTTTGAATATATTTTGAGTTGTAAATATGTTATGCCAAGTGATTTGGCTAACTAATGGATGAGATTATGCTTAGAATTGGTTTGTGACTTGTGTTGCATTTTGGTATGTTATATAGTGCATATATGGCTTATTTGGAAAATGGTCATTGTGGTATGAAATAAGTAGTGACTTGGTAAGTTTTTGATATAAATTGAAATGGATATTGAATGAGTTATGGAACATGTATTTTTATGTGAATATAGCTTATGTTTCGGCATGATTTAGAATGGGAAATGAGTATGATTTTGGTTGATTATATTATGCTTTGAATGATGTATGAACTAAGGTTGAATTTGGTCAAAATTGTTGTATATTTGGTATTAGAATTATGCTTCTAGGTTCAAGAGAAATTGGGTGAGAAATTGGGTATTGGAATATAGCTAATTTGGACATATGACACACGGGCGTGTCTGGTGATCGTGTGGCCAATTCAGGATGACACACAGGATGGACACATGGGCGTGTCTGGTGACTGTGTGATCTAGTCAATGTGGCACACAGGCTAAGGTAAGATTTGAGGCACGGTCGTATAGAGTACACGGCCTAGCCACACGGTCGTGTGCCCTGTTTTAGAGGAAAAATTTTCTAAGTCTCATAGAAGTTTCAAATGTTATCGGTTTGGTCTCAACCCCTTTCTAATGTATGTTAAATGTCCCGTAGACCTTCTAAAGGGACTATAAGGTCATGAATGACTATGATGTGATAATGAATGATGTATGTATATGAAATGATTGTATAGTGATATGTGTTGATAGGTAATGTCTCGTAACCCTATTCTGGTAATAGATACGGGTTAGGGGTGTTACAACTAGCATGGACTCATACCTTATAACTATTCCTTCCGTAATTACCACTTCTATTTCACTTATTATCATAATCTGACGGTGAGTACTTGTCTATTTATTTTCATGTCGAAGTTTGCCTGTCCTATACGGCGAAAAGGGCATTTGGGCGAACACTACTTCACCATTAGTACTTCTTTATACTATGTGCCATATTCATATATATACTCTTACCAGTACTCATTGATTCGTCATACTTACCTTTCTTTAGAGTTAGTCATAAGCTTTGTTCTTTTAGAATATCCTATACGTTGTATATACCAGAGTTCACCAAGGGTTCCTTTCCTTTAGTTTAGAATCTGCCAAACTAGGGCATCACTAGCGCAATAAAAAAGTCTTTACACTTAATCGAGTGCTAACGTTGAGCACTTGAAACTTACCCTTAAGCCTTACTTTTATAAACAACACTTAAATAACCAAGACTTCGCTGGGAGGGATGTAACAGCCCGAATTTAGGCTTAGTCAGAATAGTGATTTCGAAGTCACTTCTTGAGGTTTAAGAAAATTATTTTAGTGTTAATTTATGAGTTGTGGTATTTTTATAAGTATGCATGAAAATTTTGGTGAATTAATTTACGCGATTGAAGGCTTAATCGCGAAAAAAGACTAAATCGCATAAAAGTAAAAGTTGCAAATTACTAGTAAATTGTGTTAAATAGCTAGAGAATAAAAGTTTGAGGGTTTTAAATGGAAAATAGACCCTTGAATGTGAGGTTGGCTGGCCATTGAGAAGCAAGGGAGACAAAATGCATTAAAAAGTCAAAATTTTATGGTATTTGGAGACAATTTTGACTAGTTTTATTATTAAACAAACAAAAGCTATCATTTTTTTTCTACCTTCTTCTACCACCGAAAATCACCATGAAAATAGCCATTTGAAGCTTCAAAAAATTGCAGCCACTTATTTCTTCTTCAAGTAAGTGATTCTTAAGGCCTCTCTTGAAGATTTTTGTATTTTTGTAACTCTTGTAGGATGAGCTACATTTTGAGGGGTGTATTGTGTAAAATGGTTGAAAGTTTAGAACGTTTCCATGATTGAATAAATGTTGTTTTTTGGGTTTTTATGGAAGAAAATGAGTCCTAGTTGTTAAATAAACAACTTTTGTAAAAGGGTGTTCAAGAAAAACACCTAAATGGGACTAGATTGTAAAGTTGATAAATTGTTGATATTTGTATGAAATAATGAGAATTTGGGGCTGCTTTGAGAGTGAAAAGAGTTTAGCTATGCTTGTTTAAGAAGGAAATTCAATAAAAATCGATTTCTGAGCCTAGGGGTAAAATGGATATTTTGCCAAAGTCTAGGGGCAAAATGGTCATTTTTCCAATATATGATTTTTGATTTGTTTAGGTTAAATTGGTGATTAAATTAGTAAATTTTCATTATTATAGATCAAGATTTACCCAATCTGAACCTAGACCGGGGGAAGGCCAAACAAATCAATTAAAACAAATCGTCATCTTCATTTTGTATACCAAGGTAAGTTGTAGGTAAATAATACAATATTTCTAACTTTTATGCATGAAATCATTGTATTGGAATAAATTGATAAATTGTATCTATGAGATGCTTAAGAGAGTATTGTTTGAGCATGAATTGTTGAATGATAATGTTTGGTTATGAAATGATGAGAATATTTGTTATAGAGTCGACTTGAACAGTTGGAATAGAATTGGATATTCATGCCAGGACATTAGGTAATATGTGTGCTAGTGTAAGACATGTTTGAGACACGCATCGGCCACATTTCGAGAGCCAATGTAAGACATGTCTAGGACATACATCGGCTTTGAGACGAGAGCTAGTGTAAGACATGTCTGGGACATGCATCAACCTCGAGATATTCAAGCTAGTGTAAGACTTGTCTGGGACATGGCGTCAGCTTGTTACATTTCAAATGTAAGACCTGTTTGGGACATGGCATCGACACCGATAGATGAGGGCCAGTGTAAGACCTATCCAGGACACGGCATCGGCCTCGATACCTTGAAAGTCAGTGTTACCTGTCTGGGACATGACATCGACTTGATATGTGAGCTAGTGTAAGACCATGCCTGGGACATGGCATCGGCTCAAGACCCCACATAGGAGGCTTATTGAATATCCAATCATATTTTAAATAGTTCAACGGGAAAACTTAAAATTTTATGCTTAGTTGTGAGACATCATGATGATCTCTGCAAGTGGTACAGGTGCCTAAATGTAATGCTTGAAATGTAAGCTCAATAGCATGTTGTGTAATTAATAGAGGACGAAATCGAGTAAGTTATGTTGTAGCTATTCTTTGTAACATGCATGATTTGTGATGCAATGAAAGTTTATCATGACTTGGTAAAATTGTTGTTATTTATTTGCCTATAACTTACTAAGCTTTATGCTTACCCCTCTCCTTTCCCTTTTCTTATAGTGCCGCCTAAGTAATTTGAGGATCCAAGGACGTCGGAGGCAACGTACACACTATCAATTGAAGTTCTCGGTACAGTAATGTTCTATGTTTTGAGTAATGGCATGTATAGGTTAGATGGTCATTTTGGTGTAACGTACACTAGTGAGCCAATTGTGTTAGTCATTTATGACATTTAAGTTCATTTTGTAAATGGCCATTAGAATTGGTTGAAATGGTTCTAGTTATTATTAATGAAATGAGAATGAGTTCAAAGAAAGGTTGAAGTTATTCATGAATGTATGTACTAGCAGTAGAAATGTGGATGATTGGTTGGATTGTTATTCATTAATGTGCTGGAATGCCAAATTATGGTTATATGTTGAGTATAAAAACCCTGGTATGTTAGGCTATGTTTTGGTCATGTTTCAGGGTGGCAAAGAGGCTTGGTAGATAGCCTATTTTTGTCCACATGGGTAGGCACACGGGCATGTGCCTAGGCCATGTGCGACCACGAACGTGCGATTAGGCCGTGTGCCCCATACACCTTGCATGGATAGAATTAAATGTCATCAGTGTTCCACACGAGAAAGAGACATGGTTGTGTGTTTCAGCCATGTGGAGGACACGGCTAGCACACGAACGTGTGCCACGGCTGTGTGATTGCTGACGTCAGAAAAAGAATACCCAGGTTTTTGCACATGGCCGCGACACATGCGTGTCATGGTCGTGTGAGGGACATGGGCTGGGCACACAGGAGTGTGCCAGGCCGTGTAAAAACCCCTGTAAGTTTAATGTTAGAAATTAAATCTGCATGGGCGAAGGGCACGGGCGTGTCCCTAGATTTCCTAGGCCGTGTAAGGTACACGGGCCATTAGCACGACCATGTCTTGAGGACACACAGGCGTGTGCCCTGTATTTAGTGGAAATTTTCAACAGTTTTCTAAGTGCCCAAAATGGTCCTGGGTTATTTCAAAACTATGTTTTAGACCTCATAGGCCCACGTGAAGGATCGAAGAGACATGTTTAAAAATTTTTTAAATTGGGACACATTTCGGAGGTACAAGAATGAAAGGTTGCATACGTTTTAGTTAGGTAATGCCTCATACCCCGTTCCGGTGTTGGATATAGGTAAGGGGTGTTACACGAGATGTTACATTAACATCTATCAAGTAGAAGCTTTAGTTATACTTCAACTCAGCCATATAAGCACCATGACCTCAAAGCTTAAATTGCAATATGATGGGCTTCTAAGGCAATGGTTCCATTCCGACACAACAGATGAAACGTATGGGTCTCCAAGCGCTATAACATCATTGTTAGGGGTGAGCAAAATTTAATTCAATTCGAAAGCCTTGATAAAAAAATTCAAATTTTGAATTAAATAGTTCGAGTTATTTAGATCAACTTGAATAAAAAATAAAAAAAATATTTTAACTCGAATATGAATTACACAATTTGAATTTATCCGAAAATCTGAATAAGAAAAGGAAAAACTACGTCGTTTTGATAAATGTTTACCTTTTCTAAAGTTAAAAGGCAAAATTACTTCGTTTTGATAAATGTTTACCCATTAAGTTAAAAGGCAAAACCATTATATTGTTTATGTAGCTAAATAATTTGTACTTCGTCTACTAGTTAAATATTCGGTCCATGTAAACGAAATATTGAGTATAAATAATATGATTTGTTACTTCGACTCAATTTGACTTGAAATTTTTTGACTTGATTCGATTCGATTCGGAAAAAATTTCAAATTGAGTTTGATTGCTAAAATGGAATTCAGTTCGACTAATTCGAATTTTTTAACTCGATTCGACTCGGCTCAATCAAATACCCACCCTTAATCATCATCAACTCAATTTTTTTTTAAGCTTTCACAATGTCTACCTCAAATATAAACACAAGTGAACCTATCCTTACAAATTTCCAACCCTAAACCTTACAAAAAAAACCTAAAAATCTAAAACTCTAAAATTTAAAAAACATAAAATCTTAAACTCTAAAAAGTCCTAAACTTTAAAAAATCGAAAAAAAATAAAATGTGTCCAATAAAACGTATTTTTAGCTAACATTATAAACACGTGAATCCGCGAGTTAAAACATTTTAAGGACATATATATTAAATATTTACCCATTTAACTCTACCGCATATAAAATCCATTAACGTAAATCAAACAATGTTAGTTTAAGTTTTAATTTTTTTTAATGTAGCAAACAAAAAGCTTTTTTGAATTCAAATTTAAATATCTCACAAACCTAATCAAAATCTATCTTAATTATTATTAAAAAAATAATTTGAAAAGCATAAATTCAAATTACATCGAATTTAATTCAACCATATCAAAATGATTAAACTTACGTCGAAATCAATTTACCTTTTTAAGAAAATCTGACATTAACTTCAATCTGAATGAGACTCGAAATAAACTAAAATTCAAGTCAAACTTAATATAGTTTTAAGTTCAAGAAAGCTCCGTCATACCCACTCAATTGTATTACACTGTATGTTAAAATTTAGATTAATCGATTCAATTTAATTAATTAATTAATTACTTCGAATTATCTAATTAGATCAAAAGTTAATTAATAAATTTGTGAAAATTTAATTATGGATTAATTTAATTTAAAATTAAATAATTAATTCAATCAATTGAACTTCATAATTAATAATATAAATTATATATGATTTTAATTTAATTAATTAGATCAAATAAATATTATTAATTTTTTATATATATTTTGTATTTGTTTTAACAAAAAAACAAATTTTAAACTGAATTATCCAAAATGTTTTGGTTCAATTAATTTTTTTTTAAAATTCAATACAATTAACTATTAAAAATTCGTTTCATTCAATTAATACTTACTCGATTTCAACACCTAATATCACCAACATCCAAATCTTTCAAATCTTCATATGAGGAATAATACATAAATTATAAATATTACAAAAGTCCATATTTAATAAACCTCAAAATGCCAAAATAAAGAAACCCTAAAATATTTTAATTTCAAAATAAAAATTACTGATCAAGTGCATTAGGCCCAGTACAGTAATTAAGGATATGATTCCAAACCCACTGAACCAAGTACCTCCGTCGGATCCCGTTCATGTTAAACGTGGCACCATCTTTATCGTTCAATAGCTGTCCCGTGTAAGATCCACCTCCCCCAGTTCCATAAATACCCTCACATAAATCCGCTATTTCCACCGGTGCCACTGGGTCTTGGCCGGCATACCAGGCGTTCACCAACGGGTTGGTTGCTAGTTCAGCAATTTCGTGTCCGATCACGCTTATCATCCCGTCCACTCCTACGTCACCGTTGGGTGACTTTAACGGCTTGAACCCCGTCATGTATTTCGGCACGGCGAAGGGATAAGCGCATACCCCCGGGCAAAGCTTCGCCGAGTTACCCACCCATGCGTATGGGAGCGTGTAACCCACAATGGATGGGAATGTGAAATAATGGAACCCACATACTTGGCCACAAAAATCCTGGACGTACACGTCATCGGATGTGAGCAAGAGGAAGAGCCCGCTCCTGGGGTTTATCGGCAACGGCTTTGTACTCGCTGTCACCGCGCTTTTTATCACCGACTGTATCGACAAGCGCGTCAGTTTTCTCCCGTGCGAGTAAAATCGGTCGTTCTTCTCTTCCCCTAAATGCACAGTATGGGAGATGTTGGCGCCCGTTTGGTCCGTATAAAGTTGTACGGTCTTCCACCAGGCGGCAACAGAAGGGTGCTTGGCATCAACGGCAGAGATTGAGTTGATGAACTCACGGATGATCTTCTTCTGAGATTTTTGCCATCGGCCGTACCAAACTATGTGTACGGTGATGTTGGCGGTGAGAACTGGTCCCATATGGTATCTCATCTGGACGAACTCTGATGAGCCCTCGAATTTCTTGGAGCTTCCCAACGTTAAATCGGAGCTGTTGGGTTTTAAGTGAGGCCATGGACGGTATCCAATGACTGGAGTTACCATCAGCAGTACAGACACTGCGATGAGGCTGAGAAGCACCGGAAATTGGTGCATTTTAGCAGGTGGAGTTGAAGAGAAGAAAAGGGAAATGGAAGGCTATAGTAGCAAGTGAGGGTCGTGGAAGATTAGGAGTAGATATAGAGAGTGAGAAATTTAATTTGAAAACGTAAAAGAAATAAAAAAAAAATAAAAGGAGGAAAAGGTGAAAAAAATGGAGAAATTTTACAGGGCATTGATTTGCGGGTAGTGGAGGACAGATAGATTCTTTTAAAGCGAGGATGGAAGAGTAAAGAGGGGAAGAGGAGGTGGGGTTGAGAGTGGGGGCATTATTATGATCACCATCATGATGGTCGTTGCCGTGTGATTTCATGTGATCAATCTGATCTGATCTGATCGGGCGGGAAAAATATGGCGGATAAGGAGGATGGTTCGGGGGATTCAGAATATGTGCTTGAGACATGATTTTATTTTGGGTAAATTATACTAACATTAATTTAATTTTGATTTCAAAGATAAAATAGTCAATTGACTTTTAAAAAAAAATAATTTAGTTTTATTAACAATTTTTTATTATAGACATAATGAAAAGTTGATATGGTATCTTACTATGTAAACAACCTCGTTTTAAAACTCTAGTTGAGTTGGGTAATAAAAGAAGAAGAAGAAAAAAATTTTAGAGTGATTCAGTAGCAACATGAGGTTGTGGAGCAAGCTTCACAAAGAATAGTCTCGACAACGAGAACGGTCGAGAGTTTTTCTTCTTCATATCCAACCAAATGCACCATCTCATTGCTGGGTGAGGCGAGATTAGAAGGTAGAGAAGGAGACAAAAGTTCAATCTGGGTTTTGGCAATCGCCAATCCGCAACTAAATGTTTTAAAGCTAGCATCATCGATCTTCCTAGATTCCTCGTCGATTTTGATTTGAAGCTTCATAACATCGCATCAAGCAGGAACTCCGATTAAACCGATGCCAATGTTCGGATCTTTCTTATCAAAGGAACTGACATTATAAGGATTGTTGTAGTGGTCAACGATGTTTTTGTGGTAAAGATGTGGAAAAATCTAAACGGGTCGTGATGGAATCTCCCTTGACATTTGCCTAAGAATTCGTTTCAATGTCAATCTCAACATTTTTGCCATCAATTTTCAATTTTCATTACCAAAGAAAGAACTTTTCCAGGTTCTGTTAGGGTTTGTGTTTTGCTTGCTTTGTCATTGGCAAAAGAAATTTCCCATTTTGGGCCGTGATTTTGGATAAATTTTGGGTAAACTTCATGTCAATCTACCACATCAGCTAATTGAGTTAATTGGGTTTCCACACGTCAACTAGTTAGCGGACTACGTCACCTGTCCTGTTAGGCCTGTAATAGAAAATGTTAATGAGTGATTGATTTGTCACTTTTCAATAATATTAGTGAATGATTTATTATTTTTTAAAAATTAAGTGACTGAATTAAAAGTTGAGTGATGGTTTACCATTAAAATTAAAATTTTATGTTGTGGCTCACTGTTGACCTTGGTATGAATTTTGGACTAGGACCACGGGGGTATCCTCTTGTCTCGCCGCTATGGGGATCAACGCTTCGCTGTGTTTTATCGAGCAACCAACCAATCCATAATATGCATTTTTGTCTATGCTTTGTCTTATTGTAGCTTTTTAAGATAATTGGACTGGTAAGGCATAGAAAATACACTAGATTATGACTTCATTTATTATTGAAGCGGAAGCATATTTTTCAATCCAAATTTTGAATAATAATAGTATAGAAATTAAATACTTAAATTAAAAATATTGATACTTAATTTTTTTTTCTACATGTAAATTATTTTTTTAAGTTGATATTTTCATCATTAAAAAAAAAAAACTTAACTCATAAATTGGCACGTAAACTTGTTATTTTTTTCATTTTGATACCTAATTTTTTTATAAGTGATACTTAAATTACTTTTTTCTTAAATTAGTACCTCTATCATTGTCAAACTGTTAAGTTTTCTTTTTAAAGATAACCAATTAAACTGTGTAGCAAAAAAAAAACAAAATTATTATTTTCTTTATATATTTAAAATTTATTAAAAATTCATAAAAATAAAAAATTTAAAAATAGTGAGAATCGATTCAACTAGTTCAATCAGTTTTTTTAGCTCGGTTTAACTGAGTTGTATTGGTTCGCGAGTCAAACAATTCAACTCCTATCTCTGGACCAATTCTCAATCCAACCTAACGATTTGGTCTGGTACTAAAAACATTGTTTTTGATCGATGAAAGAGCATTT
Organism: Gossypium stocksii; assembly: GCA_020496765.1. NCBI lineage: Eukaryota > Viridiplantae > Streptophyta > Magnoliopsida > Malvales > Malvaceae > Gossypium > Gossypium stocksii. The sequence goes on from CM035625.1 coordinate 35,621,859, forward strand.
TGATTCCTTCAAGTTAAGTAGACGTGGCAATTTATGATTTGTTGAAAAAATTTTTAATGGATATAACATTTTGATGTAAAATAAGTAGCACAAGAATATTTTATGTACCACTTGTGATAAAAAAAAAAGTTTAGGTACCATCACGGCTTTCTTGCTCTGACGTATAGTCATACGAATCACAAGGAGTGCCGGCTAAATATTCGGATGTCCCTAATTGTCGCTCATCTATATCTTCCAACAAAATTATTGTTTTGTTTCTTTGTTGGTAAATCTCTAGCATAAGCAATATTTGGTTCTCCATTATGTCCTATTGTTCGTATACTCCCTCCTCGTACACTTCGTCTTCATTCCATAGGTTCATCAGATCTTCATCCCTCTCATATGTATACTTACTCGGCTTAGGTGGGAGTTCATTCAAACCCTTGGGTTGCTTGTCCTTATAATCATATCTCCATTGACTTGTCGAATCTCCATACAATCAACTCAATTTGGATAGTTCGTACACAGACCTATAAAATTCAATGTTCATGATTAAATCTGATAATCAACACAGTAAAAAAATTAAAAAAATAAAAATATTTAATTAACTAAAAAATTCAAAATAAAAATAATCAACAAGGTAAGTAAAAATAATAATCCTAATAATATTTTTGCACACTAAAATAAAATGAAATAAAATAAAAATAAGTAAAAGTTAAAACACTATCTAGCTCGTCGTCTTTCAATTAATACTATTTTTCAATAATCAATCTGACAAAAATTTCACTGTCGCAATCCTCAGCAACGATGCCAACAACTTGAACATGTTTTCATTTATAGTAAAAATAACACACCAATATATATATACATATATATATATATAATTGAATTGGCGGTGTATGCAAGTGTATGGATCACATTGTAATATAGTAAAGTTTACAACGAAACACTAGTAAATATTCTGAGGATACCCAAAAGATTGTAAATTAGAGAAACTATTAGTAAATTAATTATAGAAAATATTTACTAATCTAATCGAGTCATGAATTAGTGCTGTAAATTCAAATTAAAATATTCATTAAACTAATTAAATTAACTAACCTAAACTAACCTAATGGGCTTTCTTATTTCTAGTGTCGACAACGGGAGCCTCTAGTCTATGATAGAATAAATCCCTAATTATCTAATTAAATAATTAGTTGTCCTAGATTGGGTTGTTTATCACCTTAGCTCAGACTGCCCTTTTGATTTATCTTTACTAAGGATTACCACTTAAGTCACCCTTTTGGTCTCTTCCTAAGCATAAGGATACTCTCAGGGCTCTCCATTCGACACAAGTTATACAAAATAGGATACCCTCCCAGTCTCACCTGTCTCAATATTCTATCAAAGACGTCACTCCCGAATATACTAAGTACTCTTGAACAAACAACCAATTTCAAATAAATAATCACTTAACAAATAAATAAGTTTATTAATTGAATCATGCAAGATATGAAATAAACACAAGAATCTATTCAATTATTCATACAAACACTAATCAATTAGAGAAACGAAATATATATAAAAGAATAAGAGATGGGAGAAATCTCATGAATATATATTAAAGTGTGGATTCGGAGCAATCTCTACTCACAATTGTCTTCACATCGAAATAGAAAAGTTTCGACTACACGAACATGGAAAGAAAAGAAAACTGAATAATAAAATTGCCTATCTAAAACTGCATCCTCTATTCTAGTGACCCTAAGGTTGCTTATATAAGCAATGGGCTACTTAGTGACCACTCAACCCTAGATACACTTAGATACCAATAAATAAAATATTCTGATAAATGCTAGGGTCTAAATATGAAAATATCCCTAAAAGTGCCATCCAAGGATTAGCTTCATTTTGGCTTGCTATTGTCGCAACGTCGTGACGTAGGAAGTCTCCTCATCATGACGTTGCCACTGTGAATACTTTCCGATATTCATCGCATCATCGTGACAAGAAGAAGATCCTCACCACGATGACGAGTGTATTTCGGGCCGTGGTAGCTTCATTGTGCTAGTCTCCCTTGGCTCGCAGCCTGATCATCATCCCTTGCATTCTTGGACTTGAATTGACATCTTACACACTTAATTAGCTCATTAGTCACTCACGAGGCCCGAGTTGGCCTTATGGGTCATAAAAATGGCAGAAATTGCATAAAAATGCTTAATTTATTAATATTTTATTCCTAACCTACTAATAGTGAAATTGCAATAATTAATTATAGAATGCCTAGAAAACAAGCTCATTAAGTGTGGACATGACCTAAAATAACTACTACATTTGATGTCAGGTCAAATATAAACACTATTTTTTGGGAATAATAATTCTATCATTTTTATGAGAGAGGGCTCTACTTTCTCACTAAAAGTAAAGAACATTTTTTTGATTCTGTGTTTGTTTCGAAAGTGTTCAAGCCCACACTCAAAGCAGTTCGTGTACGAGAACAACAGAGAAGGTTGTTTAATTGAAAGTCGGGAATGACAAGGATCCGTCCAGCCCAAAGCATAGGAGCGATTTTGAGAAAAATTTATTATTATAAATATAAAAAACTGGCTCGATTTTCAAATTTTTATTTTTCCACAGTGCAAGAAAATCATTTTTGTAACAGCCTGTTTTTAGTCAAATCAAAATAGTGATTTTGGAACCACAAATCTAATGTTGAAAAATTTATTTTATTATTATTTTAATGTCTACAACATGATAACATGATTGTCTAAAATTTTTGTGAAGAAATTTTATCGTTTGAATGCTCAATTTGATAAAAAGGACTAAATCACGTATAGCGTAAAAGTTGGGTTTTAATAGTTAGAAGTGTTTAATAGCTATGAAACATTAAGTAAAGGTCCTTAAATGGTAAATATACCATTTATAGTGTTAGTGGACTATTATGGAAATGCATTATGAAATATTAATGGTTTTTCATTAAGGTTAAATTAGTAATTTGGTTATTAAGGATAAATAAATAAAACCAAAACAAAATTTTATTCTTTTATCATCTGCTCCATCGAAATTTTAGAAAGGATAAGCCATAGATAGGGTTTTGAGCATTCAACAACTTGGTAGTTTGATTGGTAAGTAATTTTGACTTGATTTTTGACAATTTCTATGTTTTTGTGATCGTTGCAACTAGTTCTAGCTAGCCCAGGGACTATTTTACAAAATTAGTAAAGGTTTAGAGAGTTTCCATTGATGAATGTTGGTGTGTTTTGATGTTTGATGATGAAATATGAAATCTTGTTGTTAAATTTACAAGTTTTATAAAGTAATTTTGAGTAAAAATGCAAAAGAGAGATTTATTTGTGAAAATGTAAAAATGTGTAGTTAAATATGTGAAAAATTGATAAATATGAGTTTCTAGGAACATAATAGTAATTTGGCAAGCATGGGTATGAAAGGAATTTCATGAATTAGTGATTTTGTGAAATAAGGACTAAATTGTAAAAATGTGAACTTTTAGGGGCAAATGTGTAAAATTGCCTAAATATATATTTTGGACTAAATTGAATAAATATATGATTGAATAAGTTAATTTTGATTACATTTAGATTAAGAAAGGAGGAATTCAGACTTAGATCGTGGGAATAATAAAGTACTCGACTAATCGACTTATTTTGTAGTTTTTGGTATTCTAGGTAAGTTCATATGTTTAAATGCATTATATTGAATGTGTATTATACGTTTTGATATTGTATAAATTGTGAAATACGACTTGCGGATACGTTCAGCAACAATTCAACCATGTGGAAATCCCGTTTGAACCTTAGGAATAGTTTAGGATACGAATGTAATGACATTAAGGGTTTACCAAGATGATATGATTAGGGTGTTGGTCTCGTATGTCCTACCGGTGGCTGGGTTTTCGACATGTGTTTTGGTACCTGACAGCTTGTGTGAGCAGCACCGTGTAGCTACGTCTTCACTGACAACTTGTGTGAGCAGACCCTGTGGTAACTTGAGAGCGAGCATATATGTGATATGAGATATCTTCAGCTATATGTGTGGCAGTTAGGTGCAATGTGATCTTGAGTATCCAGTAGTATTTCGAATGGTTCAATGGGTATATCAGAGATGTAGATAAGTATGAGATAGTTACGAGCCAGTATAGGTATGTACATGAATTATTCAAGCACTAAATAGAAGAGACTGTGAGTTTCATACTTTGATCTTGATAATGATCAAGTGAAAGGTTTGTGAATTATTATGATATATGTAATATATTGATTAATGTTTGATTATGTTTATTTGGTATGTTTTAATTTAAGCATATGAGCTTACTAAGCTATAAAGCTTACTTCATTTTATTTCTCCTTATTTTATAGTGAATTCAAGCTAGCTCGGATCTGGGAATCGTCAGAGACTTCATCACACTATTGATCTTCTATTTTGGTACTTTTGAATCTATGTTTCAGTATATGGCATGTATAGGAACTTTGGTCATTTTGGCATGTGTGTTGGTAATATATTTGGCAATTTGAAATGGCTTGTAAATAGTGGTGGTCGATATATGTATAGCCATGTGAGTTGGCTTATTTAAGTATGCTTGATAATGTGTTTATATTGAGCATATGATCCTTTTTATATGAGATGTATATTTAGCTTGAAAATGCTCGATTTTGATTCGGTATTTGGTTGGCTATATGGTTGAATTATGATATATATGATGTATATAGTTTATAGATAATAAAGTATGTGAGATTGATATGAATTTGAATAGGTAAATGGTTGTGGATTGAGTATTGAAATGGTTGGAGTTGAAATGGCATGATTTGTGCATTGAATGATGTTGTTTGGTTGCCTATTTGTGTCTTGAATTGGTACCATTTGAGCTTATGTAGGTATGTACAAGTTGGGTGGCAAAATGGCTTGGTAAATAGCCTATTTTTGTCCACACGAGTAGAGACACGGGTGGGTGTCTTAGCCATGTGTGACACACGGTCATGGTACACGACCGTGTGCCCCCTGGTGTTGCATTTAGAAGCAAGTCAGTATACCCTACAAATATGCTCCAAATGGCCTCACATATGGGCGTGTGATTGGCTGTGTGGCATAAGTCAGTATACCCTATAGGTTTGGCATGACCTAGCACACAGCCTGACATACGGGCGTGTGTGGCTATTTCGAATAGGCACACGAGGTAGACACACAGACGTGTGGTCGGCTGTGTGGCCTAAGTCAGAAAGTTACACAAGGTAGGACATAGGCTGGGACATGGACATGTGATCCCATTTCGAATGTCCACATGGCCTATGACACGGGTATGTCTGGTGGCCATGTGAGACACACGACCTGCTCACATGGGTGTGTGTCCCCTATTTTAAGAAATTTTCCTAGTTTTTCCTAAAGTTATCCTGAGTTATCGGTTTAGTCTCGAACCATTTCTAATGTATGTTTAGGGCCTCGTAGGCTCGTTTAAGGGACAATGTGATTGTGTTTGAATGAGATATGTTTATAAATGAAAATGAATGAGAAATGAATGTATTATTGTGTAATAAGTTTAGTAATGCCTCTTAACCCTATTCCAACAATAGATACGGGTTAGAGGTGTTACAGTTTTCGAACTAGTTTTTTTCAACACTTTTCACAATCTTTATCGTCAAGATGGTCAAATCCATCTTCTGCCCTAATTGAAAACCTTTTGCTTTTTAAGAGGATTAGGTGCAAAGTTTAAGCTACTATTCTTGGACTTCCTTTCACTAGAAATACCTTTCTCCAAGGCTATGGCATCCATGTTTTGTGCTTGAGTGTCCTTTTCTGGCTTGCTTGACGATTTTTCCTTGCTAGCTGAGCTTTTTACAAAATAAGGGAATATATTAGTGAGAAAGAAACAAAAATAAAAATCAAAGTTCTATCGTAGACGAGAACACTTTGTAGTAAGGCCAAAGTTTTTCCTAAGCTCCTTAAAATAAATCTAAATAACTATTAGGAGGAGGTATGTCCAAAACATTTTCATTGTTAGAAATAGTTAAGTCATCACATGAATGTCAAGATTTTCTTCCATAAATCTAAAAGACCTCATAGGGGGACAAGTGCTAAGGCTATAAAAGAAAACAAATTTGAAAAGTCATGCCACTATGCCAAAAATAGAGGAACAAGTATGACATGGGTATGTGCATTTCACACATCATTTCTCTACAATATGAGTTATCTACATGCACTAATAACTTTTCATCGCATAAGGGTTGTCAATCTTTGTCTCGAATGAGGTCACTATATAACCTCCTTTCGACTAGGGGTCAATTGTTATTTTTATATATATATATATATTAACCTCGACCAATGTTAGAATTTTCCTATAAAGGCTTGATTTTCAATAGTATCGGGAAATGCGGTTTTGGAACCCCATTTCCATAAATCAAGTTCGTAAATTTAAAATAGAAGTATTACAGAGTTGATATAAAAATATGGTAAAGAATGGTCAAGTAATTTCATCGATAAAATTGTTAATTAAAGCTCAAGGACTAAATTGAAAAAGTCCAATCGCTATTAAGTTTTAATTAACAAAAGGCTTGAAGACTTAAATAACAATTAAATAAGGGGCCAAAATGGTAATTAAACCATTTTTAACGGGAGTTAGTGGATGATGATGTTAAATTCCACTTAGCTTAATCAAATATTAGTAATGTCAAAACTTTTCCACCATCCACTATAGATAAGAAGAGAAGAAAGCTTCAAAATTATCCCTATACATTCGGTTATTAACTAGGTATGAAAACCAAGCCATTTTCTTGTAATTTTTGTAGATTTATGATCACGAGAGCTTGATTTAGATAGCCCATGTATTAATTTGATCAATTGTTGAAATTTTAGCAAGTTGCCTGTAACACCCCTACCTGACTCGTTCATCAGATCCGAGTATGGGCCTCACTAATGAAACGACCTTAATACACGTTATTTTTAAATCAAATTATTTCTTTTTCCTGTTTATAAAATAAACTTAATAAAGAGGCAAAATTTCTAATTAAAGTTTACTAACACCACTTCACCTTAACACAACCACATAATTACAATATATTTTCCTCCAAGGCGAAGTCCTTAAGGGCATTTCCCCTTTCCTATGTACATGACTTTACTCAAATAAATCTTCGATTCCACCTAATCTAGCTTAGTCCCTCATTGAGTTCCCTGTCCCGCATATCTTGCAATCATAGATCAACCCTTCGTAGTGGGCATAACCCTATTTTGATCCTATCCGTGAGCGGATAGATCGTAGGGCGATTTCTTTTCGACCATTTTACCAACCTACCTTGCTAGATTCATAGAATGTCTTGCCATCCTTATGGACTCCATCCCTTCTTTTACTATCCTCATTCCTTCCACTTGTCCCCGATCTGGGTTTCTTTTTCCTACCATTTACATGCAAGGTAGTCTTTTAGGCCTTCCCTCCTATAGTTTTAGAGGTATCTTCCCTTTGGTGAACATTCTCAACTTTGTTTAGCCCATGGTAGACTCTTTTGTTATCATGATGCCAAAGGACTTGCTAACATTCCATCCTTTAGAGTAACCATCGAGTTCCCCCACACTCAGAGGATCATGTCTTACTTGGTACTATTAGCAGTTGGATCACTTCCTCTTAATCTGCCTTATTCCAGTTAACCTATACGTAGTGTGGCATGTCTGTGTGTGGTGGTCCACTTTGCCCTTTAGTACCTAGCGGACTTCCTTTGATATGAATCATCTATTGTCACTCTTAGGTTGGTTCCTAATGAAACTAGCCATTTGGCTGGTACCCTCTCAGTGGTTGTCCCCTTTATGAGGAATAGTCTTGATAGACATTTTTGTCATTCCCATGCATCATTCTTTGTTAATGGGTTTTAACCACCCTTCCTTTCCTAATGGCTAACCAACGTACATACGATTTGCCACTAGTCTATATGATTTCACTAAACACCCTCTAATGGCTTTCATTTGTGAACCCTTATCTACCATCCTAGGATATACCGGCTCTTGTTCGCCTATTCACCATGCATCACTGATGTGTCAACTCCCATGACTATTCATACTAGGATATCACCCTTTAACCTTCCTAAATTTTACAACTGCGATTCTAGCAATCCTTTCCCATTTTACAATTTTGTCTTATTGGCGAACTCTTTCTATCTGCTGACAACTAATGCATGCCTATACTTTCATTTTTGTACCACCCTTAACCCATATCCGTTACCAGAATAGGGTTACGGAGCATTACCAGACTTATCACATAAACAACCATACATTTCATGTCCATAATTTGTATCCAAACATAAATCATTCAAAAGCAATCATATAGTCCCTAACACTAGCCCTCGAGGCCCAAAACAAGCCTTTAAAACAATTCGGGACTTAAACGTAAACTTATCGAAATTTTGGGAAAACATTAAAAATTTTCAAATACAGTGGACACACGCCCGTGTCACAGGCCATGTGGACATTCAAAATGGGATCACATGGTCATGTCCCAACATGTGTTTGACCCGTGTAACTTATTGACTTGGGTCACACGGCCAACCACACTCCCGTGTGACTAGCTCGTGTAACTCATTGGCTTGCTTTCATTAGAAATCTCAAGGGACACACGACCATGTCATCTGACCATGTGTCACACACGACTGAGACACACACCGGTGTCTCTACCCGTGTGGACGAAAATAGGCTATTTTCCTAGCCATATTTCTCACCCAAATTTGGTACCAACCTACATATTCCAATAGCATAAAACCACAACCAAAAATAGGCATTCAAACCAACCCAAAATCAAACTTAAAACATGCAATTTCAATACCATTAAACCAATTACTATCAAGCATTACAATTGACCATTATAAAACATGCAATTATCTACTTCAAAAGCTACCTAAATGGTCATATGCATATATGCACCTTAATGCTCAAAACATAATATGTATACCACTTCACCAATTCATCTAATAGGTACCAAACTACTAATGCACCATCAAGTATTCCCAAGGCAATTATAAATCATAAAAGATAAGCCAACTACTCATATATATACATATCAACACATATACCAAATTGAGCCAAATCACATGGCTAATTACATATCAAAACATATAGCTTTCATTAGCCAAAATGACCTATACATGCCATATAACCAAAATACATTAAGTCCAAAAGTACCAAAACAATTGCTGGATAGTGTGATGAGATCTCCGATGACTTCTAATCCGAGCAAGCTTCCGAATCACTATAAAACACGAAAAAGTAAACAAAGTAAGCTGTTAAGCTTAGTAAGCTCGTATGACTAATAAGTACAACTTACCATTCATCCACAATTTAAAGAAGCATAACTAAACATAGGAAATTTCCAATCAATCCAAGGATTAGCACATAATCACAGCCATGTTAGTCATGTATGAATACATCAACCACAACTTACTTGTCATACTTCTCACGAGTATCTGAATTAATCCATATCATCTCTTACATCCTCGTACCATCATCTTCTCCTGTTGAGCCATTTGGAATAATACCGGATACTTGGGTATCTTGCACACTAAGTGCCATCACATGGTCAAAACCATCTCTATCACATATCTCATATAAATGCTCACTCTCGAGCCATCACTAGGTTTGCTCACACAGGCTGTCGGTCAAGTTGTAACTACACGGTGCTGCTCACACAAGCTGTCGAGTAACCGTAACACATGTTGGAAAACTCAGCCACTGGTAGAATGAACAGGACTAGCACCTATAACACGGTAACCCCTAATGACATGTCATTTTGTATCCTATCTATTCCTAAGGTTCAACTGGGATCCATACTTTGTCGATAACTCATCGAGAATCTCCATAGTGTCGTATTATCACAATTATATCAATCAAGTATTTAAACACATATAATTTAATACTTATTAAACATACGAACTTACCTCCAATTCAAATGACGAAAAACGACCGTTTACTTGATAACTTTGTCCTTTCGTCGATCTAGTTCCATACTTCATTTTTCTTGATCTATATAATCAAATTTAACTCATTTAATTTAAATTCTGCTCAATTCAATCCAAAATTCATATTATAGCAAAGTTATCATTTTACCCCTAAACTTTTGACTTATTTACAATTTAGTCCTAAACTCATAAAATTTACAAATTCATTCAATTTAATATTAACCCATCATAGCCAAATTTCACCTAAGTCCATAGCAACCCATATTTTTCATTTTTTTCACACATTTTACCACATAATTTTCACTTTTGTCAATTTAATCCTTATTTGACAAATTTATCAAAAATCACTTAACAAAAGTTATTTAATTCACAACAACCATTCATAATCTATCGTGAAACTTCAAAACTCACATATATTTATCAATGGAAAAACCCTAACTCTTTAACATTTTGCAAGTTAGTCCCTGGGCTAGCTAGATTAACTAAAACGACCTTAAAAACATAAAAATCATTAAAAATCGAGCAAGAATGCACTTACATGCAAGCTTGAGATTGAACCGAATGCTTAAAGCCCTAGCTATGGCTTTTTTTTCTTCTAATTTTTGGTCAAAAATTCTAAGATTGAAGATGATACAACCATTTTACATATTTTAATTATGTCATATATATTTAATTACTTATTTAACCTTACATATTAACATCAAATTCACTTAAAAAATGTCCATAATTGTCCACTCATGATTACAATGGTATATTTACTACATAAATCCCTTAACTATTTAATTTCATAGCAAATTAACACTTTTAGCTTATAGAACCCAAATTTTACACTTAACGCGATTTGGTCCTTTTTCACAAATTAAGCACTCAAATGGTATAAATTTCTTTACGAAATTTTTATGCAATCATACTATCATGCTGTAAACTTCAAAATAATATTAAAATAAATTTTCCAACCTCGGATTTGTGGTTCTAAAACCACTGTTCTGATTTTACTAAAAACGGGCTGTTACAATTTTCCTCTTCACCATTTTTACCTATTTGATGGGTTGTCTCACGATTTCTATTTTAAATTCTCACCCGTTCTTATTATCGTGGTAGACTCTCACTCACACAAAGACACACACACACACACACACACACACACACACACACACACACTCTCTCTCTCTCTCTCTCTCTCTCTCTCTCTCCATGTTGCCATAGCTGAGCTATGGTCTTACAAAAGTATCTCATGTTTAATATCTTAACAGACTCCATTAATTGCCATAGTCTAGTTATAGTATTACACTTCGTGATCCTTGTATCTACTGTCCCATAGGATTGTCCCATGTTTAGTGTCCCGACGAACCATCCCTTGTTTAATGTCCTGTCAGACTATCTACGATGCCATAACGTCTTTCATATATGGTCTTACTCATTCAATTGACAATTCATCTCTTGATGTCATAGCATTTTTCAACTATGGTCTTACACAATATAACCTCATGTTACCGTCCTGACAAACTGCATTGTTAGCCATAGTCCAACTATTGTCTTACATGTCTCCCCGTGTTTATTGTCCTAATGGACTATCTGGGTAGCCATAGTCCCACTATGGTCTTACATCTTATGCTCCCCGTGTTTATTAGGATACCATAGCATCTTTCAGCTATGGTCTTAGTCTTGTTTACCACGATGTCGTGGCATCTTTCAGCCATGTTCTTACTCATTTTCATCATGACACCATAACATTTTTCAACTATGGTCGTACTAATTTTTAGTGCGATACCATAGCATCTTTTAGCTATGGTCTTACTCAGTTTAGGCGTATAGCCGTCGACCGGTCTCATGGTGCCACTATGATCTTTCCAACTCATTCATCCCATTTCATTTCATCCATTCCTCCATTTTCACCATCCTATACATTGATGCTCAAACCCCGTATTGTCCTCATTGTAAGGCCTAGAGCTTCGCTAATCATGGTTTGCACTCCACAATACTGGATGGTGGTATCTAAGTTGTGACAGCCCTATTTTGGCCCTAAACAAAAAAGTGGTTTCAGAACCACGAAACCGAGTCAAAAAATTTTTGAAATATTAATTTCTGTGTTTATATTATGTGAATTGACATATGTGAAAGTTTGGTGTTTTAATTTTGTCAATTGGATGCTAAATTATTAATTATGGACACAATTGCATAAAAGAAAAATTTAAGGGATAATGTGGGAGTGCCAAGTTGTAGATGTTCTTTTAATATGAAGGGTTTAAGTTGCAATTAGACCAAGCATGTTTTGTATGGACATAATCGGCCATGAGTTAGTAGAGAAGCCATGATATTAAAAGGGTTAGTATGGTAAAATAATAAATAACTCTCATGCATGTAATAGTAAAACTTGAAATAGTTGCCATTCTTTGTAACACCCCCTAACCCCACACCGTCGCCGGAACAGGGTCACAAGGTATTACCGGAACCATACACTAATTTACGAAATAAAACGAGGTATAAATTTGAGTTTCAACTTTAAACACTCTAATTTACATTAATTAGACCTTAATATAGGCCTACGGGGCCCAATATAAGTTTAGAAATTGATTCTGGATCAATCCAATTTGTTGCTTCAATCCAATTTTCAGCTATGGACGGATCAACACCTTTCAGACCCGAAAATTCCGTGGCACCATATTTTCTTAATTCCTTAATCGGGGCCCGTCTAGGAACAGGTACAGATGTGGTAGCAGGTACAGACTCCGCTACTCGTTGAAGGGCATCAGTAAAAACTCTTAATAGATCAAAATCATTTCTACCTTTTTCATCTCTCTCCCTAATGTTTTCTCGTTCTGCATTGGGAGGTTGATTTCTAACCGGATTTACACTAGGTGTAGCTGATTCACTTCCGTCTAAATCAATTGATTAATCATCCGACATCTTTAATCTCTATAAAACAGAAACAATTAAATAGGTCAGCATCCAAAAATCCCGACTCAGTTTTGACTCGAATGTGGCATGTACTTCTAAACTCACTTACAAACTCGATTTAGTCCGAGAATCGGCTAAACCTATAGCTCTGATACCAACAAATGTAACACCTCCTAACCCCACACCGTCGCCGGAACAGGGTCACGAGGTATTACCGGAACCATACACTAATTTACGAAATAAAACGAGGTATAAATTTGAGTTTCAACTTTAAACACTCTAATTTACATTAATTAGACCTTAATATAGGCCTACGGGGCCCAATATAAGTTTAGAAATTGATTCTGGATCAATCCGGGAACTTTAAAAATTTTTCATAGAAAACAGGGGCACATGGCCGTGTGGCTTGGGACATGCCCATGTGGATAGCCCGTGTGAAATCACATGGCCGTGGGGCCAGGCCGTGGGCAGACTAACTTGCCACACACAGCCGTGTGACTAGCCTGTGGAAGCTACTAACTTCCCCCACACGGCCAGGACACACGCCCATGTGATTTGGCCATGTGAAAACTGCATGTTTCATCATTTTAAAGCTATTTTTACCCTCAAAACATCCCTAATACATGCCCAATTAATTGGCTTATAAATGACAATAAAAAATCATTCAAATCAATTTCAAACTTATCAAAAACTCATTCATTCATTTCAAGAACTTCTCAAAGTTTATACACTATTTTTACACCCAAAATATTAAATATATACAAGTGACAAACATTAACCTAGTACATGCCACAATATCAAAAGATGGATACATCACCACTAATTTGAGCTGAGATCGGGATTGATTTGGATGCTTGACGAAACCTCAAGTTTACCTATCTTGTGCACGGAAAACAACCGTACACTGAGTATTGGAAATACTCAGTGGTATTATCATAATTCAAATCATAACAACAATTCAATAACATAACATGTATAAATAGCTAATAAATCATACACATAAATTCATACTAAGACGACACAATACAAATAAAGGGTTCAACGTATAATCTTCAAGATTTCTAACAACTCAAGAATCATTGGTTCTTTCCACAACCACATATAAATTTCCACATTCACATTTCAAGTGACACACTTCATAAGCTTTTGGTTCATGCCTCATTTTCATTGCACAATCTCATTTCACGTTTTATATCACAACATTCCTTTCACTTTTCATTCACTAATTCAAATAAGCAAATTCCTGCAATTTACTCATTTCATTTGTTTACCCCTATTAACATGACTCGGACCTCGGCAGATATGCAGATCCACTTAACATATCAAATGGAGACCAACGCCTCATCGGCATAGCCGAAGTAAAGTGGCTACCAAAGCCTCATCGGATAGTTCGAAGTAAATCAAATCTATGGCACACCAAGTACCTCATCGGCTGAGCCGAAGCAAAGTGGCTACCAAAGCCTCATCGAAACTATCCGAAGCAAATCTATGGCACACCAAGTGCCTCATCGACTCAAGGTCGAAGAATCTCTAAACTGTTCCGATCCTATGGCATGCCAACTATATCCACTAAGCCCGACTAGTTAATAGGGTTCCGTAATCACTTATTCGTTTCACTTTCACTTTCCATTGATCATAATCACATAATCACCAAGCAATTCCAATTCATTACACATAATCATTCATCCACCAATCAATTCACATTTCAATTCCAACACTTTAAATCCATATACATTCCAATACTCACATTTAATAACATACAATTCAAATACTACTACTTAACTAAATTTCCATTTTCATTCATTTGAACATAATGAAATCAAATATATAAATAATAAATATAAATGAATTATGATAATACAAACCAATTTCTCGAGCTATTCTTCAACTACTTTCTCCTTCCCTTTCGTATTGGACGTCCCGTTTTCCTTGTTTGCTACGAAAATTAGCAAATTTACAATTAATTAATAACACACACATTTATACAATTTACTAACTTTCCATGCAACTTTTACTATAATACCAAATTTGTCTCAACTAACTTCATTTTCTTCCTTTTAACAATTCACCTCATTTTCTTATTCAATTTTCATCAAAACTTTCATATAACTATCAAATTTTCATCATTTTTCCATAATTTCGAATTTCTTTCAAATTAGTCCCTAAAACTCAAAACTTATACCCTATTTTACAATTAGGTCCTTAAATCAATTCTAATTAATAACTTTATCAAATTAATCCCCAATTTTATCATTTTCTCAACATGAACACTATTCAAAAGTCTATCATCTTTCAATATTTCCACATAAATTCAAGAGTACTCAACTCTAAAGCTTCAAAAACATCAAAATTACAAAGAAATGGACTTAATTGACTTACCAAATTAACTTTCAAGCTTCCAAACCCTAATTTCTCCTTTTTCCTTTCTTTTCTTCTTTCTTTCCCCCAATTTCGTTTCTTTCTCTGGTAACTTTCTCTTCTTTTTCTTTCTTTTGTTTCTTTATTACTTAATTAATTAACTAATATAAAATATCTAATTATAACAAATAAAAAAATAATACACATGTTTTACACACATACATACACATGTATCATCTATCACCATACACTTGTCTCCATCATAATTAATCAACAAAATTATAATATTTACCTATTTAATATTATTTATAACAAATAAATAAATAAATAAATAAATAACATTTACTTAATAATTAAGCAAACACATATAATATACATTTGTACCAATAAAATTAATACACATGTATTTTATCCATCATTCACACATGTCACTTTTATGGTCTAATTACTAATTTAATCCTTTAATATTTTTTATTCTTAAAATTAAACTTTTACCTTCTATTCAATTTAGTCCTTTTTACTAATTATTTCTAATTAAACTAAATTCACTTCACCAAAATTTAATTCAACTTATAACTAACCTTATAAATATTTTTAATAAATACTTACGAACTTATTTTCTTAAGACGGAGGCCCTACGACTCGTTTTTCCAGTACCCAGGAATTTTGGGTCGTTACATTCTTTCTTGTTTTTGTCGAACATAAACAAAAGAAAAAGAAGAGGAAACAAGGGGCATTTGGTCATGGTTATAGCATAAATCAAAGGTATGTTTGAATTGGATGTTGCCGTATATGTGTATTTGGAAAGGAAATTATCTTTGTTTGAATTAATCATGTCATTGTTAAAATGAGCTATGAAACAATGAAATTAAGTGATAAATAAAAGAATTAAGTTGTCTGTGTATGAAAATGGCAAATGATGAGCTTTGGTAGCTTTATGAAGTATTCGGCCTTGGTACATTCATGGAACTAATGCATGAAATTTGGTGTTTTAACGTGTTAAAAATGAAAAATGGTTAAAGGATGAATTGTGAGTTTGTTAAAGTTGATAAATGTGGTTTCAAGGGCATAATGATATTTGGCTAATGGGGTTAAAGTGTGAATCTCATGCTAAATGTTAGATGATAATGTTTAATTGATAATTTGGTTGTTGGAGTTGCCAAATAAGATTAATAAAAGGTTTAATGTATGCGGCCTTAATGTATTAATAGGAAGAAATAAATTGTTCATAGTTATAATATTGGATTAATTTGTAGGATTTATTTTGATATAGGATTATAATACTTGAACAAGTTATGGTGAAGGGCCAAATTTGTTAGCTTAAATAATAGATGAGCATATTAGTGAATAGAGTTAATTCAGCCAAAATACATCATGCCTAAATCTTTGATGTTAAATATTTCTTGAATTTTGATTTAGTTAGCAATGTGATTAATAAAGGGGACTATGTTAAATTTTGCATATGTATATATATATATTTTTGAATGAAAATAATTTGGTTAAGAGATTAAACAAGTTAATTTGCTTAATTTAGTTCAAGAACAAAGGGAGCCGACTTCGGATAAGGGGAAAACAAAGTTAATAGATTAGCCGGTTCATAATCGTTCGACACCCTTTGAGGTAAGTTTTAAGTAATTTAAACATAGGCTATATTTGCTCAATGACATGGTATAGCATGAAAATGAAACTTTATTTGTGTTTATATATATATATATATATATATATATATATATATATGACCGAATGTGGTAGTGAATTGAAAAAAGTATAATTGATATGCTTGAAAGTCCATTGGTAAGTATGGAATTAAGTGAGTAGCTAATATATGCTAAGGCCGAATGGCAAATTACGAAATGAATTCAAGTGTTCAAAATGTGCTAACTCTGAACGGTTTTAAGCTCTACTATGTAATTGTGCTATGAGGAAATTGACGGTATATGGTTAAATGTGAGCGAAAGCTTGAAATCAGTTAACATATTGTGTTCGGGCCTTTGGCCTAGGAAGCATTAAGCTGGTGATAAATTTCGGGCTTTAAGCCTAGCAGGCGTAATGCCAGTGAATATGTTTCGGACTTAAAGTCCAGTAGGCCTTGTGCCAGTGATGAATTCGGGCTTATGCCTAGTAGGTTTTATACCGGTGAACTGTATCAATTCTGTAAGTTTAAGTGTTTGAGCTAATGTGGTTAATAAGTAAATGAATTTGTGTTAACTTACTTTACATGAATACCTATATATATTCGAACATGAATGTATGCACAAATGAGACATTGTATTTGATCTTGAACATCTAATTACATGGAATGTTTTCGTGAACTTGAACGTTCGGTTATTCATGATGATGAATATATAAATTATTTATAAATTTCGGCCAAATGTGATGAGACGAGGTACCAAGTATGATTCGATTAAATAAGTAAGTATTCATGAGGTGAAACAAATGAGAGTTGTTATGTTTTGATCATTTCATCGAATAAGTGTGTGAATATGATATTATATGTGCTTATCAATATTCGGCCAAATGTATGTGAGGCATGTGAATAATGCTAGCTAAGGGTTCCTATGTATTCGGCTAGTATAACCTTTGAAAAATTTCACTAGTTATTTTAACAAATGTGATAATTGAAAGTTATGCTTTATGATGTGAGTTGTTTAATTACTTATTACTTACTACGCTTAATTTCTTACTGTGAATATTTGTGTTTTGTTCTATTTTATAGATCTTGGTTGAAAGCTACGAGTTCGGGGATCTACTTTGAAGTCATCCACACTATCGTTACTGTTTTTGGTACTTTTAAAAGTCTATATTTTGAAAGATGGCATGTATAGGCTTAACCCTCTTTTGGATCAAATTATATTTTGAATTTGTATATATTCTAGCCATGCGAAAATGGCTTGCTTAATTGCTAAGTATGAATGTATGGTTTGATGAATTTATGCGGCTGATCATTATGTAATTATTCGCTGTTGTTAACTTGGTTTTGGTTATAAGTATTAACGAATGGATTCACAAGTCTAGGATGATCTTATATTCGGCTATGGTTTTAAGAATTTACCAAATGAATAGTTTTAATTTCACATGATGCATAATCGGTCTATAGCATATTTGTTCAATCATGAGTAAGTACATAATTTATTGAGTAGATTTTACTTTGTATAGTTAAAGAAATTATATTTTTTGCATGTTTGATAATGTGTGATTAGTCTGATTTGTCTTCGATCTGTAATGCCTCGTAACCCTAATCTGGCAACGGATACAGGTTAGGGGTGTTACATAACCAAATCACTTCTCTCCCATTTTTCCTTCCTAACTTCACCTAAACCTGACAATATTTCCTTTACATGTATCGCATGCATTCCATGTATGCAATACTATTGAATCATAGCTAATTCATGCACATTGAACTATAATGCCAGATACATTTTGAAACACCACATACTTGATTGAATTATTGGGCCCAGGTTGTAACACACCTAACCCATATCCGTTACTGGAACAGGGTTACGAGGCATTACCAGACTTATACACTAGCATTTGTACTAAATCGAGTCATAAATTTGCATTCCTAATATAATTCTTTCCAAATTTTATCAAAAATTCCCTAATATGGGCCTACGGGGCCCAATACATGCTTTGGAAGTGATTCGGGACTGAACCGGCAACTTTGGAAACTTTACCTTGAAAATAGGGGCACACGCCCATGTGGACTAGGACATGGCCGTGTGGCCTACCTGTGGGGCTCCCATGGCCGTGGGGCTAGCCCGTGGGCAGATCTGACTTGCTACACACGACCATGGGACTAGCTTGTGGCCAATTTTGACTTTGCCACACAGCCTGGGCACACGCCCATGTGACTAGGCCATGTGAAAACCTGATCTTTCACCATTTTTAAGCATTTTTACACGATTTTGACACACGACCATGCTTAAAACCCATGTTTTTCACACGAACAAGACATACAGCTGTGTCTTTGGCCTGTGTGCGATACTGACTTCATTTTTAAAGGATGCAGGGGACACACGGCCACTACACACGCTCGTGGGCTTGCCGTGTGTGACACTCCCGTGTGTCCACTCGTGTGGCAAAAAATAGGCCATTTTAGGCCACTTTTCTCACCCTTTCATCCATTACCCGCACTAAAACAAGCTTTTCTACCAATTTCAACCACCCAAACGACCATTTTATAGTAAAACATACATTTGATAAAAACATAGAATAACACATGCACTTTATATTGATAATTTGCTCATTTAACCTTCAAACTAAGTTTCATACACATATGCATACCATCTCTTTTCACATAATATAACCATCAATAACTTTATCCAACCAAACATCTATACATGCCATATAAATCAAAAGATAAAAATCTAAAAACTACTGGGGAATATCTAGATAATGTGATTCTTTGTGATGATCCGATCCTCTGAAACCACGTTAATCTACAAAACATGTCAAACACATTCAAGTAAGCTTGTGAAAGCTTAGTAAGTTCATAGGCTAGGCTTGGAAAGTAAACTTACCAAATATTGTAATACATTCATATAACATACATATTCACTAATTTCTCCTGTCAATCACAAATCATAATTAAGCTCATTTAATACTGTTCATTATTATTCGTAATAAAATTTCACTTCCTTGGGCCCTTTTTCCACTTACTGTTCATTTAATACCACTCTTATTCGAATTGAGAAACTATACGGAATTGAGTACTTCGTCTTCACTTTGCCATAGTAGGACTATGGGCTTACACTTGATGATGTTTCACTTTCCGAAGCCATGGCCCAGCCATGGTCTTACACGGATCACATATTACACCGATGCCATATCTCAGATATGGTCTTACACGGAAGAACTTATCACTTTTCTCCGATGCCATAGCCCAGCTATGGTCTTATACGGGTCACTTATATCACTTTAATCCAATGCCATAGCCCAGCTACAGTCTCACATGGAATTCACTTGGCATTTCTCACCGATGCCATAGCCCAGCTATGGTCTTATGTGAGAGTCACTTGTCACTTGTTTTCCGATGCCATAGCCCAGCTATGGTCTTATACGGATATCATTTTTCACTTGTTGCCATGGTCTAACCATTGTCTTTTCCATCAATTCATCTTGTCATTGAACGAAAGTACTCAAATCCGATATTTATCCCAACTTGAATCTTTATTCAATTGTTCATTGCTTCATATTTATCCCAACTGAATAACATTACGCACATATATATAATCACATAGTGTGTCATTAATAAAATTTGGAATAAATTATCAAATTTAGCCACATGAACTTACCTGGCTAATTTGCAAAAGTTGTAGAAGTTCGGAAATTATTCTACTATTTTCTCCTTTCCTCAATTTACTTCAACTTCTTGATCTATAATTACAAAATCATTCATTCATTAGCATTCATTTCAATTTTAATTTATTTCACAATTTATACCCTTTAGTTCTCAAAATTACACTTTTACTCCAAATTTTACAATTTTCACAATTTGGTCCTTGACTAATTAACTCATCAATAGAACCTTTTCTTCTTAATTAACACTTTTCTTAGACATTTTAAGTTATTTTACAACCATTAAAATTCAGAATTTTCACATGAAACCCTAATCTCAAGCTCTTTTATAATTAGGTCCCCAAATATCCATTTTCTGTTCAATTCTTTTAATAAAATCAACATATAAACAAAGTAAAGCTTTAATTCCATACTAAATCATCACATACTTCCAGCACATATTCATAGCAACTTCCAAAATCAACCATAAAATCAAAAACTAATAAATTAGACATGAGAACCTAGTTGTAAAAGTCCCAAAAACATAAAAATTTCAAGAAATAATCAAGAATTGAACTTGCAATAAAAATATGAAAAACCAGCTTAAAGACTCTTTTAATGTCTGTTTTCAGTTGATGAAGATGAAGAAAAATGAAGAAAAATCTAGATTTCCAATTTAGTCCTAGATTTTTATGCTAAATTTTGCCCAAATGACCTTTTTGCCCCTTGTTCACACTATTTTTCAGCCAATTCTTAACCCAACCGTCCAGCCCATTTAATTTTTGGCTTAATTACACTAAGTCCTTCTTCATTTAGCCTTCATGCTATTTAATCATTTCTCACAGTTTTGCACTTGTTACAATTCAGTCTTTTTTATTCAATTAACAACTGAAACCTTAAAATTTCTTAATGAAACTTTAATACTAGCTTATTAACACTCCATAAATATTTATAAAAATATTTATGGCTCGGTTTAAAATTTTGAGGTCTCGATACCTAGTTTTCAGTTCTAATTATCTAATATTTATTTCTAAAATACTATTCACTAATTCAATTATTTTTCCTAACTTCACATTTAACTTATACTTACTAAATTAATAATATTTTCTACTAATTTGTTGGATTTAGTGATCTCGAATAACTGTTTTATGTTTACTATCCCAGCGGACTAACGCTGTAGATGCCATAAGGCCTCTCCCATGGTCTTACACCAATCTGCCATCCTAGAGTACTTTCTTATGATTCCAATAAGTCTTTCATCGATGGTTTTACTCATCATAGCTAGCTACCATAACATCTTTCATCTATGGTCTTACACTTTACACCTTATACCAAACTGCTATTACATCTTTTATCCATGGTCTTATGCCATATACCTTTACCATGTACCAAGCTGCCATGGCATCTTTCATACATGGTTTTATGCTAAGTACCTCATACTGACTACCATGTCATCTTTCATCCATGGTCTTACGCCATATACCTCGTCACGGTTTTGCCCCGAGGACTAGTCGATATTGCCATTGTGGTAAATATGATTCCATTATTTCATATCTCGATTATCCTCCCATTACCTCCTTACACCACATATCCTTGATGTTCAAACACCACAATGTTCCCTTCGCAAGGTCCAGAGCTTCGCTTGAGGTAGTAACCAAAGGTTCACTTCCCATTTCCTTCTTATCTTCATCTATCCCCTTGAGGTTTTGCCACAATCATGCAATGCATGCATCTAATCATCATCTACTTTAAGGTAATAGAAATTAGCCTATCATGGTACTACTATCCTACTCATGCACAGATTGGTCATACATTCCCTAGTTCATACAAACAACGTAACATCATTCATTACATATAAACAAGGTGCAGAAACTCACCTTATTTCCTTATCTTTATCACCAATGCTCGCCTGAATGCTAGTGTCTCCTTAGGCCTGACAGCTTTTCCTTGATATGTTCTTCCTTTGGAACATCCACGCCTACGACTACTGTAACATGCAGAGTCTCCTACGACTACAACCTCTTCTCCTTCAAGATGGTTGAAGAAGAATATGATAATTTAGAAGGGAATAAGAGCTAAACAAGTTTTTGGAATTCCTCCTTCTCTCATTGTCACTCCCTAAAAAAGGGCTTACGAATTTTAGGGGTATTTTAAGGATTTTGGCCTATATAAGCTCAAAATTTTCTAAGGTTGGTACTCGATAATATTTTTGACAATAGATTTCATAAAGTTTAAGTCAAAATTTGGAAAGGAGTAGTAAATGTCTTTAATTTTAGAAAAGAGATTGATTTGTAAAAGGGTCAAAATAGTGAGCATTTATGTAGCAATTTAACCAGTTTTTAAAATTAAACCTAATAAACACCCACTCTTAGCATAATTCATGATAGTTTCTTCTCCTCTCTTTAAAGTTGTCGTCCCTTGCTTTTTCCTCATTATTCCATTAATTTTTGGTTCCTAAACTATAATACTTTGATTTCCTACCATTCTTAAGTTAATTACCTCCATAGAACCTCTTTAAAACACTCAAAAACTCCATAGATTTCATCATCTTCTCCAAATGTATGTTTTTTCAGAATTACATCAAAACTCATCTAATCTTCTATCAAAGGAAACATTTTGAAGCCCTATGAGTTTCTCATTATATCTAGTCGTTAAAACTAAATTATTAGCCTTCAAGTCGCATGTTTTAAATAAAAGCCGAAAATCGAGCCATGAATGGTGGATTTGTGAATGTTGCATAAAAATGTGGTTTCAAAGTATTTTTCAACTTGTTTCAGCATGATTAGAAGGTTTTCAAACTTTCCTTGAGGTTTCATTAATGATTTCTCATGTTTTAATGAATTTTGTGAAACTTACCTAAAATGTGTCGAAAAATGTCGATACAATGAATTGAGTAGATTTGTCTAGTTTGAAGGTTGTGAATTAGGTGCAGATGATTAATTAGATGAATAAAACTAATTTTAGGCAAAAAATATTGGGTATAGACAGAGATATTAGTATTTAAAGTTTGTTGTGTTGATAGTTTAAGTTACATGGGAACTTAACTTAAGCTTTGTTTTAGTTGGTTTAAGTGAACTTTTGGTTGTTATTTGATAGTGGTTATTGCATGATTTTTGTGTGTTAAGCCTCAGTTTCGTTAGAGCTTGCTAGTGTGAGGGAAAAGGTAGTTGAGCTTTCGACTTTTCAACAAAAGCATAAAGTGGAAAGTGTATAGAATTGCTATTCGTAAACACAAGTCATGTGTTATCTGGGAATTTAGATGTAGCCTAAACCCCTACTCTAAGTTTCAAGCATAATTTTTTCTTGAATCTATAATTATCTTATGGTTATGTATTGTGTATAAAATGTGATAACTGAGTATGGTGATTATTGTGAAAGTGAAATTATTAACATGAAATGAATGTATCATATATATTTTATATGACTATGCTAGTGTTTTGCCAAAGATGCTAATATGCAATGATGGTGCACGGATAATCGGTAAGTAATATGTGTTGTTTTAAGATATTTTGCCCTTGTGGTCTTGGAACCATTGAATATAGTTGGCATGCCATAGGATTGTGAGTACTCACTTATATGTATAGTGGTTTTGGTCGTTGAGGCCCTGGGACATGTTTGGAGGGATAAGGGAATGAGAGCTAAGCTCCATTCAATGAGACATGTGAGGGGAAATAAGGAAAGTGTTAGCTATATGCTTCACTTTTGGGACATGTTTGACACTATGAGTCTATGTGGTGTAACGAAGATCCGTGTATCTGATGTGTGATGATAGAGCTCACTATATGTTTCATAACCCAAGTGCCACATTATCATATTTTATGTAATCGTGTGGAATATGCTCTATGCTTGAATGAATTTTTATGCGTTGTGAGAATAAACTATTAGATGATGCATGATTTAATACTGTAATGACCCAAAATTCACGGGCATCGAAAAGTACAATATCGGGCCTCCGTTTTAGTAAATTGAGTTCGTAAATAATTATTAGAAATATTTATCAGTCTAGTAGTGAGCTAAATTAAGTTTTAATTAGGTTAATTTAGCTTAATTAAGAGTAATTATGAAAAGGATCTAATTGAATAAAGGGCAAAAGTTTAATTATAGATTGAAAGAAAATAAAGAAGAACCAAATAGGCAATTAAGCCATATTTGGAAAATGAGGCGGCAAGTGTAAGAAATTAAGAAAGGAGAAATGTAGGGTGATTAAATGATACATATGTAAAAATAATATTTATACATGTGTAATATTTTTATTTAATTACTTTTTATTTAAGTTAAAAGATATTTATAATATTAATTATTAATTATTATTAAATAAATTAAAATAAAGACAATTGTATGGTAATAAAAATATACATGTGTAATAATTGTATTTGTCCAATTTTAAAATAAACATTTAATTATTTTTTTATTTAAGTAAATAGATATTTATTATAATATATTATATATTATTAAATTAATAAACAAAATAAATAAAGTAAATAGATTAAAACGTACAATAAAAAGAAACAAAGCAAAAGAAAAAGAAACAGAAACAGAGAGCATTTCGAAAGTGGAAGGAAGGAAAGAAAGAAAGAAAAATAAAAAGAAAAACTAGGGTTTGAAGGTTTAAAGATTTAATAGGTAAGCCAATTAAGTCCTTTTTATTTAATTTTGATGTTTTAGAAGCTTTAGAACAAAGTTTTGTTGAAATTAAATTGAAGTTTTGAAAGTTCTTAGGTTTTTGAATATAGTTCATGTTGAACAAATTGTTGAATTAGGGGTCTAATTGATAAATTTTTTAGTTAGAATCGATTAAAGGATAAAATTGTAAAGTAAGTTATAAGTTTTGTGTTTGAAGGACCAAATTAAAGGAAATTTGAAATTAGGAAATTATCATGAACATTGGATATTTATGTTGAATATGATAGAAAATTGAGTAGAAATAAAGTACGAATTGAATTAGAAAAGTAAGTGAATTTAGTTAGGATCAAATTGGAAATAAGGTAGAAATTGAATATAAATTCAATTATTCAATATAAATTAGTGTTGTATTAATAGTATAAATTATTTTCATTTTCGTAACTAGCAAAGAACCCGAGACATCGGCACCGAAAGGAAAAAGAGAAGGTTTCGAGGAGTAATCGAGCAAATCACGGTTTGTATTACTATAATTCAAATTATTATTATTTAAATGTTATATTTTAATTTATATGTATGGTAAGTAAATTATAAGGTAAGTAACAATATTGAGATGAATGAAAAATGAAATGAAGTATGAATATGTATTGAAATGTGAATTGCATGTGAATGGATATGGAAAGTAAATTGAATTGAATTGTACATTGAAATTGAAGTTGATATGGAAGTGAAATTAAATTGAGAAATGATTGAAATTCCCTATTAACTTGTTGGGCTGAGTCGGATATAGTTGGTATGCCATAGGATTAGAAGAGTACGGGGATTTATCGGCTTTGCCAATCAGACACTGTATGTGTCGTATTAGGCACAATGTGTGTCGTTTCAGACACTTTATGTGTCGTATTACTTCTTCTAATATTTGATCAGGTACTGAGTACCATTTTAGGAACAATGTGCCGTACTGGCGTGTTTGGTTGGATCCGCATATCTGCCAAGGTCTGAGTTATGTTAATAGGGGTAAATAAATGAAATGATAAATCGAATGAAATTGATCGATTGAGTTATTGAAAGAAATGAGAAAGTTGAATATGTGAATTGAAGTGTGAATTGAAATTGAGATTGAATATGAAGACATGAACCAAAGGTTCATGAGATGATTGATTTCAATTTGATGATATAAGATATCAATTGACAAATTGTTACTATTGAGAATTTGAAATTAAAGTATGAATTAATGCATATTAAGTAAATTATCATATATTTAATACTTATATGTCTATAATTATTTATTTGTTATTATAATTTGAATTATGGTAATACCACTGAGTATAGACATACTCAGCATACGGTTGTTTTCGTATGCAGGTCAGTAGAAGTCAAAGGTCCCGGTTCAGCATCCAGATCAATCCTAACACAAGTTTGGTGATGTATTTGTCCTTTTGGTAAATGTGACATGTACCTAGGTCATATATATAGGTCATATGATTTTGGTTATAAAGTATGGATGGTTTGTAATGTTTTGAACTTAGTTTTAAGTGAAATGGTAAAGAGTATATTATAAAATTTGGCATTACGTTTGAATGGAAAATAAATAAAGTTATTAGTCAATGTGAATGATATTATGAATGTTTACTTATTAAATTACTATGTCAATGAATTGGTTATGACTTAAGTATGGTTGAGTATTAATTGTTTTTGGTTTCGCCATTGGTTTTGGATTGGTTGCGGTTTGAAAATTTGCAGTGAAGGTTATATGTTTGTAAAGGGGTTATATTGAGTTTAAAAAGACAAAAAAATTTGAAAAATTTTCGGAGTACTCGAATAAGTCTCATTCCACTTCTAATACGTGTTTTGGGCCTTGAGGGTCCATTATAGGAACATAATGATTGAATTATACTATGTATGTTATTTTATTTGTGAATTAATTGTCTGATATGTTCGGTAATACCTCGTAACCCTGTTTTAGCGACAATTTGGGGTTAGAGGGTGTTACAATTGTTGGTATCAGAGCTATCAAGTTTAACTATTCTCAGGCTAAATCGGACTCAGAATTGAGTCTAGAAGTACATGCCACTGTCGAGTTGAAACTGAGTCGGGATTTGGATGCTGACCTATTTGCTTGTTTCTATTTTGTAAATAAAAGATGTCAAATGAACGCATAAATGATACTGACCAAGAAATGTATACTGGAGATGAAGAATTATTCAGATTAGATGAAACTGAATTAGTAACACCCAGTGTGAACCCAATGAGAAATCAACCCCTAGAGTAAATAGGGGAAATGCCATAGGTAGGGATGTTATTGATTTATTAAGAGTAATTGTTAATGCCTTACAAAGAGTAGCGGGGACTGCATCTGCTACGACCTCCGTACCTCTCAGAGGCGGGCCCCGGTAAAAGAATTAAGAAAATATGGTGCCACTGAATTCTTGGGTCTAAAAGGGGTCGATCCATTTACAATAGAGAATTGGATGGAATTGACTAACAGAGTTCTGCAACAATTGGAATGTACCCCTCGAGAATGCTTGATCTGTGCTATTTCTCTATTGCAAGGAGAGGCTTATCTGTGGTGGGAATCTGTAATTTGACATCTTCAAACCAAACAGGCAACATGGGAATTATTTCAGGAAGAATTCTAGAAGAAATATGTTGGGGAGCTATATATTGAAGACAAGAAGCAAGAATTTTTAATGTTGAGACAGGGTGATATGTCAGTGGTAGACTATGAGCAGGAATTTTCAAGACTTAACAGGTGTGCTTCAGAGTTTATACCAACAGAGGCTGACAGTTGTAAACAATTTTTATGGGGTTTACGAGATGAAATTAGGGTACAGCTGGTCTCACACCAAAACACAGAATTTGTTGACTTGGTCGAAGGAGCAAAAATGGTAGAGCAAGTTTTGGGATTGGATAAAAAGTCTGAAATAGCTAGATCAACCGGGAAATGGGTTGGAACTACTAGTTCTAATCCTCAGCCAAAAAGATCTAGAGAATCCACAAGTGGTTGGAGGTCGAGTTTTAGATCCAACCGAGATGATAAAAGCTACGGAAAGCAGACTACAGTTTCTACTGGCAGTGTAAAAGGACCTTCATGAGACATTAATATTCCATATTGCGAATATTGTGGGAAGAAACATCTAGGTAAGTGTTGGAAAATAACTGGTGGTTGTTTTCGTTGCGGGTCAACTGAGCATTTTATTAAAGATTGCCCGAAAAATAAAAATGCTAACCCCTCACACCATAAAGGTTAGTGTCTATTGCTCGAGGCAAAGGTTCGGGCAGCGGTGGTTCTGTATCCAGAGGTGGAGGTGTACGAAAGGGCAGTGATATAGTTATACAACATTCGGAGGCTAGAGCACCAGTTAGGGTGTACGTGGTTCGAACTTGAGAAGAAGGCGATGTTCATGATGTCGTGACAGGTATATTTTTATTATATTCTGAACCTGTATATGCTTTAATTGATTCGGGTTCGTCACATTCATATAATAAGTCAAAACAGGATGAGTCGGGGAAATTAAAATCTAAGATGTCTAGAGTTTTAATAGAAGTGTTTAGCCCTTTGGGACAAACAGTGTCTGTGGACCGAGTGTGCCAGAGATGCCCATTGATGATTTATTTGATCAGTTGAAAGGAGCTTTTGTATTTTCGAAGATTGATTTGAGATCTGGGTATTATCAGCTGAAAGTAAAAGAAAGTGATATACCGAAGACAGCTTTCCCTATGAGGTATGGTCACTCTGAGTTTTTGGTAATGCCATTCTGGTTGACTAATGCCCTAGCTACTCTCATGTATTTGATGAACCGTATTTTTCAACCGTACTTAGATCAGTTTGTGGTGGATTTCATTGGTGATATATTGGCTTATTTGAAGACAGAGGCAGAACATGATCAGCATCTCAGAACAATCTTAAGATACTACGGGAAAAAAAGTTGTACGGAAAGCTGAGTAATTGTGAATTTTGGTTATCAGAAGTAGTATTTTTGGGACATGTGGTATCTTCTGATGGGATTAGAGTTGATTCAATGAAGATAAACGTGATTGTACAATGGAAGGCACTAAAGAATGTATCTGAGGTACGTAGTTTCCTGGGTTTAGCTGAATACTACAGGAGATTTCTTAATGGATTTTCAAAGATAGCATTACCAATGACAAAGCTTCTATAAAAGAATGTTCCTTTCATTTGGGATGATCAGTGCCAGAAGAGTTTTGAGACACTAAAGCAGATATTAACTGAGGCACCTGTTCTAACTTTACCAGAACCGGGAAAAGACTTCGTTGTGTACAATGATGCTTCTCTAAGTTGTCTGGGCTATGTACTGATGCAAGATGGAAAAGTAATAGCTTATGCATCGTGACAGTTCAAGCCATACTAATGTAACTAGCCGACACACGATTTGGAGTTAACTACGGTAATCTTTGCATTAAAGATTTGGATACTTTACTTATATGGTGAAAAATGTTATATTTACATTGATCATAAGAGTCTCAAATATCTTCTATCACAAAAGGAGCTAAATCTGAGACAGAGATGATGGATCGAGCTTCTGAAAGATTATGACTGTGTTATAGATTATCATCCGGGAAAGGCAAATGTAGTAGCGAATGGATTGAGTAGAAAAGCTGCGGTTGAATTAAGGACTATGTTCATTCGGCTCAGTATTAATGATGATGGAAGCTTGTTAACTAAATTAAGGGTTAAGCCGGTAATGTTCAGATTAGAGCAGCTTAACTAAAAGATGAAAAGATGATAAAGAAAATGGATATGGTGCAACTTGGTATGGTGGGAAATTTCAGCATTGATGAGCATGATTGTTTGAGGTTTCGAAATCAAATTTGTATCCCAACTACTTTTGAGCTTAAGGAGTTGAAAGTTGTTAGGTTTTTGAATATAGTTCATGTTGAACAAATTGTTGAATTAGGGGTCTAATTGATAAAATTTTTAGGTAGAATCGATTAAAGGATAAAATTGTAAAGTAAGTTATAAGTTTTTTGTTTGAAAGACTAATTTGAAGAAAAGTTGAAATTAGGGTATTGTCATGAACATTGGATATTTATGTTGAATATGATAGAAAATTGAGTAGAAATAAAGTACGAATTGAGTTAGAAAAGTAAGTGAATTTAGTTAGGATCAAATTGGAAATAAGGTAGCAATTGAATATAAATTCAATTATTCAATATAAATTAGTGTTGTATTAATAGTATAAATTATTTTCATTTTTGTAACTAGCAAAGAACCCGAGGCATTGACACTGAAAGGAAAAGAGAAGGTTTTGAGGAGTAATCGAGCAAATCACGGTTTGTATTACTATAATTCAAATTATTATTATTTAAATGTTATATTTTAATTTATATGTATGGTAAGTAAATTATAAGGTAAGTAACCATATTGAGATGAATGAAAATTGAAATGAAGTATGAATATGTATTGAAATGTGAATTGCATGTGACTGGATATGGAAAGTAAACTGAATTGAATTGTACATTGAAATTGAAGTTGATATGGAAGTGAAATTAAATTGAGAAATGATTGAAATACCCTATTAACTAGTCAGGCTGAGTCGGATATAGTTGGCATGCCATAGGATTGGAAGAGTACGGGGATTTATCGGCTTTGCCGATCAAGCACTTTATGTGTCGTATTAGGCACCACGTGTGTCGTTTCAGACACTTTATGTGTTGTCTTACTGCTTTTGATATTTGATCAGGTATTGAGTACCATTTTATGCACAATGTGCCGTACTGGTGTGTTTGGTTGGATCCGCATATCCGCCAAGGCCCGAGTTATGTTAATAGAGGTAAAAAAATGAAATGATAAATCGAATAAAATTGATCGATTGAGTTATTGAAAGAAATGAGAAAGTTGAATATGTGAATTGAAGTGTGAATTGAAATTGAGATTGAATATGAAGACATGAACCAAAGGTTCATGAGATGATTGATTTCAATTTGATGATATAAGATATTAATTGACAAATTGTTACTATTGAGAATTTGAAATTAAAGTATGAATTAATGCATATTAAGTAAATTATCATATGTTTAATACTTATATGTTTGTAATTATTTATTTGTTATTATAATTTGAATTATGGTAATACCACTGAGTATAGACATACTTAACATACGGTTGTTTCCATATGCAGGTCAGTAGAAGTCAAAGGTCTCTGTTCAGCGTCCAGATCAATCCCGAATTCAGCACAACTTTGGTGATGTATTTGTCCTTTTGGTAAATGTGGCTTGTACCTAGGTCATATATATAGATCATATGATTTTGGTTATAAAGTATGGATGGTTTGTAATGTTTTGAACTTAGTTTTAAGTGAAATGGTAAAGAGTATATTATAAAAATTGGCATTAAGTTTGAATGGAAAATAAATAAAGTTATTAGTCAATTTGAATGATATTATGAATGTTTAATTATTAAATTAATATGTTAATAAATTGGTTATGATTTAAGTGTGTTTGGGTATAAATTATTTTTGGTTGTGCCATTGGTTTTGGATTGGTTATGGTTTAAAAATTTGCTGGGAAGGTTAGATGTTTATAAAGGGGTTATATTGAGTTTAAAAAGAAAAAATTGAAAAATTTCCGGAGTACTCGAATAAGTCCCGTTCCACTTCTATTAAGTGTTTTGGGCCTCGAGGGTCCATTATAGGGACTTAATGATTGAATTATACTATGTATGTTATTTTATTTGTGAATTAATTGTAAATTGTCTGATATGTCCGGTAATTCCTCGTAACCCTGTTCCAGCAACGGTTTGGGGTTAGGGGGTGTTATAAAGACTATATGATGTTATATTTAAGAATAATGTAACAGCTCTATTTTGGGCCTAGTTGGAATAGTGGTTTCGGGACAACAAATTCGACGAGGAAAAAAATTATCTTTATTATTTTTTATGGTCTACAATTTCACGAAATGATTTCGCGAAAATCTCATTCGAAAATTTTGATGTTTGGGCATTCAATTTAGTCAAAAGGACTAAATTGTAAAAAGTACAAAACTTGAGTTCTAGAAGCTAGAGGTGTCTAATTGCTATGAAAATTTAAATTGGAGGTCCTTAGATGGTAATTGGACCATTGATTAAATTGTTGGACAAAAATGGACATGAAATAGATGAAATAGAATACTTTTATGTTAGGGGCATTTTGGTGATTTAGTGATTAAATGATTAAATAAAAAAAATAAAAGCCAAATTTTGCTCATCTTGAACCCCTTGGCCGAAATTACCATGAAAAAAACCATGGCTAGGGTTTTTCAAGCTTCCAAGCTCCATAGTAAGTCCGTTGTAGCCCCGTTTTTAATGATTTTTACGTTTTTGAAATCCTCGTAACAGGATCTATCTATTTCTAGCACTAATTTGAGATATGGTTAAAGTCTAGGGTTTTGACCCATGATGAATATGTGTGTATTTTTGTGTTTAATGGTAGAAATGCATGGTTATGGTTAGAGAGACAACTTTTATTAAGTGATTTTCGGTAAAAATGCATAAAATGATCTATTTGTAAAAGTTATGAAATATTTGTTAAAAATATGATTTAATGAAAAATATGGGCTGCGATAAGTATAGAAGAGCTCAGGCTATGCATGGGTAGTAAAGAAATTGAGTACATTTCATTTTTAATATGTCAAACTTTAAGGGCAAAAATATAATTTTTCCATAATATGATTTTTGGGTCACATTGAATAATGTGACTAATAAATAAGCTAAATGTGATATTATAGATCAAGAAAAACAAGGTTTGGAACTAGAACGAGGGAAAAATGAGTATTCGACGGTTAGGTCCTTTTCACCATTTTTGGTATCGAGGTAAGTTTGTATGTGAATAATGCAATGCTATATTTATGTTTTAAATTGTTTTCATATTTTATGAATTATATGACTGATATTATGAGCAAATTCAATAATGCTAAGATAACAAAGAAGTCCCGGTTGAACCTTAGGAATAGATGGGATACAAATGTCATGACATTAGGGTCAATGAAATTACATTGTAACACCTAAACCCGGCCTAACGTTATGGCCGAATCTAGCGATGTCACATGGAGTAGAATTTGAAAGCTAGATGTCGAGTTTAAAACCTGTTCCAATTAATTAACTTTTATCTTGTATTGAAGTAAAAACGTATATTCCCTATTAAGTCAAAATTATTTTTTTCTAGCGGAAGCTTTAATAACCATTAATTTTAAGAAAATCGGTTCCATTTGATGAATTTTTAGTTTTACTTATTTGGAAAATCGTATTTTGTGGTGATCAAAGTTGTAAAACCATGAGGGCAATTAATAATGCCAAAAGTAAAAACAAACAGTCCATGAAGTTTGAATTACACAAAAATACCCAAATCAATAATAAATCTGAAAACTATCAGAGGACATTTTCTAATTTTCGTGTGGCCACTTCGAGTCCTCCGCTGCACTGACCCATCAAGTCTAGGGATTACCTAAATAGATTAAATGGAAAAGGGTGAGTTTTCGCAAACTCAGTGTGTAATCCCACAGAAAACATGCACAGAGATTAATAACAGAATCAATCATATACAGTCTAGGGCTTTAAGCCCATCATAGATTCAGTTCGGGCCTTAGCCCATTTACAAGTAGTCTCAGATATATATTACGGCCTTGGCCCATCTTAGATATAACATGCAGTAACAGAATCAGAATTTTTTGCACCAGCCTTCACACCATCTCAGACCATCCCTACACACCATGTGGGGTTTAAAACACCCACCCATCCCTGCACACCATATAGGGTTTATAATACCCATCCAACCCTACACACCATACTGTACCGAAATGTGGCACATTATTAGAAATATGCAGCTATGCTGCTAGAAAACAGGCTCTAAAACCCTTACAGATACTTCCTTCAAACTTCAACAACCCACCCCGACGCAATGCAACATACCACACGTGACATGCAAATAGGCTAATATCAGAACATACATTCAGTTCAGTACAAATATCATGCTCAGTCAGACATCATACAATCAGATCACATAATTAAGGGGTTTAAGGGCCAGTTCTGCATTACTTTTCGAAAGCACTTCTGGCTTCAAAAGCACTTCTGGAAGAAAAGCTGTGCAGAACAAGCTGCTTTCGGCTGAAATTTTTAGCTTTTCAGAAGTGCTTTTGAAAAGCACTTTTGAAAAGGAGAAGCTAAAAATTTTAGCTTTTCCTCTCCCAAAAGCACTTTTAGTGCTTAATTACTTTTTCACCCCTCCAATAATATAGTACTTTCTCTTTTTTTTCTTGGTACTTAATTACAAATGTATTAAAATCATTAATTAAAAATAAAAATATTTTTTTAAAATACTAATTACAAATATTTAACAGTTATATTTAAATATTTAAAATATAGTTTATATATTCTAATTAAATTTTATAAATAATTAATATTTATTACTTAAAAATATTTGAAATTTATATTTTATATATTAAAATATTAACAAAAAGTTATAATAATTTTTTTACATTCTTACTAAAATATAATAATATTAACTAATTTAAATAT
The DNA here is from genome assembly GCA_020496765.1 of Gossypium stocksii. Classification (NCBI taxonomy): domain Eukaryota; kingdom Viridiplantae; phylum Streptophyta; class Magnoliopsida; order Malvales; family Malvaceae; genus Gossypium; species Gossypium stocksii. The sequence continues at coordinate 35,656,425 of CM035625.1, forward strand.
TATTTAAAAGTATATTTGTTTCTTGACAATAACATGTCTAAAATGGACATTTTATTTCTCAAAAGCACTTTTTGACAGCAATGCTAAACACTCAAATTTTAAACTAAACTTTTCAAAAACACTTCTCAAAAGCACTTTTTCACAGCACTTTTCAAAAGCACTTTCTCACAGCACTTTTCAAAAGCACTTTTCAAAAGTATTGCCAAACTAGTCCTAAGTAATGCTTACTGACCCTACAGTAGGTCCACAGTCAACTTGGGCGACCCGTGCAACCTTACAAAACTTTTCAAAAATGTAACACCCCAAACCCAGCCTAGACGCTACGACCAGATCTGGTGTGTCACACGATCCTAAAACTAAGTTTTCAGCCCTTTTAGACTTGTTGTGTCTTAAGTGAGGTTTGAATCAAAAGAGTAAGTTTGTTAAAACCAGTTTATTAATCCTTCAAGTTATCCATATTATTCACACGTTGAGTTTTAAAAGCGTTCTTTAGATTTTGAAACCAGCGCAGCCTAAACTAGCGATTCTATAAAATGTAATTTAATCATCAAAGAAAATCAAACCAAATAAAAAAACTTAGACAGCGGCCTTATTACAAAATAAAACCCAAAAATAACTTAATAATAAAATACTTTAAACAAAATGAAAACCAGTTCTGCAGATGCTGTGGCCACTCCGAATCTCTCGCAGCTCCAAGCCCGCTATGGTTGAGTGTTACTTGCAGAGGTTAAATAAAAAGGGGGTGAGTTTGACAACTCAGTGTGCAACATTATCTCAACCATAGGCCAAAACAGATCAAGCCTCAGAATCAGATTAGTTGGCCTTGGCCCATTACAGAAATCAGGTTAAGCCCGTAGGCCCATAACAGATACAGATCAGATATAATATGCAAACAGAAAACCCAACCCAGATCCATCCATAACACCCCCGTACCAGCCTTACACCATGTGGGGAGACTACTCGACCCACCCAACCGCTACACACCACAGATAATTGCAGCGAAGCTACCAGATATTGTGACGAGGTCACCAGATACAGATATTGTGGCGAGGCCACCAGATTTGCAGCGAGGCTGCCAGATAATAATGTGACAAAGTCACCAGATTGCAGCGAGGCTGCCAGATAATAATGTGACAGAGTCACCAGATTGCAACGAGGTTGCCAGATATAATGTGACAGAGTCACCAGATTGCAGCGAGGCTGCCAGAACGCTTCCTCCATCATAACCCATACCCCATGCAACAGATAATCATACTATCATGCAAGATATAGCATCAGATATACTCGTATAGATAATTAACTCATGCAGATACATAACATCATACATTTCATACAGAATTGACCCTAGGGGTATAATAGTCTTTTTACACCTAGGGGTATTTTGGTAATTTTCCATATTTAAGGGTATTTTAGTCTTTTTTTCATATTTTCAGAAATTCTATGCCAGTATAGCTGATTATTAGTTCCCAATTAACCACGGAAGTCCATTTGTGCCAAATTTCCAGTTTTGCCCTTTTTGCCTAAAACCCCTAATGGGCCTTGCTAAGTCCAATATTGTCTCAAGCCCTTTAAGCCCAATTTTAGGTTTAGTTTACCAACTTAACATGTTATTACTAACTACGTCGCCAGATAGTCTTTATTAGCCATTTTACCTATTTGGGCTCGGAAGCCCATTAGGCCCATCTTTGGCCCATTGAAACCCAACTTACCGAGAAGCTCGAAATTGCACCTTCTGCAATTTTGCCACTGTCATTTACTAGTTTGATCACCACAGGGTATTCGGTTACCCTCAGACCCTTTCAAGACAACTTTTTCGGTCACTTCAATCAGACACTTTAGCATAGTTTCGATCATTACGGCTTTTAGCCATCCTAGTCTATGATAGAGACACGTTACACACCTGATACTGTTGAAACCGTTTGAAGAAATCCACGTACGAAGAACCTACAATTGAACGCTAACTTTCAGTCTAATTAATCGATAACCAAATAGCTATAACCCCTTACCCTAATCGGCCTAGATGGCCTAAGTCCTTAAAATCTTACCCTTTTTCGGTTATGGACTAAATCGTAACGTCCAACTGCGTTGATCTTCACGATCCTTCGATGCCCGATCCTCTCCTAGATTACGCTGTTACACCTTCAATCCAAAAGAAAGAGGCCAAAAGCCTTTTAATTCAAACGACAATACCCCTAAGGGGTTCGGCTACTTGCCTTAATATCATGAAACCAACGCTATCAGGCTACGAAATACTTACCAATCCAAGCCCTCACCACTGCCGCTGCACTTGTAACAATGAGAAAGAAAGGGTTGAGAGTAGAGAGGATTCGGCCAAGCACAGTGAGTTTCGGTCAAAAGGAGGTTCGGCAATGAAGTAGAATGAGAAGGGACGATATATTTGATAGAAGAAGAAGTAAAAGAATGGGAGTGTTCGCTTGACAAAGAACAATCGGCCACCCTGAGTTTCGACTTCTTCTTGCAGTTGTCGACAGAGGTTTAGAGAAGAGAGTCAAGGAAGAATGATTCGGCTAGAGAATGAGGTAATGATGAAGGTTTGGTTTATGGTATAAGAGGAGAAGAAAAGGATGTAGAGAAGAGATGTAGAGAAAATGCTTCGGTCAAAATGAGTGTGCGGCACAAAGGTGGATTAAGGTTCGGCTTCTAGGTTTGATGGGAGAGCAAAGTGGCAAAAGATACCTAATAAACTAGGCAAAAATCGACAACCGAAGAAGGGTTTTTCACTCTTAGAGAAATCGGCACAAGTCACCCATGAACTAAAGGAGCATTCGGCACACTCTAACACCTAGTTGCCGAAAATGCTACCTAAGCACCTAGCCAAATTTGCCTTCCCCAAGAGTCCTCTAACCGGCCACCATCATTCAAAATTCAAACTCCTTGATTTGCTCCTCAACCTCCTCCACAATATCCTCTCAAGACCGATTCAACACTCCTCAAGTAGAGTTTTATTCTGCTTCAAATTCCTGCCTGCTCCTTGCATAAAAATAACGCCTTCCTTGCATAACCTGGGACTTGAACCTTGGCCTTCCCATTCATTTAGGCGCCACTTTTGTATCTCCTAAGTGGCGTCACACAACCATTTTACCAGGAGCTCCCTTGTGCTTCACTTTAGCCAAATTTATTTAAGACCCCTACTTCCAAAAGTCCCCTATCTCCCTAATGAAAAACTTAGAAAATTTTCCCGAGTTTTTAACCAACACTTGGGCCTTCCATAGGCCCAATAACATTCTCAAAACACGAATTTCACAACCAAATGCCAGAGTTCAAACATTTTACTAGATGCACAATAATTCAAGAAAGACCAAAATTTTAGGGCGTTACAAAAAAAATGGGCTCCCACACCCATGTGGCCTACCTATGTGGGCCCACACACCTGTGTGGCCCACATGGCCTAAATTGGCCTTGGCCGTGTGGATCAGACGGCCTGACCCAGAATCCCACACGCCTTGTGGATTACCCGTGGGGACCCACATGCCCGTGTGGCCCACACAGCCCAATTCAATCTAGCCTGTGTGTCGCACACGACCTATCCAACCATCACACGGCCATGTCCTTCGCGCACGACCTGGCCTGGTCGATCACACGACCATGTCCCCTCATACGGCCTACCACACAGGTGACCACACACCTATGTAGCATCGACAGACTGCTTTTTTTGCTTTTCTCCGAACCCTATTTTCTACGTTTTAGGTACACACCTGGTACGCTTCCGATGCAAAAGCTCTCCCGAGATAACTAACACCTACAATTGACCAGTAATTTACCGATTTAGTCACTTGAAATTATTAACACGAGACTAAAGAACCGATAACTATTCAGTACATACGATCAATCACTTACCTAACTTCCCGAACGTTTACCAATTATGACTCTGCAGGAGCAGAACCTCGTCCTTCGCAATCTCCTGCAGCCAAAACATGAATTCCATTATCAACAGAAGCGACAGCAATGCTACAATCGATTTTTAAGTCAAATCCCCTACATGAAAATGGTTCTAACACAACTTAACAAAATGCACGAAATGTAACACCCCTTACCCGAGACCGTCGCCGAAGTCGAGCACGAGGAGTTACTAGACTTATCTTACTAATTCGGGCATAAAAAGTTGCTTTTAAAATTAATTCACTCATATTCATCCAATATCCCTAAAAAGGGCTCTCGAGGCCCTAAAACATGCTATTAAAATAGTTCGGGACTAAACCATGAACATTAAAAATTTTCTGATTACTTATACAAATCAAAACAATTTATTTCACAGTTCATAATAAAACTAACCACCTGTGTAATAGTCACTAAATTAATTATAACTTGAGTTACTAAACTCAAAATTTAAATATGTAAATTTTCCATGAAACTAGACCCATATATATTCTTACCATAATTTTTCCAGAATTTTTGGTTTGGCCAATTAGTACAGTTTATTCATTAAATGTTCCCTTGTTTCGCAATCCAATGGTTCTGACCTCTCCTCACTAAAAATCAATTATCTCTTAGTACAATTTTCAAATAGTGTTTCCACCTATTTCTAATAAAAAAGACTCACTAAGGAATCTATACATATAAATTTTAACTCATAATTCTTTTTGTACAATTTTTAGTGAATTTCTAAAATCAGAACAGGGGATCACGAAATCCCTCTGAACAAGTCTCACAAGAATTTAAATATCTCAAAATATAGACTTACTTTGCTTGCTCTGTTTCTTTCCTATGAAAATAGACTCAATAAGCTTTAACATTCACCATTGAATTCCATTTCTAAAATTTTTAGTGATTTTTCAAATTCATGTCATTTTTGCTGTTCCAAAACTGTTTCATGGCCAACTTTTACTCTTTCATATTTTCTTTGCATAAACTATCATTTAGGCATACATAACATCAAAATATGTTCTTAATTAGCCATTTTAATAGCTAATAATTATCAAGTATTCACATGCCATTCTTTAGTCATATCATAAGAACATACACACAAAATAGCTAAGTCCCTATACATGCCATAACTCAAAACATTTCAAACTACAAAATACTGAGATAGCCTTTGATAGTGTGAGACAAACTCCGACATCCTTTTGGTTCCCGAATTGGCTTGGCTACACTATGAAAGAGAGAAAGGAAAAGAAGTAAGCTACAATGCTTAGTAAATGCTTAGTAAGTTTACAAAAAAATAAATGACAACATTCACCAAGTATAAACATACTCATATTGTACCATCAACTAACAAAATCTTTATTTTACTTCTCCACTTACTCTTTAACTTTCCTGTTTACCATTCTTTTACCTGAACTTTCTTATAACATAGTTTGTATATTAGCCCGATGGACCTTTTGGAATACTAAGGGTACTTGGGTTTTCCTGCCTGATAATAGCCTGCCAATGCCATGCTCTAGGCGTGGTCTTACATGGGATGTTCCCTGTCCTGCCAAAGCCATATATCTGATATCGACTTACATGGGATGTTCCTCAACTATCTCAACTTGCAATGCCATATGTCTGATATGGACTTACATGGGATGTTCCTCAACTGTCTCAACCTAAAATGTCATGACATTCCGTATCCCATACATTCCTAAGGTATGTCCATTTTTGTCCATGAAGACCTAATGGTATAATTACCATTTAAGGACATCTACTTCAATTATGCTCTTCAATTTAATCCTTTCCTATCTAGAACTCATATTTATCAACTTTTGCAATTAAGCCCTAATAGGCAAATTAAACATGTAATTCATGAAATTTTCTATCAATATTCTAACACATGCATCTAATCACTCAGTAAATCATAAAAAATTATCGGAATAAATTTTTATATTTCAGATTCGTGGTTTTGCAACCACTATTCTGTTTACGCCCTATTTTGGGATGTTACACAGAAACGATAGATTGAAACACCGCAGTTTGAAAGGATGCAAAGAGAGTATTAAACGAAAAGAGAAAAGAGAAAAGAACAGTATAGAAGAGAAAAGAGAGGAAACGAAAGAGATGTCAAAAACTTTTGGAGGAAATCGAAACTTTGGGAAAAATGAAAAAGAAAAGAAAAATATGAAGAAGAGATAACCACCCCTTTATTTTCTCTTATAAATCCACTAAGCTAAAACCACTCTAGAGTCTCCGCTCTACCGAAATTCTTGCCCATCACCAAACAAAAATAAGACTCCCTTACCCACGCATAGACTCGAACATATGACCTCCATCACACCAACACTCCACTTAACCACCAAACCAGCAGGCCTATTCTGATATAATTCTACCAACATTTAATTAAAGGCCTACTGACTAGAGATAGGGCTTTATTCATAAAAATATCAAAATTTGCCCAAGTCAAGGCTTGAACTTGGGACCTCACACACACACCTAGAACACATAACCACTGAAGAAGACAAATAGCTGTGTCACACAATTACAAAAGCTAATATAAGAAAATTGGGGCATTACATACGTATAAGACCATATCTGGGATATGGCATCGATATGTGATTTCATGTAAGACGATGTCTAGGACATGGCATTGATATGAGACATCGTGTAAGACCATAGTTGGGCTATCGGCATCGATATGTGATCCTATGTAAGACCATATCTATGACATCGACATCTTACTATGTGTATGAGATCTCCCGGGTATCCTTTAGTATTCCATGTGGTTCAACAGGCAATTCAAAGATTATGTCAAAGATGTGAAAATATATGATTGTGTTACGAGTTCGTACAGGTATATACGTAAAGTTTATAAGCATTGGCTTCTTGATATTATGAGTCATGATCACAATGAAAGCGACCTTAAGTTAATCTTTTGAATAAGTATTATGTTGATGATGTGTAAATTCATGGCAAATTCAGTTGAGAACCATGTGTTAGGCTTTTGAGCCATATCAAATTGAGAGTTAAGATGTTTATTTCACTTGATTTTTGATTCATTGGATATGTGTGAAAAATGAAAGATTTGCATAATTGCCTATTAAAATGGTTATGAAAGTTTGAGAAGTTAAGAGTTTAAATCATTGAAAGATTTTAAGCTTTGGGCTCGAAATTATGAATACACATAATTAATGTGCATTTTACTATGATGTTTAAAATGATTTGCTAATTATGAAACATGTCACAATGAAGAGATTATGGTTGTTAGGCTAAAGTAAAGTTATGTTAATTTATGTTGATAAATCAAAAAGAGTAAACATGTGAATTGGTTATATTACAATCCTTGAGATTTATAACTATTTTATATGAACTTGTGCTTATATTGTCAAGCATGGTATATGATTTGTATGAATCGTTCATTATTTTCATACGAACTTACTAAACTTTGTAGCTTACTCCCCTTCCTTCCTTATATCTTATAGGTTGTAAGCTAGCTCAGGTTGGAGATCACTGGAGATGCTATCACACTATCAAGCTATCATGTTGGGTAATGAACGCAAACCTTTGAGTCATGGCATGTATAGGGACTTAGTCATTTTGTGTCTGTGTCATTATGATATGGCCAAATGTATTGGCTTGTAATGATTAAGGATTTGATTTGGTATGTAGCCACATAAATTGGCTTTTATTGGCTAATGGGAAGTAAGCATATTAATTACACATATGCTTATGCCAATGTCATTGTGTGATGAGGTTTTTAATGGTATGTTAATGAAATTAGACTAGATGATACATGTGGGAAGTTGTTATGTTGAAGGTGATTGGGTATGTGTGGACCTGATAAAGTATGATGTTATGAGCACGTATATGAAGGTAAAGAAATGATATGCTTAAGCTTTGATTACGATTGCGCAGGTAGCTTAATTGTCCCTTGTTAAGTGCTTTTGAAAGTGTACATGTGAGTGAGCAGTTGAGGGTGGCCAATGGCTTGTAAAATAGCCTCAAAATGGTCCACACGGGTAGACACACGAGCATGTGTCTAGGCTGTGTGTGACACACGGCCAGCCCCATGTGCGTGTAGTCTGGTCGTGTGACCCTTACATCTAGCATTGTAGCTTCGAATCGGCCACACGGGCAGAGACATGGTCGTATTTCTTAGCTGTGTGAAGGATACAGTCATAAGACATGGGCATGTGCCTAGGCCATGTGAAGTCTGCACTTTAAATGCAAAAATTAAATTCGCCACACGGCCTAGCACACGGACGTTTGACTTAGTCGTGTGACCCTATTTTGCTGATGATGTCATAAATAGAGAGTTACATGGGTTGAGGACATGAGCGTATCGTGAGCCACACGGACGTGTGTGCCACACGACCTACCCACACGAGTGTGTGACTCTCCAAAACATGGAAATTTTCTAAGTGTTCCAAAGTTCCCGGTTTAGTCCCGAACCACTCCCGATGTATGTTTATGGTCTCGTAGGTCCATATAAGGGATGATATGCATGTCTATGGATGGTTTTTAATTGAATGAAATTCTGATTTTGCACGATTGGTTATGTTTACATTTGGTAATGCCTCGTACCCTGCCCCAGCGTTGAACTCGGGTAAGGGTGTTATAAATAAGGTACTGGTGAGTAAATGATTGGGTGTGTTGCATGATGTTATGTTTGCGTTGTGGAAATTATTTGCATTCAATGAGCTTATTGAAGCTCACCCACTCATTTCAACATATGCAGATAAGTGACGTCACGGTGTGGGCGGTGTGGTTATTGAGGAAGTGATCCAAGGAAGACTGGTTATTTATCATAGGTTCTCTATTATTTATATTCGTATTGGAGAAATAGGTAATATGGTAGAACTATTTTGGGTTAGTGATATTTAAACATTTTGATTTGGTTTATAAGAATTTCATGTTATTTTTATGTTAGAATTTTTAAACATTGATGTTGGCATAATGATTCTTGCTTGGATGATTGGACACTTTGGACTGATAAACTTAGCCATAGCAAGATGACATAAACAAAGTACTTGATGCATGTTGCTTAAGAACTATTTGGAATGAATTATTTGCTCTTCTATGCTGCATTTTTAGCTTCAATAGTGGAGGTAGCGATAGTTGGCTTTGAAAATTGATACCTCTGTGAATTAAAATGTATAGGAAAACAGAATAGGGATTTGGTATCAATACCTTATCTCGAGTATCGATACTCGGGACTAAAGTATCAATAATTTATAGCAAGTACTGATAATTATAATAGATTTTTGGTCGAAAAATAGTAAGTTACTTTGGTATCATTTTTCCAAGAGGTATCGATACCACTCAAAGAAAATATCGATGCCTTAATGCCAGTATCGATACCTACAAGCAGTTTTATAAAATTTTGCTAAATAGCCCTTATGCATGACTGTAACTATATGTAAGACCAATTAATGATTTCCATGTAACAATGTTAATTAATTAATTGGATGACTTAAAACTTATACGATTTAAAAAAAGAAGATCAATTTGCTTGGATCTAGTTTCCTATTTGATGTACACGAGACAAGACGGTGGTGTGGCATCCTGTGTTTGGACTTGGTGACCAGGTCAAGTATAAGGTGTTACACTCATCCTCTGACCTATATATATCCTCATGGTGTGATCTTCACAGACCATCACCACCACAAAATCCTAATTATCATGTTTCCTACTATGTATCCAGCTGGTCCCAATCTAACTAAACTAGATTAGGTGTCTAACCTTCTCCGAACTAGCCACTAAATTTTCTAATTTCCTCGCTAGTGCCTCCAACTTTCCATTACTATTTAACCAGCTCCCCAACTCCTCCTAGAGTTTGAATAATTTTGGGAATTTGGGTGTGATACTTTTAAACTCATGCAACCTTACATTATAGTTAGCATTTCAGGGGTTGAGTGCAGAAACTCACTTGATACTTCCTCGCCCTATCTACTTAGATTTTCCGTGCACTAGAGCTTCTATTCTCTTGATAGCTAAGCATGACAACCAATTCATAGGTTAAACCCAATTCTGTCACATTGAACGTTAATTTTCCAAAAATATACAGAACCTTAAAATTGTTTTGAAAACTCTTAACCTTATTTTTCAAGTCTTTTATATACTGAAGGGTTCAGGGCCTTACTAGATTACTAGATTCTCTATTTTTTCGATTAAATCCTCACGATCATTGCTTCATATTGATCTATCTTATATCCTTCTTCTTTAGGAGATACTAAGGAAGAAGTTGAAGAAGAAAACCAAAATAGACTGGAGAAGAAGTCTTGCGGGAAGTCACTCTTCAACTATTTATAGCCCTTCATGCACAGTCTCCAACTGTATCTCAACCATTCATCCATAATCATTTTGTCTCCCATTAAGAGATCCGGTGGTTCTAGTTTAACTGGACCAGACTTGGTTTTCTCGTTCTATTCCTAAATTTTCCTAATTTTTCAATAGAGATCGTCAGTTTGCAGTTTTTTTAATACAATCCCTTAAATGTTCTAAATTTTTGGGTTTAAAGAAATCCAAGTGTGATATTGCCATTGTTGAAAAATTGATGAAATAGGCTTGATGTAACACCTCAAACTCGACCTAGACGTTATGACTGAATCTGACGATGTCACATGGGATGGGGTTTGAAATCGAGATTGACAAGTTAAAACCATTCCAGTTAATTAGCTTTTATTTAAATTAAAAAAAACATGAACTAGCTGATTTGCCTTAAAACATGTCTTTTAAGCAGAAGCCTTTGAAACCAATTATTTTACGAAACCGAAAATATTAGTTTTTAGTAAAACCGTGTTTTGTTGAGTTGTAGTTTAAAAATGTATAAAAACAGTATAAAATCGCAAATCTAAACCAAACAATCCAAAGTCCCAACATTACAATAATAAATACCCAAGAATAATATAAAATCAAAAGCTGTAATAAAGCAAATCAGTAGTGGTAGTCACCGTTGAACCCTCCGCAGAACTGATCCACCTAAGTCTGGGGATTACCTGTACAGATTAAACAAAAAAAGGGGTGAGTTTTTGCAAACTTAATATGTAATCCCTACAGAAAACATACATACAGATACACATCAGGAAATAATCAATTGTAGTTTGGGGTCTGAGCCCATTACAGATTCAGTTTGGGCCTTGGCCTGTTCAGATACAGTCTCAGATATAATTTAGGGCCTTGGTCCATCTTAGATACAGTATGCAATAGCAGAAAATCTGAATCCTACCCACCAACATCTACACACCATCTCTGTCCATCCTTATACACCATGTGAGGATTAAATCAACCCACTCATCCCTACACACCATGTTGTATCGAAATGCAGAACATAATAAAAAATTTGCAGCAGAGTTGCTAGATAACAGGCTTAATAGCCTTTCAGCCACTTTCTCCAAATAACAATAACCCACCCCGACGCAATGCAACATACAAAAGATGTCATGCTATTATGCAATTACAGTACATACATTCATATATCATAATTCATTCTCGGTACAAAAAATAGACAGACAGATCACTCATATAGGGGTCTAAGTAGGGCTTACCGACCCTTCAGTAGGTCCACAGTGTAGGTCCACAGTTGACTTGGGCGACCTGTGCAACCTTAGACAACTTTTCAAAGAAACGGGCTCACACACCCATGTGGACTGCCCGTATGGGCCCACACACCCATGTGGCCCACTCAACCCAAATTGGCCTTGGCCGTGTGATCCTGTAACACCCCAAACCCGGCCCAAACATTATGGCTGAATCTGGCTTGTCACATTGAGGTGCTTTTTGGAAAAACTTGTTCCGTCCGATAAAAATTCGTTTTCATGTTGAAAACTCTTTTGTTATACATTAGTAAATCATCTCGTTACAAACCTTTACCTTAATGTCCAACATTGATACCTCAAGTTATCTTAAATTGCGGAAGCTTCATCAGTTTGAAACTTAAAACATGTGTTTTGAGCGTTCTTGAAAACAATTACTATTTTGAAAATCTCGCATTTTCCTACCTAGCAAATTTAAAATAGAAAAGTAAAAACCTAATGAAAAGTAAAACCAAAAATGGCCTTATTACAAAATCAATAGCCTAAAATGAAATTTAAATGATTAACTCTATAATAGAACATCAGCGAACGTATGGCCATCTCCGAGTCCCTCGCGGCTCCAAATCGTCTAAAGCTGGAAGGTTAATAAACGGGGTGAGTTTATGAAAACATAGTGTGTAATCCCCTAATATCAGAATAGTCAGTCAGACAAACAGAATACAGAAACAGTAGTAGACTGGGCCCGAGCCCATTATAGCAGACAGTATTAGATGGGTCTTAGCCTATTACAGTAACAGAATTAGAAGTAGAACATATATGGGCCTAAGCCCAAAACAGAACAAAACAGAGCAGATATGTATCCCAGACCAATCCATCCAACTCACCACTCGTACCATCCAACACACCATGTGGGGACTAAATCGACCCACCCAGCCAACACACCAATAATGCAACATTGCTGCTAATAGCAGAATACGTGGCGGAGCCACCAAAATCAGAATACATGGTGAAACCACTAATAATAGAAAGGCGTGGCAAAGCCACTAACACAGGACTTCCTCCATAACAATATCCCAACCCCATGCAGTATGTCATGTCATAAATAGTACGTGTATGCAGTATGTCATGCTTAGAAAGAATAGTTAAATCATAGCACAAATCAGTCATCTACCCTCGAGGGGTAAATTAGTCATTTTACCCTCTAGGGGTATTTTGGTCATTTCCATCAGAACGGATCTTGGCACATTTACCTGCCCATCAGAGGGTCCACAGTCGTCTCGGGCAACTTGTGTAACCTCAACATGCAAAACAGTATGAATGGGCCCGAAGCCCACTATACGACCCATGTGGGCCCACACGCTCGTGTGTGTGACACAGCCAGGTCCAATATTCCCAACACGTCCGTGAGTTTTACCCTACGGCGGTAATTCGGTCATTCTACCCTATAGGGGTATTACAGTTATTCTACCCTACAAGGGTATTACGGTCATTCTGCCCTACAAGGGTATTACGGCCATTATACCCTACAAGGGTATTACGGTCATTCTGCCCTACAAGGGTATTACGGTCATTCTACCCTACAAGGGTATTACGGTCATTCTGCCCTACAATGGTATTACGATCATTCTGCTTATAAGGGTATTACGATCATTTTACAGTACGGGGTCTTAGTAACCCAATAGAAGGTCCATTGTCGCCTCGAGCGACTTTAGTATCCTAAACAGTCATAACGGTGTAAATAGGCCTAAGGCCTATTACTCGACCCAAGTAGGCCCACACGCTCGTGTGGCCCATTTATCCCCGAAACAGCCATAGCCATGCGTACGTCACAGTCCAACCAACACTTATCACATCACATACATTCTATCTGTGTAGGCCCATAAGCCTACTGGGCCCACACAGCCCACTTCGGCCCAACGAGGCCCAGAATAGCCCAAAACCACGAGAGCACTCGTGGTGACCTCTACAGTCTACTGCCCATGTTCGTGGGCTCGGCTCGCCACATGTGCGATCGCACGTCCCTGTGGCATCATACGCCATACTTCCGACTTTCTGGCATTTTGCCAATCTACAATCATAGTAGTGTAAACAACATGCTTTTGACTTTTAACCGATTATCGAATACTGCATACAAGTACACACACTTTCAGCTTTTTATCCGATTATTAGTACATGGCAAACTGTTACACACCTGATCACGTAGAGTACTAAGAATTTCTCAGTGTCGGAACCTTGATTAGATTGGTCGATTGCGATTTGCTTACTTAATCCAAAGTTTGATGTAGTTACCCTGCCACACCCAGGCGGAAAGTCCTGAATAGCCGACACTTTGCACCGTTTAAACTTCGGGGCAGAGACTACACGCTCATTCTCTGTCGGCACCTTTGCCATCACTTTAATACCAGGATCCCCTTGACCTATTGAGAGCTCTCCTTACCGATTTGCCAAACCCTTGTAGAAAACAGAGAGGGATAAAGTTGCGATTCAACTAAAGTATGAAACTCTAAATGTCCAATCGAATGCTAAAATCAAATAAAAGGCAAAGGAAGTGATAGGGGACAGAGCAAAATTTGGCTAAACAATTTTGTTCAAGCAAAAAGAATGGAGAGGATAGTTTGTTGAGAGAAGAAAAGGAGAAGAGAACAGAAAATAAATGAGAGAAAAGAGAAAAACGGGATTCGGCCAGAGTGAAAACAAAAGTGAAAGAAGAGAGGGACGGTCGAACGAGAATAAAGAAAATAAAGTGAGGAGGTTTGGTTATGAGTAAAAATCGAATGGAAAAGTGGTAAAAGAGAATAGTAGTCGACAGACGTTTGAGACAAAAAAAAACACAATCAGCTATGAATAAAAACCAAATAGGTAATGTGTGGAAGAATTGTTTACGAGGAAGAAGAAATAATGCACAAGTTCACCACAAAAAAGTACAAGATCTACAAAGCTTAGAGCCAAAAGGAAACCAAAATGAAAAAGTGCACGAGTGGTCAATAACAGAATTCGGCCACTAAAATGAAGAGGGATACAAAGAAGAAAAAAAACAATCGGTCACTGAGCTGAAGAATGGAAGCATACTTTACCAAAACCGAATATTCTTTCTAAGTGCCTCGAGACTAATTTTGGCATAAACCCTCCTCAAAACTGAATTTCCTAGCCTCCCATATACTAATTCGGTACCCACTCTTCTCCAATTCAAAATTCCTCTTTTCTCTCCACCATCCACTCTCAACAATCCTCCATGATATCCTCCATCATCCACTCCCTGATTTCCTCCACAACCAAATATCAAGACCAATTCAAACTCTCCAACACTAGAGTTCAAATCCAACACCAACTCTTACCGCCTCATGGACAAAAATAAATATCCCCTTTTTGCTTGCAATGGGACTCGAACACCAGTCCCTTAGCAAAAGCTGCAAGCCACCTTGCCACCAAGCCACAAGCTCTTTTTGTGTCCCATTTTGTCCATAATTACTTATAAAGTCTATAGGCCAAAGTCCAGGTTCCTTTAAAATAAAAACCAAAATAAATTACAAGAGCCAAGACTTGAACCCAAGCTCCCTTGCAACCTTAATGACGCCACAGCCACTAGACCACATGCTTGCTTGTGTCATGTTTTTTACACAATAATTTAAAAGGCCTACCTCTAAGCATCCAGGGTTTTATTCACTTAAAACCAAAATTTTTGCCAAAGCCCAGGTTTGAACCCAGGACTTTTCCAACACCTCTCAGGGCCCTTAACCACTAAAGCATACATTTAATTGTGTCAATCTCTTACACAATTAACTACTTATGTACAACCTCCTTATCGATCCATACTCAAGGCCCAATCTTTCTAGGCCCAAAATCAATGCGTTACATATCCATTTTTAATGTAACCTATGCTAGCTAAATATTCATATATGTTTTCACTATTTACTTGTATGTTCATTCAAAGCTGTCTACTTGAGTCATTTCCACTAAATTATTAATATCTTGAGCTAAAGAATTTCAAATTAAGATCTGCTTGATGTTTTTGAAACTAGACTCAAATACTTTTCTACCATAAAATTTTTAGTATTTACAGTTTATCAAATAAGTACAGTAAAATTGCAACGCCCCAAAAATCCTGAACTTTCTTTTGTGGTTAAGATGTGTATGGTCTGTTTGATATTTTAGTTAAGTGTTATTAAAGTGTAAAAGGGCCATTTATTAAGTTCAGAGTCCAAGCTTTGAGGTGGAGAAATTTCTGTCAAATGTTAAAAGAACCATGTTTGCGAGTGTCATGGCTTTTAAATAAATCAAGAAGAAATAGGACACAAGTGAGGTTGTGGTGTAGTGGCTAAGTGGCGCCACTTAGGGAGCAAGGAGGTGGCGTCAATAGCTGGCAAGGGGATCTTTGGTTCGAGTGCTAGCATGGTAATATTTTGGATTTATTTTTACACTATGGACGGCTAGTAGTGGCATTGGAGTTGAACTCTGAAGGAAGTGATCAGAAGAGAAATTCAAGGAAGTGATAATAGAGAAAACTTAGGAAGTAGAGAAGTGAAGCCGAATTAGGAATTTGAGGATAGGTAAATTCAACTATAATATATATAGGTGCCGATTTTGGGGATTCTAAGCTAATGCCGAATTCTTCCTCTCTATTTTGCCAAAAACACTTTTCTATCTAAATATCTAAAAGCCAAAATCCCTTACTCTTTCTCTTTTATTTTGTGCCGATTTCTTCCATTCCTTTCTCGTCAAACTCTTTTCTTTCTTGCTCCTAGTTGACCTTCCCTAAAGCCGAATATCTTTTGGCCAAAATTCTATGGTGCCGCCACTTTGTCTTCAACGTTGGCCGATTGATTTTTGTGTCAGTACTTTACTTTCTCTTAGTTGGTCTTTCTAGTACTGATACTGTCTCTCCTTCACTCTTTCTAAATCGATTTTGGTAGGGGATTAGTATCAAATCTCAGATTTTAGATCTCTTCCAAATTGCTTATTAAACGTTTTGGGGTTTTGGGTAAGTGTTCATCACTTTGGTTTTAGGGGTTGGTCGAATGGTCATGTATGTTATAAGGGTGACTCGTGTTGGATGCAAGTCACCCATTACTTCGGCTCTAATGTTTAAGTTGGTGCAGATCTAGGAGTAATCGTAGTTAGTGATTAAAGAAAAAGCTATTAGGACTTGTCGTACAAGGTAAGGCTATGGTAAGATTTCGGTTCTTGGTAAAGATTGTGGTTAAGCATATGATTAATTGAACGATGGTGTTGATTGTAGGTTTGTGGCTAGGAGATTGTGGCACGTTTCATTATCAGGTGTGTACAAACACTGCACACACATAATAGATCGATAAATCCCGAAATGCCAAAAAGCTGAAATGCTGAAAAGCCAAAAGTTTGGCTACAGTAGTCGTGCAAGTGCGCAAACACTCGTATGAGGGTAATTGATACGTTATCAGAGGCCCCATGAGTGATCTCATGGACTTGGGTCACATTTTGCCCAACCGGGATAGAATGGGCCAAATGGGCCCGACGGGCTCGTGGGCCCAAATCAGCAAAGATTGATAAGTTGATAATGAGTGACTATCTGATAAAGTTGGTTGAATGGTTTGGAATGGATTGGGCCTGATGGGCCGTATAATTATGACTAGGCCTGATGGGCTATATGAATGTATGAAAGCATGTAGGCTTGCTAGGGTTTTATAATGGACTTTTAGGCCTAGTTTCTAATGAATCCTTAAGTGGCATAAAACTTAATTAATTTATCAAGTGCGTCTGTGGACAAGTCATAAGGTTAGAGTTTGGCAATGGGCATATGCATGTCTAGGATTGGATCTAGGGAGAGCTTGGTACTTAAGCGGTCTTAATGACCCACCTCCTCTTTACTGGAATCCTACCTGATGCATAGTGTCCATTCACTTTAGCCAACGAGGACTTGTTGACGGGCCAAAGTTTGTAATTAAGACCCATAATGTTAAGAAATGTCCAAAATACCCTTGTAGGGTAGAATTATTGAAATACCCCAGTGGGGTAGAATTACTAAAATACCCTTGTAGGGTAGAATTACTGAAATACCCCTGTAAGGTAGAATTACTGAAATACCCCTGTAAGGTAGAATTACTGAAATACCCTTGTAGGGTAAAATTACTGAAATACCCCTGTAGGGTAGAATTACTGAAATACCCCTATGTGGTATGAGTAAGACTTATGTATGCTATATGTTTTTTACTGCATTCATGTATTATTATATTGCATATGGGCCGGGATTATGATTGGAGGAAGTGTATATGAGGGTCGCACGGTCGCTTGATTACTGTGGATCCAACGAAGGCTTTTAAGCCACGAGCAGCTCTGCTGCAACGATGAGTAGTGCCGTAACCAGTGCTGCAACGAAGTCTTTTAAGCCACGAGCAGTTCTGCTACAACGATGAGTGGTGCCGCAACCGGTGTCACAACAGGTGTATAAGGATGGGTGGGTCGAGTATCTCCTCACAAGAGTGTAGGGTTGGAAGGGGGCGTACAGGGTTGGTTATGGGTAATTGTGCATTGCATGCGCATATTGATATCTGAGATATAGGCTCGGGCCCAACCGAGGCCACTATGGGCTTAGGCCCAAAGGCCACTGTATATTGTGATATGGGCTCAGGCTCAACTAAGGCCACTATGGGCTAAGGCCCAAAGGCCACCGATATTGAATAGGGCTTAGGCCAAATCTTATTGTTGCATGATTATTTGTTTGTCGAGGGTCGTACACACTAAGTTTCAAAACTCACTCCCTCTTTTTTACTTTTTTCAAGTGATCCTTAGTAGGCGACTCGATGTAGGAGAGGACTCGGAGGTGGCCACACTACACTGCTATTTACTTTGAGGATTACTAGTTTTATTTACTTTCCTTATTTTGCATTGTTTTGTTGGGTTGTAATAAGGCCTTTTATCTCCGGTATGATTTTATATTTGGATTTTATTATTATAACTGCTAAAGTTTCAAACTCAAACGGGATTTCTAAAATTAAACATGTTTTCTAATTCAACATAAATATCTGCACGTTTTCTTAAAACATGAGCTTTCGCTATAATTTAACAAGATATGTACACTTGGGTCTTCAACTTATAAACTCAAAGCTTTTACTCAAACTCACCTAAACTTTTGATTAAGCGAACCTTCTAATGAACACGTTTTAAACTAAGTCGTTTTAAACTAAGTTATTTTCCTAACAAAACTGTTTTGAAAATAAAACCTTATTCAAACCACGGACAGACGAATGTCTTCCAAGTTTACGATTTATACGAGTCACCCTTCGATGTGACACCGCCAAATTCATCCATAACGTCTGGGCCGGGTTTGGGGATGTTACAAAAATCTTCAAATTTATCCCTATTCTGCTTTTTGACAACTTCAACCTTTCCTTACTAAAAATTATTTATCTCTTAGTACGAAATTTGGATGACGTTTCCGTTTGTTTTTTCGTGAAAATAGACTCATTAAGGATTTAGACATATAAATTTAAGCCTATAATTATTTTTACAATTTTTTATGATTTTCCAAAGTCAGAATAGGGGACCCGAAATCATTCTGACATTGTCTTATAAAATTTATTATATCTCATAATTTACAATTCCATTGTTGACACTGTTTCTTCTATGAAAAACTAGACTCAATCAAAGTTAATTTCATATTTTATTTAATTTCTAACTCAATTTCCACTATTTTTGATGATTATTCAAAGTTAGACTACTGCTGCTGTCCAAAACTATTTTAGTGCAAATTGTTGATTTCCAAGTTTATAACACCCTTATTTCCCTTCTCTAAAATTTTTCGCATCATTTTCTCTTATTTCTCTTATTTCTCGACAGCAAGCAATTTTGGCTTTTCGCTGAATACAATTTTTTACTTTTCAGGTACACACCTGTATCATTTTTGCTGTTTACGCAATCCGGAGATCACCAAAAACCTATAATCGACAACCCAACTTTAAAATCAGTCTTAAACTAAGATTAAACCATATTCACGTACCAAAAGGTCTAAGCTTGTCCGTTCATCACTTACCCTCAACTTCGTACAATTCCACCACTACTCAATACAAGGGAGATATCAACAAAAATGATTGCTGCTATAAAAATAACCATTCCTCATTAGCGAAGAGTTCAATAAAGTTAAGAATGAATTCAAAGCCAAAACTACTTGCCCAAACAACACAAGAAAACGCATACCTTATACGCTTACCAAATGGTCACCACTTCGAGTCAAATTAACGAATGTTAATTCCAGCCTCATAAACGACTCCTAAACGGTCAACAAAGCACCCCTTAATCCTTTTTCTAAAGTAACATTCAAGTTTAATAAAACGGAAACTTACCGTATAACACAATTGCATGCTTGCACAAAGGGGAAAAGATGAAGAGAGATAATAAAAACGGAGAGGGAATTCAAAGGAAATTCGGCAGCAATGATTTTATTTAGAAAAAAAGAGGAAAACTAAAAATTGAGAGTGGGGGAGAAGAGAGAAAATGTCAGAGAAAAGAGGAGGGAAAAGGTGGATTTCGACAGAAGGGGAAGAATAACATCAGAAAGGTAGAAAAGAGTATGAAATTTGAAAAATACTAAACAAAAAGATAATGCCTAAAAATCTGGTAACTTAGCTCCTTAATTCTCTCCCTAACCTCCCATAACAACTCCACTACTCAAAATTTCAATTTGACTAGGACTCCACCATGCCACACGGCCAAGCAACAAAAATAATTCCCTTGCTCATGTAGGGACTTGAACTCCAAACCTCCCACACGCCAACACACACCTTAGCCACCAGACCAGCAGGCCTATTCTGATATATTTTTACCAACTTTTAACCATAAGTTTACTGACCAGAATATGGCTTTATTCATAACAATACCAAAATTTGCCCAAGTCAAAGCTTGAACTTGGGACCTCATACACACACCCAGAATACTTAACCATTGAAGCAGACATATATTTTGTGTCATATTTTTACAAAAATAAAAATATACATTTTGGGGATGTTACAACTCTACCCCCTAAAAGAAAATTTCGTCCTTGAAATTTTACCTGATCAGAATAGATGAGGATATTGCTGACGCATCGCATCCTCAGGCTCTCATGTGGCCTCATCAGTACTATGATTACGCCATAGAACCTTCACTATGGGAATAGACTTTTTTCGAAGGACCTTTACATCAAGCTCCAGGATGTGAACTGGTTCTTCCTCAAAGGTCAAGTCTGGCCTAACCTCAATCTCCTTAATAGAAACAACATGCGTGGGATCAGAGCGGTAGCGCCTCAACATCGAGACATGAAATACATCATGAATGCGCTAACTCTGGAGGTAACTCCAACTGATAAGCGACAGGTCCCACACGTTTCAGAATGCGGTAAGGTCCAATAAACAGAGGGTTTAACTTGCTCTTGCGACCGAACCTCAGAACCTTTTTCCATGGTGAAATCTTGAGAAAAACCAAGTCCCTCACAGAAAACTCGATTCAGATTCGCATAGGACTTTAGCTTGTTAAAAGCCACTTTTAGACGATCCCGAATTAGTCTAACCTTATCTTCAATCTCATACACCAATTCCGGACCCAGCACACGTCGCTATCCGAACTCATTCTAGCATAAAGAAGTGCGACAGTTACGACCATACAGGGCCTCGTAGGGTGCCATCCGGATGCTAGACTGATAGTTGTTATTGTAGGCAAACTCCACTAACGGCAAGTACTCCTCCCAACTGCCTCAGAAATCAATAACACAACTCCTTAACATGTCCTCCAGTACTTGAATCACCATCTAAACTGGTCGAATAGATCATCAATTCTCGGAAGTGGGTACTTATTCTTGATCGTCAGCTTGTTCAACTGTCGATAATCGATACACATCCGCATGCATCCATACTTTTTCTTTACAAACAGTACCGGTGCTCCCCATGGAGACACACTCAGACGGATGAACCCACGATCTAACAGCTCTTAAATCTGAGCCTTAAGCTCTATAAGCTCTTTCGGTGCCATTCGGTAGATGGTGATAGACACCAGAGCTGTACCCGACATACACTCAATCAAAAATTCTACTTCTATGCACGGAGGCAAACTCGATAGTTCTTCAGGAAAGGCATCCTGAAAATCCCTCACAGTTCTGATGTCATTTACCAAACAGTCCCCAAAATCAGAAACACTGATGTAGGCCAAGAATGCCTCACATCCTTTCTACACCAACTTTTCTGCCAGTAACGCCGAAATCACATTATTCAGATAATCCCGATGTTCCCCAACCACAACGACCTCGTTATACCCCTCAGTTCTCAAAACGACCCTCTTAATCGCGTAGTCCAAACTCACCCGGTGTTTGACTAACTAGTCCATTTCCAGAATTAAGTCGAACACTCTAAATGGAGCTCCATCAAATCAACTAGAAATATTGTCCCTTGAACCTCTAACGGGACATCTCTATACAGTCTACTAACCCAGACAAATTGCCTCAAAGGACTCAATACAATTACTTCACTATTAGTACTCTCAACTAGAGTCCCCAAAGTTTCAGGCATAGTATTAACTACGTATGAATCTGTAGAGCCTATGTCTATCAGTGCAAGATAAGGTACATTATAAATTAAAAACATAATCATAATGACGTCTGGAGCATCTCGGTCCTCTCAGTGACGAGCAGCATAAACAAGAGCATACTGTCTTGCCTCAGTATGTCCAGCACCTCTGCTCAGTGCTCTCTGTCCATGGCCTATGCCGTTACCGCATCTAACCTGACTATGGCCCCTAGGAGGTTGCTAAACTACCCTCAGTGGCTGTGTAGTACCAGAACCTATAGCTTGCACCTGATCGGCCCTCAGCGGCCACTCTCGAACACTGTGCCTAGTAGACCCACATCTTAAACAAGCCCCAGTCTTCCTCCAACATTTGTCCAGATGGCGTCTTCTATAATGGCCACAAAGCATGATCCCAGTTGGTGTAACAAGGGCCTCAACTCTAACTGGTCCATCAGATCTGGCCTTTTTCTTAGGCCTCATCATAGAACTCGAGGGCTCCAAATCCCTCTTATTCTTGCCTCTCTCCTTATCTCAATTTTGGAGCTCAGCGTACTTCACCTCCTCGGCGATCTTCGCCTTCTCTACTAGTAGTAAAAAGTCACGCTCCCTCTGCTGAGCTATCAGAACTCTCAAACTATCCTTGAGTCCATCCTCAAAGTGGACACAATTCTTATATTTAGTCGCCACCATGCCTCGCGTATAGCGGCTCAATATCAGAAACTCGGCCTCATACTCGGCCACTGAACTATCCCCTTGCGTGAGATTCAGAAACTCACATCTCCTAGCATCGATGTAGCTTGCCCCCACATATTTACCTTGGAAAGTAGACTTATAGAAATCCCATGTTAGTTGTTCGAGCTGAGTGCCCTCCTTAACAGTTAGCCACCATTAGTATGCTTCATCGCGAAGAAAGGAAACAACCCCTTTTAATTTCTGTTCAGGGGTAAAGTCCAGATTGTCCATGATTCTCTCTATAGCCTCCATCCAGTACTCGGCCATGTCAGGGGTGACCCTAGTGACACCTCGAAGTAGCTCTACCCCGTTGGACTAGAGTTGTTCCCTAACTGAACCTCGACCCCTAGATCCATTGTTGGACCCTACGACCCTCTCCTAAATCCTAAGCATAGCCTAGGAAAATGCGTCATCCCCAACCATGTGATCCTGAGACCCTGTCTCAGTAGCAGGTGACACTGGCGTCTCACTTGTATCCAAATTCGGTATGCTACCTAGTGAAGAGGATGTAGCTCGAGCTCCTTTACAGCCTCTACTTTGGCCTCTAGTACCCCATCCATGGATACCTTATGGGCTTATTGTCTAATCACATTTATCTACATTAACAGTTTTATGAATCAATTACAGTTCTAGTGTTTATTAACAAATGTTTTACAGTAAAACAGTATTAGTTATTTAGAGTTTATTTTCGTAAATCGCGGTCTCACTACAGTTTTTAGTTTCTCTACAATTTTTAGTATACACTAACTAGAGTGTTTTCAGTACAGTTACGTACATCACAAACTCAATGTGTAATCCCCACAGAAAATATACATACAGATACACATTAGGAAATAATCAATTGCAGTATGGGGCTTGAGCCCATTACAGATTCAGTTTGGGCCTTGGGCCATTCGAATATAGACTTAGGTATAATTTATATGCAATAACAAAAAATCTGAATCCTACCCACCAACCTCTACACACAATCTCTGTCCATCCCTACACACCATGTGGGGATTAAATCAACCCACCCATCCCTACACACCATGTTGTACCAAAATGCGGCAAATAATCAGAAATTTGCAGCAAAGCTGTTAGATAATAGGCTTAATAGCCTTTTAGACACTTCCTCCAAAAAACAATAACCTACCCTGATGTAATGCAACATACGAAAGATATCATGCTATTATGCAATTATAGTACATACATTCAGATATCATAATTCATGCTTGGTACAAAAATCAGATAGATAGATCACTCATATAGGGGTCTAAGAAGGGCTTACCGACCCTTCAGTAGGTCCACAATCGACTTGGGTGACCCGTGCAACCTTAGTGGGCTTGCCCATGTGGGCCCACACACCGATATAGCCCACTCGGCCCAAATTAGCCTTGGCCATGTGATCCATTTTTAATGTAACCCATGCTAGCTAAATATTCATATATGTTTTCACTATTTACTATATGTTCATCCAAAGCTGTCTACTTGAGTCATTGCCACTAAATTATTTATATATTGAGCTACAAAGTTCCAAATTAAGATCCTCTTAATGTTTGTGAAACTAGACTTAAATACATTTCTACCATAAAATTTTCAGAATTTATAGTTTATCAAAAAAGTACAGTAAAATCTTCAAATTTATCCTTATTCTGCTATTTGACAACTTCAACCTTTCCTTACTAAAAATTATTTATCTCTTAGTACGGAATTTGGATGATGTTTCTGTTTGTTTTTCTTGAAAATAGAGTTATTAAGGATTTAGATATATAAATTTAAGCCCATAATTATTTTTTTACAACTTTTTATGATTTTCCAAAGTTAGAACAGGGGAACCTGAAATCATTTTGACCTTGTCTCAATAAATTTATTATATCTCATAATTTACAATTCTATTGCTGACACTGTTTCTTCCATGAACTTTAATTTCATATTTTATTCAACCTCTAACTTAATTTCTGCTATTTTGATAATTTTTCAAAGTTGGACTACCGCTGCTATCCAAAACTATTTTAGTGCAAAATGTTAATTTCTAAGTTTAGAACACCCTTATTTCCTTTCTCTACAATTTTTCGTATTATTTTCTCTTATTTCTCTTATTTCTCGAAAGCAAGCAATTTTGGCTTTTTATCGAATCCCATTTTTTACGTATCGGGTACACATCTGTATCTCTTTCACTGCTTATGCAATCTTGAGATCACCAAAAACCTATAATCGACAATTCCAACTTTAGAATCATTCTTAAACTAAGATTCACGTACCAAAAGGTCTAAGCTTGTCTGTTCATCACTTACCTTCTAACTTCGCACAATTCCACCACTACTCAACATGAGGAAACACCCCTTAATCCCTTATTCGGAGTAACATTTGAGTTTAATAGAATGGAAACTTACTATACAACACAATTGCATGCTTGCACAAAGGGGAAAAGATGAAGAAAGACAATGAAAATGGAAGGGGAATTCAAAGGAAATTCGGCAGCAAGGATTTTATCTAGAAAAAAAGAGGAAAACCAAAATTTGAGAGTGGGGGAGAAGAGAGAAAACGTCAGAAAGAAGAGGAGGGAAAATGGGGATTTCGACAGAAGGGGAAGAATAACGTCAGAAAGATAGAAAAGAATCCGAAATTTGAAAAAAAAAACTAAACAAAAAGATAATGCCTAAAAATTTGGTAACTCATCTCCTTAATTCTCTCCCTAACCTCCCACAACAACACCACTACTCAAAATTTCAATTTGACTAGGACTCCACCACGCCACACGGCCAAGCAACAAAAATAATTCTCTTGCTTGCAAAGGGACTTGAACTCCAAACCTCCCACATGCCAACACACACCTTAGCCACTAGGCCAGTAGGCCCATTCTGATATATTTTTACCAACTTTTAACTATAAGCCTACTGACCAGAGACATGGCTTTATTCATAAAAATACCAAAATTTGCCCAAGTCAAGGTTTGAACTTGGACCTCATACACACACCCAGAACACTTAGCCACTGAAGCAAACAGATATTTGTTGTCATATTTTTATAAAAACAAAAATATAAATTGTTGGGGCGTTACACTTAAATTTGATAGAAATTGAGCTTATATCATGAAAAGGACTAAATTGTAAATTTACTTAAGCTTGTTTGTTAGCTTTGTAAGATTAGGGATCAAATTGAATAAATGTAAAACTGTCATGAAATTATGCTAGAAATAGAAAGTATAAGGTCCCTAATGAAAGAATATGAAATCAATTTTTAATTTGAATCTAGGAAACAAAAGTTATGCTACTCCCTAGTTTAGGAACTAAACTGAATAAAATGCAAAATATGTGTATGTTCAAGAAGGGATTAATTTGATTTATTCATTTCATGGCATTGTTTTTATGAGCCATTAAATGCATATTTTGTGTTAATATATGATATTAATTGTTATATATATAATTTCATAAAACCGTAATTTGATACAAGTGGAGCTAGTAGAGAGAAGCTAAGATTACGGAATAGGCCCTGATAAAATCTGTCTATTTTGTGTTTTAAAAAGTTAAGTTCTTATGGAAATTATTCTTACTTGTTTAATGGGCATGCTTATGTTTGTTTTCAATAAATCTATGTTTGAACATAAGTTAAGATTGTAGTGGAAATTGGCATACATGACTGATAAATGTGATTGAATTGAAATGAAATGAGATAAGTTATTGATATTATATATGTTGTTAATAATTAGGAGAATGGAAAATTTCATTAAATGTATGTATAATTCATTTTTAGATTTAATCGACATAATTTGGAAATTGATGTGTGACAATAAAAGGTATGAATATGCAAATATGAATAATTGATGCCCATGTGAACTTAGTAAAAGGCTAGGATACAATTGGCATGCCAATAGGGTTATATGCACACTTGTATATGAGATAGTTGATGATTTAGAGATTATGACAAGTTATTTTGGGATCCAGCATCTGTTGCAAATCATTGAGTACTTTTTGTCTCTAAAGAGACCTTGGTGTGGTGGAGGAATGTATTGAATATGTTTAAACATTTTATGCTTACAGGCTTTGCACTTCAGTGCTTTCGTTGGTGTAGTTTATGCTCATTTAAGCTATCTTGGTGTGGTGTTGACTGCCTGTAAACGAGTTATCATTTATAGTAAAATATAACACCAAGAATATATAAGAAATTAGAACGGCGGTGTCTGCAAATGCACAAGGAAGGATGGAATAAATCTATAAAACCTTTTTATAGTAATAAGGTTAGCAGTAGTAATTAATTCCTATATTACGATAAGTCATAAAATAGAGTAATAAGATAATTTAAATAACTAAAATAAATAAACAATAAACAACAAACAAATGACTAAATCAATAAACCAATCAAGAAGATTAACTTGCTTCAGGATTTGTAATTAACTTCAGATTAGGGTTCTAGGGTAGACTAGCTATCGATTAACCACTTACTACCTCCCGACCTCTAACTAATTAATCGATTGGTTGATACTCACTTATCTCCCAATCTTACTTTCTCAATTAGGATAAAATACGATTTATTTGGTTCAACTTATCTCCCGATCTCATCAAGCCTATGATAACTTACTATGGTTGTCAAGCCTAGGGTTTAAGAACACATATTTATACAAACTAATCCTCTCAGGAACCCAAAATCCTCCATTAATCACATCTTAGTCCACTTGTTAATATCCACTAAGGGATTTAGCCACTCATGTTATTCATAATCTCTAGCTTAATAAAAAAAAATCATGTAAAGAACATGATTGAATTGGAAGAGAAATGAGATAGAATAATCATGGATTGATATTGAATGGAGAACAGAGTAGTAAATCGATTGATTGGAAAAATGAAATATGTCGATTGTGAAGAACAAATAAACTGAAATACTTCAATGATATAAATAAACTCTTAGATCAAAACTGATTCCGATAGGAAAAACAAATAGTTAAGAAAAGCTAAAAAAAAACTAATTTAATCCTACTCCTAAACTACTAGGGTTTTTGAGTGCGTCTAGGATGACTTAGTTACATCAAACCCCTAATGTCTTATTTATAGAAGTGTTGGTAGCCCAAATTATGTATTCAACATGTCCTAGGTCTTCATATAAAGTCAATTGTGTAGATAAAAATAGCCTTGATATTCTTAGGCATGGCATTGACCTATGTCGCCCCATAGCCCTTGCATGGTCGACACGACATCAAATTTTTGCCTTCTTGGTTTCATTTCATGCGTTGACAGGTCAGGAAATTTATGCATCACTTGTCCCTTGTTTCCACGTCAATTGGGCCTATAATCCTTTCATCTTACACACTCAATTACATATATTAGTACTACCCAAGGCCTGTGCTAACCTAATGGATCACAACACTTGTAACACCACTAACCCGTATCCGTCACCGGAATAAGGTTACGAAGCATTACCGGAGTTTACAAAACAATTATAGATAATTCATGTCATTTACTATTCATATCTGAAACTATTCACCTCGTCCCTTGATTGGACCCTCGAGGCCCAATTTAAGCATTAGAGACAAGTCGGGACTAAATCAGAATCTCAGAGAATTTTTCAAAAAATTTCAAAATTTTTCTTATATACAAGGGTCACACGCCTGTGTGAGTAGGCCATGTGGCTCACACAGCTAAGTGACATGCCCATGTCTCAAGCCATGAGGCATATGAAGTAGGGCACCCACCCATGTCCTGAGCCCGTATAACTCTCTAACTTGTAACTTAGTTATATGTAGAGGTCACACGGCCAAGCCACACACCCATATGCTAGGCCATGTGGTCAATTTAATTTTTGAAAATTCAGTGTAGGTTTCACACGGCCAAGGCACATGCCCTTGTTCTAGGCTATGTGTTTTACGCGGCTGAGAGACACACCCATGTCTCTACCCGTGTGCCCAATTCTAAGTATTCTGTTTCTCCATTTTAAGAAGCATGGGACACATGGCCAAACTACATGCCCATGTGCCAGGTCGTGTGTCACACATGATCAAGACACACACCCGTGTCTCTACCCGTATAGACAAAATAAGGCCATTTCCTAGCCTTATTTCTCACCCAAATTTGCCAACAACCTACACTAATACTTGCAATCTTTTACCAACCAATTCAAGCATTATAACCAAGCTAACTCTATCATCTAGCATAATATATCATCACATGCATTCATCTTTATAATCTTTTGTAAACATACATATTTAACATAACTTAATTAAACCATACTAAACACATATGAAATTACCATAATATAACTTTATAATTTTACCAAATCAAACCATCACTAGCCATTCCAATAGCTATATTACAAACAACCATTTACAAACCAACAATTGGCCAAGTTAACCTATACATGCCATTATACCAAAATAAGTTTACTATTTATACCAAAACAAGCTGGTGGATAGTGTGATGATGCTCTGACTGATTTCCAACCTTTACAAGCTTCCGAGAACTATAAAACAGAAGAAAGAAAACCTAGTAAGCATTCAATGCTTAGTAAGTTTGCATAACAGGAATTAAACTTACCAAATTATATTCATTTAGACAAGCATAACAATAACATGCTTTCCAACAATTTGGCAAAATTTGCCTAATCACAAACACTCAACTAAGAAAGTTAGTCACATATTTCTCATGTACATCAATTAAACATGGATGAGCTCATCATATTAGACACTTTCAGATATTTCAGAAGCATTTGAGATATAATTCTTTTAATCTCATAATTTCTCATGTCAAGAATTTACTTTGTTAAATTATAGAAATATCGATGGATACTTAGTAGTAAACGCGAGGTATACGATTTAGTTATTCGTCAATTCATGTTCCGGAGTACCCATTAGGGCACATAATCAAGGAGCACATTCTCGAGCCACATATATCAAGATGCTCAAATGAGCCTTGTAACAAGATGCTTATCCGGGCTAAACAAGAATGCTCATAAGAGCAATAAATAAGAAGTTCACAAAGAACTTTTTAACCAGGAAGCTAATGAAGAGCCTATCAGGGATGCTTATAAAGAGCCATTTAACAAGAGCTCCAGATAGCCATATACTAGGGAGTTCAAGCGAGCACTAATAGGACGCTCATATAGAGCTGCGTTTGTATTTGTAACATATGCGAGATCACAACCGATCGCATAATAGGATGCTCACAAAGAGCTGCAGTAGTGCGCAACACATGCATAATCACTACTGATTAGGATACTTGCAAGAACTATATAACAAGATGCTTGAGAAGGCTTTTAACAGGATGCTCACCCGAGTTATAATATCCGCAACAAATGCAAGATTATAATTAATACGAGAAAATCACGTATCCGTCAATTTTCATTGTTCAAATGGAACTTATCATTTATCGAGCAATTTCGGGCATGTGATTATTTTCATACATTAATCGTTTATACAATTCTCACATATAAAACATTTAATTCAGACATATAAATATACATGATTAGGTTACATGAGCTTACCTCGTCATTTGTTCATATATAAAATTTTACTAATCCGACACATTTTCTTTTCCTCGATCTAACTCACAGTTTGATCTTTCCAGATCTATATAAATGAATTTAACATCAATTTATCACTGTATGAACCCCAAATTGCCCAGCCCATCCACGTTTTACAAAACCAAATTTAAACCAAATAAAAAAAACCAAAATAAATTATTATCCAAATGTCCAAGTCCAATTACAAATTAAAACCTATAGCCCAATTTCAAACCCTTTTACAATTTTAAACCCATTACCAGATTTCAAACCCAAATCCCTTAACCTAATTTTAACCCAAATCTAATCCCAATTTGACCCAAGCCCAGAGCCCAACTAAATACCTAGCCCAAATTTTAGGCCCAAGACCTAAATGGCTTAGGCAGAGGAATCAGGAAACCCTAGGGTTTCCTCCTCCCATGTGCGCCGCACTTGCCTTGGTCACGGAGCCCATGCGTCGTCCTGAGATCCCTCACCCCGAGGCTCACCTCTCTGCCCGTTCCTTGCACCAAAGAAGAAATTTTCTCCGTTGACCCTCCGCAGACCTGCAAACGATTGAAAGCAGAAGCAGCATAAAACAGTAGAGAAACAGCAATAGCAAACAAAAAATCGAACAGTAATGTAGACTTTAAAAACTCATTGTATCTGGCTATAAAAAGAGGCCATGAACCGTTTGTAAGGGTTACGCTTTTATAATACAAAAAAGAATCGAGATTTTTCGAATACAAAACAAAAACAGAAGGTATATTTCATTTTTTTTCAGTATATTGCTTTTAATCTACTATATATACATAGACGAATAATAAAAATCAAAACTTTACCTTCGTGCGGTCGTCGGAGTCCTGAATACGAAGAGTCTCGAGTCTGTTTGGTCATTTTAGTGAGGTCTTGGTGTATTTTGGGCACGGATCTGAGTCCGGGGAAGGAAAAGGGTCAAAAGGGCCCTTGTTGGTCTACTCCACCACCGTAGACGACGGCACCGTTATCGGCGACCAACGACGGTCACGGTGGTCCCGATGGACGGAGACCTTAGGACCGAGAGCCCCCCTCCCGACTCTTCTGTTTTTGTTAAAATCGGACAACAAATGAATTTTTTTAAAAAAATTTTTCCCTTTTATAGATGTCCCATACGATGTCGTTTAGGGCTAAGTTCAATAGCCCTCATACGACGTCGTTTAGAGCTTAGATCTGTGCGAGTGACCTGACCCGGGGAAGGATCCATACGTTTTTGAGTATTGGGCTATTTGCACAATAAACCCTTCCGCTTTTGTGGTGCGTTGCAATAAGAGCCCTGTGTCCTTTTTAATTTAGGCCTATAGTTTGCTTATTGTTTTAATTTAGTCCATATGTTGAGGAATGACCGATATGCAAACGGTGTCGTTTTGAACGGGTGGGGGCATTTGCCCTTTTGACCCCTATTCTTCGCACGCGTGCTCAACTAAGCCCTTTATTTCTGTTTTTATTTTAAATTTGCCCCAGAAATTCGTTTTCTATTCAATGTTAGTCCTTTTTAGATTATTTTCATTTCTTGTTTATTAAATTAATCATTTTATATATTATTATTATTATCATAGTCATTATTATCATCTTATACTTTATACGTATACATATATATCCTTTTTAATATTTGTTATATTAATATTATCACTACTATTATTACTTCATATTATCATTATATTATGTTTAGTATTATTTTAGTATTATATTTTTATTATGATATTTATCTTTTCAATATTGTAATACTTCATTTTATATATTATTACCACTATCGTAGTACTGTTTTTATTTTTAAATACATATATATTATCGTTATTTATATATTTTTAACATATAGGTGTGTATTTATGTTAATGGTTTTCCAATGCTATTATTCTTTTTATAATATATATATCGTGTATGTATTTAAACTTTATATTATATATATCTTTTAACATTACAATATTATGTACATTGTTTTTAACTCTATATTGTGTATATATTATATTTTATGTATATTGTGCACGTATTTTCATACTATTAATTACATACTTTGTGTTATATTATCTTATGTATATATGTTTTTACTGATATTTTTTATATTATCTTGCATGCATATTTTAATAACTACATTACGTATGTCTTTCTAATACCATGTTATGTACATATCTTCAATACTATATATTTTTCTTTTTTTTTTTGTATATTATGTTTTTCTAACTCTATCAAGTATACATATAATCCTTTTAACATCACATCTTTTTTACATTATATACATATTTTCAATAGTAGCATTATTTGTTTTTCTTTTTCAAAATCTTGTGATTATGTCATTTCATGTATTACTATTCTATGTTCATATGTGTATATATTTACGTTCATAGTTTTTATTTTCATATTTGATTCTTGTTAAGTCTCATATCGTATAAATTGTTATTATTTTTGTTATGTCATGTTCATTATTTGCCTTGACGTTTTTTAATCTTTTATTTATCTCACTTCGTATCAATTTGCCTCATGTTATTTCAAAATCTTATTCTTTTTAATTAATTTCAATACACGAGGCAACGTCCCGATTTTCGTCTAAGTCGTCGATTTCATCGCTATGTTGGGTGAATCGCGTCGGCTCGTGTGGGAATCAAGACGTCCTTCTAAAAAAATCAAAAATTTGAAAATTCTTGTCTTTAAAGCGGATCATGATTAAATGTTACATTGAATTCGTATTTTTGAAAATCAAGACAACGCGTATTTAATAAG
Source organism: Gossypium stocksii (assembly GCA_020496765.1). Lineage (NCBI taxonomy): Eukaryota > Viridiplantae > Streptophyta > Magnoliopsida > Malvales > Malvaceae > Gossypium > Gossypium stocksii. The sequence goes on from CM035625.1 coordinate 35,689,267, forward strand.
ATACCAATTTTGGGCGTCACGAGGGTGCTAATACCTTCCTCGTGCGTAACCGACTCCCGAGCTCTATTTTTCTCTGAAATTTGAATGTAGACCTAACCGCAGCCTTCATGTTACTTAAAACTAAATTTTTCTGTTAAAAAGATGTTTTATTAGGTGTCTGATCACACCTAGGAAAAAAGATTGGTGGCGACTCCTTTTTTCTTTAAAACTGAGATTCGGTTTTCAAATTTTCAAATAATCACCTCAATTAGCGACCAAGCAAATTTTACGTCGCGACAATCACATTTCATATTCAATTGGATTCAATTTACATCCTAGGAAAAATTACCATTTTGCTCCTATACTTTCATAAATGATAATTTTGTCCCTAGGCTCGGAAAGTGAAATTCATGCAATTTATCACTTATTCCAAATTTAGCTGATTTTCATATATAACAATAACAATCCATAAATTTCACAAAAATTAGAATTTTTCCATGAATTTTACAACTTTACAATTTAGTCCCTAAATCATAATTTCATCAATATTATCTTTGTAAAAAATATTTATCTATCAACAACCTTTAATTTTCTACCATAAATTTCAAAATTTTAGCATATTCATCCATGGAAAAATTTCTATGCTTTGATATCTTTTCAAATTAATCCCCAAAATAGATAAATTAAGCTATTCTAATCTCAAAAATACAAAAAGTACTAAAAATGGGACAAGAATACTTGCCCAATTAAGCTAAGAAAGTTTGTTTTCTCTTTCCTAGGGTTTCCATGAAATTTTAGGAAGAAGAAGATATAAAATGATGATATTAAACCTTTATTTAATTTAACATATTTTAATTATTCTCATTTCCAATTTAGTCGTTATCCTTTTCTAATTTTTCCATAGATGAATCACCAAAAATATCTACTAACTTTTCTTTAATTGTCTAATTACCATATAAGGACCTCAAGTTTTAATTTCCATAGCTTTTTGGTCCTTCTAGCTACTAGAATTCAACTTTTGCATTTTATGCAATTTGGTCCTTTCCATAATTGAATATGTAATCAGTAAAATTTTCTTATCAGAATTTTCATATGACATTCCTACCATAATGCAGACCATGTAATAATATTAAAATAAATTTTCTTTTTGGCTTGAATTTGTGGTCCTGAAACTACTATTTCGATTTCACTGAAAATGGATTGTTACAACACTCATAAAATGTATTAAAAAACCCTTATTTTATTAATATTTAATCATAAAAACAAAATACCGAAAACATAGTATAAAATTCTAGATTTCCTAGAAAGCAAATTCTTGAAGTGTGAAAATGACCTGAATTAACTACTACATTTGATGGCAGGTCAAGTGTAGTTCATTCGCGTGTCTGATTCTGTTTTACTAGGGTTCCATTAGGTGAAACATTGAAATTGAATCTTGAACTTGGATAATTAAATGAATCAAATTTGATAAACTAGTATGATACATGATTCAATTGAAATGATATGAATTTGTGTATTGATGATAGAATATGACATTGAGATCAGTATATGTGAATTGGTACAAATTGGTGATGCTTTGAACTATGTTTAGAATGCTTGGTGCACATGAATACTTATGTTTCTTATGCTCACCAGTAAGTGTCATGCTCTAGCTGAATGTATACTAAAACCTTTGGTAGTTATCATGCTAGCATATGAGCAAGGAAAGTGTTGTAATTTCCATTTGAACTTACTAAGCACTGAATGCTTACCTATGGTTGTTTTCTTTACATGTAGATCCCTAGACTACGTAACTCTCAAAGCTAGATCATTGTAGATATCACACTATCAACAAGATGGTAGAATTATGTTCATTTTGAGTCCTAATATTGTGGCATGCATATAAGGTATTTATTATGTAAATGGTCATCTCTAATTGTGAATGCCAACATTGTACTTGTGGCTAAGGTTTGATTTGCATGTAAAGCTTGATATATGACCTAGTTTGTGCTTAGTTTTGATCATGTTTGTTGCCATTTGGATTCAAGACTTCAAGTTTGCATAATGCCTTATATGTTAAAACTTGCAACGTGAAGTAATTTGGTATGTTAAGGTTGATAAATGGCTTAGATATGCCTAGATTTTCATTGTGTGATTGGTGTGATATTGAATACTTGATTTCTAATGTTCAAATACTTTATTTGGTATATGTTGGCATGGAATGATGTCTTGTTGAATTTGGAAGGTACATATGAATGTATAAATGTATTTGGTAAGAAGCACGAAACATGTACCAAAGTGATTTTTGCAAAAAAAAGGGCAATGTCAAGACGATAAGTCCCTAACATCGTGAATTAGATCAACAGTGAGTGGCATCACGACGTCAAGATTTCTGAAGTCATGACAAATATAATGCCCCAAATTTGGGAATAGATGTATTGGGCCTTGTGTATGGATCCATAAGGAGGCTGTATATAAGTATTTAATTGTGCAAGGAAATGACACAATTAAATGTATACTTTAGTGGTTAAGGCCTCTGAGAAGTGTTGGAGAAATCTTGAGTTCAAACCTAGGCTTTAGCAAAAATTTTGTTTTATGAGTAAAGCCCTAGCTTTGGGCCAATAGGCTTATAGTTAAATTTGGGTAGAACATGACACAAAGAGCCTACTGGTCTAATTGGTAAGTGGCATGTGGAGTGTTCATGGGGTCAGAGGTTTAAGTCTTGGTGTATGCAGAATTTTTGTTTTATTTATTTAAGTGAACTCAAACTTTGGCTTGTAGGCTTTATAAATAATTGTAGGAGGAAGGTGACATAAGATGAGCTTGTAGTCTAGTGGTAGTGGCGTGACATGGCTATTGTAGGAGCTTGGGTTCGAATCCCATGGAATGCAAAGGGATATTTTATTTTATTTTATTTCTTTATGGTGAGAGAGGCGGAGTTTGACTGAAACTCTGCTGGAGGAGTTGAATTGGTCTTGGGGAGAGAATCAGGGGATATGGATGAAAGTTGGTATGGATTCGAAGGAGAAGTAGGTGGAGGAAATCAAGGAATTTGAAAATTGGGAGTGTTGTAGCCGAATGTGGAAGTGGGTGTGTGACAAATTCGGCTAGGGGAGGGAATTTTTGGTGGAAACTTTCGGTTTTGGAGGTGTTAAACATTTGGTCTTAGGTTTTGTTACCTTTTTGGCTTTTTGTACCGATTTCTAACTAAGGGTTAAGGGTTCTCTTAGTTCTAGATGCCATTGGTATTATTTTGTCTCTTAATTTCCCTGTCTCTGCCGAATCCCTGTCTATTGAATTGCTCTCCTTCTTTCACATTTTCTACTTTCTCTTTTCTATTTTCTTGACCCATTATAGTCTCTTCTTCCCACCATTTCTTCTTCTTACAGTTTCTTTACAGCCAAAACCTTCCTCCTTCCTTTCTCCATTTCCTGTTCTTCCTCTCTCTTGATTCATTCATTTCTTTTTGGTCGAATATTCTCCGCCGTGCGTGTACCAATCTCATCTACCTTGTTTATGGTTTGGCCGAACATTCTATTACGTTCCTTTTGATCTCCGCAAGTGTTTTGGGTGAACGATAGGGTTTCATATTTTCTCTTCTCGTTCAAATGTGTTTCTTTTATTCATTTTACTGAAGCCGAGTACTTCTTCTCTAGCGATTCTTTGACTTCGTTTTTGTCCCTTCCCCGCGTTGTGATATTGGTTGTACCCTAGATATTTCACGAGGAGTGGTGGAGTGCAAATAATTGGGACGCAATCAAACCTTTTCCCTTGTTATCCAATTAAGGTAAAAAGTATTACTTTGCTTTCTGGGTATAGGCCAATTGTTCCCAACGTTTCTGTAAGGTAAAACTTAGGGATTGGTGCTGCATATGTGATCAACTGTGGTTATTAAGATCCATGTGTGTGATACAGATAATAGTTTGAAACGGGTGATTACTATTGGTTGGCGATCTTAGAGGACTAGTTGCCCTCATTCAATTAAGGTTCGATGCACGTGAGATTCTTCGCAAATCTCGTAAATAGGTGTGTAACAATACCCTGTATCTATTAGTCGACTGAAAAGCCGAAAGTGTGTGTACTCACACTGCTTTAGATCATAGAACGATGAAAAGTCGAAAAGCCAAAAAGCTAAAAAGCCAGAAATACGGCAATGGTTACCACTTCGAGCGCACGAACGCACGTGCGGGAACATTTGATATGATTGTAGAGGCTGTCATGAGAGTTCTCATGGACTTAGGCCATTTTGGACCTCGATAGGCCGAAATGGGCCGTGTGGGCCCAATGGCTCGTGGGTCTCACATGGATTAAAATTTACGTTTTGTGGTAAATAATGGACTGGGCTGTGTAGTTGCATGACCGTGGTTAATTCTAGGCCAGATAGGCCACACGAGCGTGTGGGCCCACTTGGGCCGCATATTGGGCCTTGGGCCCAATTAGACTGTTATGACTGTTTCGGGTGTGCAAGATGATCGTAGACCTTCTGTTGGTTTGGTAGGTGAGTTTAGACCCATTCTATTGGAAATGATCGAATTAACCCTAGAGGGTAAAATGACTAAATTACCCCCGGAGGGTAAAATAACCAAATTACCCTCGTAGGGTAAAATGACCGAATTACCCCCGGAGGGTAAAATGATCGAATTATCCCCGTAGGGTAAAGTGACCAAATTACCCTCGAAGGGTAAAATAACCGTAATACTCCTGTAGGATAGAATGACTGTTATGCCTTATATGATAGTTGATTCATTGAGCATGCCTTGTGATATTTATGTGCTTTGCATACATGCACGACATACTGCATGGGTTGGGATATTGTTATGGAGGAAGTACTGATCTGTTAAGGTCGCACGAGAAGACTGTGGACCCATCGAAGGCTTGGTGCCGTTATTTAAGGCTTTGTGCCATTTCTGAAGGCCTTGTGCCGTTTTTGATGGTTTTAAGCCACTTATTTATCTGGCAGCTTAGCTGCGATATTGGTGTGTTGGCTGGGTGGGTTGATTTTATCCCCACATAGTGTGTTGGTGGTACAGAGTGAGGTGTGTTGGTTGGATTAGGGTGGGTTGCACTTTTTCATGATTACACCGTACTGTTACTATAATAGGCTCAGGCCTAGTATGCCTCTCTATTCTGTTTATCTAACTGACTATTTTTGTATTAAGGGATTACACACTGAGTTTTCGTAAACTCACACCGCTTTTAACTGTGTAGGTAATCCCCAACGTTAGGTGGACCGGTGCTGCGAAGGACTCGAGGGTGGCCACACTACTGCTTCCGTTTTATTTTATTGAGCTTTTATTTACATTTAGATTTCGTTTTGAGTTTTGTTGTAATAAGGCCTCTTTCTAAATTTCTAGTTTTAATTTGACTTTTTATTTATCACAATTTATATTTGCTAGAAGTAGGACGCAGTTTTCCAAAATATTAACGGTTTTCAAAACATTACATTTCCACAACACAATTCATTCTTTTAAACTTCCACAACAAACATTGATTTTAAAGTGCAACAACATTTGAATTTCATTAACAAATTTTCGATTAAGTTGTAATAAGGTTTTAACACGAAGCATGTTTTCAAACAAAATCTTGTTTTCGCATAACACCTCAAACAAGCTGATTTTTAACAAAGAGGCTTTAACCTTCAAACGGTTTTTTATCAACAAGAATGAGTTTTCAAAAACACACTCCAATGTGACACTGCCAGATTCGGCCATAACATCTAGGCCGAGTTTGGGGTGTTACAACAAAACTCACTGATTGATGAGGTCGTAACATGAAAGCCATGATGTCTGACCGTGCCTCGGTGTGCGTGCACCAAGGCTATAAAAAATAGCTTAGATTAAGAATAGTAAAATGCGGTATACTGAAAGTAAACATGTCAAAATGTAATCTAGTTTTATTTACGATGAAATACGTAAGTATTCCGAGGATTGTACCCAAGGGATTACAAAATTGGTGAACTTTGTTGCTAAATCAATTAACCTAAAACAAGTACTAGTCTAATCGAGTTATGAGTTAGTGATGCAAATTCATGATAAAATCAAAATAAAAATAATTCAAATTCACTAATTACTAAATAAATTCCTATTTCCTGATTAAACAATGCAATGCACAATTAATTAATTAATTACTAATTAAGCTAAAACCCTAAATCGACGGTTTCACTTAAGAATTACCACCAAGATACACTTTCGGTATCACTTAAGGGCACAACTCAACCAAATCGACAGTATCATCTACCTAGATTACTACCTAGAGTCGTCAATTCTAGGGTTTTAGCAATTTCGTGAAAATTCTTTAATATAAACAATTGATCAAATAATTGAATCAGAGTTAAACCTAATCAGGTAATTGATTAATCAGTTCAATTAAACTCATTCTCTTTAATATACACATAATTGATCAAATAATTGATAAAAGAAAATATAATGACAAGATTAAGTGGAGAAAATTCTTATTGGTAATTCTTGGTTGATTATGGAGTCTCGAATCTTCTCTGAATGCATCGTTTAATTTGAAAATAGATGTTCAATCTACATGTTAAATAACATAACGAAAAATAAAGAAAATATTAGATAATTACTATAAGAAAACCTAACCATAAAACTAATCTACTCCATCAAAATTTGTTGAACTTTGTCCATATCTATATCTCCCTAATTTTGATGATAATGTTTGTTATATAGTGCAAAGTCCAAAGAACAAAGTGCCTCTCCATTTAATCCTGCAATTAAGGTTTAAAGTTGTAAAATGACCCCAAATTACCCTTAAAATCGCAACCAACATGCACAGTAAATCGTCATGACATTAGGTGCTTCCTCGTCACAACGTAGAGTTTGTTTTGGCTCTGCCTCACATTTTTCTTCAATGTTGTCCATTGTTGTCTCAACATTGGCAACAATTTCTTCCCAAAAGTTGCATTTTGGCTCATGTTCCATCCTACAGGACCACACAATCTTTATTAGTTGTAAAATAACCTAAAAACTACTAAAAACCATACTTTTACTAAGATTCTAAAAACATAAATTATCACTAAATTGACTCAATTTTACTATCAAAGATGTTAAAAATATGAGCAAAGGGATAACAATTAACATGATAAATCGGGTAAATCAAATCCCCCACACATAACTTTTTGCTTGTCCTCAATTAAGCCAAGTCTAAACACACAAACATGTAGAAGATGTCCCTTAGATTATATTAGATACTAGGAAACATGGTAAGCAAATATTAAATTTGTATTGGCTCTATCTCGCATGCAACTTAATATTGATATTTTAATAATTTGAAAACTCCTAAAGTAAATCTACTTGGTTCACTAAGTTAAACAACAAACAAACTTAGAGGTAATCCAATTGACCAAATATTCAATCATGTTATCATCAATATAAATCATATAGATACATAATAGATACAATTATGTGAATCAAAGACATTCAACAAGTTAATTATTAGCAATTCTGTAAAATTATGTACAAGGGATGTTTAAGTCACATAGGTCTATTAGGCTTGTAACTTCTGAGGCTTAGACGTTATGAGTTCAAATAAAATATGGCTCAAAACATTTCAAACACTAGAAATAGTTAGGCACATGACATTGTTCCCTTTCACCCCTGAATTTACCTTTTAGGTTCGTCTCCTTATTTCTCCTTCTCTTACCTTCCTTATCCCTCCAAACATGTGGAAGATTTAGTTCAATATTAGTGAGTATAAAAAGCTTAGCAAGTTTTAGTTCATTGTACAAATGAAAAATGCTCTTTTAAGTTTGAAAATAATTTTTCACTTAAGCTTATTCTAAGTATTCCACACTTTTTCACTCCTAATTCTTTTAACTCCATGCTTTTATCCACTCATTTTGCTTTTGATTCTCATAATGCTTTTATTCATTTAATTATTTCTATTACGTATATTTTTACAAGATTTCTATACTCACCATAGTTGTAACACCCCATACTTAACCTGGACGCCAGGCCAAATACTAAGATGCCACAGCATTGTCGCACGTCGATTTCATTGTAATTATTAGAGTTGAAATACGTGCAGTTTCATTTTACTTTAATTATTCTAGCATTTATGAGAATATCAAGTCATGCAAGTTTAGTTTAGCATTTAATCATACTAACATGCGACAAACAAACATAAAATGTACATATCTTGAGCATTGGGACCACTTAGCAAATTTTCCCAAAACTGTTACGTAGGTATCGATATTGCCTCTATGGTATCGATATTTCCTTTAAGTGATATCAATACCACCTGGAAAATTGATACCAAACTAGCATTTTGTTTCTAGCCAAATTTCAAAACATTGAAAATTATCGATACCTTTTGCAAGGTGTCGATAAATACACCACGAGTATCAATACTCGGGCCAAGGTATCAATACTAGTTGATATTCTGACTCCCTGTAGTTTTGAAAATACAGACGTATCGTTCTAAAAGCTTTAAAATTGACACCTCTACTTCAGGTTAAAAAATTCAGCATATAAGAGCATTTAAATCATTCAAACTTAGTCCCTAAACATCATGCTTCATTCTCCTAGTCACATATGCATCAAAATGTCTAAACAACAAACCAACCACCATGTCCAAGTTCACAAGCTTCCCAAACATACGCAATATACAAATAATCCCCAATATGTCTTAATAAACCAATATAAATGTCTACCACATTGCCTTTAAATTCCCTAGAACTAGAATAAGCAAAACACATACTGTAATGAGTAAATAATGGCTTGGATCAATCCCTTGATAGCCACACCTCTCACAGTGAGAACGCTACTACTCTGTAAAGGATAAAATGGAGTGGGTAAGCTTAACAAGCTTAATGAATGCCCAGAACAATCACTACGCAAATAAGTTTTGATGCGTCAACCAAAAAACATGCAACATATTCCCGAAGCATCATTAACTAAGTGTCATGATTCACATATTTAGTCATATTCCATGCATTCTTTTACACCTTATTTATATGAATGTTTAGGCATACATATATCAATTTTCTAAGACACATCAATCATATATAAACACATATAATTACATTTAGTCATAATGTATGATAATTTGGCTCTTGAGTTTTTGAAACATAAAGTGGAATCTATTACCATACATCTGATAAACAAATCTCCAATACACCATACATAGACTCGTAGAGTCAAACATATTCCATAAGTGAAGCATAAAGCTAATGCTCTCTAACTCAACACACATACATATCCTAGTGAATGGAGCTTGGCTCACATTCCCTTATCTATCCAAAACTATCCCTAGGCCTTAGCGCCCCATATATCACAATCACAAAGAAATAAGTACTCACAATCCTACGGCATGCCAACTATATCCCAATGTTTCATTAAGTCGCAAGGCCAAAATATCCATAATGTCATCAAATATTACTTACTGATTATATGTACGTATTCACCGCATAATCATATCATTAGCACATTATACACACTATCACATTGCATGAATAACATAACCTCATATTTACCGTCATAGCAGTCATCTCAACAAGTTCACATTTCATCACATTATAATCCTCCTTATCACAATTCACAAACATATTTATCACACATTTAGCATAGGTAAAAGAACACTTACACTCAGAATTTAGAAAAGGGGTTTAGGCTACCTCTAAATTACCAAATACACAACGAATCACTTATGAGCAACTATTCCAAAATACTCATCGAAATGTTCGCTTTTGCTAGAAAACCGAAAGCTTAGACAAGATTCCCTTTGCTATTATCTCTACTCGTTAAAGGTCCTATCGACTTTGATACTTCAACAAGACAAACCACACATATTCAGTCTACGCTACATTCTTCTCTAACCAAAACCTTTAGCACAACAAACTTAAAATTCGAATAACTCAGTCTACGCTTAATCTTTTCGAATGAAACGAATTCCATTCATCTACATATTCATATATGACTAATTCCCAACCTTTAAAGTTCACAAAACTACGCATTTTAAGGTATCAAAAGTTTTCGACAAATTTTGGCCATTACAACGAAAATTCATTAAAACCCGAGAAATCCTTTACGAAACTTTAAAGTTACTTTAGAACTAATTAGGTTAAAACTAATTTAAAAACACTTCAAAACCATATTTTTATCTACAAACTCGAAATTCACCATTAAAGACCCGATTTTCAGCTTTTACCTAAAACATTCATTTTAATGGCCATAAATTCAGTTTAAAAAACCAAATAACATTTAAATCTAATAGGAAAACAATTGGCTACCTTGAATGCAAGAAAATAGAGCTTTGACTCAAACCTAAAAAACTCACATTTTGGAGAAGATGATAAAGATGGTGGAATTCTTGGGGGATTTCGTTGGTTTTAATAGAGATTTAAGGCTCAAGGGTGAGGATACAAAAAAAATTAGGAGTTGAAGATCAAAAGCAAGTGGAAGGGATTTGAGAGAGCAAGAAACGACACAAGCAAATGAGAAGAAAAGCTTTCGTGAAATAAAACTGGGAATGTTTGAAAAATTGGTTTAATTGCTTCATAAAGACTCATAACTTTGATCCTTTTACAAATTAGTCTCTTTTCTAAAATTAAAGACATTTAAAACTCGTTTCCAAAAATTAACTTAACTTCATGAAAACCATTGTCACAAGCATTATCGAGTACTAACCTTACGAAATTTCGAGCTCATATAAGCCAAAGTTCCTAAAATACCCCTAAAAATCCTAGGCCCTATTTTGGGGTGTGATAATAATGTCCCATCTCATCACTTTTTTTCATTCAAATTCATTTTGAAACTGCCATTATGTCTCTACCTAAACCCTCAATATCTATCGCTTGATATCTATCTTATAATGCAATTAAGGAACAAGGATAGGGATGGGTTCAAGTTTAAATTCAATTTTGGCTCAAGGTTTCAATATGAATGGTTTATTAAGGAAGAGTAAATAGGCTCAAACATGGGAACTAGAGATACATAGCATAAAAGTAGGCTCATTGAAGAACTGACTATTAAAACAATTCCTTCGGTCATCCCAAGCATTCAACAAAACATAATTTCTTTCAAGCTTTTAATTATACCAATGAATGATGATTAATTTAAACATGATTTATTTACAAACATCTATATTACTTATTTATCATATGACACAAAATCAAACATTTTTTACAAAGGTAGTTATTGTTGGAAAAAATCTGGTTCGAAAACAATATTTTTGCACAATGGAAAATATAAATTTTGAAAACTAACTGGTTTGTGATATTTATAGCAATAAACCCTAGACCAAAATTATACCAGTCGTTTTAGATAGACGGATCCTTGTCATTCTTGACTTTCAACTAAATGATCTTCTTTGCTATTCTAGTACCATGAATTGCTTTGAGTTTGGGCTCGAACAAAATAAATTAAACACATAAACTAGAAATAGTTCTCTTTATTTTTTGGGAAGAAACGAAAATTGTCTCTTCAAAATAGAAACTAATAGAATCGTTATTCTGGAAAATATATTTAATTCTTAAAGAATAAAATTCTCTTTATTTCGGGCAGAATAACAATATCTAAAAGTTGTGTTAATATCCTTACTGGTGCCATCTATTTATAGGGAGAGAAAGTTGTACCCAATACTTTAAATTTGATCCAACCCAATATATGTTTTTCTATTTCCCCAAAAAAACTTCAATATATTTCCAATTAAATAATTTTCTCAACCCAATTCTAATTCAATTAAATGACAATTTTACTATACAAGAATCTATGACAAATATATTTAATATTTCTGCATTCAACGATTAACTATGATCAAGTGATTTATTTCTATTTTCGAACTTCATTTACTTTAAAAACATAAATTCATTTTTCATGTCTTTTTCATTTTTCATTTTGGAAAAAACCACATTCATTTCCAAATGATTCAATTTCTCCATTTTCATTTTCATTTTGGAGAAGAATAATCATTTCCAAAAATGTTTTCTATTTCTCCATTTCTATTCATTTTTGTTCATTTTGATTAAACATGCAATTCATTTCTAGTTTCAACAAGCTATCAGGGGGATCGATTGGACATATGCAATTGAGGCTCAAATGATTTATCATTAAGTTCCAACTTTTCGCGTATTAATTATAAACTCATTTTGTCACGAAGTCATTCCACTATAGTATCTTGACTGAGCGCTCCCTAAAAACATACCATTAAGAAGTGTTGACATTGATGAATCTATGTGATTTTAGATATTAAATGGTGAATTTGAAGTGTTAGTTGGTATTTAAAAGTATTTTGTTAAGTTAATTTTAATGAATTTGCCGATTAGGGACCAAATTATTGAATAGTAAAAATACAAGGACTTGATGTGAAATTTTTATAAATATGGGCTATATTGGAAGCTATGAATATTTGGCTGGTATGGGTTTGCATTAAAAATGGTTAATTTCTATGTTTTAGGCTCAAGGACTAAATTGAATAAAAGTAAAATGTTATAAGCAATTTTGTAAAAATGTCAAAAATGAATAAATTGCATAAAATAATTTTTTATACTATCTAAATTAATAAATTGAATGAAATTATTAATTTAGATCAAGATCGAGTGGAAAATCGAGGAGAATAGAAAATTACCAAAAAGCCCCTATACTTTGACATTTCTCTAATTTAGCCAGGTAAGTTCATATGAACTATAATCACTTAAATGTTGATTAAATTGAATGTTTAATGTGTGATTCTATTGTTAATGAATCAATATATAAATGTTATTATACAATTTATCAACTAAAGAGACGATGGAAATCCAACGACGTTATGATGACTATCGAGCCCCGTTTGAACCGTAGGAATATATAGGATACAAATGACATGTCATTAGGGTTACCATGTTTTGTGTGCTAGTCCTGAATGTCCTACCGATGGCCGAGTTCTAGCATTTGTAGCGAATACTCGTTAGCTTGTGTGAGTGGCATCTTGTAGCTACATTTCGACCATCAGCTTGTATGAGCAGACCCAGGTTACCATGTTTTGGGTGCTAGTCCTGAATGTCCTATTGTTGGCTGAGGTCTGGCATTAGTTGCGAATACTCATTAGCTTGTGTGAGCTGCATCGTGTAGTTTACATTTTGACCGTCAACTTGTGTGAGCAGGCCCATTTTACAACTCGTATGAACTACAACTATATGTTTAGCACACTTTGTATGAGCTTTCCTACGTATCCAATGTTATTCTAAGTGGTTCAGCGAGCATGAAAAGGGAATGAATGATAAGTATTCAAATGACTTATATTATGAAAACTATGAAAAGGAATGAAAATGAAATGTTAAATGAAAGTATGACTATGTTCATGGAATTGATGATTTCAAGTGAGGTTATTCATATTTAATGACTCATCTCATGTTATTCAAGTGAATTATGAATTGATGCATTAACATGTGTTGTTGATGATGCTTAGGTTGTTCCAAGCTATTGGTTGGAGTGTATTATATTAGTTTTTAAAAATTGCATTGAAATGGTAAGTGACCAAATGGAAAGATGCTTATTTGCATGAAAGAGTGGTAAGAATTAAAGTATGTAATTTCTCAGGAAATGGTTTATTGTGTAGTTGATTTTAAAAGAGTTATGCTTAAATGCACTAGCTTGTGGCTATGGTTAATTTTATGTTTATGTCTTGTATGTTATGCAAATGAAGTTGGTGAGAATAGGTAATGAAATGATAAGTTCATAGTTGAGATGTAATGCGATGAAATAAAAGGATCGTTAAGTTAAAAGACTTACTTATAAGGAAGAAATTTACTTATGCTATCTGTGAGTTTACTTATGTCATGAATAAATACACTAATTCATGAGTTAATAATGTAATTAAGCTTATGCTAAGTATATGGAATGGTAAGTAAGTAGATGAAATGGTTCATTGTTTTAAGGAAAGGTTGATAATTATGTAAGTAAGTAGACCTTATTATGTTATGAATGAAAGTGTATGTGATGTTTATAAATATAATCAATTGTGAGTTGAATGGTGTTCAATAGGTTTATACTAAGTTTAAAGTATTGGTGTTGAATCATTTTTAATTTATGTATGATAATATTGAAGTGATAAGTTATGTTTCAAGTTTATACGAGATTACTAAGCATGCAATGCTTACGTAGTCATCTTTCTCTTATTTTACAGATTATTAGAAGCTCGATCGGTTTGGAAACTCGTTAGAGATCTATCACACTATCCAGTGATTATATTGGTAGATTTTGATATCTTGAGCAAGGTTATAATGGCATGTATAAATGGACCTATGGTTTATGTTAGTTGATGAATTTGGCATGTATATGTCATTTTGGTTGATGTAACCTTGGTACTTTTGATGCCTTGTGGATGTGTGTTGTTTTGACAATGTGTTAATGCATGTTAAAGTGGCCAAAGTGATAGATGAGGAATTGACATCAACATGGTCAAGTTATGATATGTTTTAGAAAGGTTTTGTATGTATGCAAATATGATGGTTGTTGGTACCATTTGGAAATAGCTAGTTTTGTGTCATTTAGATGGTTTTGATGCTTATGAGAAATGGTCCAGACGTTAAGATTATTTTGATATAGTATGAATCTAATATGGTATGGTTGATATGTGTCAATTGTGAAGTGTTTTGGTATGGAAAATAAGTTAGTTGATCAATGGTTAAATATGCACATGTTTAAGCATATTTGATACATTGTGTTTGAGGTGTCTTTTGGGCATATTAGTTGTATGGTTAACTGACCTTTTGAATTGGTCTTATTATGCATGTTTTAGGTATGTTTTAAGATTTGATTGAATGTGCAAATTGCTTGTAGGTGTGTGCTTGAATTGGGTGAAAGAAATGGCCTGAATTTGGCCTGTTTCCTATTCACACGGCCTCAGACACAAGCGTGTGTCTTAGCCGTGTGTGACACATGGCCATGCGACATGACTGTGTGTCCCCTGTAGGTTTTAAAGGTTGTTTTTTGAAAGTTACATAGCCTAGCACACGAGCATGTGTCTCAGCCATGTGTCCCTTATAGGTTTTAAAGTTTGTTTTTCGAAAGTTACATAGCTTGGCACACGGGCGTGTGTCTCAGCCGTGTGTCCCTTGTAGGTTTTAAAGGTTGTTTTTCGAAAGTTACTCTGCCTAGCAAATAGCCTGGTACATGGGAGTGTGAGGTCATTTCGAAGGTTACATGGCCTGGCACATGGGAGTGTGGCTTAGCTGTGTACCTAAGTCAAAGAGTTACACGGGCACAGACATGAGCTAGGACACATCTGTGTGTCCCTATTTTGAATGCCTACACAGCCTGAGACACGGGCATGTGTCTCAGCCGTGTAAGTCACATGGCCTGGCCACACGACTGTGTGACCCTGTAGTGTGAAATTTTCTATCTTTTTCCATAAAGTTCTAAATGTTTCTGATTTAGTCCCAAATTGTTTCTAAAGTGTTTCTAAGGCCTTGAGGGCTCGAATAAGGGACGATATGCATGTATATGAATGGATTATGTTATGATTTATGAAATGATTGAAAATGAATGATTTGAGTTACATTTTTATGGTAATGCTTCATAACCTTATTCTAGTGATGGATACGAGTTAAGGGTGTTAAGTTAAATTCTTAATTTATTACAAATACCCCAAGTGGATTTCTAAGGAGAATTTTAATCTTTGGACCCATAATCAATCTCACTCTATATGCATAATAACCCAATACACTGTTTCTTGGTGTAGTCCTGACGTCGTCCTTCCTAGTGTAGACCCACAACATCATGCCTGCAGCATAACACAGTCATATAAGTTCATAAGAACTTAGTGAGGGTAGCATCTTTTACCTGGGTCATATATGCATATAGCAATAGATATTTTAGTCCGGCAATCTCATCGTTCCTAACCTCTAACTTTGTTTCTGGCGAATACTTCTTCAAATTCTATTTTGTCATACTCGTCTTGTAACATCCCAAAATAGGGCCTGAATGGAATAGTGCTTGCAAAACCATAAATCTGAAATAGAAATAATTATTTTATAATTATTTTGAGGTTTATGG
This sequence comes from Gossypium stocksii, assembly GCA_020496765.1. Taxonomy (NCBI): domain Eukaryota; kingdom Viridiplantae; phylum Streptophyta; class Magnoliopsida; order Malvales; family Malvaceae; genus Gossypium; species Gossypium stocksii. The sequence goes on from CM035625.1 coordinate 35,705,211, forward strand.
TATGATTGCATGATTTTGTGAAAATTTCGTGAAGAAATTCTATGCATAAAGTGCTTAATTTGAAATTAGGGACTAAATCGAATAAGTTGCAAAACTTGCATTCTAGAAGCTTTTAGTATGAAATTGCCTTGGAATATTAATTAGAGGGTCTTAAATAGAATTTGACCAATTTCTAAAATTTTGGACAAAAATGGGCTTGTACATGAAAATTTTCAAAGAAAGGCATTAAGGGTATTTTGGTCATTAGGTAATTAAAAGAATAAAATGGGAAAAAGATTACAAAAAGCGTTCATCTTCATCAAGCTTGGCCGAAACTTCATGTGTCTCCATATCTAGGGTTTCTTCAACTTTCAAGCTTCATAGTAAGTGATTCCAAGCCCCGTTTTTCATGTTCTTTACGTTTTTGGAATCCCGGTAGCTCGATTTAGCTTATGCTAGCAATAATTTAAGCTAGGGTTCATATTTGGAAAAATACCCATAGGTGAAAAGTGTTTATGTGATGTTTTATGATAGAATAAGAGGTTTTAAATTATGCTAGACAACTTGTGCTACTCGGTTTGAAGTAAAAACGAGTAAAATGGCTTAATCGGTAAAAATACCTATTGTTCATAAGTACATGTTATAGTGGGAATTTGAGGTTGTTATTGGTAAAAAAATGATCAACATGTCCTAAAACATAAGAATTTGGGATAAAGTTTAATTTCTGAGCCTTGGGGCAAAAGTGTAAATATGCAAAAGTTTAGGGGCAAAAATGTAATTTTGCCAAAATTTGAGTTAAGGGCTGTTTTGATAAATGTGAGTATTAAATAAGCTAAATTGCTATTATAGATCAAGAAGAACGAAATTCGGGAGTAGATCGGGGAAAGGAAAAAGTAAAGGACTAAATTGTCAAGTTTAACCGTATTTTGTATCGAGGTAAGTTTACGGTAAATAAATGCAATATTTCATTATTTGACATTAACGTTGTTAATTTCCAGCATGTATACATTTACTTTATGAAAATATTCGAAGTTGAACCAAAGACGAGATGACAAAGAAAAAGTATCAAAAAGCCCCGTTTGAACTCTAGGAATGTTTGGGATACGGAATGTCATGACATTTTGGGTTATCAGACAAGACAGGAATATCCCATGTAAGTCCATATTAGAAGTATGGCTTTGGTAGGACAAGAAACATCTCATGCAAGACCATGTCTAGAACATGGCATTGACAGGCTAATATCAGGCAGGAAAACCCGAGTATCCTTAGTATTCCGAGTGGTTCAACGGGCTATTGTACAGGTTAAATTACAGGAAATTCTCATCAAAGGAAAGGTAAGTTATGTTCATGAGTTTATTGAATAATCAAGTAAGAAAGAAAGTAAGTGAATAAGGAAGAGGGTAAGAAATGAGGTGTAAGGAAAGCTTATGATGCATGATGATATTATGATTAACTATTATTTAGGGTGAATGTTGTGATTTATTTACTTGCAAACTTACTAACCTTAGTGCTTACTCTCTTTATTTTCCTTCTTTTTATAGTTCTTACCAAGCCAACTCGGGGATCGCAAGGAACGTCGAAGATCCGGTCACACTATCAACAGGATCATTTTGGTATAGCTAGACGTTTCATTTCGCGTATGGCATGTATAGGGACTTGGCTTCTTTTGGTATGAATGTCCTTAGGATATGTTTAATGAATGGTATGTAAATACTTATTGATAATTAGCTATTGGAATGACTAATCAAACATAGGTTTAATACTATGTATGCCTAAATGGTAATTATCACATTGAAACCATGAAAAAGGTGAAAATAGCTTGAAAACAGATTCGAACAGCAACAGTGACGTGATTTTGGAAAATCACTAAAAATATTAGAAATGGAATTAAATAGTGAATGAGACATGAAATTAAAGCTTAATGAGTCTATTTTCATGTGGAAGAAGCAGAGTAAGTAAAAGAGTTGTATATTATGAGTTATTTGCATTTGAGTGAGACTGCTCCAGATTGACTTCGTGATCCCCTGTTCTGACTTTAAAAATTCACCATAAATTGTACATAAATAATTAGGTGTTATAGTTTATATTCCTAGATTCCATATTGAGTCTAGTTTCAAATGAAATAAACGGAATTCCTATTTGAATTTTTTACAGAGAGAAAACTAATTTGTAGTGAACAGAGGTTAGAGTAGTCAAACTGCATAACAGGGGAGACTTTAACTAATAAACTGTACTAATTGGATAGACTAAAAATTCTATAAAAAAAATTAGTAAGAAGGTATATGAGTCTAGTTTTAGGGAAAATTTACGGAATTAAATTTCGAGTTTCGTAACTCGAGTTATGATTTATTTAGTGATTGTGATGCAGTTGAACAGCTTTATAAGGAACAAAGAAATAATTTTATTTTGGTTCGTTTAAGTAATCGGAAAAATTTTATTAATCCCGGTTTGGCCCCGAACCATTTTAATAGCATGATTTAGGGTCTCGATGACCTTTTTTAGGGATATATTGAATGAATGAAAATAAATTAATTTTAAAAGCAAATTTCTATGCCCGAATGAGTAAGTTAAGTCAGGTAACGCCTCGTGCTCGACTCCGGCGACGGTCTCGGGTAAGGGGTGTTACACGTCTGTTGCCATGCCTTACTCTAAAACTATTTTCTTCTTTTTATTGTCTTTGATACTTTACTTATACTCTCTAAATGTTTGAGCCATCACCTCATCATGATTTAGAGAGGAGCATATACACAGGTAACAAGTACTTCCTTTGAATACACACAGATGTTGTTTCTTCATAATTTGCGACAAAGAGACTTATGTCATAATTTGCCACATAGACTATTTATTCATGGTTTGTGTAACAACCCAATTTTAGGCCTAGGCAGAATAGTGGTTCTGAAATCGCAAATCCGAGGTCAAGAGATTATTTTTATATTATTTTATGTGTTATAGCCTAATTATATAAGTGCTTGAAAATATTGGTGAATTAATTTTAGCGATTGAAGACTTAAGTGCAAAAAAAGACTAAATCACATAAAGAGTAAAAGTTGTGAATTACTAGTAAATTGAGTTGAATAGCAAAAGAACTAAAATTGGGAGTTTTTCAAGTGCAATTAGGCCATTAAATTAGCCTTGGCCGGCCATAGGGGACAAAAAATTGGAAAAGTCAAAAAGGTGGTGTGTTAGGTGAATAAATGTGTAATAAAATAAAACAAAAAGAGAAAAAAAAATACTACCATCTTCTGCCTTTTTTCTTCACCATCGAAAATATCAGCAAGGACGGGGTTTTGAAGCTTCAAAATTTTCAGCAACCTTAGACCCTCACAAGTAAGTGATTTTGATGTCCATTTTTGATATTTTTGTACTTTTGGAACCCCCTAAAGCTTAATCTAGCTGATGAGGGGACTATTTTGTAAAATGGTTGAGAGTTTAGGGTTTTGCCATGAAAGTATTTATGTTGTTTGCTGGAATTTTATGGAAGAAAATGAATCTTGGCTGCTTAGTAAACAACTTTTGTGAAAAGATTTTTATGAAAAGTCACTAAATGGACTAGTTCGTAGAAATTGTAAAATAGATAGTAATATTATGAAATAATGGGAATTTTGAGTTGCTATAAGAGTAAAAAGGGTTCGGTTAGGCTTAAGAAATGAAGAAATTTGATAAAAATCAATTTTCGAACATTGGGGAAAAATCATAATTTTGTGAAAGTTTAGGGGCCAAACTGCAAATTTGCCAAAGTATGTCTTATGGGCAGCTAGTGATGATTATGAAATTTGGCTAAGCTTGGGTTGTGTTTAATGTCATGAATTTGCACTTTTATGCGATAGGGACTAAATTACAAGAATGTGAAACATTAGAGGAAAAAGTGTAAAGTTGCCCTAATGTGAATTTTGGACTAAATTGTGTAAATTGACGGCTAAATAAGTAAACGTGGTTATTTTATAGATTAGGGGAAATGAGATTTGGATAGAGAATGAGGAAGAACAAAGTATCGGATTTTGTCAACTTAGTTCGTCGTTTCTACGAACAAGGTAAGTTCATATGAGTATCATTACATAAATCAATTATTAAATTTCCATGAGATGCAACATTATTGAGTGTGTTTGTTATCTAACCATGATAACATGCAAGTATGAAATTGGATCGAAAGACCAAATAAGAGTAATGCAGGGTCAAGTACAATCGTACTATGACTCGTGATGAATTGACGGATAGAGGAGAGCCAATGTAAGACTATGTCTGGGACATGGCATCAGCCTCTTTTGTGTCAGTGTAAGACCATGTTTGGGACATGGCATCGACACCGAGATGAACTAGCCAGTGTAAGACCATGTCTGGGACATGGCGTCGATGTTGACACGAGTTCTAGTGTAAGACCATGTCTGGGACATGGCATCGCCCTTGGCATGAAAGAGTCAGTGTAAGATCGTGTTTGGGACATGGCATCGACTCAATATGTGAGCTAGTGTAAGACTACATCTGGGACATGGCATTAGCGTTGATACGATAGCTAGTGTAAGACCATGTCTGGGTCATGGCATGAGCCTCGTTACGTGTCAGTGTAAGACCATGTCTAGGACATGGCATCGACACAGATAGATGTGAGCTAGTGTAAGACCATGTCTGGGACATGGTATCAGCAGACGACCTCACGTAAGACCACATCTGCAATGTGACAGTGGTACCTCACATATGTGATTCCTGATGCATTCGATGGTGACCCGAATGACTCAACGGGTAAGACAGACATTGTGGAATTCATATATGATTTTATAAATGAGATACGAAAGATTTATGAGTTTATGGAATTTATTAATAATGACCTGAGATAACATGTTGTTTATTAATGTGTAAGTGAATCAAAGGACAAGGACAAGAAGACAGTGAAAACGTAATCGAATTAAGTGAGATAGGTACGTATGAAATTCATGTGAATATCAGATGGTAGTAACTTAAAGGTGTATAATAAATTCATATTGTAAATACGAGTAAGGTCATGGTTTGACATGCGGGATAATATTTTCAGCTTATGAAATGATAAAAAAATCGAATGTGAAATTTTTCATATCGTTATGCATAAGTATAGTAAGTGATTTCAAAAATATGTAATCGTTTCAAACAATAATCGAAATGAATAAGCTTTCAAAGTCATGGTAAACCCTATAAGGGAGTAAATGATTGTACAGTAAAACCATATAAACTCTTTATGCTTGCGTAATTATTCAAAATGTATTTGATAGCTAACATGAATCAAATGATCATATGAGCTTACTAAACTTTATAGCTTACCTCGTTTATTCTCTTATATTGTAGGACTTTGGAAGTCTGCTCGGGTTGGAAGGCGAGGGAGATCTCAACAAACTATCTCGTTATGGTTTGGTATTTAAAGCTTTGCAAATTTTAGTCATATAGCATGTATAGGCTAGTTGTCATATTATGTGTAACGTGAGTTTAACCATGGATACTTTAGTGTTTAATGGATATATATATAGCCACGAATTTGGCTTATTAACTATATGAAGATAATGTAGAGTTAAAGAAGAATTTGATTGATGTATTGAGGCATTGATTATGAATGTTTAGGATGTATGCATATGCTAGAAAAGTAGTTTTGTAATGTTGTGTAGGATGGTACAAGAAAGGGTGGTAAATAAGCTTGGTAGATAGCCTTGTTTTTGTCCACAAGGGTAGACACACGGGCGTGTGTATAGGCCGTGTGTGACGTACAGTCCACCCAATGGGCATGTGGCTCGACCATGTGCCCCCTACACCCTAAGTTGGCCAAGTCAATGTCGAACACAGGTTGAGTACACGGGCAGGTGCCACAGCCATGTGACCGCTGACATCAGAAACAAAATGCCCAGGTTTTTGCACACAGGCTGCGTCACGGGCGTGTCATAGCCGTGTGAAAGACATGGGCCATGAACACGGGCATGTTCTAGGCCATGTGAAAACCCTTGTAGGTTGAAGATGGAAAATAAATCCACACGGAGGTGGGACACGGGCGTGTCACTAAGTGTTTAGGCCGTGTGAACCACACGAGCCATCAGCACAGCCATGTTTAGAGGCCACACAGGCATGTTACCCTACCACACGGGCGTGTGCCTTGTTTTCAGTGGGTTTTCTTGGAAGCTGTTTGAGTATTCGGATTGATTCCAAATAGTTTTCTAAGCAAGTTTTGGGCCTCGTAAGTCCATATTAAGGACTGTAAGGCAGTGTTTGAAAATTTTTTAAATTGGACGGATTTTGTTGACTCAAGTTTGTATATTCGCATGAGTTTTTAGTAAGGTAATGCCTCGTACCCTATTCCAGCGACGGATATGGGTAAGGGGTGTTACAGTTTGCCACTGAGGCAATTCTTAAGAGTGCGCCTCAAATTCGTTTCTTTCATATTGCACCACAAAGACATTCCTTATCTGTCGTGTTTTTGAGGTATGGGTTCGCCTAAACTCATGTTATGTCAGGTTTGTCCATCATTGTCTCGGGACACACGGGGAATCTTATTGAGTAATCGTCGTCCTTTAGTTATTTTTATAAAATGCCATAGCCATGAGTTTTTCTGTTTAGAGATTGTGTTTAATGTTCCGACGGACCACTTAAAACTCTACCATGGTGAACAGGCACAGTTCAATTGACAAACCCATCACGCACTGACACATTTCATATTCATATTTAATTCCATAAATTTCTCTTAACAGAGCATACTGTATCATACTTCTAAGAGATACATATGTGACCAAACTTAAACTTCTCAGATTCTATACCAGAAACATGCATTTTGTCTTTAACCTTTGTTCATATAGTTGTATGACCATCATACTATACTTTTTCTAGTTTTGGTTTCACTTTTTCTAGTTTTGGTTTCATCATTCAATTGGTTTCTACAGAGATACCTCATGTGAGCAGTATAAATGCAAGAGACAGTATAGAGACTCACTTACAAGCACGAGTAGTAGTTTGAACTCCAAATCCAATCTTCATTAGGATACTATAGCAACCACTACTTATAAAATAGAAGAACACCATTAAAGCTCATTCGAGTAACCATACTATCATTTCAAACCCAGATGAACCTCGTACAAAGCCTTACTTTTTCATGTTACTGTTCATGCACTCATTTCAACCTATTCTTTCAGAACACAACATGCAGAGTCATAAAACTTTTCTTGACATGGAACAATCACTGATAAAATCTGAGATCTCAATTTTAACTTATATAAATGCCTTCTGTTCCTCAAGCCTCAGATTGTAACAGCCCAATTTCCAATAGTGTCAGAAATAGTGATTTAAGATCATTAAATCCGACAATTAAGTTTGAAAAACTTATTAATTAGAATTTATGAGTTAAGTATGAATTTAGAAATATTTTTGAATTAGTGAATTTTGTGTTTTAGAAGAATTATTAAAATAATTAGTTTTGAAAATAGAGAATAGATACCTCGAAATTATAAACCGAGTCATAAATATTTTTATAAATATTTATGGAGTGTTAATAAGTTAGTATTAAAGTTTCGTTAAGAAATTTTAAGGTTTCGGTAGTCAATTGGGTAAAAAGGACTAAATTGAATTAAGTGCAAAATTGTGAAATGTGATTAAATTGCTTAAGTAATAATTAAAGGAGGACCAAATGGGAAAATTGGCATATGGGCAAAAGGCTGGGCGGTAGAGTTATAAAAATTAGTAAAGAGGTAGTGTGAACTAAGGGCAAAATTGGAAATTTTGTAAAGTTGATGAATAAATATCTTTCCTAATTAAGTTTTCTAGTGGATTCTTCATTCTTTCCAGCCAAAAACGCCAGAGAAGAATGTTATAAGCTGGTTTTTCACATTTTTTGCACCATGTGAGTTCAATCTTTGCTTTTTCTTTGTAATTTTTATGTTTTTGTGACTTTTACAATTAGGTCCACCTATGGAATTCATTAGTTTTTGATTTTATGGGTAATATTGAAAGTTTTCATGGATGAGTGCTGTATGTTTATGGTAAATTATTATAGGTTTGAAGCTTCAAATTCATTATATGATGGATTTATTAAGAGATTTTTAATAGAAATTGATTTTAGGACCTAATTGTGAAAAAAAGTTTAGAGTTAAAGGTTGTTGCTGAAATTATGAATGCTAAAGAGTACATATTAGTTTATAATGATAGAATAATGTGTTAATTAAGGAAAATAAGTTCAATTGATGGGTCAATTGATCAGGGACTAAATTGTAAAAATTGTAAAGTTTAGGGTAAAAGTATAATTTCAAAAATTGAAAGGCATAAACTGTAATTAAATGAGACAGTAATGAATGGAAAATTTTATATTATAGATTAAGAGCTCAAGGAAGCTGTGGAAAAGAGAAATAGCTAATAAATTCCCGAATTTCCTACAACTTCTGTAAATTGACCAGGTAAGTTTATATGTAAATAAAGTACTATTGCGTTTAAATAAATTTATGTATTGCTAAATTGTTATGTATATGGTATATTATAATTGCAATTATGAATATTTGATAGTCGCAAAAATATTAGTATGTGGAAAGTGTATTGATTTGGAAATAAGAAAGCATATTTGATTCTGAATCAAAATTTTGATAGGAAGATTGAACTGAAAATGAAATTAGGTAATTACTGATATATGAATTGAATGAGATGGAAATTTCATTGCTGAATATATTTATATTTATATGTGTATGGAAATTGAATGTGGGGTAAATATTGATGTTGAATTGAATGTGTATTAGATTTATTTGATGAACAAATATATGCATGTGAGATTGAAATACATGATTGAATTGAGTAATGTTGTGATGCATATGCATTTGAGACTTGAAGCTGAATTATTAATATGATTAAATAGATCTTGAATGCTTTTGATCCATTAAGAATGGAAATGAAGTGAAATATGTGATAATGTGAATTTAATCGAAAAGAGAAAGAAATTTAATACCCTATTAACTAGTCGGGCTTAGTGGATATAGTTGGCATGCCATAGGATCAGAACAGTTCAGAGATTCTTCGACCTTGAGTCGATGAGGCACTTGGTGTGCCATAGATTTGCTTCGGATAGTTTCGATGAGGCTTTGGTAGCCACTTTGCTTCGGCTCAGCCGATGAGGTACTTGGTGTGCCATAGAATTACTTCGAACTATCCGATGAGGCTTTGGTAGCCACTTTACTTCGGCTATGCCGATGAGGCGTTGGTCGCCATTTTGATATGTTAAGTGGATCCGTGTATCCGCCAAGGTCCGAGTCTTGTTAATAGGGGTAAATAGATGAAATGAGAAAATTGAATTTATTTTGATTAAGTAAGTAAACAAATGAAATGAGAAAGTGATATTGAATATATAAGTAAAATCCCAGTTGAACCTTAGGAATACTTCAATGATCAGTGGTAGCTTCGGCTACATATCAGTGGTAGCTTTGGCTACATATCAGTGCGGCACTTATGTGCAAATTTTCTGTGTATCCTTTAGTATTCCAAATGGTTCAACTGGTAAATTGATGAAATAGTAAGATGAGAAAACATGTGAATACATTGTAAAAGTGAGTACGATTATATATGTGATATCTTTATTGAATGAGTTTGGTTACAAACTAATGCAAGTTTGTGCAGGTTTATAAGTGAAAATATGAACAAAGGAATGATAATTGTGAATATGTGTATGTGTAATACTATTGGTAAGATTATGAATGAGTAAGTGTTATTATGAGTTCTTATAAATATTTGATAATGAGTATTTACTTAATTGACTTGCTATAGACATGTTGGGTGTTATATGAGTATAAATGAAAATATTACAAAGAAAACATGAAAGAGTAAAATTAGCTATAAGGCAGTTTTGAGCAACAGCAGACATGTGACTTTGAAAAATCATTAAAAATTGTGTAAATTGAATTAGAAGCTGAATGATATATGTAATTAAAGCTTATTGAGTCTATTTTCACATGAAAGAAATTGTGTAAATGGAAGATTTACAGAATAGGATATATTTAAAGTTTTTGTGACAGGGTCAGAATGAACTTCGAAATCCCCTGTTCCAACTTTGGAAAATCACTAAAAATTGTATAAAAATGATTATGGAGTGTAATTTATATGTATGAACTCCATGGTGAATCTAGTTTCAAAAAAAATAAACATGAACCTTATCCAAGTTCTTCACAATGAGATAACTGATTTTTAGTAGAGAAAGGTCAGAACTGTCAAGTGGAGTAACAGGGGAATTTTTAAAGAATAAACTGTACTAATTGGATAGACCAAAAATTCTGAAAATTATATGGTAGTAAAATATATGAGTCTAGTTTCGGGGAAAATTTACAGAACTTAATTCGGAGCTCTATAGCTCAAGAAATAAATAAATTAGCGACAGTGACTCCAAAAGACAGCTCAATGGGAATATAGATAAAAAGTGTATTTAAGCAAAATGGTGATTATACCTCTTTGAAAACAAAATTTTAAGAATTAATTCTAATGAGTTATTACTTGTTTATTATTATTTGCATATAAATTTACTAAGATTTGAAGCTTACTCCCCTTTCTTTCCATCCCTTTAGGGTTGAATGTTAGCTCGGGTTGGAGATCGTTGGAGATGTCATCACACTATCATGCTTTTATGAGAGGTAAAGATAATAATAAATTTCGTAAGTCTATGGCATGTATAGGGATTTGGTGTTTTGTGTATTTATCAATTGTTTTGGTTATAAGATATAGCTCACTTGATTAATGGCTTGTAGATTTAATTGGTTGAATATTAGTACTAAATGGAAATTTGTATTTTAGTGTTTCAGGGAGGCCAAGGCTTGGTATATAGCCTCACACGGCCTGGCTGGCTGGTTACACGGGCGTGTGACCAGACCGTGTAGGATTTGACAGATTCTTCCACGGGTTGAGCACACGGGCGTGCCTTAGCCGTGGGAAGAACGCGGTTGCTTAACACGGGCGTGTGAAAGCCACACGGTTTAACAACACGGCCGTGCTAAAAGTCACACGGGCGTGTGTGACGATACTTTTTCATGAAAAAAATTTTCTAAGTCACGACTCGTTGGGATTCGCATCCTAACCATCTGAGATATATGTTTTTAATCCGAAAACATCCCATAAGAACGTTTATGTGATAATTGACATGAAATTTCTTAATTGTTGCCGAATAAATTCTGTAAAAGGTCCATTAAGTCCGGTAACGCTCTGTATTTGATTCCAGCGACGGTCTCGGGTATAGGGTGTTACACAGATAACCTTATCTTAGAAGATAGAAGAAGAGAACTTTCTTTTCCCAACTTGAACATTTATTATTATGATTTAAGTCCTCATTGGAACTTGGCAAATGTCACATCATTATTGAATTATCTTATTAAAAGTCTACAATTTTCGAGAAACCTAATTAAGTATTCCTTTTATCTTTTAACTATTCTGGTTCGCATTCAATTCGTTCCTAACCAGCTTACCTTGCAACTTAAATTGCACAGTACCACAGTTAATTGGGCGCATCATACCCTTGGCGTGAACTCAAACTCTCGATACCGTTTTACTTGATCATTGGTCTTATTCCCACCAATATAGCCAATTGACAAGGAATTTTTATTAACTTAATCACATAACTGTATACACCCGTTCTCTTCGCAGAAAGAGACACTTGAGCGAAGCATACTCCGCCCATCATATTACCTTAGGACTATACGCCAAACCTTGTACCTGCCAGAACTCAGTTATTACACCTTATATAAAACATTTTTTATAATGAATAGTAGTATAATGAAATTGAAATTTCAATCAATATACCTGAAAAGGGAAAGAGATGAAAACAATAGAGAATAAATATAATATGTTGATGATTTGAAATGTTAATATAAAATAAAATTAGAAAAAAATTTTGTTCGAAGAATCAGATGAAATAACAAGAAAATTGACAATGGAAAGGAAGTAATATTTTTTTTTAATTTTAGGATTAATAGATCAATATCCTAAATCAAAATAAAATAGGGTTAATTTTGTCTTTAACATCCTTATAAACTTTTTAACTTACATGAGAAAGTAAAAGTGCATTTGGTTTTAAAGAATATCATTTGTTTTCATTTTTATTTTATTTTTAGAAAATCGTTTTCATTTTCTATTTTTTGAAAGTTAGAAAATATGTTTAGTAAATGAAAATGGAAATTTGTTTTCAATAATGAAAATAGTGAAAAAGCATTTGGTATGTATTTTTTAAAATAGAAATGAAAAAAAAATTAAAGTATAAGTTATTTAAAATTGTAATACGATAGTAAAATAAAATGTTTTTAAATAAAAAATATTTAAAGGTTATAAAAGTAAAAAGTTGTTTCCAAAAGGATTTGACCCTGGGGAATTTTAATGTTACATGAAGCTTAAAAAATCCCTTGTTTTCAATTTTTTTTCCATTTTTCCGATTTTTTTTAAAATAATGACAACATATAATTTTTATTCTTTAAATTTCACATATTTTTATTTTCATTTTTAAAAATCATTTTTAAATTTTTTTTAACTAAACATGTTTTCTTCGCTATTTTACATTTTTCAAAAAAGAAAATAAAGATGATCATTGTTTTTTTGAAACTGAATGCATTTTAATTTTTTTACCTTTTATCATGAGAATCATATTATCATGTTTATGATATGATAATTCTCAAGAAAAAGTTAGATTTAAAAAAAAATAATGTTTATGTTTTTTAGACTACCAAACATTAGAATCACTGTACAACTAATTAAATTCACAAAAAAAAGTTATTACTTACCATCATACTAAACGTTATGATTTTAATTTTATATTTCTTTCTCAAATCTCGCTTCACACAAAAAAGTTATTACTTACCATCTTACTAAACGTTATGATTTTAATTTTATATTTCTTTCCCAAATCTCGCTTAACAATGAAAGTGTTAAATTACTTAAATTACATGAAATTTTAGCACTTATCTATTATTTAAGTGTGTGACTGAGCCAAAAACACGATATTATTAAAACTCTTATATATTTTAAATAAATTATATTACTTTAAGGGTACTTTTGTCTTTTTCTTATTTTAAAAAACTAATTAAAAGTTATAAATATCAATATTTGAACCTATGCCACCAACATTTTAAAAAAAAATTTCTTTACCATTTCAACCGAAGCTCTATTTAGACATTTTTATACATTTTAATGTTATTACAAAAATTGTTTCACTCACATTGTTTGTATATATTGATAATGTCATTAGTTCAGTTAGTGTCACAAGTTAACTCGATATTAACTCAAGAAAAATGAGAATATCATGAAAAATAATTGGAGTGCATTTAATATTTTTAATATGATTTATTTACTTATTTAAGTTTCTTTTTACTCAAAATTTAAACTATTTTTTATTTTAATTTCGTTAATATTGTATGTGTTATTATTATTACTTTCAAACTTTATATTTCATTATTTATTGTATGTTATATCTTTTTATAATAATTTGTATGTTATTTTTAAACATAAACTTATATTCTAAATACATATTTCTATATGCATGTCATACATTTTTTAGTATTTGTAATACACATTATGCATTTTTTTTCAAATTATGATGCATTTAATTTAGAAGATAAGGTCTTTTTTTTCCTTAATAACATAAAAATTAAATATTCTAAAATAATGAAATAAATTCTTTCGAATTTCTTCACCCAATTTATTTTACATTTTACATTAAAAATAATCTAAAGACTAAACATTACAATTTTTTTAAAAAAATATTTCGAGGTTTTTAAAAATAATATAATAATAATAATAAGATAAGTAAAATTGAAAGGGCATATGAATAGACGACAAGTAGGGATGGAGGGAGCAGAGAAAGGTGAGGGATGGAAGGGTGGCTGCAAAAAGTGGTAACTTGTAAGTGCAAATCACGGAGTAATATGCGGCGCGGCTCCCGATCATGACAGCTGGGGACACCACCACCCAGCACTAATCACACAGCTCAATTTGAGAGCGACTTCATTTTCGTATCTTCTTTTCACATTTGGGTCCCGCCAATTACAACTCAACCATTAAAATACTTTTCTGGGACCTCGCTGCATTTTTAAAAAAAATTTTAATCCGTAAAAGTAATATCAAAGATTTTATATTATCGATTAGATTGTATTTTTTTTATTAAAAAATAGAAAAATGTATTAAGATTAAAAAACAAATAGTTGAATCTATTAGATTTTTCATAAATTTATATTATTAAAAGTTGACATATATATTTATATAAATTATATGTAGTATGTTATGTGTAACTATTTAGTTATTTTATTGTTCATGCCAACTAAACAATGCAATATACTAATTTATTTAACACAATAATATTAATTATCTATTTTATCCACAGAATAACTATACAATTCCTACATTTTTCATTCCATCGAATTAAATATATCGTTAGTGCTTGGGCTTAAAGTGTAACACCCAAACCCAACTTAAACGTAGATGTTATATCGATCTCCTAAAACATTGAATTTGCTTGCTTATTTTTTTAAACTTTATTTGATCTTGTGTAAGATATTTTGCGAAACTGATTTTATTTTTCTTCCAGAAAACCTCATTGTTGCTAAGCGAGAAATTTTCAAAAACTTTTGTTATTATATTGTCAAATTGGTTTAGAAACCATATTATTAGCTTAGATTTTTTCAGAAACTCATTTCTGTGTTTTGAACTTGCAACAGAAAACTAGTGACTTATAAATATATTATACATGGTTACCTTATTTAATTATTAGAAAAAAAATCATGCTTCTCGTTTAAAACTAACTTACTAAGCCAAGTGTCAAAGTCTAGAACCAAAATTAAAGTCCATAAAGATAAATGACAGTCCAAAACCCCATACTTAAAGAATTATTTAAAACCAATTCATTTTGAGAATCCGAATCAGAGCTCCCGAGCGCTAACAAATCTTAATCCTTAAGATTATTTGAGAAAATAAAATAATAGAGTGAGCTAAAAGCCCAGTGTGTGTCATAGCCTAAAACATAACAAATAGTAAAATTAAAGCATAGATTATAACATATCAAGCAAATAACAAAAGGCAATGCATGCTTAGCAAAGCATAGCAACGTTCAAAATAAATCTTACCCCCAGTCACTACACATAATCTCCATCCATCCAACACACCAAATAGAGTTATTAGAAACCCATCCAACCAATACACCAAAATTGTAGTCATAAGCTACCAAAATATTATGTAGACAAGCTGCCTGATATAATGCGTAAATTGTAACACACCTTACCCGTGTCCGACGCTAGGACAGGGTATGATGCATTACCGGTTTAAATATACATAAACATATAAAATCGAGACATAAATTTTCGTTCAATTTTAACACTTTTCAATTTCCATCTTAAAGTCCCTTTATATCGGCCTTCGAGACCCAAATCATGCATCGAAGGTGGTTAGGGACTAAACTGAGAGCTTTTGAAACTTTTGAGACATTAAAAAAAACTTTCATATTTTATAGAGTCACACGCCTGTGTGGCTCGGGACACACCCGTGTCCTCCACCCGTGTAACTCTCTGTTTATGACTCATCATCTATTTAGGGTCACACGGCCATGTCACACACTTGTGTGCTAGGCCGTGTCCTCTACATGGCTGAGACACACGGCCGTGTCTCTGCTTGTGTGGCCAAGAAATTGGCTATTTTCCAAGCCATTCTCTACCCTATTATGCACATACTTGAACACAAATTCAATGACACATTCCTT
Organism: Gossypium stocksii; assembly: GCA_020496765.1. Classification (NCBI taxonomy): domain Eukaryota; kingdom Viridiplantae; phylum Streptophyta; class Magnoliopsida; order Malvales; family Malvaceae; genus Gossypium; species Gossypium stocksii. The sequence goes on from CM035625.1 coordinate 35,720,881, forward strand.
GACATAATTAAGCTATCGAAACATCCATCCTCACATAAAATCATACTCATCCAGGAAATGCATCATCATAAGATTATGACATAACAAATATTGGCCACATTAAATGGCCTTATACAACAATGAACTTCAATAGCATAGGCCAATATTCTAGGCCAACTCACAATAACATATATACACAAATAAACAAATCCCTATACATGCCATAAACTCAGAGATTTACATTCAATTACCAACATAACAGCTTGATAGTGTGATAGCATCTTCGGCGATCTGCAACCCCGAGCCAACCTAACAACACTAAGAAAAATGGAAATGAGTGAGTAAGCTTTATAGCTTAGTAAGTTGGTATGTAAATAATAAGCAATTAATTAATATGCTTTTACCAATCCTCACAATGTGTTCTTAAGATAATACAAACATAATTGCATATAGTTCTACTATTCACTCATGTCCATCCCAAGCTATCTACTTGAGTTATAGTCACTAAATTAATCATATCTTGAGGTACGAAGCTCCACATTAAGATCCGTAAATTTTCCCTGAAACTAGACTCACATATCTTCTTGCCATAAAATTTTCAGAATTTTTGGTCTAGTCAATAAGTACAGTTTATTCTTTAAATTCTTCCCTATTTCGCTGTCTAACAGTTTCAACCTCTTTTTACTAAAAATTAATTATCTCATTGTACAGAATTCGAATAATGTTCCTATTTATTTCTCTTAAAATTAAACTCATTGAGAAATTTAAGAATATAAATTATATCCCATGATTATTTTTGTAAAATTTCTAATGATTTTTCAAGCTCAGAATAGGGGATTCCAAAACCATTCTAACCCTGTCTCATAAAAATTCTAATATCTCATAACATGAAATTCTTTTGTTCACATAACTTCTTTATGTGAAAATATACTCCATAAGCTTTAATTCCATATCTTATTCAATCTCTAATTTGATTCCCACAATTTTTGGTGATTTTTCAAAGTCACATAACTGCTGATGTCCAATACTGTTTTATTACTAATTTTACTCTTTCATGATTTCTTTGTTTTACTTCCATCTAACATTCATATCACCAAAACATATCCATAACTAGCCATTAGCAAATATTTACATGCCATTCATTGGCCAATTCAATCTATACAACCACAATGAAGACTTGAACATATCATTTCCCAATTTAATTTGGCCTAAAAAGCCTCATATATGCTCATCAAGCAAATCGAACACACATGTATATATCACAAGTATAGACCTATAATCATAAGGTCATCATATAATCATCCTCATATGTATAACTTACTTGTTTATACATCTTACCAAATTCGATCGCATACCGAGCACATTTGCTCATGAGTTTCGCGTAAGTATATGTATCACTTCATCACATAGCTTTAGTCTTTCTCATCTTTAACATAAGCTTTAACTCTGTTTCCCATTAAATCACTTAGAATACTCAAGGATGCTCAGAAATGTCATTCACATTATAGGATGCCAATGCCATATCCCAGATATAGTCTTACATGGAATCGCAAATCGATGCCGATGCCATATCCCAGATATGGTCTTATACGGGACCTCATATCGATGCCAACATCATGTCCCAAACATGGTCTTACATGGGATCTCATCTCGATGTCGATGCCATGTTCCAGACATCGTTTTATACGGGATCACATGTCGATGAAGATGCCATATCCCAGATATGGTCTTACATGGGATCTCAACTCGGTGCTGATGTCATATCCCAGATATGGTCTTATATGGGACCTCCTTAGTCTCATGTCATGACAATGGTATCTTCGTATTCTTAGAGTTTAACCGGGATTTCTATACAATCACTTCATCATTTCTTTATCAAAATCCCATTAACAAATCTCATAAAACAATCATTCTTTTCATGTAGTATCGAAGCATTAAATACATAAAAGCATAATGATGAATTATTTACACACGAACTTACCTCGAATATGAAGATGGCTAATTAACCCGATTTAGTCTAAAACTTCGTTTTTCCCGATCTAAGCCCGAATTTCATTTTTCTTGATCTAACATATCAAATAATACCTATTTAACATTCACATAATTCAAATCAGTCCAAAAATCACACTTTGGAAAATTTACATTTTTGCCCTTAAAGTTTCACATATTTACACTTTAGTCCCTAGGCTCGTAAAATATTTTTATTCAATTTCCTTGTATTTTAGGCCTTGCCGAACCATTTTCATAACTATAACAGTCCACAATTCCTACTTAATCACACATTTACACACATTTTTACAACTTTTACAAACTAGTCATTTTTAACAATTTCTTCGAAAATCACCTTGTAAAAGTTGTTTACTACACTCCGAACATTCATATTCTACCATTAGACATGAAAACAAAAACATTTCACCTATGGGTATATTTTCAAATCTCAACCCTACCTCAAAATAATGGTCGAAATAGAGATATCATGTTATGGGGATCTTAAAAACGTAAAGAACATTAAAAACGGGGCAAGAACGGACTTACTATGAAGCTTGGAAGCTTAAAAACCCTAGCCATGGCTTCTCCCATGCTACATTCAACCATATGAAGAAGATGGGCAAGAATTTGGCTTGTTTTGTCTTTTTAATTCATTTTAATTACTAAATAACCAAAATACCCTTAATGAAAAACTTTGGTATTTTACCTATCCTCGTCCATTTTTTTCCAAACTAAAATATAATGGTCTAATTGCCATTTAAGGACCTCCACTTTAAAAACCCATTTTAAATAAGTACCATAGCTTCTAAAACTCACATTTTTCACATATTGCAATTTAGTCCTAATTATCAAATTAGACACCCAATCGATAAAATTTCTTAATGAAAATTTCACATAATCATTCTATCACATTATAAACTTTAAAACTTAATCGCAATAAATTTTTCTATTTTGAATTTGTGGTTTTAAAACCACTGTTTCATTTAGGCCCTAATTCGGGTTGCTACATAAATACTGCTAGAAATAGATAATGCAGTTCAACTACCAAAATCAGATTTGCGAGTAAACCACTAGAATCGCAAATAGCAATCTACCAAAACTTCCTCCAAATCATACATAACCCAACTCTAATGCACATGCAAATGGCATAACACAACTAAGCATACTCAAATCGAACATGCTCATATACAAGTATAAGAGATTAGAAACATGCTAGTAGCACACACTGATTAGCAAATCAGAAGCATGCTCATTGGCATATTCGGCCAACACAAAAATAGGAAAATATCACATTCAGCAACAAAATTAAGGCCACATATGCATTTGGCTAAGCCAGACTAGGGCATACTCACATTCGATCATGAAACCTGGCTCACTTACCTATATCCAGCCATAACAGAAACACACCCACAGTCAATCAGCAAACACTAAATTTCACAGTTAGGGGATACTTACATTCAACCATCACCAAAAAAGCACAAATCAAAATAGAATGATTTCAAACAAGGCATAAAAACATTTGAGTATCATCATACCCACACAGGTTATGTGGGTTAGAACATACACTTGATTGCTTCAAAAATGTCGGCACTACAACAATAGCCTAAGCTCTACACACGATAACAAACCTCAACCCATTAGAACCCCACACATAACTTGATCTAGGGCATTCGACTGCTTGCTTTCCCTTATAGCATTAGGCTAATGTATGGCTACAACCAACCAATCTCTAAAACTAGGGCATTTGGTTACTTCCCCTTAAAGACAAGATTGTTAAAAACTCAATTTGCAGGAGGGGTATGTGCCACACGTTTCTTACCTAAACAGAACTAAACAAAAAGAAATGATCAGACCATCAACTATTCGGCCAAACCACCAACTATATACATCTCAAGTGAACAAGAAAAATCACCCAACGTTACGAAAATGATACAATTACTATACTAGGTCCCCCTATTCATATACGGCCAACAATGAAACAAGAAGAATGGTGACAACACAGGGAAAATCAAGATCTAAATGACAACACAATAGTAGGTAGGGACGACAAAAGGGAAAAATAAGAAAGAAAATGAGATTGCCAACAGAATAAAAAATATGCGATACCAAAAGAAAATAAAAGAAGCAGAAGGAGAGAAAGATAGAGAAAAATTTTTAGCAACAAAATGAAAAATGAAGAATGAGGGGAAGAAATGGACGACACTAGGAAGGGATTTTAGGGGATAATTCCACAAAATTTAGAAAAAAACAAAATCTAATTATAGCTTTTAAATCGGTTTAGTTTTTATCATAATCTAATTATTTGGAGTTTGAGTTTTACCAATATTTTGACAGCTTGGGCGACATAGCATTGAGGAAGCAAAAATATTTCACTTTTGGCACAATAGGCTTTGAACTTAGGACATAATGGAACTTACAACCACTAGGTCAAAGCCTCACACTTGATAACAAACGTACAAAATCTAAAGAAAAGCTAGGCGTGACAAGCAAGATTTTGGGCCAAAATTAATAAAAATTTTAAAGGAAAGGAATTGAAAACAAAACATCAAGTGCACCACTAGAACACTTAACTAATAAACCAGGTCAATTTAGTTGATACATAAGAAATTTAGGGCGTTCCAACTCTCTCCCAAGACGTGTGCATAGCCTAACAGTGTAACAATCAAACAAGGGAAACACGGCCATGTCCCAGCCTCTGTCTTCACCCGTGAAACTCACTGAGTAGGGTCACACAGTTATGTTGCAGGTCGTGTGCTAGACCGTGTAACACTCTAACTTGCCACAAACGACCGTGTGCCAAGTCGTGCAACTCACTAACTGAAAACACTAGGAATTTACCAATATAACTAAGTTAAATAGACTTAGGCACCAAATTTGACCCAAATATCATGCCATTTTAAGACCAAACCATACCTATTCCACCACCCCAATTATGCACACATTCAATAGACCTAGGCACTACTCCAACACACCTAAATATACCTAATCAATCAATCTATTTAATTCAACCAATATGCCATTCATAATTATTTTGTTTTAATTTTAAGGTTATTACAAATTTGCCATTAAAAATACATGTTCTTTTATCATTTTCTTTACATAATGCTATCCAACATTAATAACTAGGGAATAATTGCTACATAGGTCCTTCTTTATTTAGTAATTAAGCTATTTAATCACTCAAATGCAATAATCACTAAATTATGCATTTTTTCAATTTAGTCATTTTTCTTAAATTAACTATATAAATGTTAAAATATCTTAACCAAATTTTAATACGACTCTAATGACTCTATAAACATTCTATAAATAACATTTTTGAGTCAAGACAATGAAAATTTGTGATCCCAAACCACTATTCTGTCACCACTGAGAAATGGTGTAACAACCCAAATTAGGGCTTAGTCGGAAAGTGGTTTCAAGACCACAAATCTGAGGTGGAAAGTATATTTTTTAATTTTATGACATGAGTGCATGATAGTGAGAAAATACCATGAAGGAAATTTTATGAAATTGTCATTAATTTGTCCTTTAGGACTAAATTGCAAAAAAGTGCAAAATACGAATTTTTGTAAGGTTTAAGTGCGAAGTAGTATTAGAGAAATTTATTTGGTATTATTTTATGTGTTATGGTATTCTTATAAGAATTCGTGAAAAGTTTAGTGAATAAATTTACACGATTAAAGGCTTAATCGCGAAAAAGTACTAAATCGCATAAAAAGGAAAAGTTGTAATTTATTAGAAAATTATGTTTTTCAACTAGAGAAATAAAATTTGAGGGTTTTAAAGGGCAAATAAGCCCATTTATTTGAGCGTGGTCGGCCAAGAGAAGAAATTAGGGGAAGAAAAGTCAAAGTTGGGTATTAGGTGAGATTTTTATCAATTTTATATTCTACTAAGGCTAGCTTCATCTCTTTCACTCCTTCTTCATCTCTTCACCGAAATTCTAGCAAAAGGGGGGGGGGTTTAAGCTTTAAAATTTCAGCGAGGTCATTCCCTTGCAAGTAAGTGATTTAGATGTTTATTTTTGATGATTTTAATATTTTTGAGACCTATACAACATAAGCTTTCTAGTGAGGGGTATATTGAGCATTTTAGTTGAAAGTTCAAAGTTTTTCCAGGAATGTGTAAATTTTAATTGCTGGACTTTTATGAAGGAAAATGAATGTAAGTTGTTAAATAAATAATTTTTATGAAAGGATGTTCATGGAAAAACACCTAAATTGGACTAATGTGTAAAGTGAGTAATTTGTATGGTATATGTATGAAATAATGGATAGTTGAAGTTGCCATAAGAATGAAAAGGACTTAGATAGGCATGAGAAATGAGAAAATTTGATGAAAATCAATTTCCGAGCATAAGGGCAAAATGGTCATTTTTGCCAAAGTCTAGGGGCAAAATTGACAATTTGCCAAATTGTGTATTAAAGGTTGTTATAATTAATATGATAATTAAATTGGTGAGTTTTTATTTAATATAGATCAAGAAACACGAAGCTTGGATCAAAACCGGGAAAATGGTAAAGTGGTAGACTAAACCGAGCCTTTACCATATTTTGGACCCGAGGTAAGTTGTATCTGATATTATAGAATTAAGTATTATGGAAACCTTTATGATGATTTTCTATGATATCTATGTTATTGCCATGAAATTAGTGACATTGATTTTCACTAAGCAATGACGAGGAAATAAGAGTATAATTTCGATAGAATGTTAAAGAATATGAAGGGTATCGTAGCCATGACATGAGTATTTGTAGGTCTCGTATAAGACCATGTCTGGGACATGGCTTCGGCACCAAACTGAGATCTCATGTAAGACCATGTTTAGGACATGGCATTGGCATCGATATGAGATCCCAAGTAAGACCATGTTTGGGACATGGCATTGGCATCGGCATGTAGTCCCGTATAAGACCATGTCTGGGACATGGCGTTGGCACCTAGATGAGATATAGATCTCTTGTAAGACCATGTCTGGGACATGGCTTGGGCATCTAAGAGTAATCCCGTATAAGTCCGTGTTTAGGACATGGCATCGGCATCATATGTGATCTCGTGTAAGACTATATCTGGGATATAGCTTTGGCATCAGCTTGAATCCCATGTAAGTATCTGGGATATGGCTTTATAATCTTATCAAGAGAATGGTATTACGAGTATCCTTCGATATTCTAAGTACATTAAAGGCAAAAGTATTCAAGTTAATTAAGTTAATGCAAAAGACTAAAGCTTATGACGAGTGTTACAGGTACTCTCAAATAAGTTACAAGAACATAATAATGTAAGCTACGAGATTGATTAGTTCATGAGAATGAGCAAGGTATGCGATTGAGTTAATCTCGAGATGTGTAAGTCATGAGTACAAGTAAGCTATGAGAATTAGAAAGTTACAAGCATAAGTAAAAAGATAAATAAAGTTTCCAATTTATCTTTGATGGAATGATGTTTCACTATTTATGTTAATATTTTTATTTCAGGCAACTTACTAAGCATTTTATACTTACCCCCTCCATTTCCCTTTTTCATGTAGGCTTGTCGAAATAGCTTAAGGATCTTTAAAAGTTAGAGCTCGAAGTCACACTACCAAGTCATCTATTTTGGTATAGTTATATTAGTCATTTTAAATATGGCATGTATAGGTCTTTAGTTATTTTGTTACATGACTCATTCTAATTAGCCAATTGTGTTGGCCATTTAGGTCTTATAAGTTTCATTTTGTAAATGGCCTTTGGAATTGGCCTAAAACTACCGAAGTTGCTTAGTGAAATGAGAATGAATTTCATGGAAATTGTGTAAGTTTACTTAGTGGTTTATGCATGCATTTTGAATATGGATTAGTTGAAGTGTGAGTACCTATTAAGGGACATTTAGATGAGTATTGGTGCTATAATATGATGTATTAAAATTGGGTCATGATTGAATGTGTTTCAGGGTGGCTAAGGGCTTTGTAAATAGCCCTATATCACCCACAGGGGTCGCACACCAGTGTGTGGCTCGACCGTGTGTCCTCTGCACCTTGCATGGATAGAATTAAATGCTCATCAGTGTTTCACACAAACATGAGACACGACTGTGTGTCTCAACCATGTGGGGGAAACGGTCAGCACAAGGGTGTGTACCACAGTCGTGTGACTGTTGACGTGAGAAACAGAATACCCAGGTTTTTACACACGGGCCACGACACGGGCGTGTCAAGGCCGTATGAGGGACATGGGTTGGGTACACGGGCGTGTGCCAGGCTGTGTGAAAACCCTATAGGTTCGATGTTTGAAAAATCCACACGGGCAAGGGCACGGGCATGTCCTAGCGTGCCTAGGCCATGTGAGGTACAATGGCCATCAGCACGACCATGTTTAGAGGCCACACGGGTGTGTTGCCCTTTTACACGGGCGTGTGTCCTATTTTTGCTAGTTTTTAAAGAAATTTTCTTCAGTGCTTGAAATGGTCCCGAGTTATCTCTGGACCATGATTTAGAGTTCGTAGGCCTATAAGAAGGCTCGTAGGATAATCTTTGAAAAAATTTTATTTGGGACACATCTCTATGAGTTTGAGTTAAATGTTTTCATGAGATTTAGAACAGCAGTGCCTCATACCCTACTTTGGCATCAATTAGGGATAAGGGGTGTTATATTTAGTGGTATCAGAGCTAATGTTTAGTCGATTCTAGGACTAACCTAGCACATGCATTAGTCTAGCTATACATGCGATACTTAAGTATATAAGTGATATAACAGTGTGACGACTCCTGACAATCTAAATGTGTTTTCTTATAGTAATAGATCCCAATTGAGCTACGACAGATGATGTAGAAAGTAATGCACCTACTCTTGTTGAAGGGATGGTGCCAACTAGGACTAAGAATAGACCAACTATTGTGAGTCAAGGAGGAGAGGCTTGAGAGGCCTTCTTCTAAATGATGGGTGAGTGGTTCACAGAGTTCGTTCAAAAGAATCCGGCCACTGAACAACAAGCTCTACACCCTCCAAATACACAATCTACCCCAATAGCCACTCAAATTGTAGAAGTAATAAGATGTGAAAAGCCCCCAGTAGATAGAATCCAGAAACAAGGGGCACAAGAGTTTAGGGCTACGAAAGATGATGATCTAAAAAGAACCGAATTTTGGCTAGAGAATACCATCAGGATATTTGATGAATTATCTTGTACACTGGAGGAATGTATGAAGTGTGTCGTATCCCTCCTACGAGATTTCGCTTATTAGTGGTGGAACACCCTTGTATCGACGGTGCCAAGGCAGAAGGTTAATTAAGAGTTTTTCCAGGAAGAATCCCGTAAGAAGTACATCAGTTCGAGGTTTATTGATCAAAAGCGTAAGAAATTCTTTGAACTGAAATAAGGCTGGATGTCAGTATCAGAATACGAGCGAGAATTTGTAAGACTGAGTAAGTACACTGGAGAATGCGTATCCACTGAAGCTATTATGTACAAGAGATTTGAGAATGGATTAAATGAGGACATCAAAATGTTTATTGGTATCCTCGAATTAAAGGAGTTTGTGGTACTTGTGGATAGAGCTTGTAAGGCTGAGGAGTTGGCTAAGGAAAAGAGAAAGGCTGAGATGGAGTCTCATGACTCAAGAAAGAGACCGTTTAGCATGTCATTTCAATCTTCTTCTAAGAGATCAAGGGAATTTTCTTCGCAGTCAGTTGCTTCAGCAATATATTCGAGTAAGGGTAAGGGAAAAAAGAATCCAGTCTCTAAAGCACAGACTACCTCAGTTGCGAGTGTGGGTAATACTCAACTCAGTAGACCCAAGTGCCCCCAATGTAATAGACACCACCCCGGCAAATGCTAGGCGCATGAGAGGGCTTATTGTAAATGTGGCTCTCAAGACTATTTTATTAGAGAGTGTCCTGAGATGGTTGAGAAAGATAGAGATAAGAGTACGAAATCGGGAAATGCTCCTTCCAGAGGCAGACCTCAGAGAAACCTGGGTTCGGGAGTGAGTAGCAAAGGTCTCCGAAAGAACAGACAGTGAGACCTGAGGGTAGAGCCTCAGCAAGAACATACAACATTTGCGCTTGTGAGGAAGCATCATCACCCGATGTAATCACGGGTACATTTTCTCTCCATGAAACTTCTGTTATAGCTTTGATAGATCCGAGATCTACCACTCATACATTTGCATGAAACTAGTCTCTATTTATTGAACTAAAATGTGAGAATGGTGATACTCTTCGAGTTGAATCAGAGGAATCAAAGAGTTTGCCCATAGTGATCTCTTCTATGGTTACTCAAAAATATATTAGGAAAGGGTATGAAGCTTACCTTGCCTTTGTGATTAATACAAAAGAATCGAAATTGGAAATTGAGTTAGTGTCAATAGTTGGCGAGTATTGGGATGTCTTCTCGGAAGAGTTGCCTGGACTACCTCCAGTTAGAGAGGTAGAGTTTGGTATAGAGTTGGCTCCGAGTACTACGCCCATCTCTATTACTCCTTATCGAATGGCTGTGACTGAGTTGAAAGAATTGAAGGCTCAGCTACAAGAATTGACAGATAAGGGTTTTGCAAGACTAAGTCATTCTCCGTGGAGTGCTCCCATGTTATTTGTGAAAAAGAAGGATAGGTCTATGAGGTTATGCACTGATTATAGGCAACTTAACAAAGTGATAATAAAGAACAAGTAACCTTCGCCAAGGATCAATGATTTATTTGATCAGTTGAGAGGAGCCATAGTGTTTTCTATGATAGATTTGAGATCCGGGTACTATCAGTTAAGGGTTAAGGAGTTCAATGTGCCTAAGACTATATTTCAGACAAGGTATGGCCATTATGAATTTCTCGTTATGCCATTAGGTTTGACTAACGCCCCAGCGGTACTCATGGATTTAATGAATCGCATTTTTTGGCCATACTTAGATAAGTTCGTTATGGCCTTTATTGATGACATCTTAATTTATTCCCGCGATGAAGACGAGCATGCCGAGCATTTGAGGACAGTATTACAGACCTTATGAGATAAGCAGCTTTATGCTAAATTTAGTAAGAGTGAATTTTGGCTTAAGGAAGTCAAATTTTTAGGCCACATCGTTTCGGGTGATGGCATCCAAGTCGACCCAAGCAAAATCTCGGCAATTATTGAGTGGAAATTGCCGAGAAATGTGTCCAAGGTTAGAAGTTTCTTAGGCTTGGCAGGTTACTACTGAAGATTCGTCAAAAGATTTTCCATGATCGCCACTCTAATGAAGAGATTGTTGCAAAAAGATGTTAAGTACGAGTGGAACGAAAAATGCCAACAAAGTTTCAAGAAGTTAAAGACGTTATTGACTGAGGCTCCTATTTTAGTGCAACCCGAACCAGGAAAAGAATTTGTCATCTACAGTGATGCATCCTTAAATTGATTGGGCTGTGTGCTCATGCAAGAAGGTAAGGTGATTACGTATGCCTCGAGACAATTAAAGCCTCATGAAAGGAATTATCCCACCCATGACTTTGAGTTGACTGCGATAGTGTTCGCGTTAAAGATTTGGAGGCACCATTTATATGGTGAACATTGCCGAGTGTTTACTGACCATAAGAGTTTAAAATACTTGATGACTCAAAAGGAGTTGAATCTATGGCAAAGAAGGTGGTTAGAGTTGATCAAAGATTAAGAATTGGTGATTGATTATCACTCGGGGAAAGCAAACGTTGTAGCCGATGCTCTTAGTCAGAAATCATTATTTTCCTTAAGAGCTATGAACATACAGTTGACATTTACTGATGATGGTTCAGTCTTAGTAGAAATGAGGGCTAAGCCGATGTTCATTCAAGAGATCTGTAAAGCGCAGTCAAGAGACAGAGATGTGTAAGTCAAGAAAGCCCAATGTGAATTAGGTACCGTTTCAGATTTCTAGATCGATTCAGATGGTTGTGTTAAGTTTCGGGATTGAGTCTATGTACTGATGATGAGTTGATTCAAAGAATTCTACATGAGGCCCAGAGTAGCCAATGTCTATTCACCCAGGCAGTACCAAGGTGTACAATGACCTAAAGAAATGGTATTGGTGGCCGAACATGAAATGAGATGTCTCTGAGTATGTATCAAAGTGTTTAATCTGTCATCAAGTGAAAACAGAACACCAAGTACCTTCCGATTTACTACAGCATATTATGGTTCCCGAGTGGAAATGGGACTGTATTACCATGGATTTTGTGACAGGTTTGCCGTTCACACCGAAAAAGAAAGACGTTGTTTGGGTTGTGGTCGACAAGCTTACAAAGTCAGCCCACTTTATACCTGTATGCACTGATAATTCATTAGACAAATTGGCTAACTTGTACATTTCTAATATTGTACAACTTCATGGAGTACCATTATCGATAATCTCGGATAGGGATCAGGGATTCACGTCACAATTTTGGGGAAAGTTATAGGAAGCTTTGGGCACAAAGCTAAGCTTTAGTACTGCTTTTCACCCCCAGACTGACGGATAGTTGGAGAGAGTAATTCAAGTGCTTGAAGAAATGCTCAGATACGGTGTATTGGAATTCCAAGGTAGTTGGGAAATGTACCTACTATTGGTAGAATTCACCTACAATAACAGTTTCCAGTCGAGTTTCAAAATGGCGCCTTATAAGGCCTTATATGGGCGTAAGTGTCATACGCCATTTTATTGGACAGAGCTTAAAGAAAATCAGATTCACGGGGTCGATTTAGTAAAAAAGACTGAAAAGAAAGTTAAAGTGATTTGCGATTACCTAAAAGTTGCCTCCGATAGATAGAAATCCTATGCAGATTTAAAAAGGAAGGAGACCGAGTATCAAGTTGGAAATAAGGTATTTCTAAAAGTTTCTCCTTGGAGAAAAGTCATTAGATTTGGCCGAAGAGGAAAATTAAGTCCACGTTTCATCGGACCTTATGAGATCATTAATAGAATAGGACCGGTAGCTTATCGGCTAGTTTTGCCGCCTGAGTTGGAAAAGATCCATAATGTATTCCATGTATCCATGTTGCGACGCTACCGATCAGACCCATCACATGTGATTACCCCGACAGAAATTGAGATTCAACCGGACATGACTTATGGAGAAGAACCGGTTAAAATTTTGGCTCGAGAGGTCAAATAGTTGAGAAACAAGACTATAGCCCTTGTAAAGGTATTGTGGCATAGACATGGGGTAAAAGAGGCAACAAGGAGCTGAGGAAACCATAAGAAACCAATATCCCAACTTGTTTATTGGTAAGATTTTCGAGGACAAAAATCTCTAAAGGGGGGAGAATTATAACAGCCTAAATTAGAGCTTAGTCAAAATAGAGGTTTTGAGACCACAAATTTGAGGTGAAAAGTATATTTTTTGATTATTTTTATGTTTATGACATGACTGCATGATAGTGAGAAAATACCATGAAGGAAATTTTATGAAATTGTGATTAATTTGTCCTTTAGGACTAAATTGCAAAAAGTGCAAAAGATAGATTTTTGTAAGGTTTAAGTGCAAATTAGTATTATATAAATTTATTTAGTATTATTTTATGTGTTATGGTATTCTTATAAGAATGCATGAAAATTTTAATGAATAAATTTACGCGATTAAAGGCTTAATCGCGAAAAATGACTAAATCGCATAAAAAGCAAAAGTTGTAATTTATTAGCAAATTGTGTTTTTCAACTAGAGAAATAAGATTTGAGGGTTTTAAAGGGAAAATAAGCCCATTTATTTGAGCATGGCCGGCCAAGAGAAGAAATTAGGGGAAGAAAAGTTAAAGTTGGGTATTAGGTGAGATTTGTATCAATTTTATATTCTACCTAAGGCTAGCTTCATCTCTTTCACTCCTTCTTCATCTCTTCACCGAAATTGCCAGCAAAAGGGGGGGTTGAAGCTTTAAGATTTCAGCTAGGTCATTCCCTTGCAAGTAAGTGATTTAGATGTTTATTTTTGATGATTTTAGTACTCTTGAGACCTATACAACATAAGCTTTCTATTGGGGGATATATTGAGCATTTTAGTTGAAAGTTCAAAGTTTTTCCATGAATTTTTAATTGTTAATTGCTGGACTTTTATGAAGGAAAATAATGTAGGTTGTTAAATAAACAATTTTTATGAAAGGATGTTCATAGAAAAACACCTAAATTGGACTAATGTGTAAAGTGAGTAATTTGTATGGTATATGCATGAAATAATGGATATTTGAAGTTGCCATAAAAATAAAAAGGACTTATATAGGCATGATAAATGAGGAAATTTGATGAAAATCAATTTCCGAGCATAAGGGCAAAATGGTCATTTTAGCCAAAGTCTAGGGGCAAAATGTTCAATTTGCCAAATTATGTATTAATGGTTGTTATAATTAATATGATAATTAAATTGGTGAGTTTTTATTTATTATAGATTAAGAAACACGAAGCCCGAATCAAAACTGGGGAAAGGGTAAAGTGGTGGACTAAACCGAGCCTTTACCATATTTTGGACCCGGCATAAGTTATATGTGATATTATAGCATTAAGTATTATGGAAACCTTTATAATGATTTTCTATGATATCTATGCTATTGCTATGAAATTAGTGACATTAATTTTCACAAGTAATGACGAGGAAATAAGAGTATAATTTCGATAGAATGTTAAAGAATATGAAGGGTACCGTAGCCATGACATGAGTATTTGTAGGTCCCGTATAAGACCTTGTCTGGGACATGGCTTCGGCACCAAACTGAGATCCAATGCAAGAACATGTTTGGGATATGGCGTTGGCATTGATATGAGATTCCAAGTAAGACCATGTCTAGGACATGGCATTGGCATTGACATGTGGTCCCGTATAAGACCATGTCTGCCTAGATGAGATATAGATCCCTTGTAATACCATGTCTGGGACATGGCATGGGCATCTAAGAGTGTAACACCCTATAACCCTCATCCATCGCCGGAACAGGGTCACAAGGTATTACTTATCAGAATATAGATTACGGGCATTCATAATCAAACATGCTTTAAAAATGTAGTTTCTTTGATCGTTCAACCATAAGCAAATTTTAAAACAAAGACACTTCACAGAATATAACATCAAATGGCCTTAGCCGAATACAATGATGCATTTTCCCAGATTGAGTCTTACATCTAGACAAAATTTTAATTTTCCTATGTTAAACATAACATAACCTAGTCAATGTATTATATAATTGCACTTGAGAAAATTAATATACTATATGCTGATTTCATAACATGCATAATATATCCTATTCATTTGGTAATTTCTTCAATCCATAGTCGAACATAAGATCATCCTAAACTTGTGAAATTAATCATTAATACTTGTAACAAATATCAAGATAACAACAATGAACGTTTACCAAATGAGCAACCACATAAATTCATCAATGCACACATTCATACTTAGCAA
Organism: Gossypium stocksii; assembly: GCA_020496765.1. Taxonomy (NCBI): domain Eukaryota; kingdom Viridiplantae; phylum Streptophyta; class Magnoliopsida; order Malvales; family Malvaceae; genus Gossypium; species Gossypium stocksii. The sequence continues at coordinate 35,736,197 of CM035625.1, forward strand.
ATAGGCAAGCCATCTTCGCATGGCTTAATATATACAATTTCAAAATATCATTCGATTCAAAAGAGAGTAAGCCTATACATGCCATCTTTTCAAAATAAACTATCAAAAGTACCAAAAATAGTGAAAATAGTGTGGTTGTCTTTGAATTTGAATCCCCGAGCACGTAGCTTTCGAACAAGATCTATAAAACAGAGAAGCAAAGACACTCGAAGTAAGCTAATTAGCTTAGTAAGTTTAAGTAACTTAAATAATTTAACTTGTTTAAACACTTTGTTCATTTATAACTTAACATACAAGAAATCCTCAATTAGCCGAATATACATAGCATTTCTTTAGAAATTCAAAGTCACATAATCACATCATTTAAATGTCACAATACCATTCTTTGATTCGACTTAGTAAAAATAGTTTAAGGCATCACCATCACGTATAAATTTCAAGGATCTTATTCACATAGGGTAAAGTATACTTTCATGCAAATAATTCCACATTGACCGAATTAATGGTTGTACAACATTTCTCATATATTTTCCATTTCACAACCAAAATTCAATCCACATTATCCTCAAATATATAATTAACTCATACATACTTGAGCAACTTAATTTATCGAACGAATATAGATGTCGTATCTCACAAGCTTCAGAGATTTAAACTTTTATTATTTCACTGGCATTTAGCTTGCTGGGTATAACTCGAACTTATCACCGGCACAAGGCCTGTTGGACATTTAAGTCCGAAATTCAAACACCAGCATTCACTCCTGCTAGGCTTGTGGCCCGAAACATAGTCACCAGCTAAAAGCTTGTTGAGCCAAAGGCCTGAATAACAATTTGTATATCAATTTCACAAATTCATCATCAAAATCACAACATGTACTTATTTGTTTTGTATAGAGCAACCACAAAGGTCGATTTGACTTCGTTCGAATATGAACACATAATGGCTATCAACTTATCGTTTCATATCTTAACATTCGATGATATGTCATAATCTCCATTACCTTTCTATTATAAAAGCATGACAAAATTTTACCTTCATTTTCTAATTGCCCTTCGGCCATGAAAACATAATACAAATTCATCACCATCTCTTCCATGCCATTCGACCATATACATATATTACAAAAATTATTTAATCAACATATCATATCATATTATAATCGAATTTACTCAACATTTAATCACTTAAAACTTACCTTCGATGTTGTGAAGCTTTTACAGATCGACTACTCAACAATTCTCGCTTTCCCCTTATCCGAACTTAGCTCTCTTTGATCTTGAGCTTTAATTAAACAAATAAACTAATTCAATTACCCTTTTAATTCATCATAATTCAAATTTAATAAATTCCAACACATAAAGCTTACGGCACTTTCATTTCTTTGACTATTTAATCTCATAGTAGAAATTATACACATTATGGGACATCATTGATCTTATTATCATCAACGAATCAAACCATTCCCCACAACAAGCCACATTCGGCATGATAACATATTTCACAAGATTCAATTTATACACATCACAAGCCTCAATCGGCTATTTCAAAGAACATCAATTAAATCATTCTTTAATATTAACACTTGTAGCTATTGTTATAAGCTAATTTAATCTTCAAGCATTAACCTTTAACACTAACATAAAATTTCCCTATTAACCTCCATACCCGAATGACATTTTAATCATTTAAACACTCTTTTCTCTTATTTAACAAAACTCTTCCTTATACACATTAGCCGAAAACAATTAACCATTTTTGGCCACATGAATCAAAGTTTAGCTAGCTCAAAAATACTTATAACATTTAACACCAAATTTTTCATATAAAATGTACCATTGTCGAATGTCATTTAGTTCACAAAGTCATAATTACCAAAATTTGACAAGCTCATACTCATTTTCTACCATTTCCATCTTATTAACACATGTACGGCAAAGCTAAGTTCCATTTTTCCTTAGTTTGAATTCAACTAAATCATGCCTTAATGTCAAGCACATTCGACAATGGTGTAAACATCATTTAACAATCAAACATTATCATCTAATATCTATTACACGGTTTCCGTAATTTAACACCCTTAGCCGAATTGTCTTATAGTCCTTGAATTTATCTAAAACACATTTATTAAGCTTCCAATTCAACTTAACTATGTAAAAACATCATTTAAACATCCAACACCAAATCATTTGTACAAATGGACATAACCGAGTACCTCTGTTAGCTAATTGAGCCACACAAAGCACAATTTGCATTATTTAAGCTTATTAACCTATAATCATATGGATTTTAACACCATAATGTCCATTAAACACTCATTCATAAATTCCTATCAAGATTTTAAAATTTCATCAAATTTCTACCCATGACCGAACATGTTTTCATTACAATTTCAAGAAATGCACTCATGGGTCTAGGATAGAATCAAACAAGGAACTTAAAAATACCAATTTTTAAAGAAAATTTCATGGAAACATACCTTAATTCTGAGATGCATTCATGGCCGAACACCTAGCTTCCTTTTCTTTTTCTTTAGTTAATTTCGGCAAAACAAAGGTGAAAATGAACACCACTATCATGTTCTACTATTACATGCAATTGATCTAATTATTGATTTACTAATTTAACCTTAATATAAATCATGTCTTTTCTACCAACTCAAGGCCGATTATGTCCATGCAAATTTTGCATGGTCCAATTGCATCCTAAGCCCTCCAACATCAAGAAATCACTACAATTCGGCACTTACAATATAGCCTTCTAATTTTCCTTTTATGCAATTAAATCCTTACTTAATAAATTAGTATCCAAATGAAAAATTAAAGCACCAAATTTTCACGTATGACCTTACACATAATAAAAACATAGAAAATAATATTTTAAAAATTTTTAGACTCGGTTTAGCAGTTCTGAAACCACTTTTTCCAATTAGGGCCAAATTAGGGCTGTCACAAAGAGTAATCCCGTATAAGACCATGTCTGGGTTGTAACACCCCTTACTTGAGACCGTCGCCGGAGTCGAGCACAAGGCGTTACTAGACTTATCTTACTAATTCGGGGCATGTCTTGTAAAATTCACCAATGCCATGCCTTGGCATGGTCTTACTTGGTATCCTTATCTTATGTTGCCATGAGTCAACCATGGTCTTTTTCCGTCAATTCTTCCTTAATTTGCATGTTATAAACATTGACTTTGAAATATTAATGTCTTGGCAATTCATAGCTAAAACATACTTGCTCAAAATTCTCAAGGTCAGTCACATAACTCAATAATAATCATAGTAACAATTTCATAATAATAAAATGCTACTCAACTTACATACTTACATTCTTAATCTCATCATATCCTCAATTTATCTTACTTTCCTCAAATTATGCTATTCGATACTTTCTTGATCTTATACAAAGCCACATTACCACTATGGTCTAATATGTAAACTTATTTGAATTCTCACTTTTAATGTCGAATCATTATCGAACATTTCTCAATTATGATCTGTAACGCCCCTACGCCCGAGACCATCGCCGGAGTCGAGCTTGAGGTGTTACTGAACATAATTTTCCATTTTAAGAACTTTGAAACATTTAATTCTACATTCACAGCAAACTGTTTACCTACGTTACGGTTACAAAAAAAAAATCATATCTCAAGTTAAAAAACTCAAAATCAAGATCCGTAAATTTTCCCTGAAACTAGACTCATATATCTATATACTAATTTTTTTCTAGAATTTTTGGTTAGGCCAATTAGTACAGTTTATTAGTTAAAGTTACCCCTGTTTTAGGACTCGACTGCACTGACCTTTGTTTACTACGAACCACTTTTCTCTCTCTAAAAATTCATAGGACTATGCCATTTGTTTCTCTTAAAACTAGACTCAATAAGGATTTTGAACATATAAAGCATACCTCCTAATTATTTTTGTACAATTTATGGTGAATTCCCAAAGTTGGAACAGGGGATCCAGAAATAGCTCTGGCCCTGTTTCACTAAAACTCAAATATCTCATAACATATAACTCCTTTACCTGTTTCACTTCTTTCATATGAAAGTAAACACATTAAGCTCCAATTTCATATTTAATTCATCACCTAATTCGATTCCTACTATTTTTAGTGATTTTTAAAACTCACATCACTACTGTTACAACATTCTGTTTTATGACAAATTTTCACTTTTCTATGGAAATTCATGAACTATTAACACTTTGAACATACATGGTCTCATACATGATCTAAATTAACCATTCCAAGGACTAATCATTTTCAGGCATTTTCTCAACCAAACCACAACCATATCGCAAGATTAATTACACAAAACAAGTATATTGCTATACATGCCATATTTGAGTTATACAAGCCATTTTACCAAACTAGTTCTTCGGATAGTGTGAACGAGCCGTCAACCTATCCCGATTCCCGAGCCGGCTTGTCCAAAACTACAATGAATGAAAAGGAGGGAGTAAGCATAAATGCTTAGTAAGTTCACATGCAAATAACATGTAACATAACAACGCAATTCTTCCAAACAACACTAGCATGGTATCACCAAAACATATATCACATTTCTAATTATCAATCATCATCTTACCACATTATTGTTGTTGTATCAAGTTTCAACCCGAGGGTTAAGTACATACCTGTCCAAAGTGTCCATTTCACAACACTTATTAAAATGATACTTGCCTCTTGAGTGTTCTTCCATTTCGCTAGAATTTTACCCGTTGAACACCTCGGAATATAACTCGGATACATGGATAATTTACACATAAGTGCCACATATATAATCAAGTAACCATGTAACCCGCCCATAAGCGAACTCGGACTCAACTCAACGAGCTCGGGTGTTCGCATCCATAAGTGAACTTGGACTCAACTCAATGAGCTCAGATGCCTAGTTACATCTCACGAACTCGGACTCAACTCAACGAGTTCGGACATTTGCATCCATAAGTGAACTCGGACTCAACTCAACGAGTTCGGATGCCCAACCATCCTAGTGACATGTCACTTGTATCCTAATCTATTCCCAAGGTTCAAACGGGATTTTCCTAAATCACACATTTCCCAGTCGTTCTGCTCGGAATATCAGAACCAATACGTTGCTTGCATCTCATACTTATCAATTTAATCACATACTTTTCATACCAATACATAATATTTCACAAAGCATAATATTCATAATAACAAGTATCATATCATATAAATAGCATTAAATCACTTAAAATAGCAATTATGTTACATTACTTACACATGAACTTACCTCGGTACAAAATATAGCAATTTTGCAATTTAGTCCACAATCTTTTCTTTTCCTCGATCAATGTTGATTCCACGTCTTTCTTGATTATGGAGCTTGGAAGCTTGAAACAAACCCTAGCTATGGAGAACCCTTGAAATTTCGTGGTAATGAAGAAGATGATCAATTTTGTGTTATTTTTCCCTTTTTATTTCATGTTAATATCCAAATGACCAAAATGCCCCTCCTTACTAAACTTTCAAAAATTCCATCCATGTCTAAATTTTGTCCATGAACTTAAAATTGGCCAAATTACTATTTAAGACCTCCTAATTAATATTTCAAAGCAATTTCATACTAGAAACTTCTAGAATGCAAGTTTTGCAGCTTATTCGATTTAGTCCCTAATTTTAAATTAAGCACTTTACGCATAGAATTTCTTCACGAAATTTTCACACAATCATGCAATCATATCATAAACCTCAAAATAATTATGAAATAATTATTTCTACCTCAGATTTGTGGTCACAAAACCACTATTCCGATTAGGCCCTAATTCGGGATATTACAACTCTCCCCCCTTTAAGAATTTTCGTCCTCGAAAATCTTACTGGTAAACAGGTGTGGGTATTGATTTCTCATAGTTTCCTCGGGTTCCTATGTAGCCTCTTCTACTCCATGTTTTTGCCACAACACTTTCACAAGGGCAATACTTTTATTCCTTAGTTGTTTGACCTCTTGAGCTAAAATCTTAATCGGTTCTTCTTCGTAGGTCATGTCTGGTTGTAGTTCAATTTCTGTCAGTAAAATCACATATGAAGGATCCAAACGATACCGACGTAACATAGACACATGGAACACATCATGAATCTTTTTCAATTCAGATGGCAATGCTACCCGATAGGCTACCGGTCTAACTCTTTCAATTATTTCATACGGCCCGATAAAACGTGGACTCAACTTACCTTTCCGTCCAAATCTAAGAACTTTCTTCCAAGGAGACACCTTTAAAAATACCTTATCACCAACTTGAAACTCAATTTCTTTTCGTTTCAAGTCTGCATAAGATTTCTATCTATCTGAAGCAGCTTTTAAACAATATCAGATCACTTTCACTTTTTCTTCAGTTTCTTTTATTAGATCAACTCCATAGATCTGATTTTCCTTGAGTTCAGCCCAATACAATGGTGTCCGACACTTACGACCGTATAATGCTTCATAAGGTGCCATCTTCAAGCTCGTATAGTAACTGTTATTGTAAGCAAATTCTACCAATGGTAAATATCTTTCCTAGCTTCCTTGAAATTCCAATACACAACATCTGAGCATATCTTCAAGAATCTAAATTACTCTCTCTGATTGTCCATTAGTTTGTGGATGAAAAGTAGTACTGAAATTCAACTTCGTACCTAACGCTTCTTGTAACTTTTGCCAAAACCGCGAGGTAAATCTCAGATCTCTATCCAAAATGATTGACAATGGTATTCCGTGTAGTCTAACAATTTCTCTAACATACAGTTCAGCCAACTTGTTAAGAGAATAATCTGTACGTACCGGAATAAAATGAGCCGACTTAGTTAATCTGTCAACTATTACCCAGATGGCATATTTTTTTTTTTCCTGGAGTCAATGGCAACCCTGAGACAAAATCCATAGTAATTCGATCCCATTTCCATTCAGGAACCATAATAGGCTGAAGTAATCCCGAAGGCACTTGGTGTTCAGCTTTCACTTGTTGACAAATTAAGCATTTAGATACAAATTCCGATATATCCCTCTTCATTCCATTCCACCAGTACATTTTCTTCAAATCATTATACATTTTCGTACTGCCTGGATGAATCGACAAACAACTATTATGTGCTTCCTGCAAGATCTTTTGAATCAAGTCCTCATTCTTCGGTATACAAATCCGATCTTTAAACATCAAGCACCCATCAGAACCGATTTTGAAATCTGACTCTGTATCAACCTCACATTGCTTTCTTTTGGCTTACAAGCCTCAGTCGCTTTTCTGAGCTCCATAAATCTCTTGTAAAAACATCGATCTTGCTTTCAACTCGGCTAGAATCGAACCATCATCTGACATTTTCGACTGAGTGTTCATAACTCTCAAAGCAAACAACAACTTTCTGCTCAAGGCATCGGCAACTACATTTGCTGTTCCTAGATGGTAGTCAATCACAAACTCGTAATCTTTCAACAATTCTAACCATCTTCGCTGTCTCAAATTCAATTCTTTTTGTGACACCAAATATTTAAGACTTTTGTGGTTGGTATATACTCGACACTTTTCTCCATATAGATAATGTCGCCAAATCTTCAAAGCAAACACCACCGCAGCCAATTCCAAATCATGAGTCGGATAATTCCTCTCGTGAGGTTTTAACTACCTCGAAGCATAAGCCACAACCTTTCCTTCTTGCATAAGCATACATCCCAAACCATTTTGAGAAGCATCACTATACACCACAAATTCTTTACCTGACTCAGGTTGTACTAACACTGGTGCCTCTGTTAATAACTTTTTCAATTCTTTGAAACTCTGTTGACATTCTTCCGTCCACTCGAATTTAACATCCTTGTGGAGTAATCTAGTCATAGGAGCATCAATTATAGAAAATCCATTCACAAACCGTCGATAATATCCAGCTAGCCTTAAGAAACTTCTAACTTCGGTTACATTCTTTGGTGGTTTCCAATCAACAATAGCTGAAATTTTACTGGGATCAACCCGTATACCATCACCAGAAACAATATGACCCAAAAATCCAACTTCCCGAAGCCAAAATTCACTTTTACTAAACTTGGCATATAACTGTTTATCTCTCAAAGTCTGCAAAACTATTTTCAAATGCTCAACATGCTCGGTCTCATCTTTTGAATAGATTAAAATATAATCTATAAATACCATAACAAATTTGTCCAAGTATGGTCGAAATATAGGTTCATCAAATCCATAAACACAACAGGAGCATTTGTTAACCCAAACGGCATAACTAAAAATTCATAATGACCATACCTTGTCCTAAAAGCAGTTTTAGGCACATCTAACTCTTTTACCCGCAGCTGATAGTACCTAGATCTCAAGTCAATCTTTGAAAACCACGTCATTCCTTTCAGCTGATCAAACAAATCATCAATTCTCGGCAACGGATACTTGTTCTTGATTGTCACCTTGTTTAACTGCCGATAGTCTACATACAGTCTCATTGAACCATCTTTCTTTTTCACAAACAATACAGGAGCACCCCAAGGCGAAAAACTCGGTCTCATAAAGCCTTTGTCGGTCAACTCTTGCAACTGCGACTTTAATTCTTTCAACTCCGCTGGTGCCATTCTGTACGGAGCAATCGAGATTGGAGCTGTTCCCGGCATCAACTCTATACCAAATTCTACTTCCCTGACTGGAGGCAAACACGGCAATTCTTCTGGAAATACATCCGCAAACTCACACACAATCGGCACTGATTCCACTTTCTTTTCAATTTCTTTTGTATTCAACACATACGCTAAATAAGCTTCATAACCCTTTCTCAAATATCTCTGAGCCGACATTGAAGAAATCACACTAGACAATGCCTCTGATTTATCTGATTCAACCCGCAGAGTTTCACCATTTTCACACTTTAATTCAATAACTTTCTGATTACAATTTACTATAGCATCATGCAATGTCAACCAATCCATGCCCAAAATAACATCAAACTCATCAAACGGCAACAACATCAAGTCGGCCGGAAATTAATAACCCCGAATCATTAAAGGACATTTCTTCCATACTTTATCAACTATAACACATTTGCCTAATGGATTTGACACTTTAATCATAAATTCTGTGTTCTCAACAGATATATTCATGCTAGACACGAATTTCATGCACACATATGAATGAGTAGAACCGGGATCAATTAAAGCAATAACATTAACATCATAAAGAGAAAATATACCGGTGATCATGTCAGGTGAGGAAGCATCTTCACGTGCTTTAATGGCATAAGTTCTAGCCAGAGCCCTTCCTTCAGATTTAATTGCTGAATCTCTGACCACATTCTTGCTGCTTGCTTCACTCCTAGCTTTTCTTGAATACCTTCCTCTCGAATCTGTACCACCAGTTTTCGCGCTTTGAAATCTTTCTTTTTCAACTTTCTCTGGGCAGTCTCTAATAAAATGATCCGGAGAACCACATTGAAAACATTCATTTGCTCTGCACGGACCAAAATGATTCCTACCACACCGCTGACACTCGAGCCTAACAAATCTCGAATTCCCAATACTAGCTGTCGAGGTAGTTTGGGATTTAGGACCCATATTTTTCTTCTTAAAATTCCCATATGATTGTCCAGTTGAAACTTGGGAACGAGGATTCATATTTCTTGATTTTTCGGGTTACTGTGAGGGTGCATTGCTCATTGGTCTTTTCTTCCAATTTTGTGTCTCAGATTCTACTTTTTTCTTCTCTTTAAGTAGTTCTTCAGCCTTGCAAGCTCGATCGACAAGTACCACCATTTCTTTTAGTTCAAGAATCCCAATAAATGCCTTAATGTCTTCATTGAGCCCCTCTTCAAATCGTCTGCACATCTTGGCCTCTGTAGGAACATATTCTCTGGCATACTTACTTAATCTGACGAACTCCCTTTCGTATTCAGTGACTGTCATATTGCCTTGCTTCAGCTCAAGAAACTCTTTACGCTTCTGATCAATAAATCTTTCACTGATGTATTTCTTCCGAAAGTCTTCTTGAAAGAATTCCCAGGTTACTCTCTCTTTCGGTACCACAGAAATCAATGTCTTCCACCAATTATAGGCTGAATCCCTCAGCAAAGATATCGCACATTTCAAGCATTCTTCCGGTGTGCAAGACAGTTCATCAAATACCCGGATAGAATTTTCAAGCCAGAACTCTACTTTCTCAGCATCATCATCCACATTAGCTCTAAATTCTTCGGCCCCTAATTTACGAATTTTATCAATTGGAGTTCTTTGGAATTTCATCATATCCACACCTTGGGGCATCAGGGGTACAGGTTGAGGAATTGGGGGAGGTGGGGGAGGTTGTACATTCGGGTTCATACGAACGAACTCAGTGTACAATGCACTCATCATTTGGAGAAAGGCTTCTCGACCCCTTTCTCCTCCTCCCTAACCAACAGTAGGAGGTGAATTTTCAGTTGGCGCTGCCTTTTCAGCCGGAGCTGGCGCATTACTCTCTACTTCATCTGCCACAGCTGGATTGGGATCTATTTACTATAAAAAAATCATTTAAAAAGGTCAGAAGTCGTCACACTATCACAATATACACATATGGCATGTATAGCGAAATCTGTACATAAAACACGTTAGTCCGAGAACCGACTAAACCTGCTCTGATACCACCAAATGTAACGCTCCCAAGCTTGAGACCATCGCCGGAGTCGAGCTTGAGGTGTTACTGAACATAATTTTCCATTTTAAGAACTTTGAAACATTTAATTCTACATTCACAGCAAACTGTTTACCTGCATTACAGTTACAAAAAAAATCATATCTTAAGTTACAAAACTTGAAATCAAGATCCGTAAATTTTCCCTGAAACTAGACTCATATATCTATATACTAATTTTTTTCTAGAATTTTTGGTCAGGCCAATTAGTACAGTTTATTAGTTAAAGTTACCCCTGTTTCAGGACTCGACTACACTGACCTCTACTTACTACGAACCACTTTTCTCTCTCTAAAAAATTCATATGACTATGTCATTTATTTCTCTTAAAACTAGACTCAATAAGGATTTTGAACATATAAAGCATACATCCTAATTATTTTTTTACAATTTATGGTGAATTCCCAAATTTAGAACGGGGGATCCAGAAATAGCTCTGGCCCTGTTTCACTAAAACTCAAATAACTCATAACATATAACTCCTTTACCTATTTCACTTCTTCATATGAAAGTAAACACATTAAGCTCCAATTTCATATTTAATTCATCACCCAATTCGGTTCCTACTATTTTTAGTGATTTTTCAAACTCATGTCACTACTGTTACAACATTCTGTTTTATGACAAATTTTCACTTTTCTATGGAAATTCATGAACTATTAACACTTTGAACATACATGGTCTCATACATGATCTAAATTAACCATTCCAAGGACTAATCATTTTTAGGCATTTTCTCAACCAAACCACAACCATATCGCAAGATTAATTACACAAAACAAGTATATTCCTATACATGCCATATTTGAGTTATACAAGCCATTTTACCAAACTAGTTCTTCGGATAGTGTGAACGAGCCTTCGACCTATCCCGATTCCCAAGCCGGCTTGTCCAAAACTACAATGAATGAAAAGGAGGGAGTAAGCATAAATGCTTAGTAAGTTCACATGCAAATAACAAGTAACATAACAACGCAATTCTTCCAAACAACACTAGCATGGTATCACCAAAACATATATCACATTTCTAATCATCAATCATCATCTTACCACATTATTGTTGTTGTATCAAGTTTCAACCCGAGGGTTAAGTACATACCTGTCCAAAGTGTCCATTTCACAACACTTATTAAAATGATACTTGCCTCTTGAGTGTTCTTCCATTTCGCTAGAATTTTACCCGTTGAACACCTCGGAATATAACTCGGATACATGGATAATTTACACATAAGTGCCACATATATAATCAAGTAACCATGTAACCCGCCCATAAGCGAACTCGGACTCAACTCAACGAGCTTGGGCGTTCGCATCCATAAGTGAACTCGGACTCAACTCAACGAGCTCGGATGCCTAGTTACATCTCACGAACTCGGACTCAACTCAACGAGTTCAGACATTTGCATCCGTAAGTGAACTCGGACTCAACTCAACGAGTTCGGATGCCCAACCATCCTAGTGACATGTCACTTGTATCCTAATCTATTCCCAAGGTTCAAACGGGATTTTCCTCAATCACACATTTCCCAGTCGTTCTCCTCGGAATATCAGAACCAATACGTTGCTTGCATCTCATACTTATCAATTTAATCACATACTTTTCATACCAATACATAATATTTCACAAAGCATAATATTCATAATAACAAGTATCATATCATATAAATAGCATTAAATCACTTAAAATATCAATTATGTTATATTACTTACACATGAACTTACCTCGGTACAAAATATAGCAATTTTGCAATTTAGTCCACAATCTTTTCTTTTCCTCGATCAAGGTTGATTCCACGTCTTTCTTGATTATGGAGCTTGGAAGCTTGAAACAAACCCTAGCTATGGAGAACCCTTGAAATTTCGTGGTAATGAAGAAGATGATCAATTTTGTGTTATTTTTCCCTTTTTATTTCATGTTAATATCCAAATGACCAAAATGCCCCTCCTTACTAAACTTTCAAAAATTCCATCCATGTCCAAATTTTGTCCATGAACTTAAAATTGGCCAAATTACTATTTAAGACCTCCTAATTAATATTTCAAAGCAATTTCATGCTAGAAACTTCTAGAATGCAAGTTTTGCAGCTTATTCGATTTAGTCCCTAATTTTAAATTAAGCACTTTACGCATAGAATTTCTTCACGAAATTTTCACACAATCATGCAATCATATCATAAACCTCAAAATAATTATGAAATAATTATTTCTACCTCAGATTTGTGGTCACGAAACCACTATTCCGATTAGGCCCTAATTCGGGATATTACATGATCATTATGTTCAAAAATCAATACTAAAACATTTATAACTAGTATATCAATTTAGCATTCAAACATGCGTAATTAAATGCTTATTAAACACATGAACTTACCTCGATACCAATACGACCATTTTGACCAACTTTCTCGATTTTTAGTTTTTCTCCCATTCTAGGTCCAAATCCCATTTTTCGGGATCTAAAACATCATATTTTAGTTAACCAATTTACTAATCATTTCGGACCTAAAACATATTTTTACAAAATTATATATTTTTACCCCTAAGTTTTGCATATTTACACTTTTTCCCCAAAGCTCGGAAATAATTTTTTATTCAATTTCTTTACATTTTAGGCCTAACTAAACCATTTCATAAACATGGCAGCCCACAATTCTCATTAAAACTCACACTTATGACCAATTTTACAACTTTTATGATTTAGTCCATTTGGACGTTTTCGTTGAAAATCACTTAGCAAAAACCATTCTCTAACCATAAACATGCATAACCTACCATAATTCATCAAAATGCACAATTATTCAACATGGGTCAATTTTTGAAATCAAACCCTAACTCAAATAAATGGTAGAAATACAGAAATCATGTTATCGGGATTTCAAAAACATAAAAATAATTAAAAACGAGGCTAGAATGGACTTACAATCGAGCTTGGAAGCTTGAAAAACCCTAGCCATGGTTTCTCCATGCTATATTTGGCCTTGAGGAAGAAGATGAGCAAATTTTTGCTTCATGTTCCCTTTTTAATTCTTTTCAATTGCCAAATGACCAAAATGGCCTTAAAGACTTTTCTTTCAAATTTGTCTTATTCATGCCCATTTTTGTCCAACAATTTAACCAATAGTCTATTTACTATTTAAGGACCTTCAATTTAAAACTTCATATCAATTGGACACTTCTAACATATGGAACTCAACTTTTGCACTATTTACAATTTAGTCCTTTTGACTAAATTGAGTGCCCAAACGTCGAAATTTTCGAACGAAATTTTCACGAAATCTTTCCGTGAAATCGTAAATCATAAAAATATAATAAAAATAATGTTTCCCTTGTCAGATTTGTGGCCTCGAAACCACTGTTTCGACGAGGCCCAAATTTGAGATGTTACATTTCTCCTCCCTTAGGGATTTTCATCCCCGAAAATCTTACCAGATGATGGATTAAGGACTGATTTCGCCAGGCACTTTCAATTTCTCGTATAGTCTCGACATCCTTAGCATCTTACTGCTCAAGCTAAGATTCTGGATAGTACTCTCTTATCGTAGACATAGGAATCACATTACTGATCTTCTCAAGTTCTAACTGAAATACCTACTGATAAGTAACTGACCTTATTCTTTCTATAATCTCATACTCTTAGATGAACCGTAACTCACTTTTCTCTACTTACCAAAATGAAAAATTTTCTATTAATAAAATACTTTCAGAAACCCCTGACACCCATCTGAGTTTCAATATTCTTGCCTTTCGATTCTATACACAATTTTTGATAATCTATCTCTGATCTCAAAAATCAAATTTCACCTTTCTCTAATATTTTAACTCAAATTAACCCTGTGAGTTTCTCTTTCTAAATTGCTCTTAATATTTAAAACACAATACAAAACTTACCTTTCTAAGAATCTGAATCACTTTCTCAATTTAACTATTAGTATTAGAGTGACACACAATAACATTCAGAAATCTAGTACTCTAGGCTTACTATAACTTTCTTCTGAAGTTATAATACAAATCTCAAATTTCAACCATAACCAATGAAAATTTGGGCTCTGTATAAACTAAAAACCTCAGGATAAATAACTCAGATAACCCATTAATAGAAAAACTTGGTCATGCTGAAAAAAATATACATAAACTTCCTCGAGTAATCAACCATAGCTCATATAACCTTTACCCTTGTGATGATAATACTAATTCTGTGTATAATTCTTTGAATTACCATTGCATTTCCACACAAATATCAATACTGACTATAATAGCTTCTAAGATACTAAAAAAATCAACTTTAACTCTTTGAAAGTTCAGACATCAGGTTCAAAATCTGGTACATAGCATTTCTTACACTTACTAGTGTAACTATTTCTGAGTATCCTCCCTCTCTGTTCTCCTCGAGTAGACAGATAATTATCACTGTATCAGGCTTCATAACTGTTGCATAATCTCTTTACTCAATTCAGACTGAATCATAACAAATACTTCGGTCGTCAATTTCTTCAATTGTTTATAACTTTACTAGCATGGATTTAAGCCAAATTAAACTTCATATAATGAGAACTCTAGCAATTGTGTAACGCCCCTATCCTGTAATCGTCGCCGGAATAGGATGAGGCGTTACCGAAAATCAGAGAACATATCAGAATAGAAATTTTTTTTTTAAAACGCTCTCTTTAAACAAGATCATTTATTTATATAAAAACTAAACATAGCCAGGGATAAAATTCAAACTTCCGTAAGTGCACATTCAAAAGATACCATTTTTGCATGGCTTATATACATTACCCAAAATATTATTCCGCTACTAGTCTATTCTATACATGCCATAAGATAATCCAAAACATAGCAGTACCAAACAGTGGATAGTGATAGTGTGACGAGTTACTAACGATCCCCCGAGCTGGTAGTCAGAATCCACAACCTATAGAACGAAAACATGAACAAACAGAGTAAGCTTTCGTAAGCTTAGTAAGTTTTAAGCGAAATAATAATCTGGCTGAATCAAAGACGTTTTTGATTCAATCAAATGAATCCATAATACTTTAACTACTCTCAATTTCTATGATTGGAGTCCCGTAGTCATATCATAATCTGTCATGAATAGTTTCATGGAGTTATGATTCCTTTAGCATAACATATATCCTTTTCATGATTAATCCCCATAGCACATTCTTCATCAATTGAAGATGGATTCACATGGTAAACACATTCATCATCAATTTAAAACTTTCAATAATCCTATCCACTTGTTCATAATCACGTCCATATTTTCGAGTATCACAACATGACAAGTACTAAATTACCGCATAGGCACATAAAGAACAAAACATATTTCTTATCACATATACGTAAGTTTACAGAATATAATCCTTATCTTGTACTAGCACATCTAGCTGAACACAACCTGTACTCAAATCATAAGTCCTTTTGGCAGAATATGCACTAATACATAAGGATATTTCATTACATACTTCATTTTACAAGCATACCATCAGCCACATATTTGGAATTATATTAACAATCACATTTACATTCCTCTTTGATACCAATAATTCACTTCGAAATCAATCCACCGATGAGTAAGTAATACGTACCTGATCATCTTAAATACATGATATTTATTTGATGGTAACTTACTGCGGATAGTCAATATCAAAATCTTACTTGAATCTCAGCATTTAGCCTTCGGGTCTTTAAACCCGGATATAGTACAAGCACGAAGCCTATGGACATTAAATCAGGATAATATTCTCGCATAAAGCCTGCGTGATCTTAACACGAATATAGCACCGGCACAAATGCCCCTTCGGGACTCATCACATATATGCACTTACGCACTCATCACATTGGCCATTCGGCCTTTCAATTGTACACACTTTCACATTCATCACATTGGCCATTCGGCCTTCTCACATATATGCATTTTCACATTCATCACATTGGCCATTCGGCCTTACAACATATAAGTGGGTCTTAACCTAGACATAATCTCCGCATATAGCCATCGGGTCCTTAAGCCCGAATATAATCTCAAGTTTCATACATAACTAACCACATGGTACAACATTCCACATAGATCATTACATTTGTAATTCATTTGCCTCATCAAATATCTAATAATTCACACCTTTCACAATTTGTCATTCGGCCACAATATATATATATATATATATATATACACATCTCATACATATTTCACATTAGCCATTTGGCTTTACCACATATGCATATCTCATACACGTTTAGCATTAGCCATTCGGCTTTACCACATATACATATCTCATACACATTTCATCATAACGAAATTGACTAGGTATATTAGTCATTTACGGCTTATAGCTTCACTTTAATATGGATTTGGTACTTAGATTACCAACATTTAATCGATAGCTTATAAGCAACTCAAATAGTTTTATCAAGTTTTACAACATAATCACAAATTCTGCACAAGCTGTTTTTCCTGAGCAACAGTCATTAAATTATTTGTAAATGGAGCTACGAAACTCCAAATGAAGTGACATTAATTTTCCCTGAAAATAGACTCATATATCTTTTATCCATAAAATTTTCAGAATTTTTGGTTTGGCCAATCAATACCAGATTTTTCATAAAGTTTCCCCTGTTTCACTGTTTGACTATTCTGACCACCCTTCACTACGAATCAAATTCCTCATTGTACAAAATTCAAAATATGTTCTTGTTTATTCATTTGAAAATAGACTCATTAAGGAGTCTAAGCATATAAATTTTGTCTTTTAACAATTTTTTTACAATTTATATTGATTTTCTAAAGACAGAACAGAGGATTTCAAAGTCATTCTGACACTATCTCATACAACTTTAAATATCTCATTATCGGCAATTCTTTTGATTACACGGTTTCTTTTATAAGAAACTAGACTTGTTAAGCTTTAATTTCATATTTTATTCAGCCTCTAATTCAACTCCATCAATTTATGGTGATTTTCTAAAATCACGTTACTGCTGCTGTCCTAAGCAGATTATTTCAAAGTTGCACTTAAATTTCCAAGTTCAAACACTTAAGAACTTACCATTTGAGTTTAGAACATATCATGGCCACAACATATCTTATTAAATCAACTCAATATGTTCTATTATGATTGAATTTACTCAACGTTTAATCACTTAAAACTTACCTTGGAAGTGGTCGACGACTAGATATCCACGGCTATTCGTTTACTTTCTCTTTTCCCTTATCCGACTTTGATCCTCTTTGCTCTTAAGCTTAAGTGAAACAATAGATTTGCTTAGGTACTTAACTAATGTTATTCACTTAACAATCACATTTGGCAATCACATATCATTTTCAATATGCATCATATTTAATAAAACATGCCATGACTCGATTTCATGCTTATTTAATCTATATCTAATTCACATTCGCAAGCAAGGATTCACGCATCTTATCCATCTATCTTATGCATGAATTTAACCATGTAGCCGAGTGTCTCTATACCACAAGACACATACATTAGGCATATATATATATATAACTATCTCAACTTAATCATTAAATCACATTTGGCAAGCTTTAACTCAATCATTATAAGGTACAAACTAACTATGTTATTCATTAACATTTCACCATATTAATACTTTGATTGATTAATTCAACCTTCGATTTTCAACCCTTAATGCCGCATGCACAAATACTTACATACTCTTATGCATAACATCCTTTCAAGTCTAATGTATGACCCATTCGGCTCTTAACTACTTAAGCTATTAATAATTCAATAACAATTACCTTAGCCGAATGCTATACTAATATTTTTAAAGAAATATCAATTGGCATATTCACTTTACCACTTCTCAAAATTGCACTAAAACCGTATGTCATTCATCATCTTTTATAGTCGATTATCCCATTGAGCAAATAAAATTCCTTATTAATTGAATCACATATACACAATTTAAATTCACCTTTTTATCACATAATTCGCCATTTTTGAATCTCATTTCACAAATATAGTTTACTCCATGGTCATACACTACCTAAATATCAAATACATGTCCTTTCCACACTTTCCATCAAATTAACAAGCTTTAGACTCATCTATATACCATTTTCTTTTTAATCCACATTGCCGAATACATGTTTTTTTAGCTCAATCAAGGAAATTTATACACTCACACTCCATCAATCCATTATCCATTAAAATTCATAAATCCTAAGCTTAACTAATAGGAATAAGCCAAATTCAATCAAATCTATTTATTATTTCCAACTCACATACGGCGACTAAAAAAAATGCAAGCATGAAGGCCGATTCTCCTTTGTTCATCTAAACCACACATATGCATAATTAGCTAGCATTATCTCATTTACCAACACTCTCATTCCAAACTCATCAAGCATCAATTAAAACACAATCACTCCACGGTTGGACATTTATTCTTTGACCAAAAATCAAAAATCCAACATGGGCTTTATCAAAGACTTAATAACCAACTCAAACTCACAAAATCTCAAGTAATTAACATGAAACATACCTTAAATTTGCATAAAAAAAAAATGGTGACCGAATAGCTTAACATCTCCTTCCCATTTCCTTTACACGTTTGGCCAAAACCAAGGAAGATAAACACTTCCTTTCTTTCACTTTAAAATTTCGGCAAATAAAGGAAGGAAATAAACATGACAACTTTGTTTTTATCACCACTCTTATTATTTTATTCATCTTTATTTTATGGTATTATAATAACTTTTATTTTATACATAAAATAAGCATATATTCACTAAGAGACAAAACAAAACAACCAAAACATCATCATTAGATGAGTTGGCTGGCCACTTAAAAGAAAAAGGGAAGTTTGACATGCAAGGCTATCAATTTACTTGCATGCACTTGTTAGTCATCACACATTTGTCTAGCATATTTTCAAAGTTCATAATTAAGCCCTTTTTGATGCAATTCATAATTATAATACTAAATTAAAGCACCCATGAATTGGCACACATAATAGGCATCAAAATAATTATTAAATTATTTTTGTGCCTCGGTTTTGTGGTCCCTAAACTATTTCCCGACTAGGGTCAGAGTAGGGATGTTACAAATTGGACAACTTGGATTGGCAAAATCATACTTCAAATACAATCCTTTCGATGTATATATATATAACTTTGTATTATAACTTCTAGAATAAGTACTCTTTACTCAAGTCATTTATCCATTTATACATAAACAATCAACATTTAATTTTGGAACTGTGAATAATTTTAACATACATATAACTCAATCAGACTGCTCAACTGAATCGGTTTTGACTAATAAACAATAGCTTTTCAAGAACTGCTCTTCTTTATGCTGTCATTATATCTCAGACATACATTCTATCATGATCTCTTCAAAAAGCTAATCACAGATCATTATCACTAATAACTCGAAAGAACATAACATTCGGTCTTTAACTTGCTGATACATGTATCAAGATCATTTAAAAAAAAATCATTACCTCGATCTAAGCTGAACTTCTTATCACTCACATTTTGCCAAAGTCACTTTCTCTTCAAATTCCTTCAGCTTAAAAATCGTGGTGCCATAATAAGACTAACTTCTCAATTACTTTAGTAAATGACATCCCAGCTCTGTACTTTCATTATTAGGTCCAAACCCATATTTGTCAATAGAACATTTCTTGCTATTATCTTATGGCTAATACTTTGAACAGTAATTTATTAAGTAACCCAAGATAACAAAATCTCATAACACGGAGTTATTCAGAATTTCTGAAAATCACTTCTCATGTAGAACAGGTAAGGTCTCGATAGCATCCTAGAAAATTTCCAAAAAGGAAAGATAATACTCACAAGCACTAAAATCAACTATAATAGAAACCATATAATTTTCCTTTATATTTACCAAACAATAGCTAGTAGAATGGGACGCTAACATCATACGGACCTTATCGTCAACTTTCCATCTGCATACTAGAGCAGAAAACTAGAATAGATAGAGCAATATCAATCACAACTCAAGCAAACTACAATGCCTTCATCTGCCTATATATTTAATTGACATCCTCATATAGTAGGAATTTCATCTGAAATCTTGCAGATATAAATATATATACCTCTGAAAATAAATGTACACATATAATACTTGAAAGAAATTTCTAAAATTTTCTCAACCAAAAACTTAGCATTCAGCTATTAATGCAGCTCAATCATTATTCCTCTGTCTAATTCTGTCATTACTGAATCCACATTATCTCATTTAAAATCAGAATTTATTTGGAAGAAAATTCAGCAATCATATACCTTACACATCATACCTGAATAAGTGCATTAGTTGAGCCTAACTTTTCTTTAACTGTAACGTTTCAGAATCTGGATGATCTTCATATTAACCTGGCATCTTTTCTGTAACTGTATTCATTTGCTAAATCATTCTCGACTTTGATTATGTTGTCAATTAATCTGCCACTGAACTTTTTAGTTTTTCACTTGTAAGCCTATTCAGTCTGAATCTCATGTAATCTCTCTTTGAAATACCTTGTTGAAAAAGGGGGTAAGGTTGTAACACCTTTGATTTACCTCGTATATACTCATGCATATAACTTAACACTCATCAATATATAATATTATCACAATTATATAATTTGCTTCAAGCAACTTAGCATACACGTTCATAATACAGAGACTTACTGATCATCTTATGCAAACTAGTGCACTTATACATGCATTCATGAATCTCAAATAACATTACTCAGAACATTCACTTAACTTCTCTAGTTATACATATAGCATCATACAAATGCCAATTTAACATGAACGCTTATCTCAATATAAACTTTCCTTTCATCTTATCTCATCTTTCATATTTCCCAAACAGTTCTTATTCACAATTTATTTATTTTCACATAAACATCATGAACTATTATTCTTACCTTTTATGAGCCTCAACTCATCATAAACATACCATCTGTACTATCAAACTTAGCTCGATTGGAGTGCACATCTATCTAACAAAACACTTTGCACCTGGGTCGGGACTCGTCACACTATCATAGTTCAATATGGAATGTATAGCTAGACTCATACTCATGCTAGGTAGTCTGAGAATCGACTAAACTCTTGCTCTGATACCAATAAATGTAACACCCCTTACCTGAGACCATCGTCGGAGTCGAGCACGAGGCGTTACCAGACTTATCTTACTAATTCGGGGGATAAAAATTTACTTTTAAAATTAATTCGCTCACATTCATCCAATATATCCCTAAAAAGGGCTATCAAGGCCCTAAAACATGCAATTGAAATGGTTCGGGACCAAACCGGGAACATTAAAATTTTTCCAATTACTTACACAAATCAAAACAATTTATTTCACTATTCATAATAAAATTAACCACCTGTATAATAGTCACTAAGTTAATTATAAATCAAGTTACAAAACTCAAAATTTAAATCTGTAAATTTTTCCTAAAACTAGACTCATATATCTTTTTACCATAATTTTTCCAGAATTTTTGGTTTGGCCAATTAGTATATTTTATTCATTAAAGTTTCCCATATTTCGCAGTCTAACAGACCTAACCTCTCTTCACTAAAAATCGATTATCTCATTTTACAGAATTGAGATAATGTTTTTATTTGTTTCGAATGAAAAAAGACTCACTAGGAATCTATACATATAAATTATACATCACAATTCTTTTTGTACAATTTTTAGTGAAATTCTAAAATCGAAACAGGGGATTGCGAAGTCACTCTGAACCAGTCTCGTAAGAGTTTAAATATCTCAAAATACAGACTTCTTTTGCTTACTCTGTTTCTTTCCTATGAAAATAGACTCAATAGGCTTTAATTCTATGTCTTATTCACCATTCAATTCCATTTCTAAAATTTTTAGTGATTTTTCAAATTCACGTCACTGCTGCTGTCCCAAAACTATTTCATAACCAACTTTTACTCTTTCATAATTTCGTTGCATTAAACCTCATTTAGGCATACATAACATCAAGACATGTTCTTATTTAGCCGTATCATAAGAACATACACACAAAATGGCCAAGTCCCTATACGTGCCATAACTAAAAACATTTCGCTGAAAATACCCAATTGGTAACTTGATAGTCAAAATTGTGAAGCGATCTCTGACGACCTCCAACCCGAGCTTGTTTGATAAAACTCTGGAATAGAGGAAAGGAAAGAGGTAAGCTTATAAAGTTTAGTAAGTTCACATGTAAAATAATAGGCATTAGTAATGAATTTAGCTTATTATTAAGCTTTCATAATTTGCATAAATAGTGTTAAGTTCTTACTTTCCCATCTTACTCATTGGTGACCTTACCAAAGGCTCGGAATAATAAAAAAATACCTTACTTAATAGCTTGCTTATGTACCTGCAACATCTCACTTAACACATTAATACTCTCTCATAATATATATAAGCGTCATAAGTATAATTGAAAACTTATCACTTACTTAATACTTGAATATACTCATTAAAATACTTTTAATATCATCAACTTATAACCTTAATATTAATAAGCCTTATGTACTTACCTGTGCTCTTTCCTCATGATTTTACCTTGTCATCTCTTTGACTTACTCTTTGGATTACTCAAGTACCTTTCCTTTTGAAATTTACCATTGCCATGTCTTGACATGGTCTTACGTGGTATCCTTGCCTTATGTACTCACCAATGCCATGCCTTGGCATGGTCTTACATGGATCCTTGCCATATATACTCACCAATGCCATGCCTTGACATGGTCTTACATGGGATCCTTGCCTTATAGTAACTTACCAATGCCATTTCTTGACATGGTCTTACATGATTTCCTTGCCTTGTAAAACTTACCAATGCCATGCCTTGGCATGGTCTTACATGGGATCTTTGCCTTATAGTAACTTATCAATGCCATGTCTTGACATGGTCTTACATGATTTCCTTGCCTTGTAAAATTGACCAATGCCATGCCTTGGCATGGTCTTACTTGGTATCCTTATCTTATGTTGCCATGAGTCAACCATGGTCTTTTTCCGTCAATTCTTCCTTAATTGCCATGTTATAAACATTGACTTTGAAATATTAATGTCTTGGCAATTCATAGCTAAAACATACTTGTTCAAAATTCTCAAGGTCAGTGACATAACTCAATAATAATAATAGCAACAATTTCATAATAATAAAATGCTACTCAACTTACATACTTACATTCTTAATCTCATCATATCCTCAATTTATCTTACTTTCCTCAAATTATGCTATTCGATACTTTCTTGATCTTATACAAAGCCACATTACCACTATGGTCTAATATGTAAACTTATTCGAATTCTCACTTTTAATGTCGAATCATTATCGAACATTTTTCAATTATTATCATTATGTTAAAAAATCTATACTAAAACATTTATAACTAATATATCAATTTAGCATTCAAACACGCTTAATTAAATGCTTATTAAACACATGAACTTACCTTGATACCAATACGACCATTTTGACCAACTTTCCCGATTTTCGAATTTTCTCCCGTTCTAGGTCTAAATCTCATTTTTCTGGATCTAAAACATCATATTTCACTTATTTAATCAATGTACTAATCATTTCGGACCTAAAACATATTTTTACAAAATTTATATTTTTCCCCTAAACTTTTACATATTTACACTTTTGCCCCAAAGCTTGGAAATAATTTTTTTATTCAATTTCTTTGCATTTTAGGCCTAACTGAACCATTTCATAAATATGGCAGCCCAAAATTCTCATTAAAACTCACACTTATGGCCAATTTTATAACTTTTACGATTTAGTGCTTTCAAATGTTTTCGTCGAAAATCGCTCGGCAAAAACCGTTTCTCTAACCATAAACATGCATAATCTACCATAATTCATAAAAATGCACAATTATTCAACATGTTCCAATTTTTGAAATCAAACCCTAGCTCAAATAAATGGTAGAAATACAAAAATCATGTTACCGGGATTTCAAAAACGTAAAAATCATTAAAAACATGTTTAGAATGGACTTACAATCGAGCTTGGAAGCTTGAAAAACCCTAGCCATGGTTTCTTCATGCTATATTCGGCCTTGAGGAAGAAGATGACCAAATTTTTGCATCATTTTCCCCTTTTAATTCTTTTAAATTACTAAATGACCAAAATGCCCTTAAAGACTTTTCTTTCAAATTTGTCTTATTCATGCCCATTTTTGTCCAAAAATTTAACTAATGGTATAATTAATATTTAAGGACCTTCAATTTAAAATTTCATAACAATTGGACACTTCTAACATATGGAACTCAACTTTTAAACTATTTACAATTTAGTCCTTTTGACTAAATTGAGTGCCCAAACGTCGAAATTTTCAAATGAAATTTTCACGAAATCTTTCCGTGAAACCTTAGATCATAAAAATGTAATAAAAATAATGTTTTCCTTATCAAATTTGTGGCCTCGAAACCACTATTCCGACTAGGCCCAAAATCGAGATGTTACATGGGACTTGGCATCAACATCATATGAGATCCCGTGTAAGACCATATCTGGGATATGGCTTCGACATCAGCTTGAGATCCCATGTAAGACCATATTTGGGATATGGCTTTGGCATCTTATCAAGAGAATGGTATTACGGGTATCCTTCGATATTCTAAGTACATTAAAAGCAAAAATATTCAAGTTGATTAAGTTAATGTGAAAGGCTAAAGCTTGTGACGAGTGTTACAGGTACTCTCAAATAAGTTACAAGAACATGATAATGTAAGCTATGAGATTGATTAGTTCATGAGAATGAGCAAGGTGTGAAATTGAGTTAATCTCGAGATATGTAAGTCATGAGTACAAGTAAGCTATAAGAATTAGAAAGTTACGAGCATAAGTAAAAAGTTAAATAAAGTTTCCAATTTATCTTTGATTGAATGATGTTTCACTGTTTATGTTGCTATTTTTATTTCACGCAACTTACTAAGCATTTTATGCTTACTCCCTCCATTTCCCTTTTTCATGTAAGCTTGTCGAAATAGCTCGGGGATCTTTAAAAGTTGGACCTCGAAGTCACACTATCAAGTCATCTATTTTGGTATAGTTATATTAGTCATTTTGAATATGGCATGTATAGGTCTTTAGTCATTTTGTTACATGACTCATTCTAGTTAGCCAAATGTGTTGGCTATTTATACTTATAAGTTTCATTGTGTAAATGGCCTTTGGAATTGGCCTAAAACTACCCAAGTTGCTTAGTGAAATGAGAATGAATTTCATGGAAATTGTGCAAGTTTGCTTAGTGGTTTATGCATGCATTTTGAATATGGATTGGTTGAAGTATGAATACCTATTAGAGGATTATTGGTGCTATGATATGATGTATTAAGATTGGGTCATGATTGAGTGTGTTTCAGAGTGGCTCGGGGCTTGGTAAATAGCCCTATATCGCCCACACAGATAGACACACGGGCGTGTGTCTAGGTCATATGAGACACACGGGTCGCACACGGACGTGTGGCTCGACCGTGTGTCCCTTGCACCTTGCATGGATAGAATTAAATGCTCATCAGTGTTCTACACAGGCATGAGACACGGCCATGTGTCTCAACCATGTGGAGGAAACGGTCAGCACATGGGCGTGTGCCACGACTGTGTGACTACTGATGTCAGAAATAGAATACCTAGGTTTTTAGACACGGTCCACGACACGGGCATGTCAAGGCTTTATGAGGACACGCGTTAGGCACACGGGCGTGCGCCAGGCCGTGTGAAACCCCTGTAGGTTCGATGTTTGAAATTAAATCCACACGAGCAAGTGGCACGGGCGTGTCCCTAGCGTGCCTAGGCCATCTAAGGTACACGGGCCATCAACACGACCATGTTTAGAGGTCACACGGGCGTGTTGCCCTTCCACACAGGCATGTGTCCTGTTTTTGCTAGTTTTTGAGGAAATTTTCTTAAGTGCCTGAAATGGTCCCGAGTTATCTGCGGACCATGATTTAGAGTTCGTGGGCCCATAAGAAGCCTTGTAGGATAATGTTTGAAAATGTTTTATTTGGGACACATCTCTAGGAGTTTAAGTTGAACGTTTGCATGAGATTTAGGATGGTAATGCCTCATACCCTACTCTGGCATTGGTTACGTAAGGGGTGTTACAAATGGGCTATTACAACTCTCTCCCTAGGAAATTTCATCCTCGAAATGATTACTTGAGAATAGTTTCGGATATTGTAATTTCATCGATTCCTTGGATTCCTAGGTAGCCTTCTCAATACCATGTCGATGCCACAAGAGTTTCACTAACGGTACTCATTTATTCTGAAGTTCTTTGACTTCCTCAGCAAAAATTTTCACTGGTTTTTCAGAATACGGCAAATCTGGCTTTAATTCAATTTCACTATGTGTAATCACATATGAAGGATCAGATCTATACCGTCTCAGCATTGAAACGTGGAATGTGTTATGAATTTTCTTAAGTTTAGGTGGTAAAGCTAATCTATAAGCTACATGATTGATTCTTTCAATAATCACATACGATTCGATGAATCTCAGACTTACCTTTCCTTTCCTGCCAAATGGTAGTACTTTTTTCAATAGAGAAACTTCTAAAAATACTCGATTGCGAACAGGAAATTCTATATATTTTCTTTTTAAATCCGTGTACAAATTCAGACGATCATATGCAACTTTCAAACAATCTTGAATAATCCTAACCTTGTCTTCAGTTTCTTGAATCAAATCAATTCCCACCATCTTGGATTCGTTTAATTCAGACTAATAAAACGGTGTTTTACACTTCCTTCCATATATAGCTTCAAATGGTGCCATTTTAATACTAGATTGATAACTGTTATTATAAGCGAACTCAGCTAATGGTAGATATTTTTCCCAGCTACCTTCAAACTCAAGTACACAACATCGTAGCATGTCTTTCAGAATCTATATTACTTGTTCTGATTGCTCGTCCGTTTGAGGATGAAACTTTGTACTGAAATTGAGTTTAGTGCCCAAAGCCTCGTGAAGTTTACTCCAAAATCTCGATGTAAACCTCAGAGCACGATCAGAAATAATAAATGTCGGAACTCCGTGTAATCTTACAATCTCTGACACTTATAATTCTGCTAACCTCTCAAATGAGTAATCTGTTCTGACTAGAAAAATGTGTGCCAACTTAGTCAGCCTATCAACAATTACCCATATTGAATCTTTCTTTCTTGGAGTTATAGGCAAACTGGATAAGAAATCCATCATGACTCGCTCCCACTTTCACTCAGGAATCATAACAAGCTGTAATAACCCCCACAGTACCTAATGCTCTGCTTTTACCTGCTGACAAATAAAAAATTTAGCTAAGAATTCTCAAATCTCACGTTTCATACCCGACCACCAGTACATCTGTTTCAAATCACAAAAAATCTTCATGCAACAAGGATGAACGAAATATGTACTACTATGAGCCACTGATAGAATATCACATTTCAAATTTAAATTGTTTGGAACACAAATTCTATCGTGATAATAAAATGTGCCATCATCACCAATACTGTATTCAGTAATCAAATTATCCTGAACCAAGTTTCATTTTCTAATCATCTTCGGATCGTCATTTTGTAACTCCTGAATTCGTTGTAGAAACAAGGGTTTAGTCCTCAACTCTGTCAGTACAGAACTATCGTCATTTAGAGCTAAATGAGCGTTTAATGCCTGAAGTGCAAGCAATGATGATTTTCAACTAAGGGCATCCGTAACCATATTAGCCTTTCATGGATGATAATCAATAACCGGATCTTAATCTTTCAGAAGCTTTAACCAAATTCGTTGTCTCAGATTCAGTTCCTTCTGTGTCATTAAATACTTTAAACTTTTGTGATCAGTATACACATGACATTTCTCACCAGATAAATAATGCCTCTATATCTTCAAAGCAAAAACAATCGCAGCCAACTCGTGATCGTGAGTAGGGTAATTTCTTTTATGCGGTTTTAACTATCGAGAAGTATAAGCTACTACTTTCCATTACTGCATTAACACGCAACCCAAACCATTGAGAGACGCATCACTATAAACAACATATGCCGTCCTAGATTCAGGCTAAGTCAATATTAGATCTTCGGTTAACATGTTTTTCAACTGATCAAAACTCTATTGACACTTATTAGACAAAAAAAATTTGGCATTTTTCTGTAGTAACCTGGTCATAAGTGAAGCAATGATCAAGAAGTTTTTAACAAATCGCCGATAGTATCTAGCTAATCCCAAGTAACTTCGAACTTCAGAAACATTATTCCAAATTTTCCAATCAACAATCGCAGATGCTTTATTCAGATCAACCCTAATTTCATTAGTAGATATAACATGTCCTAGAAAATCAACTTCCTATAGCCAGAATTCACGGTTATTGAATTTCGCATATAATTATTTTTTACGCAAAGTTTAAATCACCACTCTTAAATGTTTGGCATGATCTGACTCGTTCAGTGAATAAATCAGGATGTCATCAATGAATACCATAACAAATCAATCTAAATATGGTTGAAATACCCAATTCATCAAGTCCATGAATGCCATAGGAGCATTAGTCAAACCAAATGGCATCACCAAAAATTCATAGTGACCATATCTACTTTTGAATGCAGTTTTCAATAAATTATGCTCTTTATCTCACAGTTGATAATATCTAGATCTCAAGTCGATCTTTGAAAACACTGTAGCTCCTTTTAACTAATCGAAAAAATATCAATACGAGGTAACGAGTATTTATTCTTAATTATGGCTCTATTCAGTTGTCGATAATATATACATAGTCTCAATGACCCATCTTTCTTCTTCACAAAAAAATTGGAACACCCAAGGTGATACACTTAATCAAATAAATATGTGATCTAGCAACTCTTTCAATTCTGCAGGGGCCATCCTGTATGGCGTTATCGAAATTAGAGTTGTTCTAGGCACAAGTCCAAGTACAAATTCTACTTCTCGAGTCGGTGGCAACCTAGGCAGTTTTTTAGGAAAAACATCAACATATTCTTTGACTATTTTCATTTATTCAATTTTTGATTCAACCACTTTAGAATCAAGAACGTAGGCTAAATAAGCTTTACATCCCTTTTTAATCAATTTTTGAGCTGATAGTGCTGAAACTACATTTGTAATACAATCAACCCTATTTGCCCTAACACAAATAAGTTCACCATTCAGACACTTCAAACTAACTTGTTTCCTTTAGCAACTTACTATTGAATCATGCTTGGACAACCAATCCACTCCCAGAATGAGATCAAAGTCATCAAAATGTAACAACATCAAACTAGTGGGAAAATCATAAACCCTAACTTTCAGTGGACACGATTTATGGAACTAATTAACTAAAATCCACTGATCCAGTGGATTCATTACTTTGATAGTATATTCAGTGGACACAACAGGTAAATTCTTTTTGTCTATTAATGCAGTGCATATATACGTGTAAGTTGTTCCAAGATCAATCAATGCATATACATTAATATTAAAGAGAGAAAAAGTACCAGCAATAACATCTGGGGCAGTAGCTCCCTCACGAGCTCTAATTGCATAGGCTCTAGCTGGTGTTCTTACTTCAAATCGTTCATTCATATCACTATTCTTCCTTCAAACAAAAGTAATATTTCTACCGTTTCTAAATTGTCTACCTCTCTGTAAGGTTGCTTCAGGCTTATTTATTTGACTGCCAAAATCATTTTGCCTATTTAGACAATTGCGGAGGATCAGCAGATCCACAATGGAAACAAGCTCCCAACTTTGATCGACACTCACCAAAATGCCTTTTGTTACAATCATCACAAACAGGAACTGTTCTCTCAACATTTCTTACACTTTCGACACTAGCTGCTGGAGAATTAACAAACTTAAAATTGCTTTACCTTGGTTTATCTTTGCCAATGAACTCTGAAGGGGCAGTCGATCAACTTGTGTCATTTCTAAATTTCTTTGATGAAGACGTTTGAGTAGACATAAACGACCCTCTTTTGTTAAAATCTCAAAATTTCAAATCTGACTGTCATTTACTCTTGCAAATTTCTTCAATTTTCTGGGCTCATTTAGAAAGTTCTACAAATTCCCATAACTTTAATGCTACTATAGACATACAGATATCATCATTCAACCTGTCTTCAAATCTAATACACATTTCTTCTTCATTTGACACTATATTACGAGCATACTTGCTTCAAAATAACATACTTTAAGAAATTCTTTCTTTTTCTTGTCAATAAACAACCGACTAACATACTTCTTCTTGAATTCAATCTAAAAGAAATCCTAATTAATGTGATCATTTGATGTCATCGTGCTCAAAGTGTTCCACAATAAGTACACTTCATCTTTTAACAACGACACAACACATCTCAAATAAATTTCAGGAGTGTACATCTGTAACACCCCCAAACCCGGCCTGGATGTTATGGTTGAATTTGGCAGTGTCACATTGGAGTGTCTTTTGAAAACTTGATCTTGTTGGTTAAATCTCGTTTGAAGGTTAAAGCCCCTTTGTTAATTCTTAGTCATTTGTTAACCAATTTAAAATGTTATTACTTTTAAAACATGGTTTGTTGCGAAAGCTTAAAAATTTGTGTTGCGGAAATGTAATGTGTTGAAAACAATTAATATTTTGGAAAACCACGTCCTACTTCTAGCAGATATAAATTGTGATAACTAAAAACCCAAGTTAAAGCCAGAATTTTATAGGGAGGCCTTATTACAAAAATAAAGAAACCCAAATTGAAATTATTGTAAATCAAAGTCGAATGTGAAAACGGATGCAGTTGTGTGGCCACCCTCGAGTCCCTCGCAGCACCAATCCACCTAACGCTGGGGATTACCTGTACAATTAAAAATGGGGTGAGTTTACGAAAACTCAGTGTGTAATCCCCTAAAATAAAAATAGTCAGTCAAAAAAACAGAATACAGAAACAGTCTGGGCCTGAGCCCATTATAGCAGACAATATCAGATGGGCCTTAGCCCATTATAGTAGCAGAATCAAAAGCAGAACATATGTGGGCCTAAGCCCAATACAGTAACAGTTGGCCTCAGCCCATAACAGAAACAGAATCAGAATGTAGTATGTATGATGTATGATACAAGTTATCCCATCTAACCCTACACTTGCCTCCGTCCAACCTTGCACTCCTGTGGGAAATTAAATCGACCCACCTATCCCTACACTCCCAATGTAGCACCGGTTGTGGCACTAACCAATATCACAGCAAGGCTGCTAGAAAACAGAATCACAACTTAGCTGCCAGTAATTAGAATCGCAGCATAGCTGCCAGTAAGATAAGTGGCGTAAAAGCTATCAATAGCGGCAAAAAGCCTTGAAAATGGCACAAAGCCTTTAGTAATGGCACGGGCTTTCAGTAATATGGATGGCACTAAGCCATCGATAATATGCTTGGCACAAATCCATCGGTAAAATGGACAGCACTAACCATCAATAATATGCGTGGCACAAAGCCATCGGTAAAATGGACAGCACTAAGCCATCAATAATATGCGTGGCACAAAGCCATCGGTAAAATGGACAGCACTAAGCCATCGATAATATGCGTGGCACCAAGCCATCAATAGTATGTACGAATGTACGGCTTAAAGGCTTCGGTGGGTCCACAGTCGTCTCGCGCGACCCGTGCAACCCTAACAGATCAGTACAAATATATGACTTAAAGCCTTTGGTGGGTCCATAGTCGTCTCGTACGACCTGTGCGACCCTATTAGATCAGTACTTCCTCCATAACAATAACTCAACCCATGCAGCATGTCGTGCATGGATGCAAAACACATAATCACCACGTAACATACTCAATCAATCAAACATCATATAAGGGTATACCAGTCATTCCACCCTATAGGGGTATTACGATCATTTACCCTGAGGGGTAATTCGGTCATTTTACCCTCCAAGGGTAATTCAGTCATTCTGCCCTACAAGGGTATTACGGTCGTTCTACCCTACAAGGGTATTACGATCATTCTGGCCTATAAGGGTATTACGGTCATTCTATCCTATAAGGGAATTACGGTCATTCTACCCTATAAAGGTATTACGGTTATTCTGCCTTATAAGGGTATTATGGTCATTCTGCCTTATAAGCATATTACGATCATTATACCTATTTGGGGTCATGGTATAGTTAACGACTTCTCTGAAGGTTTACTGTCGCCTGGAGCGACTTAGATAACCTAAATGGTCATTACGCCGTAAATGGGCCCAAGGCCCAATACTCAGCCCAAGTAGGCCCACATGCTCGTGTGGCTTGTTTAGCCCAAATTTAGTCACGGCTATGCGAACTACGTAGCACAGTCCAGTATTTGACTCCTGCCATGGATCTCGTTCGTATGGGCCCACAAGCCTATTAGGCCCACACGACCTACTATGGCCCAACGAGGCCCAGAATGGCCTAAGCCATGTGTGCAACATGACAAGTCCAACTAATTCCCTCTTAACAGTGAGCTTCACCCATACGAGCCCACGGCCCCATTATGGCCTAAGCCCATGAATTTGTTCATGGCAACCCTTTCCGTCACCCACTCACGTTTCGTGGGCTCGGTTTACCGTACCAGCAATCGCACGCTCTAAGCCTTTCCTCTCGGCTTTTTAACTTCTCGATTTTTCAGTATTTCGGCATTTGCTGACCTATGGTCAAATCAATGTGTGTGGATTCACACACTTTTTTGACTTTTTAACTGATTAGCAAGTATGATATACTATTACACACCTGATTACGATCATTCTGGCCTATAAGGGTATTACGGTCATTCTACCCTATAAGGGAATTACGGTCATTCTACCCTATAAAGGTATTACGGTTATTCTACCTTATAAGGGTATTACGGTCATTCTGCCTTATAAGCATATTACGATCATTATACCTATTTGGGGTCATGGTACAGTTAACGACTTCTCTGAAGGTTTACTGTCGCCTGGAGCGACTTAGATAACCTAAATGGTCATTACGGCGTAAATGGGCCCAAGACCCAATACTCGGCCCAAATGGGCCCACATGCTCGTGTGGCTTGTTTAGCCCAAATTCAGTCACGGCTATGCGAACTACGTAGCAGAGTTAATACTACCGTGGATCTCGTTCGTATGGGCCCACAAGCCTATTAGGCCCACACGACCTACTATGGCCCAACGAGGCCTAGAACGGCCTAAGCCATGTGTGCAACATGACAAGTCCAACTAATTCCCTCTTAATAGTGAGCTTCACCCATACGAGCCCACGGCCCCATTATGGCCTAAGCCCATGAATTTGTTCATGGCAACCCTTTCCGTCACCCACTCACGTTTCGTGGGCTCGGTTTACCGTACCAGCGATCGCACGCTCTAAGCCTTTCCTTTCGGCTTTTCGACTTCTCAGTTTTTCGGTATTTCGGCATTTGCTGACCTATGGTCAAATTAATGTGTGTGGATTCACACACTTTTTTGGCTTTTTAGCTGATTAGCAAGTATGATATACTATTACACACCTGATTACGTAGAGTACTAAAAATCCACGAGCGCCAAAACCTATATTCAATCATAACATGCAGTTAATTTCCTATCAAAAGAGTTAGAAGAACTTTAACCAAACACTTTTCTGAAAGATTGACTACCACTTGCCTTGACTAGATCGATCGATTGTGATTTACTTACTTGATCCAAAGTTTGGTGCAACCACTCTTCTGCACCCTGGTGGAAAGTCCCGAACTACTGACACCTTACGCCGCTTAAACTTGGGGCAAGGGCTACGAGCTCATTCTCAGCTAGCACTACTACCATCACTTTGTTACTAGAAGCCTCTTCCCCCATCGAAAGTTCTAGAACTCGAAAGAACATACACATAAGAGAAAAGAGAAGAATCGGTAATAAGGAACCGAACTATTTGGCTTAAATAGTAAAAGAGTGAACAGAATTGAGCCGAGAGACTTACCGATTAACAAAGATTACTTGCCAAATCGAAAACAGAAATGGAGAGAGTATAGGATGTAAGAACAGAGAATCCCTTAAACCAAGGCTAAATCGAAAGCGGTTTGAGAGGGGATAAAAAGAAGTATTCGACTAAATCTTTAGAATTGGAAAGGACTATCGAAAGCAGTAGAAGTAGGGAATAGAGGGGAAGAGAAATAGAAATTCCATCAGTCAAGAAGAGTAATTAAGAGAACAAATTCAGTCCAGTCACAAAAAGAAAAAAAAAAGAATGATTGACCCAAAAGGAGAACTATTTGAGAGAAGAAATCGGCTTATACCAAAAAGAGACAAAGAATAATTTTCTGAAAAAGAAATGCGATATTCGGCCACTACAATCTAAAGAATATAAACCAAAATGCTAAAAATGAATAGGAAAGCAAAATTGGCAATCCACAACCCCAAAAGAACTCCCCAATTTCATTTAGCCTTCCACGCACTAAACGCCTTCCCTAACATCCCTACACAACCAAACCACTAAGTGCCAGAGTTCAAACCCGGCAAGACTTTTCTCCCTATTCGAACTTGCTTGGTTTTCTCCTTAATTTTCTCTTATCCATCTCTTTAAATTTGACTAACAACAAACTCATTCAAATCTATTCAAACCCTTGATGTTTCGGTCAAACATAACTCCTCCTATGGCCTCTAGCAAAATTAATCTCCATTTGTACAAGCAGGGATTCAAACCTCAGACCTCATGCACCACTCCTCATGCCATTTTACCATCAAGCCAATAGGCTCCTTGTGTCATAACTTATCCTCAATATTTTATAAAGCTTACATGCCAATGTCCAGGTTTATTCAAGGAAAAACCAAAAATTCTACACATGCCAAGACTTGAACCTCAAACCTTACAGTTACACATCATGCCACCTTGCAACTAGACCACAAGCTCTCTTTGTGTCATATTTTGTCCTCCATTAATTATAAGGCCTACTTCCAAGAACCCAGGGTTTTATTCACCTAAACCAAAAATTTTACTAAAGCTCAGGTTTGAACCCAGCACTTCTCTAACACTCCCAAACACACTCAAACCTCTTAGCCATCACACCAACATACAATTCAGTGTACATAGGCCCAAGGCCCATTACGTAGCCCAAGTAGGGCCCACGTGCTCTTATGGCCCGCTAAGCCAGATTTAACCATAGCCATGTGTACGACACAACCAGTCCATTAATTCTCGTAAATTCAATGACAAACACCTGTGTGGGGCGCACAAGCCCATTGAGCCCACACGACCTATTTTAGTCCAAAACTTTTAGGCCCAATTTCGAGGCGTTACAACATCATTCCACGAAGACTCTTTTCATATTCATTAATCAGTACTTGGCTTTTGCAGGATCATCATAAACCTTACCTCTAAATTCTTCTTCTTCATATTTTTTGATTTTGTCTACGGATACTCAAGTAATTGTCACAGGTACAGGATTTTGAGGACCCATAGGTGCTGAAGGAGGCTCAGTAAGGGGTGGAGGTGGCGGAGTTGCAAGATTTGTTTGCTTAAATTCATTGAACCACTGGTTCATCATCTCGCGAAACATATTTCTCATTTCATTACCGAAGGACTGTGAAATCGACGCACTATTACTTAATTCAAGATTAGAAGTTTGAACATTACTTTTAGCTTTGTTAACTATAGTCCGGTTTGACTCAGCCGACATCTTGAATCAATAATAAAATACAATCTTAGAATGAATCAAAAGCATTACACTATCAAAGGGTATATGTGGTGTGTATATACCAACTCTCTCCCAAGACGTGTGCATAGCCTAACAGTGTAACAATCAAACAAGGGAAACACGGCCATGTCCCAGCCTGTGTCTTCACCCGTGAAACTCACTGAGTAGGGTCACACAGTTATGTTGCAGGTCGTGTGCCAGACCGTGTAACACTCTAACTTGCCACAAACGACCGTGTGCCAAGTCGTGCAACTCACTAACTGAAAACACTAGGAATTTACCAATATAACTAAGTTAAATAGACTTAGGCACCAAATTTGACCCAAATATCATGCCATTTTAAGACCAAACCATACCTATTCCACCACCCCAATTATGCACACATTCAATAGACCTAGGCACTACTCCAACACACCTAAATATACCAAAACAATCAATCTATTTAATTCAACCAATATGCCATTCATAATTATTTTATTTTAATTTTAAGGTTATTACAAATTTGCCATTAAAAATACATGTTCTTTTATCATTTTCTTTACATAATGCTGTCCAACATTAATAACTAGGGAATAATTGCTACATAGGTCCTTCCTTATTTAGTAATTAAGCTATTTAATCACTCAAATGCAATAATCACTAAATTATGCATTTTTTCAATTTAGTCATTTTTCTTAAATTAACTATATAAATGTTAAAATATCTTAACCAAATTTTAATACGACTCTAATGACTCTATAAACATTCTATAAATAACATTTTTGAGTCAAGACAATGAAAATTTGTGATCCCAAACCACTATTCTGTCACCACTGAGAAATGGTGTAACAACCCAAATTAGGGCTTAGTCGGAAAGTGGTTTCAAGACCACAAATCCGAGGTGGAAAGTATATTTTTTAATTTTATGACATGAGTGCATGATAGTGAGAAAATACCATGAAGGAAATTTTATGAAATTGTCATTAATTTGTCCTTTAGGACTAAATTGCAAAAAAGTGCAAAATACGAATTTTTGTAAGGTTTAAGTGCGAAGTAGTATTAGAGAAATTTATTTAGTATTATTTTATGTGTTATGGTTTTCTTATAAGAATTCGTGAAAAGTTTAGTGAATAAATTTACACGATTAAAGGCTTAATCGCGAAAAAGTACTAAATCGCATAAAAAGGAAAAGTTGTAATTTATTAGAAAATTGTGTTTTTCAACTAGAGAAATAAAATTTGAGGGTTTTAAAGGGCAAATAAGCCCATTTATTTGAGCGTGGTCGGCCAAGAGAAGAAATTAGGGGAAGAAAAGTCAAAGTTGGGTATTAGGTGAGATTTTTATCAATTTTATATTCTACTAAGGCTAGCTTCATCTCTTTCACTCCTTCTTCATCTCTTCACTGAAATTACTAGCAAAAGGGGGGGTTTTTTAAGCTTTAAAATTTCGGCAAGGTCATTCCCTTGCAAGTAAGTGATTTAGATGTTTATTTTTGATGATTTTAATATTTTTGAGACCTATACAACATAAGCTTTCTATTGAGGGGTATATTGAGCATTTTAGTTGAAAGTTCAAAGTTTTTCCATGAATGTGTAAATTTTAATTGCTGGACTTTTATGAAGGAAAATGAATGTAAGTTGTTAAATAAATAATTTTTATGAAAGGATGTTCATGGAAAAACACCTAAATTGGACTAATGTGTAAAGTGAGTAATTTGTATGGTATATGTATGAAATAATGGATAGTTGAAGTTGCCATAAGAATGAAAAAGACTTAGATAGGCATGAGAAATGAGAAATTTTGATGAAAATCAATTTCCGAGCATAAGGGCAAAATGGTCATTTTTGCCAAAGTCTAGGGGCAAAATTGACAATTTGCCAAATTGTGTATTAAAGGTTGTTATAATTAATATGATAATTAAATTGGTGAGTTTTTATTTAATATAGATCAAGAAACACGAAGCCTGAATCAAAATCGGGAAAATGGTAAAGTGGTAGACTAAACCGAGCCTTTACCATATTTTGGACCCGAGGTAAGTTGTATCTGATATTATAGAATTAAGTATTATGGAAACCTTTATGATGATTTTCTATGATATCTATGTTATTGCCATGAAATTAGTGACATTGATTTTCACTAAGCAATGACGAGGAAATAAGAGTATAATTTCGATAGAATGTTAAAGAATATGAAGGGTATCATAGCCATGACATGAGTATTTGTAGGTCTCGTATAAGACCATGTCTGGGACATAGCTTTGGCACCAAACTGAGATCTCATGTAAGACCATGTCTAGGACATGGCATTGGCATCGATATGAGATCCCAAGTAAGACCATGTTTGGGACATGGCATTGGCATCGGCATGTAGTCCCGTATAAGACCATGTCTGGGACATGGCGTTGGCACCTAGATGAGATATAGATCCCTTGTAAGACCATGTCTGGGACATGGCATGGGCATCTAAGAGTAATCTCGTATAAGACCATGTCTAGGACATGGCATCAGCATCATATGTGATCTCGTGTAAGACTATATCTGGGATATGGCTTTGGCATCAGCTTGAATCCCATGTAAGATCCTATCTGGGATATGGCTTTATAATCTTATCAAGAGAATGGTATTACGAGTATCCTTCGATATTCTAAGTACATTAAAGGCAAAAGTATTCAAGTTAATTAAGTTAATGCGAAAGACTAAAGCTTATGACGAGTGTTACAGGTACTCTCAAATAAGTTACAAGAACATAATAATGTCAGCTACGAGATTGATTAGTTCATGAGAATGAACAAGTTATGCGATTGAGTTAATCTCGAGATGTGTAAGTCATGAGTA
Organism: Gossypium stocksii; assembly: GCA_020496765.1. Lineage (NCBI taxonomy): Eukaryota > Viridiplantae > Streptophyta > Magnoliopsida > Malvales > Malvaceae > Gossypium > Gossypium stocksii. Next base: position 35,775,283 of record CM035625.1, read on the forward strand.
CAAGTAAGCTATGAGAATTAGAAAGTTACAAGCATAAGTAAAAAGTTAAATAAAGTTTCCAATTTATCTTTGATGGAATGATGTTTCACTATTTATGTTAATATTTTTATTTCAGGCAACTTACTAAGCATTTTATGCTTACTCCCTCCATTTCCCTTTTTCATGTAGGCTTGTCGAAATAGCTTAAGGATCTTTAAAAGTTAGAGCTCGAAGTCACACTACCAAGTCATCTATTTTGGTATAGTTATATTAGTTATTTTGAATATGGCATGTATAGGTCTTTAATTATTTTGTTACATGACTCATTCTAATTAGCCAATTGTGTTGGCCATTTAGGTCTTATAAGTTTCATTTTGTAAATGGCCTTTGGAATTGGCCTAAAACTACCCAAGTTGCTTTGTGAAATGAGAATAAATTTCATAGAAATTGTGTAAGTTTGCTTAGTGGTTTATGCATGCATTTTGAATATGGATTAGTTGAAGTGTGAGTACCTATTAAGGGACATTTAGATGAGTATTGGTGCTATAATATGATGTATTAAAATTGGGTCATGATTGAATGTGTTTCAGGGTGGCTAAGGGCTTTGTAAATAGCCCTATATCACCCACAGAGATCGCACACCGGTGTGTGGCTCGACCGTGTGTCCCCTGCACCTTGCATGGATAGAATTAAATGCTCATCAGTGTTTCACACAAACATGAGACACGGCTGTGTGTCTCAACCATGTGGGGGAAACGGTCAGCACAAGGGCCTGTACCACAGTCGTGTGACTGTTGACGTGAGAAACAGAATACCCAGGGTTTTACACACGGGCCACGACACAGGCGCGTCAAGGCCGTATGAGGGACATGGGTTGGGCACACTGGCGTGTGCCAGGCTGTGTGAAAACCCTGTAGGTTTGATGTTTGAAAAATCCACACGGGCAAGGGCCACGGGCATGTCCTAGCGTGCCTAGGCCATGTGAGGTATAATGGCCATCAGCACGACCATGTTTAGAGGCCACACGGGCGTGTTGCCCTTCCACACGGGCGTGTGTCCTATTTTTGCTAGTTTTTAAAGAAATTTTCTTCAGTGCTTGAAATGGTCCCGAGTTATCTCTGGACCATGATTTAGAGTTCGTAGGCCCATAAGAAGGCTCGTAGGATAATCTTTGAAAAAATTTTATTAGGGACACATCTCTATGAGTTTAAGTTAAATGTTTTCATGAGATTTAGAACAGCAGTGCCTCATACCCTACTCTGGCATCAGTTAGGGATAAGGGGTGTTATATTTAGTGGTATCAGAGCTAATATTTAGTCGATTCTAGGACTAACCTAGCACATGCATTAGTCTAGCTATATATGCGATACTTAAGTATATAAGTGATATGACAGTGTGACGACTCCTGATAATCTAAATGTGTTTTCTTATAGTAATAGATCCCAATTGAGCTACGACAGATGATGTAGAAAGTAATACACCTACTCTTGTTGAAGGGACGGTGCCAACTAGGACCGAGAATAGACCAACTATTGTGAGTCAAGGAGAAGAGGCTTGAGAGGCCTTCTTCTAAATGATGGGTGAGTGGTTCACAGAGTTCGTTCAAAAGAATCCGGCCACTGAACAACAAGCTCCACACCCTCCAAATACACAATCTACCCCAATAGCCACTCAAATTGTAGAAGTAATAAGATGTGAAAAGCCCCCAGTAGATAGAATCCAGAAACAAGGGGCACAAGAGTTTAGGGCTACAAAAGATGATGATCTGAAAAGAACCAAATTTTGGCTAGAGAATACCATCAGGATATTTGATGAATTATCTTGTACACTGGAGGAATGTATGAAGTGTGTCGTATCCCTCCTACGAGATTTCACTTATCAGTGGTGGAACACCCTTGTATCGACGGTGCCAAGGGAGAAGGTTAATTAAGAGTTTTTCCAGGAAGAATCTCGTAAGAAGTACATCAGTTCGAGGTTTATTGATCAGAAGCGTAAGAAATTCTTTGAACATAAATAAGGCTGGATGTCAGTATCAGAATACGAGCGAGAATTTGTAAGACTGAGTAAGTACGCTCGAGAATGCGTATCCACTGAAGCTATTATGTACAAGAGATTTGAGAATGGATTAAATGAGGACATCAAAATGTTTGTTGGTATCCTCGAATTAAAGGAGTTTGTGGTACTTGTGGATAGAGCTTGTGAGGCTGAGGAGTTGGCTAAGGAAAAGAGGAAGGCTGAGATGGAGTCTCATGACTCAAGAAAGAGACCGTTTAGCAAGTCATTTCAATCTTCTTCTAAAAGATCAAGGGAATTTTCTTCGCAGTCAGTTGCTTCAGTAATATATTCGAGTAAGGGTAAGGGAAAAAAGAATCCAGTCTCTAAAGCACAGACTACCTCAGTTGCGAGTGTGGGTAATACTCAACTCAGTAGAACCAAGTGCCCCCAATGTAGTAGACACCACCCCGGCAAATGCCAGGCCCATGAGAGGGCTTACTGTAAATGTGGCTCTCAAGACTATTTATTAGAGAGTGTCCTGAGATGGTTGAGAAAGATAGAGATAAGAGTACGAAATCGGGAAATGCTCCTTCCAGAGGCAGACCTCAGAGAAACCTGGGTTCGGGAGCAATAGCAAAGGTCTCCGAAAGAACAGACAGTGAGACCTGAGGGTAGAGCCTCAGCAAGAACATACAACATTTGCGCTTGTGAGGAAGTATCATCACCCGATGTAATCACGGGTACATTTTCTCTCCATGAAACTTCTGTTATAGCTTTGATAGATCCGGGATCTACCACTCATACATTTGCATGAAACTAGTCTCTATTTATTGAACTAAAATGTGAGAATGGTGATACTCTTTGAGTTGAATCAGAGGAATCAAAGAGTTTGCCCATATTATCTCTTCTATGGTTACTCAGGAATATATTAGGAAAGGGTATGAAGCTTACCTTGCCTTTGTGATTAATACAAAAGAATCGGAGTTGGAAATTGAGTTAGTGTCAATAGTTGGCGAGTATTGGGATGTCTTCCTGGAAGAGTTGCCTGGACTACCTCCAGTTAGAGAGGTAGAGTTTGGTATAAAGTTGGCTCCGAGTACCACGCCCATCTCAATTACTCCTTATCGAATGGCTGTGACTGAGTTGAAAGAATTGAAGGCTCAGCTACAAGAATTGACAGATAAGGGTTTTGCAAGACTAAGTCATTCTCCGTGGGGTGCTCCCATGTTATTTGTGAAAAAGAAGGATAGGTCTATGAGGTTATGCATTGATTATAGGCAACTTAACAAAGTGATAATAAAGAACAAGTAACCTTCGCCAAGGATCAATGATTTATTTGATCAGTTGAGAGGAGCCATAGTGTTTTCTATGATAGATTTGAGATCCGGGTACTATCAGTTAAGGGTTAAGGAGTTCGATGTGCCTAAGACTATATTTCAGACAAGGTATGGCCATTATGAATTTCTCGTTATGCCATTAGGTTTGACTAACGCCCCAGCGGTACTCATGGATTTAATGAATCGCATTTTTTGGCCATACTTAGATAAGTTCGTTGTGGCCTTTATTGATGACATCTTAATTTATTCCCGCGATGAGGACGAGTATGCCGAGCATTTGAGGATAGTATTACAGACCTTATGAGATAAGCAGCTTTATGCTAAATTTAGTAAGAGTGAATTTTGGCTTAAGGAAGTCAAATTTTTAGGCCACATCGTTTCGGGTGATGGCATCCAAGTTGACCCAAGCAAAATCTCGGCAATTATTGAGTGGAAATTGCCGAGAAATGTGTCCAAGGTTAGAAGTTTCTTAGGCTTGGCAGGTTACTACCGAAGATTCGTCAAAAGATTCTCCATGATCGCCACTCTAATGAAGAGATTGTTGCAAAAAGATGTTAAGTACGAGTGGAACGAAAAATGCCAACAAAGTTTCAAGAAGTTAAAGACGTTATTGACTGAGGCTCCTATTTTAGTGCAACCCGAACCAGGAAAAGAATTTTTCATCTACAGTGATGCATCCTTAAATGGATTGGGCTGTGTGCTCATGCAAGAAGGTAAGGTGATTATGTATGCCTCGAGACAATTAAAGCCTCATGAAAGGAATTATCCCACCCATGACTTCGAGTTGACCATGATAGTGTTCACGTTAAAGATTTGGAGGCACCATTTATATGGTGAACATTGCCAATTGTTTACTGACCATAAGAGTTTAAAATACTTGATGACTCAAAAGGAGTTGAATCTACTGCAAGGAAGGTGGTTAGAGTTGATCAAAGATTAAGAATTGGTGATTGATTATCACCCGGGGAAAGCAAACGTTGTAGCCGATGCTCTTAGTGAAAAATCGTTATTTTCCTTAAGAGCTATGAACATACAGTTGACATTTACTGATGATGGTTCAGTCTTAGTAGAAATGAGGGCTAAGCCGATGTTCATTCAAGAGATCTGTAAAGCGCAGTCAAGAGACAGAGATTTGTAAGTCAAGAAAGCCCAATGTGAATTAGGTATCGTTTCGGATTTCTAGATGGATTCAGATGGTTGTGTTAAGTTTCGAGGTTGAGTCTATGTACTGATGATGAGTTGATTCAAAGAATTCCACATGAGGCCCAGAGTAGCCAATGTCTATTCACCCAGGTAGTACCAAGGTGTACAATGACCTAAAGAAATGGTATTGGTGGCCGAACATGAAATGAGATGTCTCTGAGTATGTATCAAAGTGTTTAATCTGTCATCAAGTGAAAATGGAACACCAAGTACCTTCCGATTTACTACAGCATATTATGGTTCCCGAGTGGAAATGGGACTGTATTACCATGGATTTTGTGATAGGTTTGCCGTTCACACCGAAAAAGAAAGACGTTGTTTGGGTTGTGGTCGACAAGCTTACAAAGTCAGCCCACTTTATACCTGTATGCACTGATTATTCATTAGACAAATTGGCTAACTTGTACATTTCTAATATTGTACAACTTCATGGAGTACCATTATCGATAATCTCGGATAGGGATCAGGGATTCACGTCACAATTTTGGGGGAAGTTACAGGAAGCTTTGGGCATAAAGCTAAGCTTTAGTACTGCTTTTCACCCCCAGACTGACGGATAGTTGGAGAGAGTAATTCAAGTGCTTGAGGAAATGCTCAGATGCGGTGTATTGGAATTCCAAGGTAGTTGGGAAATGTACCTACTATTGGTAGAATTCACCTATAATAACAGTTTCCAGTCGAGTTTCAAAATGGTGCCTTATGAGGCCTTATATGCGCGTAAGTGTCGTACACCATTGTATTGGACAGAGCTTAAAGAAAATCAGATTCACGAGGTCGATTTAGTAAAAAAGACTGAAAAGAAAGTTAAAGTGATTTGCGATTGCCTAAAAGTTGCCTCCGATAGATAGAAATCCTACGTAGATTTAAAAAGGAAAGAGATCGAGTATCAAGTTGGAGATAAGGTATTTCTAAAAGTTTCTCCTTGGAGAAAAGTCATTAGGTTTGGCCGAAGAGGAAAATTAAGTCCACGTTTCATCGGACCTTATGAGATCATTAAGAGAATAGGACTGGTAGCTTATCGGCTAGTTTTGCCACCTGAGTTGGAAAAGATCCATAATGTATTCCATGTATCCATGTTGCGACGTTACCGATCAGACCCATCACATGTGATTACCCCGACAGAAATTGAGATTCAACCGGACATGACTTATGGAGAAGTACCGGTTAAAATTTTGGCTCGAGAGGTCAAATAGTTGAGAAACAAGAGTATAGCCCTTGTAAAGGTATTGTGGCATAGACATGGGGTAAAAGAGGCAACAAGGAGCTTGAGGAAACCATGAGAAACCAATATCCCAACTTGTTTATTGGTAAGATTTTCGAGGACAAAAATCTCTAAAGGGGGAGAATTATAACAGCCTAAATTAGGGCTTAGTCAAAATAGAGGTTTTGAGACCACAAATTCGAGGTGAAAAGTATATTTTATGATTATTTTTATGTTTATGACATGACTGCATGATAGTGAGAAAATATCATGAAGGAAATTTTATGAAATTGTGATTAATTTGTCCTTTAGGACTAAATTGCAAAAAGTGCAAAATATAGATTTTTGTAAGGTTTAAGTGCAAATTAGTATTATAGAAATTTATTTAGTATTATTTTATGTGTTATGGTATTCTTCTAAGAATGCATGAAAATTTTAATGAATAAATTTACGCGATTAAAGGCTTAATCGCGAAAAATGACTAAATCGCATAAAAAGCAAAAGTTGTAATTTATTAGCAAATTGTGTTTTTCAACTAGAGAAATAAGATTTGAGGGTTTTAAAGGGCAAATAAGCCCATTTATTTGAGCATGGCCGGCCAAGAGAAGAAATTAGGGGAAGAAAAGTTAAAGTTGGGTATTAGGTGAGATTTTTATCAATTTTATATTCTACTTAAGGCTAGCTTCATCTCTTTCACTCCTTCTTCATCTCTTCACCGAAATTGCCAGCAAAAGGGGGGGTTGAAGCTTTAAGATTTCAGCTAGGTCATTCCCCTGCAAGTAAGTGATTTAGATGTTTATTTTTGATGATTTTAGTACTCTTGAGACCTATACAACATAAGCTTTCTATTGAGGGATATATTGAGCATTTTAGTTGAAAGTTCAAAGTTTTTCCATGAATTTTTAATTGTTAATTGCTGGACTTTTATGAAGGAAAATGAATGTAGGTTGTTAAATAAACAATTTTTATGAAAGGATGTTCATAGAAAAACATCTAAATTGGACTAATGTGTAAAGTGAGTAATTTGTATGGTATATGTATGAAATAATGGATATTTGAAGTTGCCATAAAAATAAAAAGGACTTATATAGGCATGATAAATGAGGAAATTTGATGAAAATCAATTTCCGAGCATAAGGGCAAAATGGTCATTTTTGCCAAAGTCTAGGGGCAAAATGTTCAATTTGCCAAATTATGTATTAATGGTTGTTATAATTAATATGATAATTAAATTGGTGAGTTTTTATTTATTATAGATTAAGAAACACGAAGCCCGAATCAAAACTGGGGAAAGGGTAAAGTGGTGGACTAAACCGAGCCTTTACCATATTTTGGACCCGACGTAAGTTATATGTGATATTATAGCATTAAGTATTATGGAAACCTTTATAATGATTTTCTATGATATCTATGCTATTGCCATGAAATTAGTGACATTAATTTTCACAAGTAATGACGAGGAAATAAGAGTATAATTTCGATAGAATGTTAAAGAATATGAAGGGTACCGTAGCCATGACATGAGTATTTGTAGGTCCCGTATAAGACCTTGTCTGGGACATGGCTTCGGCACCAAACTGAGATCCAATGCAAGAACATGTTTGGGATATGGCGTTGGCATTGATATGAGATTCCAAGTAAGACCATGTCTAGGACATGGCATTGGCATTGACATGTGGTCCCGTATAAGACCATGTCTGGAACATGGTGTCGACACCTAGATGAGATATAGATCCCTTGTAATACCATGTCTGGGACATGGCATGGGCATCTAAGAGTGTAACACCCTATAACCCTCATCCATCGCCGGAACAGGGTCACAAGGTATTACTTATCAGAATATAGATTACGGGCATTCATAATCAAACATGCTTTAAAAATGTAGTTTCTTTGATCGTTCAACCATAAGCAAATTTTAAAACAAAGACACTTCACAGAATATAACATCAAATGGCCTTAGCCGAATACAATGATGCATTTTCCCAGATTGAGTCTTACATCTAGACAAAATTTTAATTTTCCCATGTTAAACATAACATAACCTAGTCAATGTATTATATAATTGCACTTGAGAAAATTAATATACTATATGCAGATTTCATAACATGCATAATATATCCTATTCATTTGGTAATTTCTTCAATCCATAGTCGAACATAAGATCATCCTAAACTTGTGAAATTAATCATTAATACTTGTAACAAATATCAAGATAACAACAATGAACGTTTACCAAATGAGCAACCACATAAATTCATCAATGCACACATTCATACTTAGCAAATAGGCAAGCCATCTTCGCATGGCTTAATATATACAATTTCAAAATATCATTCGATTCAAAAGAGAGTAAGCCTATACATGCCATCTTTTCAAAATAAACTATCAAAAGTACCAAAAATAGTGAAAATAGTGTGGTTGTCTTTGAATTTGAATCCCCGAGCACGTAGCTTTCGAACAAGATCTATAAAACAGAGAAGCAAAGACACTCGAAGTAAGCTAATTAGCTTAGTAAGTTTAAGTAACTTAAATAATTTAACTTGTTTAAACACTTTGTTCATTTATAACTTAACATACAAGAAATCCTCAATTAGCCGAATATACATAGCATTTCTTTAGAAATTCAAAGTCACATAATCACATCATTTAAATGTCACAATACCATTCTTTGATTCAACTTAGTAAAAATAGTTTAAGGCATCACCATCACGTATAAATTTCAAGGATCTTATTCACATAGGGTAAAGTATACTTTCATGCAAATAATTCCACATTGACCGAATTAATGGTTGTACAACATTTCTCATATATTTTCCATTTCACAACCAAAATTCAATCCACATTATCCTCAAATATATAATTAACTCATACATACTTGAGCAACTTAATTTATCGAACGAATATAGATGTCGTATCTCACAAGCTTCAGAGATTTAAACTTTTATTATTTCACTGGCATTTAGCTTGCTGGGTATAACTCGAACTTATCACCGGCACAAGGCCTGTTGGACATTTAAGTCCGAAATTCAAACACCAGCATTCACTCCTGCTAGGCTTGTGGCCCGAAACATAGTCACCAGCTAAAAGCTTGTTGAGCCAAAGGCCTGAATAACAATTTGTATATCAATTTCACAAATTCATCATCAAAATCACAACATGTACTTATTTGTTTTGTATAGAGCAACCACAAAGGTCGATTTGACTTCGTTCGAATATGAACACATAATGGCTATCAACTTATCGTTTCATATCTTAACATTCGATGATATGTCATAATCTCCATTACCTTTCTATTATAAAAGCATGACAAAATTTTACCTTCATTTTCTAATTGCCCTTCGGCCATGAAAACATAATACAAATTCATCACCATCTCTTCCATGCCATTCGACCATATACATATATTACAAAAATTATTTAATCAACATATCATATCATATTATAATCGAATTTACTCAACGTTTAATCACTTAAAACTTACCTTCGATGTTGTGAAGCTTTTACAGATCGACTACTCAACAATTCTCGCTTTCCCCTTATCCGAACTTAGCTCTCTTTGATCTTGAGCTTTAATTAAACAAATAAACTAATTCAATTACCCTTTTAATTCATCATAATTCAAATTTAATAAATTCCAACACATAAAGCTTACGACACTTTCATTTCTTTGACTATTTAATCTCATAGTAGAAATTATACACATTATGGGACATCATTGATCTTATTATCATCAACGAATCAAACCATTCCCCACAACAAGCCACATTCGGCATGATAACATATTTCACAAGATTCAATTTATACACATCACAAGCCTCAATCGGCTATTTCAAAGAACATCAATTAAATCATTCTTTAATATTAACACTTGTAGCTATTGTTATAAGCTAATTTAATCTTCAAGCATTAACCTTTAACACTAACATAAAATTTCCCTATTAACCTCCATACCCGAATGACATTTTAATCATTTAAACACTCTTTTCTCTTATTTAACAAAACTCTTCCTTATACACATTAGCCGAAAACAATTAACCATTTTTGGCCACATGAATCAAAGTTTAGCTAGCTCAAAAATACTTATAACATTTAACACCAAATTTTTCATATAAAATGTACCATTGTCGAATGTCATTTAGTTCACAAAGTCATAATTACCAAAATTTGACAAGCTCATACTCATTTTCTACCATTTCCATCTTATTAACACATGTACGGCAAAGCTAAGTTCCATTTTTCCTTAGTTTGCATTCAACTAAATCATGCCTTAATGTCAAGCACATTCGACAATGGTGTAAACATCATTTAACAATCAAACATTATCATCTAATATCTATTACACGGTTTCCCTAATTTAACACCCTTAGCCGAATTGTCTTATAGTCCTTGAATTTATCTAAAACACATTTATTAAGCTTCCAATTCAACTTAACTATGTAAAAACATCATTTAAACATCCAACACCAAATCATTTGTACAAATGGACATAACCGAGTACCTCTGTTAGCTAATTGAGCCACACAAAGCACAATTTGCATTATTTAAGCTTATTAACCTATAATCATATGGATTTTAACACCATAATGTCCATTAAACACTCATTCATAAATTCCTATCAAGATTTTAAAATTTCATCAAATTTCTACCCATGACCGAACATGTTTTCATTACAATTTCAAGAAATGCACTCATGGGTCTAGGATAGAATCAAACAAGGAACTTAAAAATACCAATTTTTAAAGAAAATTTCATGGAAACATACCTTAATTCTGAGATGCATTCATGGCCGAACACCTAGCTTCCTTTTCTTTTTCTTTAGTTAATTTCGGCAAAACAAAGGTGAAAATGAACACCACTATCATGTTCTACTATTACATGCAATTGATCTAATTATTGATTTACTAATTTAACCTTAATATAAATCATGTCTTTTCTACCAACTCAAGGCCGATTATGTCCATGCAAATTTTGCATGGTCCAATTGCATCCTAAGCCCTCCAACATCAAGAAATCACTACAATTCGGCACTTACAATATAGCCTTCTAATTTTCCTTTTATGCAATTAAATCCTTACTTAATAAATTAGTATCCAAATGAAAAATTAAAGCACCAAATTTTCACGTATGACCTTACACATAATAAAAACATAGAAAATAATATTTTAAAAATTTTCAGACTCGGTTTAGCAGTTCTGAAACCACTTTTTCCAATTAGGGCCAAATTAGGGCTGTCACAAAGAGTAATCCCGTATAAGACCATGTCTGGGATGTAACACCCCTTACTTGAGACCGTCGCCGGAGTCGAGCACAAGGCGTTACTAGACTTATCTTACTAATTCGGGGCATGTCTTGTAAAATTCACCAATGCCATGCCTTGGCATGGTCTTACTTGGTATCCTTATCTTATGTTGCCATGAGTCAACCATGGTCTTTTTCCGTCAATTCTTCCTTAATTTGCATGTTATAAACATTGACTTTGAAATATTAATGTCTTGGCAATTCATAGCTAAAACATACATGCTCAAAATTCTCAAGGTCAGTCACATAACTCAATAATAATAATAGTAATAATTTCATAATAATAAAATGCTACTCAACTTACATACTTACATTCTTAATCTCATCATATCCTCAATTTATCTTACTTTCCTCAAATTATGCTATTCGATACTTTCTTGATCTTATACAAAGCCACATTACCACTATGGTCTAATATGTAAACTTATTTGAATTCTCACTTTTAATGTCGAATCATTATCGAACATTTCTCAATTATGATCTGTAACACCCCTACGCCTGAGACCATCGCCGGAGTCAAGCTTGAGGTGTTACTGAACATAATTTTCCATTTTAAGAACTTTGAAACATTTAATTCTACATTCACAGCAAACTGTTTACCTGCGTTACGGTTACAAAAAAAATCATATCTAGAGTTACAAAACTCAAAATCAAGATCCGTAAATTTTCCCTGAAACTAGACTCATATATCTATATACTAATTTTTTTCTAGAATTTTTGGTCAGGCCAATTACTACAGTTTATTAGTTAAAGTTACCCCTGTTTCAGGACTCGACTGCACTGACCTCTGCTTACTACAAACCACTTCTCTCTCTCTAAAAATTCATAGGACTATGCCGTTTGTTTCTCTTAAAACTAGACTCAATAAGGATTTTGAACATATAAAGCATACCTCCTAATTATTTTTGTACAATTTATGGTGAATTCCCAAAGTTGGAATAGGGGATCCAGAAATAGCTCTAGCCCTATTTCACTAAAACTCAAATATCTATTAACATATAACTCCTTTACCTATTTCGCTTCTTTCATATGAAAGTAAACACATTAAGCTCCAATTTCATATTTAATTCATTACCTAATTCGATTCCTACTATTTTTAGTGATTTTTCAAACTCACATCACTGCTGTTACAACATTCTGTTTTATGACAAATTTTCACTTTTCTATGGAAATTCATGAACTATTAACACTTTGAACATACATGGTCTCATACATGATCTAAATTAACCATTCCAAGGACTAATCATTTTTAGGCATTTTCTCAACCAAACCACAACCATATCGCAAGATTAATTACACAAAACAAGTATATTGCTATACATGCCATATTTGAGTTATACAAGCCATTTTACCAAACTAGTTCTTCGGATAGTGTGAACGAGCCTTCAACCTATCCCGATTCCCGAGCCGGCTTGTCCAAAACTACAATGAATGAAAAGGAGGGAGTAAGCATAAATGCTTAGTAAGTTCACATGCAAATAACATGTAACATAACAACGCAATTCTTCCAAACAACACTAGCATGGTATCACCAAAACATATATCACATTTCTAATTATCAATCATCATCTTACCACATTATTGTTGTTGTATCAAGTTTCAACCCGAGGGTTAAGTACATACCTGTCCAAAGTGTCCATTTCACAACACTTATTAAAATGATACTTGCCTCTTGAGTGTTCTTCCATTTCGCTAGAATTTTACCCGTTGAACACCTCGGAATATAACTCGGATACATGGATAATTTACACATAAGTGCCACATATATAATCAAGTAACCATGTAACCCGCCCATAAGCGAACTCGGACTCAACTCAACGAGCTCAGGTGTTCGCATCCATAAGTGAACTTGGACTCAACTCAACAAGCTCGGATGCCTAGTTACATCTCACGAACTCGGACTCAACTCAACGAGTTCAGACATTTGCATCCATAAGTGAACTCGGACTCAACTCAACGAGTTCGGATGCCCAACCATTCTAGTGACATGTCACTTGTATCCTAATCTATTCCCAAGGTTCAAACGGGATTTTCCTAAATCACACATTTCCCAGTCGTTCTGCTCGGAATATCAGAACCAATACGTTGCTTGCATCTCATACTTATCAATTTAATCACATACTTTTCATACCAATACATAATATTTCACAAAGCATAATATTCATAATAACAAGTATCATATCATATAAATAGCATTAAATCACTTAAAATAGCAATTATGTTACATTACTTACACATGAACTTACCTCGGTACAAAATATAGCAATTTTGCAATTTAGTCTACAATCTTTTCTTTTCCTCGATCAAGGTTGATTCCACGTCTTTCTTGATTATGGAGCTTGGAAGCTTGAAACAAACCCTAGCTATGGAGAACCCTTGAAATTTCGTGGTAATGAAGAAGATGATCAATTTTGTGTTATTTTTCCCTTTTTATTTCATGTTAATATCCAAATGACCAAAATGCCCCTCTTTACTAAACTTTCAAAAATTCCATCCATGTCCAAATTTTGTCCATGAACTTAAAATTGGCCAAATTACTATTTAAGACCTCCTAATTAATATTTCAAAGCAATTTCATACTAAAAACTTCTAGAATGCAAGTTTTGCAGCTTATTCGATTTAGTCCCTAATTTTAAATTAAGCACTTTACGCATAGAATTTCTTCACGAAATTTTCACACAATCATGCAATCATATCATAAACCTCAAAATAATTATGAAATAATTATTTCTACCTCGGATTTGTGGTCACGAAACCACTATTCCGATTAGGCCCTAATTCGGGATATTACAACTCTCCCCCTTTAAGAATTTTCGTCCTCGAAAATCTTACTGGTAAACAGGTGTGGGTATTGATTTCTCATAGTTTCCTCGGGTTCCTATGTAGCCTCTTCTACTCCATGTTTTTGCCAGAACACTTTCACAAGGGCAATACTTTTATTCCTTAGTTGTTTGACCTCTTGAGCTAAAATCTTAATCGGTTCTTCTTCGTAGGTCATGTCTGGTTGTAGTTCAATTTGTGTCAGTAAAATCACATATGAAGGATCCGAACGATACTGACGTAACATAGACACATGGAACACATCATGAATCTTTTTCAATTCATATGGCAATGCTAACCGATAGGCTACCGGTCTAACTCTTTCAATTATTTCATACGGCCCGATAAAACGTGGACTCAACTTACCTTTCCGTCCAAATCTAAGAACTTTCTTCCAAGGAGACACCTTTAAAAATACCTTATCACCAACTTGAAACTCAATTTCTTTTCGTTTCAAGTCTGTATAAGATTTCTATCTATCTGAAGCAACTTTTAAACAATATCAGATCACTTTCACTTTTTCTTCAGTTTCTTTTATTAGATCAACTCCATAGATCTGATTTTCCTTGAGTTCAGTCCAATACAATGGTGTCCGACACTTACGACCATATAATGCTTCATAAGGTGCCATCTTCAAGCTCGTATAGTAACTGTTATTGTAAGCAAATTCTACCACTGGCAAATATCTTTCCTAGCTTCCTTGAAATTCCAATACACAACATCTGAGCATATCTTCAAGAATCTAAATTACTCTCTCTAATTGTCCATCAGTTTGTGGATGAAAAGTAGTACTGAAATTCAACTTCGTACATAACGCTTCTTGTAACTTTTGCCAAAACCGCGAGGTAAATCTCGGATCTCTATCCAAAATGATTGACAATGGTATTCCGTGTAGTCTAACAATTTCTCTAACATACAGTTCAGCCAACTTGTTAAGAGAATAATCTGTACGTACCAGAATAAAATGAGCCGACTTAGTTAATCTGTCAACTATTACCCAGATGGCATATTTTTTTTTCCTAGAGTCAATGGCAACCCTGAGACAAAATCCATAGTAATTCGATCCCATTTCCATTCAGGAACCATAATAGGCTGAAGTAATCCCGAAGGCACTTGGTGTTCAGCTTTCACTTGTTGACAAATTAAGCATTTAGATACAAATTCCGATATATCCCTCTTCATTCCATTCCACCAGTACATTTTCTTCAAATCATTATACATTTTCGTACTGCCTGGATGAATCGACAAACAACTATTATGTGCTTCCTGCAAGATCTTTTGAATCAAGTCCTCATTCTTCGGTACACAAATCCGATCTTTAAACACCAAGCACCCATCAGAACCGATTTTGAAATCTGACTCTGTATCAACCTCACATTGCTTTCTTTTGGCTTGCAAGCCTCAATCGCTTTTCTGAGCTCCACAAATCTCTTGTAAAAACATCGATCTTGCTTTCAACTCGGCTAGAATCGAACCATCATCTGACATTTCTGACTGAGTGTTCATAACTCTCAAAGCAAACAACAACTTTCTGCTTAAGGCATCGGCAACTACATTTGCATTTCCTGGATGATAGTCAATCACAAACTCGTAATCTTTCAACAATTCTAACCATCTTCGCTGTCTCAAATTCAATTCTTTTTGTGACACCAAATATTTAAGACTTTTATGGTTGGTATATACTCGACACTTTTCTCCATATAGATAATGTCGCCAAATCTTCAAAGCAAATACCACCGCAGCCAATTCCAAATCATGAGTCGGATAATTCCTCTCGTGAGGTTTTAACTGCCTCGAAGCATAAGCCACAACCTTTCCTTCTTGCATAAGCACACATCCCAAACCATTTCGAGAAGCATCACTATACACCACAAATTCTTTACCTGACTCAGGTTGTACTAACACTGGTGCCTCTGTTAATAACTTTTTCAATTCTTCGAAACTCTGTTGACATTCTTCCGTCCACTCAAATTTAACATCCTTGCGGAGTAATCTAGTCATAGGAGCATCAATTATAGAAAATCCATTCACAAACCGTCGATAATATCCAGTTAGCCCCAAGAAACTTCTAACTTCGGTTACATTCTTTGGTGGTTTCCAATCAACAATAGCTGAAATTTTACTGGGATCAACCCGTATACCATCACCTGAAACAATATGACCCAAAAATCCAACTTCCCGAAGCCAAAATTCACTTTTACTAAACTTGGCATATAACTGCTTATCTCTCAAAGTCTGCAAAACTATTTTCAAATGCTCAACATGCTCGGTCTCATCTTTTGAATAGATTAAAATATCATCTATAAATACCATAACAAATTTGTCCAAGTATGGTCGAAATATAGGTTCATCAAATCCATAAACACAACAGGAGCATTTGTTAACCAAAACGGCATAACTAAAAATTCATAATGACCATACCTTGTCCTAAAAGCAGTTTTAGGCACATCTAACTCTTTTACCCGCAGCTGATAGTACCTAGATCTCAAGTCAATCTTTGAAAACCACGTCGCTCCTTTCAGCTGATCAAACAAATCATCAATTCTCGGCAACGGATACTTGTTCTTGATTGTCACCTTGTTTAACTGCCGATAGTCTACACACAGTCTCATTGAACCATCTTTCTTTTTCACAAACAATACAGGAGCACCCCAAGGCGAAAAACTCGGTCTCATAAAGCCTTTGTCGGTCAACTCTTGCAACTGCGACTTTAATTCTTTCAACTCCGCTGGTGCCATTCTGTACGGAGCAATCGAGATTGGAGCTGTTCCCGGCATCAACTCTATACCAAATTCTACTTCCCTGACTGGAGGCAAACCCAGCAATTCTTCTGGAAATACATCCGCAAACTCACACACAATCGGTACTGATTCCACTTTCTTTTCAATTTCTTTTGTATTCAACACATACGCTAAATAAGCTTCATAACCCTTTCTCAAATATCTCTGAGCCGACATTGAAGAAATCACACTAGACAATGCCTCTGATTTATCTGATTCAACCCGCAGAGTTTCACCATTTTCACACTTTAATTCAATAACTTTCTGTTTACAATTTACTATAGCATCATGCAATGTCAACCAATCCATGCCCAAAATATCATCGAACTCATCAAACGGCAACAACATCAAGTCGGCCGGAAAGTAATAACCCTGAATCATTAAAGGACATTTCTTACATACTTTATCAACTATAACACATCTGCCTAATGGATTTGACACTTTAATCATAAATTCTGTGTTCTCAACAGATATATTCATGCTAGACACCAATTTCATACACACATATGAATGAGTAGAACCGGGATCAATTAAAGCAGTAACATTAACATCATAAAGAGAAAATATAACGGTGATCATGTCAGGTGAGGAAGCATCTTCACGTGCTTTAATGGCATAAGTTCTAGCCAGAGCCCTTCCTTCAGATTTAATTGCTGAATCTCTGACCACATTCTTGCTGCTTGCTTCACTCCTAGCTTTTCTTGAATACCTTCCTCTCGAATCTGTACCACCAGTTTTCGTGCTTTGAAATCTTTCTTTTTCAACTTTCTCTGGGCAGTCTCTAATAAAATGATCCGGAGAACCACATCGAAAAAATTCATTTGCTCTGCACGGACCAAAATGATTCCTACCACACTGCTGACACTCGAGCCTAACAAATCTCGAATTCCCAATACTAGCTCCCGAGGTAGTTTGGGATTTAGGACCCATATTTTTCTTCTTAAAATTCCCATATGATTGTCCAGTTGAAACTTGGGAACGAGGATTCATATTTCTTGATTTTCCGGGTTGCTGTGAGGGTGCATTGCTCATTGGTCTTTTCTTCCAATTTTGTGTCTCAGATTCTACTTTTTTCTTCTCTTTAAGTAGTTCTTTAGCCTTGCAAGCTCGATCGAAAAGTACCACCATTTCTTTTAGTTCAAGAATCCCAATAAATACCTTAATGTCTTCATTGAGCCCCTCTTCAAATCGTTTGCACATCTTGGCCTCTGTAGGAACATATTCTCTGGCATACTTACTCAATCTGATGAACTCCCTTTCGTATTCAGTGACTGTCATATTGCCTTGCTTCAGCTCAAGAAACTCTTTACGCTTCTGATCAATAAATCTTTCACTGATGTATTTCTTCCGAAAATCTTCTTGAAAGAATTCCCAGGTTACTCTCTCTTTCGGTACCATAGAAATCAATGTCTTCCACCAATTATAGGATGAATCCCTCAGCAAAGATATTGCACATTTCAAGCATTCTTCCAGTGTGTAAGACAGTTCATCAAATACCCGAATAGAATTTTCAAGCCAGAACTCTACTTTCTCAGCATCATAATCCACATTAGCTCTAAATTCTTTGGCCCCTAATTTACGAATTTTATCAATTGGAGTTCTTTGGAATTTCATCATATCCACACCTTGGGGCATCAGGGGTACAGGTTGAGGAATTGGGGGAGGTGGGGGAGGTTGTACATTCGGGTTCATACGAACGAACTCAGTGTACAATGCACTCATCATTTGGAGAAAGGCTTCTCGACCCCTTTCTCCTCCTCCCTAACCAACAGTAGAAGGTGGATTTTCAGTTGGCGTTGCCCCTTCAGCCGGAGCTGGCGCATTACTCTCTACTTCATCTGCCACAGCTGGATCGGGATCCATTTACTATAAAAAAATCATTTAAAAAGGTCAGAAGTCATCACACTATCACAATATACACATATGGCATGTATAGCGAAATCCGTACATAAAACACGTTAGTCCGAGAACCGACTAAACCTGCTCTAATACCACCAAATGTAACGCTCCCAAGCCTGAGACCATCGCCGGAGTCGAGCTTGAGGTTACTGAACATAATTTTCCATTTTAAGAACTTTGAAACATTTAATTCTACATTCATAGCAAACTGTTTACCTGCGTTACGGTTACAAAAAAATCATATCTCAAGTTACAAAACTTGAAATCAAGATCCATAAATTTTCCCTGCAACTAGACTCATATATCTATATACAAATTTTTTTCTAGAATTTTTGGTCAGGCCAATTACTACAGTTTATTAGTTAAAGTTACCCCTGTTTCAGGACTCGACTGCACTGACCTCTGCATACTACGAACCACTTTTCTCTCTCTAAAAAATTCATATGACTATGTCATTTGTTTCTCTTAAAACTAGACTCAATAAGGATTTTGAACATATAAAGCATACATCCTAATTATTTTTGTACAATTTATGGTGAATTCCCAAAATTGGAACGGGGGATCCAAAAATAGCTCTGGCCCTGTTTCACTAAAACTCGAATATCTCATAACATATAACTCCTTTACCTATTTCGCTTCTTTCATATGAAAGTAAACACATTGACCTCAAATTTCATATTTAATTCATCACCCAATTCGGTTCCTAAAATTTTTAGTGATTTTTCAAACTCATGTCACTGCTGTTACAACATTCTGTTTTATGACAAATTTTCACTTTTCTATGGAAATTCATGAACTATTAACACTTTGAACATACATGGTCTCATACATGATCTAAATTAACCATTCCAAGGACTAATCATTTTCAGGCATTTTCTCAACCAAACCACAACCATATCGCAAAATTAATTACACAAAACAAGTATATTGCTATACATTTCATATTTGAGTTATACAAGCCATTTTACCAAACTAGTTCTTCGGATAGTGTGAACGCGCCTTCGACCTATCCCGATTCCCGAGCCGGCTTGTCCAAAACTACAATGAATGAAAAGGAGGGAGTAAGCATAAATGCTTAGTAAGTTCACATGCAAATAACAAGTAACATAACAACGCAATTCTTCCAAACAACACCAGCATGGTATCACCAAAACATATATCACATTTCTAATCATCAATCATCATCTTACCACATTATTGTTGTTGTATCAAGTTTCAACCCGAGGGTTAAGTACATACCTGTCCAAAGTGTCCATTTCACAACACTTATTAAAATGATACTTGCCTCTTGAGTGTTCTTCCATTTCGCTAGAATTTTACCCGTTGAACACCTCGGAATATAACTCGGATACATGGATAATTTACACATAAGTGCCACATATATAATCAAGTAACCATGTAACCCGCCCATAAGCAAACTCAAACTCAACTCAACGAGGTTGGGCGTTCGCATCCATAAGTGAACTCGGACTCAACTCAACGAGCTCGGATGCCTAGTTACATCTCACGAACTCGGAATCAACTCAACGAGTTCAGACATTTGCATCCATAAGTGAACTTGGACTCAACTCAACGAGTTCGGATGCCCAACCATCCTAGTGATATGTCACTTGTATCCTAATCTATTCCCAAGGTTCAAACGGGATTTTCCTAAATCACACATTTCCCAGTCGTTCTCCTCGGAATATCAGAACCAATACGTTGCTTGCATCTCATACTTATCAATTTAATCACATACTTTTCATACCAATACATAATATTTCACAAAGCATAATATTCATAATAACAAGTATCATATCATATAAATAGCATTAAATCACTTAAAATAGAAATTATGTTACATTACTTACACATGAACTTACCTCGGTACAAAATATAGCAATTTTGCAATTTAGTCTACAATCTTTTGTTTTCCTCGATCAAGGTTGATTCCACATCTTTCTTGATTATGGAGCTTGGAAGCTTGAAACAAACCCTAGCTATGGAGAACCCTTGAAATTTCGTGGTAATGAAGAAGATGATCAATTTTGTGTTATTTTTCCCTTTTTATTTCATGTTAATATCCAAATGACCAAAATGCCCCTCCTTACTAAACTTTCAAAAATTCCATCCATGTCCAAATTTTGTCCATGAACTTAAAATTGGCCAAATTACTATTTAAGACCTCCTAATTAATATTTCAAAGCAATTTCATACTAGAAACTTCTAGAATGCAAGTTTTGCAGCTTATTCGATTTAGTCCCTAATTTTAAATTAAGCACTTTACGCATAAAATTTCTTCACGAAATTTTCACACAATCATGCAATCATATCATAAACCTCAAAATAATTATAAAATAATTATTTCTACCTCAGATTTGTGGTCACGAAACCACTATTTCGATTAGGCCCTAATTCGGGATATTACATGATCATTATGTTCAAAAATCAATACTAAAACATTTATAACTAGTATATCAATTTAGCATTCAAACATGCGTAATTAAATGCTTATTAAACACATGAACTTACCTCGATACCAATACGACCATTTTGACCAACTTTCCCGATTTTCAGCTTTTCTCCCATTCTAGGTCCAAATCCCATTTTTCGGGATCTAAAACATCATATTTCAGTTAACCAATTTACTAATCATTTCGGACCTAAAACATATTTTTACAAAATTTATATTTTTACCCCTAAGCTTTGCATATTTACACTTTTTCCCAAAGCTCGGAAATAATTTTTTATTCAATTTCTTTGCATTTTAGGCCTAACTAAACCATTTCATAAACATGGCAGCCCACAATTCTCATTAAAACTCACACTTATGACCAATTTTACAACTTTTATGATTTAGTCCATTTGGACGTTTTCATTGAAAATCACTCGGCAAAAACCATTCTCTAACCATAAACATGCATAATCTACCATAATTCATCAAAATGCACAATTGTTCAACATGGGTCAATTTTTGAAATCAAACCCTAGCTCAAATAAATGGTAGAAATACAGAAATCATGTTATCGGGATTTCAAAAACATAAAAATCATTAAAAACGAGGCTAGAATGGACTTACAATCGAGCTTGGAAGCTTGAAAAACCCTAGCCATGGTTTCTCCATACTATATTTGGCCTTGAGGAAGAAGATGAGCAAATTTTTGCTTCATGTTCCCTTTTTAATTCTTTTCAATTACTAAATGACCAAAATGGCCTTAAAGACTTTTCTTTCAAATTTGTCTTATTCATGCCCATTTTTGTCCAACAATTTAACCAATAGTCTATTTACTATTTAAGGACCTTCAATTTAAAACTTCATATCAATTGGACACTTCTAACATATGGAACTCAACTTTTGCACTATTTACAATTTAGTCCTATTGACTAAATTGAGTGCCCAAACGTCGAAATTTTCGAACGAAATTTTCACGAAATCTTTCCGTGAAATCGTAAATCATAAAAATATAATAAAAATAATGTTTCCCTTGTCAGATTTGTGGCCTCGAAACCACTGTTTCGACTAGGCCCAAATTTGAGATGTTACATTTCTCCTCCCTTAGGGATTTTCATCCCCTAAAATCTTACCAGATGATGGATTAAGGACTGATTTCGCCAAGCACTTTCAATTTCTCGTATAGTCTCGGCATCCTTAGCATCTTACTGCTCAAGCTAAGATTCTGGGTTATACTCTCTTATCGTAGACATAGGAATCACATTACTGATCTTCTCGGGTTCTAACTAAAATACCTACTGATAAGTAACTGACCTTATTCTTTCTATAATCTCATACTCTTAGATGAACCGTAACTCACTTTTCTCTACTTACCAAAATGAAAAATTTTCTATTAATAAAATACTTTCAGAAACCCCTGACACCCATCTGAGTTTCAATATTCTTACCTTTCGATTCTATACACAATTTTTGATAATCTATCTCTGATCTCAAAAATCAAATTTCACCTTTCTCTAATATTTTAACTCAAATTAACCCTGTGAGTTTCTCTTTCTAAATTGCTCTTAATATTTAAAACACAATACAAAACTTACCTTTCTAAGAATCTGAATCACTTCCTCAATTTAACTATTAGTATTAGAGTGACACACAATAACATTCAGAAATCTAGTACTCTAGGCTTACTATAACTTTCTTCTGAAGTTATAATACAAATCTCAAATTTCAACCATAACCAATGAAAATTTGGGCTCTGTATAAACTAACAACCTCAGGATAAATAACTCAGATAACCCATTAATAGAAAAACTTGGTCATGCTGAAAAAAATATACATAAACTTCCTCGAGTAATCAACCATAGCTCATATAACCTTTACCCTTGTGATGATAATACTAATTCTGTGTATAATTCTTTGAATTACCATTGCATTTCCACACAGATATCAATACTGAGTATAATAGCTTCTAAGATACTAAAAAAATCAACTTTAACTCTTTGAAAGTTCAGACATCAGGTTCAAAATCTGGTACATAGCATTTCTTACACTTACTAGTGTAACTATTTCTGAGTATCCTCCCTCTCTGTTCTCCTCGAGTAGACAGATAATTATCACTGTATCAGGCTTCATAACTGTTGCATAATCTCTTTACTCAATTCAGACTGAATCATAACAAATACTTCGGTCGTCAATTTCTTTAATTGTTTATAACTTTACTAGCATGGATTTAAGCTAAATTAAACTTCATATAATGAGAACTCTAGCAATTGGACAACTTGGATTGGCAAAATCATACTTCAAATGCAATCCTTTCGATGTATATATATATATAACTTTGTATTATAACTTCTAGAATAAGTACTCTTCACTCAAGTCATTTATCCATTTATACATAAACAATCAACATTTAATTTTGGAACTGTGAATAATTTTAACATACATATAACTCAATCAGACTGCTCAACTGAATCGGTTTTGACTAATAAACAACAGCTTTTCAAGAACTGCTCTTCTTTATGCTGTCATTATATCTCAGACATACATTTTATCATGATCTCTTCAAAAAGCTAATCACAGATCATTATCACTAGTAACTCGAAAGAACATAACATTCGGTCTTTAACTTGCCGATACATGAATCAAGATCATTTAAAAAAATCATTACCTCGATCTAAGCTGAACTTCTTATCACTCACATTTTGCCAAAGTCACTTTCTCTTCAAATTCCTTCAGCTTAAAAATCGTGGTGCCATAATAAGACTAACTTCTCAATTACTTTAGTAAATGACATCCCAGCTCTGTACTTTCATTATTAGGTCCAAACCCATATTTGTCAATAGAACATTTCTTGCTATTATCTTATGGCTAATACTTTGAGCAGTAATTTATTAAGTAACCCAAGATAACAAAATCTCATAACACGGAGTTATACAGAATTTCTGAAAATCACTTCTCATGTAGAACAGGTAAGGTCTCAATAGCATCCTAGAAAATTTCCAAAAAGGAAAGATAATACTCACAAGCACTAAAATCAACTATAATAGAAACCATATAATTTTCCTTTATATTTACCAAACAATAGCTAGTAGAATGGGACGCTAACATCATACGGACCTTATCGTCAACTTTCCATCTGCATACTGGAGCAGAAAACTAGAATAGATAGAGCAATATCAATCACAACTCAAGCAAACTACAATGCCTTCATCTGCCTATATATTTAATTGACATCCTCATATAGTAGGAATTTCATCTGAAATCTTGCAGATATAAATATATATACCTCTGAAAATAAATGTACACATATAAAACTCGAAAGAAATTTTTGAAATTTTCTCAACCAAAAACTTAGCATTCAGCTATTAATGCAGCTCAATCATTATTCCTCTGTCTAATTTTTTCATTACTGAATCCACATTATCTCATTTAAAATCAGAATTTATTCAGAAGAAAATTCAGCAATCATATACCTTACACATCATACCTGAATAAGTGCATTAGTTGAGCCAACTTTTCTTTAACTGTAACGTTTCAGAATCTGGATGATCTTCATATTAACCTAGCATCTTTTCTGTAACTGTATTCATTTACTAAATCATTCTCGACTTTGATTATGTTGTCAATTAATCTGCCACTGAACTTTTTAGTTTTTTACTTGTAAGCCTATTCAGTCTAAATCTCATGTAATCTCTCTTTGAAATACCTTGTTGAAAAAGGGGGTAAGGTTGTAACACCTTTGATTTACCTCGTATATACTCATGCATATAATTTAACACTCATCAATATATAATATTATCACAATTATATAATTTGCTTCAAGCAACTTAGCATACACATTCATAATACAGAGACTTCCTGATCATCTTATGCAAACTAGTGCACTTATACATGCATTCATGAATCTCAAATAACATTACTCAGAACATTCACTTAACTTCTCTAGTTATACATATAGCATCATACAAATGCCAATTTAACATGAACGCTCATCTCAATATAAACTTTCCTTTCATCTTATCTCATCTTTCATATTTCCCAAACAGTTCTTATTCACAATTTATTTATTTTCACATAAACATCATGAACTATTATTCTTACCTTTTATGAGCCTCAACTCATCATAAACATACCGTCTGTACTATCAAACTTAGCTCGATTGGAGTGCACATCTATCTAACAAAACATTTTGCATCTGGGTCGGGACTCGTCACACTATCATAGTTTAATATGGAATGTATAGCTAGACTCATACTCATGCTAGGTAGTTTGAGAACAGACTAAACTCTTGCTCTGATACCAATAAATGTAACACCCCTTACCTGAGACCGTCGCCGGAGTCGAGCACGAGGCGTTACTAGACTTATCTTACTAATTCGGGGGATAAAAATTTACTTTTAAAATTAATTCGCTCACATTCATCCAATATATCCCTAAAAAGGGCTATCAAGGCCCTAAAACATGCAATTGAAATAGTTCGAGACCAAACCGGGAACATTAAAATTTTTCCAATTACTTACACAAATCAAAACAATTTATTTCACTATTCATAATAAAATTAACCACCTGTATAATAGTCACAAAGTTAATTATAAATCAAGATACAAAACTCAAAATTTAAATCTGTAAATTTTTCCTAAAACTAGACTCATATATCTTTTTACCATAATTTTTCTAGAATTTTTGGTTTGGCCAATTAGTATATTTTATTCATTAAAGTTTCCCATATTTCGCAGTCTAACAGACCTGACCTCTCTTCACTAAAAATTGATTATCTCATTTTACAGAATTTAGATAATGTTTTTATTTGTTTCGAATGAAAAAAGACTCACTAAGGAATCTACACATATAAATTATACATCACAATTCTTTTTGTACAATTTTTAGTGAAATTCTAAAATCGGAACAGGGGATTACGAAGTCACTCTGAACCAGTCTCGTAAGAGTTTAAATATCTCAAAATACAGACTTCTTTTGCTTACTTTGTTTCTTTCCTATGAAAATAGACTCAATAAGCTTTAATTCTATGTCTTATTCACCATTCAATTCCATTTCTAAAATTTTTAGTGATTTTTCAAAATCACGTCACTACTACTGTCCTAAAACTATTTCATAACCAACTTTTACTCTTTCATAATTTCGTTGCATTAAACCTCATTTAGGCATACATAACATCAAGACATGTTCTTATTTAGCCGTATCATAAGGACATACACACAAAATGGCCAAGTCCCTATACGTGCCATAACTAAAAACATTTCACTGAAAATACCCAATTGGTAACTTGATAGTCGAAAGTGTGAAGCGATCTCCGACGAGCTCCAACCCGAGCTTGTTTGATAAAACTCTGGAATAGAGGAAAGGAAAGAGGTAAGCTTATAAAGTTTAGTAAGTTCACATGTAAAATAATAGGCATTAGTAATGAATTTAGCTTATTATTAAGCTTTCATAATTTGCATAAATAATGTTAAGTTCTTACTTTCCCATCTTACTCATTGGTGACCTTACCAAAGGCTCGGAATAATAAAAAAATACATTACTTAATAGCTTGCTTATGTACCTGCAACATCTCACTTAACACATTAATACTCTCTCATAATATATATAAGCGTCATAAGTATAATTGAAAACTTATCACTTACTTAATACTTGAATATACTCATTAAAATGCTTTTAATATCATCAACTTATAACCTTAATATTAATAAGCCTTATGTACTTACCTGTGCTCTTTCCTCATGATTTTACCTTGTCATCTCTTTGACTTACTCTTTGGATTACTCAAGTACCTTTCCTTTTGAAATTTACCATTGCCATGTCTTGACATGGTCTTACGTGGTATCCTTACCTTATGTACTCACCAATGCCATGCCTTGGCATGGTCTTACATGGATCCTTGCCGTATATACTCACCAATGCCATGCCTTGACATGGTCTTACATGGGATCCTTGCCTTATAGTAACTTACCAATGTCATTTCTTGACATGGTCTTACATGATTTCCTTGCTTTGTAAAACTTACCAATGCCATGCCTTGGCATGGTCTTACATGGGATCTTTGCCTTATAGTAACTTATCAATGCCATGTCTTGACATGGTCTTACATGATTTCCTTGCCTTGTAAAATTCACCAATGCCATGCCTTGGCATGGTCTTACTTGGTATCCTTATCTTATGTTGCCATGAGTCAACCATGGTCTTTTTCCGTCAATTCTTCCTTAATTGCCATGTTATAAACATTGACTTTGAAATATTAATGTCTTGGAAATTCATAGCTAAAACATTCTTGTTCAAAATTCTCAAGGTCAGTCACATAACTCAATAATAATAATAGCAACAATTTCATAATAATAAAATGCTACTCAACTTACATACTTACATTCTTAATCTCATCATATCCTCAATTTATCTTACTTTCCTCAAATTATGCTATTCGATACTTTCTTGATCTTATACAAAGCCACATTACCACTATGGTCTAATATGTAAACTTATTCGAATTCTCACTTTTAATGTCGAATCATTATCGAACATTTCTCAATTATTATCATTATGTTAAAAAATCTATACTAAAACATTTATAACTAATATATCAATTTAGCATTCAAACACGCTTAATTAAATGCTTATTAAACACATGAACTTACCTCGATACCAATACGACCATTTTGACCAACTTTCTCGATTTTCGATTTTTCTCCCGTTCTAGGTCTAAATCTCATTTTTCGGGATCTAAAACATCATATTTCACTTATTTAATCAATGTACTAATCATTTCGAACCTAAAACATATTTTTAAAAATTTATATTTTTCCCTTAAACTTTTGCATATTTACACTTTTGCCCCAAAGCTTGGAAATAATTTTTTTTATTCAATTCTTTGCATTTTAGGCCTAACTAAACCATTTCATAAATATGGCAGCCCAAGATTCTCATTAAAACTCACACTTATGGCCAATTTTATAACTTTTACGATTTAGTGCTTTCAAATGTTTTCGTCGAAAATCGCTCGGCAAAAACCGTTTCTCTAACCATAAACATGCATAATCTACCATAATTTATAAATATGACAATTATTCAACATGTTCCAATTTTTGAAATCAAACCCTAGCTCAAATAAATGGTAGAAATACAGAAATCATGTTACCGGGATTTCAAAAACGTAAAAATCATTAAAAACAGGTTTAGAATGGACTTACAATCGAGCTTGGAAGCTTGAAAAACCCTAGCCATGGTTTCTCCATGCTATATTCGGCCTTGAGGAAGAAGATGAGCAAATTTTTGCATCATTTTCCCCTTTTAATTCTTTTAAATTACTAAATGACCAAAATGCCCTTAAAGACTTTCCTTTCAAATTTGTCTTATTCATGCCCATTTTTGTCCAAAAATTTAACTAATGGTATAATTAATATTTAAGGACCTTCAATTTAAAATTTCATAACAATTGGACACTTCTAACATATGGAACTCAACTTTTGAACTATTTACAATTTAGTCTTTTTGACTAAATTGAGTGCCCAAACGTCGAAATTTTCAAATGAAATTTTCACGAAATCTTTTCGTGAAACCTTAGATCATAAAAATGTAATAAAAATAATGTTTTCCTTATCGAATTTGTGGCCTCGAAACCACTATTCCGACTAGGCCCAAAATCGAGATGTTACATGAGACTTGGCATCAACATCATATGAGATCCCATGTAAGACCATATCTGGGATATGGCTTCGACATCAGCTTGAGATCCCATGTAAGACCATATTTGGGATATGGCTTTGGCATCTTATCAAGAGAATGGTATTACGGGTATCCTTCAATATTCTAAGTACATTAAAGGCAAAAATATTCAAGTTGATTAAGTTAATGTGAAAGGCTAAAGCTTGTGACAAGTGTTACAGGTACTCTCAAATAAGTTACAAGAACATGATAATGTCAGCTATGAGATTGATTAGTTCATGAGAATGAGTAAGGTGTGAAATTGAGTTAATCTCGAGATATGTAAGTCATGAGTACAAGTAAGCTATGAGAATTAGAAAGTTACGAGCATAAGTAAAAAGTTAAATAAAGTTTCCAATTTATCTTTGATGGAATGATGTTTCACTGTTTATGTTGCTATTTTTATTTCACGCAACTTACTAAGCATTTTATGCTTACTCCCTTCATTTCCCTTTTTTATGTAAGCTTGTCGAAATAGCTCGGGGATCTTTAAAAGTTGGACCTCGAAGTCACACTATCAAGTCATCTATTTTGGTATAGTTATATTAGTCATTTTGAATATGGCATGTATAGGTATTTAGTCATTTTGTTACATGACTCATTCTAGTTAGCCAAATGTGTTGGCTATTTATACTTATAAGTTTCATTGTGTAAATGGCTTTTGGAATTGGCCTAAAACTACCCAAGTTGCTTAGTGAAATGAGAATGAATTTCATGGAAATTGTGCAAGTTTGCTTAGTGGTTTATGCATGCATTTTGAATATGGATTGGTTGAAGTATGAATACCTATTAGAGGAGTATTGGTGCTATGATATGATGTATTAAGATTGGGTCATGATTGAGTGTGTTTCAGAGTGGCTCAGGGCTTGGTAAATAGCCCTATATCGCCCACACAGGTAGACACACGGGCGTGTGTCTAGGTCATATGAGACACACGGGTCGCACACGGGCGTGTGGCTCGACCGTGTGCCCCTTGCACCTTACATAGATAGAATTAAATGCTCATCAGTGTTCTACACAGGCATGAGACACGGCAATGTGTCTCAACCATGTGGAGGAAACGGTCAGCACATGGGCGTGTGCCACGACCGTGTGACTACTTATGTCAGAAATAGAATACCTAGGTTTTTAGACACGAGCCACGACACGGGCGTGTCAAGGCTTTATGAGGACACGCGTTAGGCACACAGGCGTGCGCCAGGCCATGTGAAACCCCTGTAGGTTCGATGTTTGAAATTAAATCCACATGAGCAAGTGGCACGGGCGTGTCCCTAGCGTGCCTAAGCCATCTAAGGTACACGGGCCATCAACACGACCATGTTTAGAGGTCACACGGGCGTGTTGCCCTTCTACACAGGCGTGTGTCCTGTTTTTGCTAGTTTTTGAGGAAATTTTCTTAAGTGCCTGAAATGGTCCCGAGTTATCTTCGGACCATGATTTAGAGTTCGTAGGCCCATAAGAAGGCTTGTAGGATAATGTTTGAAAATGTTTTATTTGGGACACATCTCTAGGAGTTTAAGTTGAATGTTTGCATGAGATTTAGGATGGTAATGCCTCATACCCTACTCTAGCATTGGTTACGTAAGGGGTGTTACAAATGGGCTATTACAACTCTCTCCCTAGGAAATTTCGTCCTCGAAATGATTACTTGAGAATAGTTTCAGATATTATAATTTCATCGATTCCTTGGTTTCCTAGGTAGCCTTCTGAATACCATGTCGATGCCACAAGAGTTTCACTAACGGTACTCATTTATTCTGAAGTTCTTTGACTTCCTTAGCAAAAATTTTCACTGGTTTTTCAGAATACGTCAAATCTGGCTTTAATTCAATTTCACTATGTGGAATCACATATGAAGGATCAGGTCTGTACCGTCTCAGCATTGAAACGTGGAACATGTTATGAATTTTCTTAAGTTCAGGTGGTAAAGCTAATCTATAAGCTACATGATTGATTCTTTCAATAATCACATACGATTCGATGAGTCTCAGACTTACCTTTCCTTTTCTGCCAAATGGTAGTACTTTTTTCAATAGAGAAACTTCTAAAAATACTCGATTGCAAATAGGAAATTCTATATCTTTTCTTTTTAAATCCGTGTACAAATTCAAACGATCATATGCAACTTTCAAACAATCTTGAATAATCCTAACCTTGTCTTCAGTTTCTTGAATCAAATCAATTCCCACCATCTTGGATTCGTTTAATTCAGACTAATAAAACAGTGTTTTACACTTCCTTCCATATAAAGCTTCAAATGGTGCCATTTTAATACTAGATTGATAACTGTTATTATAAGCGAACTCAGCTAATGGTAGATATTTTTCCCAGCTACCCTCAAACTCAAGTACACAACATCGTAGCATGTCTTTCAGAATCTATATTACTTGTTCTGATTGCTCGTCCGTTTGAGGATGAAACTTTGTACTGAAATTGAGTTTAGTGCCCAAAGCCTCGTGAAGTTTACTCCAAAATCTCGATGTAAACCTCAGAGCACGATCAGAAATAATAAATGTCGGAACTCCGTGTAATCTTACAATCTCTAACACTTATAATTCTGCTAACCTCTCAAATGAGTAATATGTTCTGACTAGAAAAATGCGTGCCAACTTAGTCAGCCTATCAACAATTACCCATATTGAATCTTTCTGTCTTGGAGTTATAGGCAAACCGGATAAGAAATCCATCATGACTCGCTCCCACTTTCACTCAGGAATCATAACAAGCTGTAATAACCCCCACAATACCTAATGCTCTGCTTTTACCTGCTGACAAATAAAAAATTTAGCTAAGAATTCTCAAATCTCACGTTTCATACCCGACCACCAGTACATCTGTTTCAAATAACAAAACATCTTCGTGCAACAAGGATGAATGAAATATGTACTACTATGAGCCACTGATAGAATATCACATTTCAAATTTAAATTGTTCGGAACACAAATTCTATCGTGATAATAAAATGTGCCATCATCACCAATACTGTATTCAGTAATTAAATTATCCTGAACCAAATTTCATTTTCTAATCATCTTCGGATCGTCATTTTGTAACTCCTAAATTCGTTGTAGAAACAAGGGTTTAGTCCTCAACTCTGTCAGTACAGAACCATCGTCATTTAGAGCTAAATAAGCGTTTAATGCCTGAAGTGCAAGCAATGATGATTTTCAACTAAGTGCATCCGTAACCATATTCCTTTCGTGGATGATAATCAATAACTAGATCTTAATCTTTTAGAAGCTTTAACCAAATTCGTTGTCTCAGATTCAGTTCCTTCTGTGTCATTAAATACTTTAAACTTTTGTGATCAGTATACACATGACATTTCTCACTAGATAAATAATGCCTCTATATCTTCAAAGCAAAAACAATCACAGCCAACTCGTGATCGTGAGTAGGGTAATTTCTTTTATGCGGTTTTAACTATCGAGAAGTATAAGCTACTACTTTCCATGACTGCATTAACACGCAACCCAAACCATTGAGAGATGCATCACTATAAACAACATATGCCATCCTAGATTCAGGCTAAGTCAATATTGGATCTTCGGTTAACATGTTTTTCAACTGATCAAAACTCTGTTGACACTTATCAGACAAAAAAAATTTGACATTTTTCTATAGTAACTTGGTCATAGGTGAAGCAATGATCAAGAAGTTTTTAACAAATCGCCGATAGTATCTAGCTAATCCCAAGTAACTTCGAACTTCAGAAACATTATTCCAAATTTTCCAATCAACAATCGCAGATGCTTTATTTAGATCAACCCTAATTTCATTAGTAGATATAACATGTCCCAGAAAATCAACTTCCTATAGCCAGAATTCACAGTTATTGAATTTCGCATATAATTATTTTTTACGCTAAGTTTAAATCACCACTCTTAAATGTTTGGCATGATCTGACTCGTTCAGTGAATAAATCAGGATGTCATCAATGAATACCATAACAAATCAATCTAAATATGGTTGAAATACCCAATTCATCAAGTCCATGAATGCCATAGGAGCATTAGTCAAACCAAATGCAATCACCAAGAATTCATAGTGACCATATCTACTTTTGAATGCAGTTTTCAATAAATTATGCTCTTTATCTCACAGTTAATAATATCTAAATCTCAAGTCGATCTTTGAAAACACTGTAGCTCCTTTTAACTAATCGAAAAAATCATCAATACGAGGTAACGAGTATTTATTCTTAATTGTGGCTCTATTCAGTTGTCGATAATATATACATAGTCTCAATGACCCATCTTTCTTCTTCACAAAAAAAATTGGAACACCCAAGGTGATACACTTAATCGAATAAATATGTGATCTAGCAACTCTTTCAATTCTGCAGGGGCCATCCTGTATGGCGTTATCGAAATTGGAGTTGTTCTAGGCACAAGTCCAAGTACAAATTCTACTTCTCGAGTCGGTGGCAACCTAGGCAGTTTTTTAGGAAAAACATCAACATATTCTTTGACTATTTTCATTTATTCAATTTTTGATTCAACCACTTTAGAATCAAGAACGTAGGCTAAATAAGCTTTACATCCCTTTTTAATCAATTTTTGAGCTGATAGTGCTGAAACTACATTTGTAATACAATCAACCCTATTTGCCCTAACACAAATAAGTTCACCATTCAGACACTTCAAACTAACTTGTTTCCTTTAGCAACTTACTATTGAATCATGCTCGGACAACCAATCCACTCCCAAAATGAGATCAAAGTCATCAAAATGTAACAACATCAAACTAGTGGGAAAATCATAAACCCTAACTTTCAGTGGACACGATTTATGGAACTAATTAACTAAAATCCACTGATCCAGTGGATTCATTACTTTGATAGTATATTCAGTGGACACAACAGGCAAATTCTTTTTGTCTATTAATGCAGTGCATATATACGTATAAGTTGTTCCAAGATTAATCAATGCATATACATTAATATTAAAGAGAGAAAAAGTACCAGCAATAACATTTGAGGCAGTAGCTCCCTCACGAGCTCTAATTGCATAGGCTCTAGCTGGTGTTCTTACTTCAAATCGTTCATTCATATCACTATTCTTCCTTCAAACAAAAGTAATATTTCTACCGTTTCTAAATTGTCTACTTCTCTGTAAGGTTGCTTCAGGCTTATTTATTTGACTGCCAAAATCATTTTGCCTATTTAGACAATTGCGGAGGATCAGCAGATCCACAATGGAAACAAGCTCCCAACTTTGATCGACACTCACCAAAATGCCTTTTGTTACAATCATCACAAACAGGAACTGTTCTCTCAACATTTCTTACACTTTCGACACTAGCTGCTGGAGAATTAACAAACTTAAAATTGCTTTACCTTGGTTTATCTTTGCCAATGAACTCTGAAGGGGCAGTCGATCAACTTGTGTCATTTCTAAATTTCTTTGATGGAGACGTTTGAGCAGACATAAACGACCCTCTTTTGTTAAAATCTCAAAATTTCAAATCTGACTGTCATTTACTCTTGCAAATTTCTTCAATTTTCTGGGCTCATTTAGAAAGTTCTACAAATTCCCAAAACTTTAATGCTACTATAGACATACATATATCATCATTCAACCTGTCTTCAAATCTAATACACATTTCTTCTTCATTTGACACTATATTACGAGCATACTTGCTTCAGAATAACATACTTTAAGAAATTCTTTCTTTTTCTTGTCAATAAACAACCGACTAACATACTTCTTCTTGAATTCAATCTAAAAGAAATCCCAATTAATGTGATCATTTGATGTCATCGTGCTCAAAGTGTTCCACAATAAGTACACTTCATCTTTTAACAACGACACAACACATCTCAAATAAATTTCAGGAGTGTACATCTGTAACACCCCCAAACCCGGCCTGGATGTTATGATTGAATTTGGCAGTGTCACATTGGAGTGTCTTTTGAAAACTTGATCTTGTTGGCTAAATCTCGTTTAAAGGTTAAAGCCCCTTTGTTAATTCTTAGTCATTTGTTAACCAATTTAAAATGTTATTACTTTTAAAACATGGTTTGTTGCGAAAGCTTAAAAATTTGTGTTGCGGAGATGTAATGTGTTGAAAACAATTAATATTTTGGAAAACCACGTCCTACTTCTAGCAGATATAAATTGTGATAACTAAAAACCCAAGTTAAAGCCAGAATTTTATAGGGAGGCCTTATTACAAAAATAAATAAACCCAAATTGAAATTATTGTAAATCAAAGTCGAATTTGAAAACGGATGCAGTTGTGTGGCCACCCTCGAGTCCCTCGCAGCACCAATCCACCTAACGCTGGGGATTACCTGTACAATTAAAAGTGGGGTGAGTTTACGAAAACTCAGTGTGTAATCCCTTAAAATAAAAATAGTCAGTCAAAAAAATAGAATACAGAAACAGTCTGGGCCTGAGCCCATTATAGCAGACAATATCAGATGGGCCTTAGCCCGTTATAGTAGCAGAATCAAAAGCAGAACATATGTGGGCCTAAGCCCAATACAGTAGCAGTTGGCCTCAGCCCATAACAGAAACAGAATCAGAATGCAGTATGTATGATGCATGATACAAGTTATCCCATCTAACCCTACACTTGCCTCCGTCCAACCTTGCACTCCTGTGGGAAATTAAATCGACCCACCCATTCCTACACTCCCAATGTAGCACTGGTTGTGGCACTAACCAATATCACAGCAAGGCTGCTAGAAAACAGAATCACAGCTTAGCTGCTAGTAATTAGAATCGCAGCATAGCTGCCAGTAAGATAAGTTGCGTAAAAGCCATCAATAGCGGCAAAAAGCCTTGAAAATGGCACAAAGCCTTTAGTAATGGCACGGGCTTTTAGTAATATGGATGGCACTAAGCCATCGATAATATGCTTGGCACAAAGCCATCGGTAAAATGGACAGCACTAACCATCAATAATATGCGTGGCACAAAGCCATCAGTAAAATGGACAGCACTAAGCCATCAATAATATGCGTGGCACAAAGCCATCGGTAAAATGGATAGCACTAAGCCATCAATAATATGTGTGGCACCAAGCCATCAGTAGTATGTACGAATGTACTGCTTAAAGGCTTCGGTGGATCCATAGTCGCCTCGCGCAACCCGTGCAACCCTAATAGATCAGTACGAATATATGACTTAAAGCCTTTGGTGGGTCCACAGTCGTCTCGTACGACCTGTGCGACCCTAATAGATCAGTACTTCCTCCATAACAATAACTCAACCCATGCAGCATGTCGTGCATGGATGCAAAACACATAATCACCACGTAACATACTCAATCAATCAAACATCATATAAGGGTATACCAGTCATTCCACCCTATAGGGGTATTACGATCATTTTACCCTGAGGGGTAATTCGGTCATTTTACCCTCCAGGGGTAATTTAGTCATTCTGCCCTACAAGGGTATTACGGTCGTTCTGCCCTACAAGGGTACTACGATCATTCTGGCCTATAAGGGCATTACGATCATTCTACCCTATAAGGGAATTACGGTCATTCTACCCTATAAAGGTATTACGGTTATTCTGCCTTATAAGGGTATTACGGTCATTCTGCCTTATAAGCATATTACGATCATTATACCTATTTGGGGTCATGGTATAGTTAACGACTTCTCTGAAGGTTTACTGTCGCCTGGAGCGACTTAGATAACCTAAATGGTCATTACGGCGTAAATGGGCCCAAGGCCCAATACTCGGCCCAAATGGGCCCACATGCTCGTGTGGCTTGTTTAGCCCAAATTCAATCACGGCTATGCGAACTACGTAGCACAGTCCAGTATTTGACTCTTGCCGTGGATCTCGTTCATATGGGCCCACAAGCCTATTATGCCCACACGACCTACTATGGCCCAACGAGGCCCAGAACGGCCTAAGCCATGTGTGCAACATGACAAGTCCAACTAATTCCCTCTTAATAGTGAGCTTCACCCATACGAGCCCACGGCCCCATTATGGCCTAAGCCCATGAATTTGTTCATGGCAACCCTTTCCGTCACCCACT
This sequence comes from Gossypium stocksii, assembly GCA_020496765.1. Lineage (NCBI taxonomy): Eukaryota > Viridiplantae > Streptophyta > Magnoliopsida > Malvales > Malvaceae > Gossypium > Gossypium stocksii. The sequence goes on from CM035625.1 coordinate 35,811,940, forward strand.
CACGTTTCGTGGGCTCGGTTTACCGTACCAGTGATCGCACGCTCTAAGCCTTTCCTTTCGGCTTTTTGACTTCTCGGTTTTTCAGTATTTCGGCATTTGCTGACCTATGGTCAAATCAATGTGTGTGGATTCACACACTTTTTCGGCTTTTTAGCTGATTAGCAAGTATGATATACTATTACACACCTGATTACGTAGAGTACTAAAAATCCACGAGTGCCAAAACCTATATTCAATCATAACATGCAGTTAATTTCCTATCAAAAGAGTTAGAAGAACTTTAACCAAACACTTTTCCGAAAGATTGACTACCACTTGCCTTGACTAGATCGATCGATTGTGATTTACTTACTTGATCCAAAGTTTGGTGCAACCACTCTTCCGCACCCTGGTGGAAAGTCCCGAACTGCTGACACCTTACGCCGCTTAAACTTGGGGCAAGGGCTACGAGCTCATTCTCAGCTGGCACTACTACCATCACTTTGTTACTAGAAGCCTCTTCCCCCATCGAAAGTTCTAGAACTCAAAAGAGCATACACATAGGAGAAAAGAGAAGAATCGGTAATAAGGAACCGAACCATTTGGCTTAAATAGTAAAAGAGTGAACAGAATTGAGCCGAGAGACTTACCGATTAACAAAGATTACTTGCCAAATCGAAAAAAGAAATGGAGAAAGTATAGGATGTAGGAACAGAGAATCCCTTAAACCAAGGCTAAATCGAAAGGGGTTTGAGAGGGGATAAAAAGAAGTATTCGACTAAATCTTTAGAATTGGAAAGGACTATCGAAAGCAGTAGAAGTAGGGAATAGAGGGGAAGAGAAATAGAAATTCCATCAGTTAAGAAGAGTAATTAAGAGAACAAATTCAGTCCAGTCGCAAAAAGAAAAAGAAAAGAATAATTGACCCAAAAGGAGAACTATTTGAGAGAAGAAATCGGCTTATACCAAAAAGAAACAAAGAACAATTTTCTGAAAAAGAAATGCAATATTCGGCCACTACAATCTAAAGAATAAAAACCAAAATGCTAAAAATAAATAGGAAAGTAAATTTGGCAATCCACAACCCCAAAAGAACTCCCCAATTTCGTTTAGCCTTCCACACACTAAACACCTTCCCTAACATCCCTACACAACCAAACCACTAAGTGCCAGAGTTCAAACCCGGCAAGACTTTTCTCCCTATTCGAACTTGCTTGGTTTTCTCCTTAATTTCCTCTTATCCATCTCTTTAAATTCGACTAACAACAAACTCATTCAAATCTATTCAAACCCTTGATGTTTCGGTCAAACATAACTCCTCCTATGGCCACTAGCAAAATTAATCTCCATTTGTACAAGCAGGGATTCAAACCTCAGACCTCATGCACCACTCCTCATGCCACTTTACCATCAAGCCAATAGGCTCCTTGTGTCATAACTTATCCTCAATATTTTATAAAGCTTACATGCCAATGTCCAAGTTTATTCAAGGAAAAACCAAAAATTCTACACATGCCAAGACTTGAACCTCAAACCTTACAGTTACACATCATGCCACCTTGCCACTAGACCACAAGCTCTCTTTGTGTCATATTTTATCCTCCATTAATTATAAGGCCTACTTCCAAGAACCCAAGGTTTTATTCACCTAAACCAAAAATTTTACTAAAGCTCAGGTTTGAACCCAGCACTTCTCTAACACTCCCAAACACACTCAAACCTCTTAGCCATCACACCAACATACAATTCAGTGTACATAGGCCCAAGGCCCATTACGTAGCCCAAGTGGGGCCCACGTGCTCTTATGGCCCGCTAAGCCAGATTTAACCATAGCCATGTGTACGACACAACCAGTCCATTAATTCTCGTAAATTCAATGACAAACACCTGTGTGGGGCGCACAAGCCCATTGGCCCCACACGACCTATTTCAGTCCAAAACTTTTAGGCCCAATTTCAGGGCGTTACAACATCATTCCACGAAGACTCTCATATTCATTAATCAGTACTTGGCTTTTGCAGGATCATCATAAACCTTACCTCTAAATTCTTCTTCTTCATATTTTTTGATTTTGTTTACGGATACTCAAGTAATTGTCACAGGTACAGGATTTTGAGGACCCATAGGTGCTGAAGGAGGCTCAGTAAGGGGTGAAGGTGGCGGAGTTGCAAGATTTGTTTGCTTAAATTCATTGAACCACTGGTTCATCATCTCGCGAAACATATTTCTCATTTCATTACCAAAGGACTATGAAATCGACGCACTATTACTTAATTCAGGATTAGAAGTTTGAACATTACTTTTAGCTTTGTTAACTATAGTCCGGTTTGACTCAGCCGACATCTTGAATCAATAATAAAATACAATCTTAGAATGAATCAAAAGCATCACACTATCACAGGGTATATGTGGTGTGTATTTACTAAAATCTTCTCTAGTACGTTGTCTTAGAATAGACTAAATCGTAGCTATGATACCACTAAATAAACACCCCAAACCCATCTCCGTCATTAGATTAGGGTTTCAGAGTATTACCAAGTAATTCCAAACAATTCATATCAAAATTTGTCATTCATTGTTAATTAAAAAAACTCATTAAGAACCTATCAAAAATATGCAATTTGGGCCTTAAATCGGGCCTTCGAGGCCCTAAAAATAGTTTAGAAATAATTTGTGACTAATTTGAAATAAATCTAAGGTTTTAAGAAAAAGTTGCAAAAAATGAAAAAAAGGGTCACACGACCGTGTGGCCAGGCCGTTTGACATAGCCCAAGCTGTGTAACAATCGAACAAGGGACACACAGTTATGTCTCAGACCATGTCCTCCCCCGTGTAACTCACTGAGTAGGGTCACACGACCTTGTGCTAGACCATGTGTGTCACACAACCGTGTGCACTAAATTTGACCAAAAAATCATGTCATTTTAAGACTAAACCATGCCTATTCCACCACCCCAATTATGCACACATTCAATGGACCAAGGCACTACTCCAACACACCTAAATATAACAAATCAATCAATCCATTCTACCAATATGCCATTCAAAGGGGCCACATATATATACTAAACATTTAGTCTAAAAAATGCTCAAAAGATATCATTTATATGACTTAAACAAATAAGCATTGCACTATGATTAAGACCACTTCATTCAACAACTAAACCTCATTGTGTTCATATAGGCATTATACATGTATACTTGTTCCATCAATACAAAACATACCCTAAGCAAAACACACATCTCATTCATAAACTACATTATCAAAATTTCAAAACCACATATTTATCTATATATACATGCCACTAACCAAAAGATATAAAAGCTACCAACACATATGGATAGTGTGAACCAGTTGGTTGATCCTTCCAAAGAGTTAGCAATGATTAGCTACAAACAATCCATAAAAACTCGTAAGCTTACATAGCTTAGTAAGGACATAGTATAACATGCAATCTATATAAAATTAGACATGATTCACATATTATTTGATTACTAAAATTTCAAGAATACAAATGATGAGATTATGTAATGATATAATGTTCTCAAATATACTAGAATAAAATCAGGAGCATGAATATGCCTTCAAGAGTACTGAAGTACTAATAGGGGCACGTATGTGCATTCAGGGGTACCGAAGTACAAATAGGGACACATATGTGCATTCAACTGTACCGAAGTACAAATAAGGGCACGTATGTGCATTCAAACAATAATTAGCAACAATCATATAAACCAAAGAACAATAATATAATATTGCAAGTAGAATTTCATTTACGTATTGAAGTACTATGTATTTACCTATGATTTAATTCTCGGTCGACACATAGGGACTAATCCGCTATTTTTACTTTTCCTCAAATATTGTCTTTTATATTCAAGTCTTCATATGCACAAGGAAAGATGAAGTCGAAGCTTGGAGCTCCCTTCATTGGTGTTTCAGCATCAACATGAAGAATTGAAGAAGAAAATGTTTTCTTTCATAATTATTTTGTTTTAATTTTAAGGTTATTATAAATTTGCCATTAAAAATACATGTTGTTTTATCATTTTCTTTACATAATGTTGTCCAACATTAATAACTAGGGACTAATTGCTACATAGGTCCTTTATTTAGTAATTAAGTTATTTAATCACTTAAATGCAATAATCACTAAGTTATACATATTTTTCAATTTAGTCATTTTTCTTAAATTAACTATCTAAACATTAAAATCTCTTAACCAAATTTTAATATGACTCTAACGACTCCATAAAGATTACATAAATAATATTTATGAGTTGACACAATGGAAATTTATGGTCTCAAAACCACTATTTCATCACCTTTAAAAAATAGGTTGTTACAACTAGACTCAAATGGAAATATTTTATAAAGGGTTGAATGCACATACGAGGATGGTAGTTGATGCATCTGCCAATGGTACATTGTTGGATAAATTGTACAACAAAGCATATGAGATTTTGGAAAAGATTGCCAATAATGACTATCAGTACCCTACCACAAGAGTTGAGTCATACAAGAGAGCTGCTGGTACCATGGAGCTCGACACAACTACTTCATTGAAAACCCATGTATTTTCTTTAGCTAACATGACCCAAACAATGAAACATCCAACTATAGTCTAGGAGATGAAATCAATCAAGCTGTCATGTGTATACTATGGCAAAGATCATGTGTTTGATGAATACCCATCAAACCTAGCATCGGTATATTGCATGAGTAATTTTTAATGGAAATAATAATCCCTATTCCACACTTATAATTCAGGGTGGAAGAAGTGTCCGAATTTTAGCTAGAATAATCAGGGTGCGGGGAGTTCACACAATGTTGCAAGATAAAATATCCATAATGCACCGCCCGGTTATAATCATTCTGTGCCAAGGCAAAATGCTCAACAAGGTCAGGTATCATCTTCATCTTCTAATTCAATTGAATCTTTGTTAAAGGAATATATGGCCAAAAATGATGCTGTGATTTAAAGTCAGCCTACGTCTCTTCGAGCTTTTGAAAATCAAGTGGGGCAAATAGTGAACGCTCTAAATTCAAGGCCATAAGGAGCATTTCCAAGTGATACGAAAAATTTGAAAACACAAGGGAAGGAGCAGTGCAAGGCCATCACTTTTAGAAGTGGGACTCAGTTGGATGATGTTCTTCAAGATGCTACTGTAAAAGAAGATAAATCCAGCCGTAATCAGGAAAGGATCTCAGAACCTACTAAATGGTAGACAACATTTGAAAAGGGTACATAAAGAAATGTTGTGACAAAATCAAATAATGTTGCCAACAGGAATGCCACAACAAAACAACATCAGCAACCTAAAGGATGACCACTTTTACCTTTTCCTTAGAAATTTCTCAATTATAAGTAGGATATTCAGTCTAAAAGGTTTTTGGAGGTCTTGAAGTAACTCCATATCAACATACCACTAGTAGAAGCTTTGGAGAAAATGCCCAATTACATGAAATTTATGAAAGATGTATTGTTAAAGAAGCACAAATTGGGAGAATTTGAGACTGTTGCTTTTACTGAAGGGTGCACAATAATGTTGATGAGTAAATTACCTCCAAAGTTGAAGGATCTAGAGAGTTTCACTATCCTATGTTCAATTGGAAATCATTATGTTGGTAAGACGTTATGTGACTTAGGAGCAAGTACAAATCTAATGCTTATGTCTATTTACATGAAGCTAGGAATTGGGAAAGCAAGACCTACTATGGTGACTTTGCAATTAGCTGACCAATCATATGCCCATCTGGAAGGTAAAATTGAGGATGTACTGGTAAGAGTGGATAAATTTATCTTTGTTGTTGATTTCCTTATTTTAAAATTTGAAGTTGATAAATATGTGCCAATTATCCTTGGAAGACCTTTTCTTACAACGAGCAGAACTCTAATTGTCATATAGAATGGTGAACTAACCATGAGGGTAAATGGTCTACAGGTTACTTTTAATGTTTTTGATGCTTTGAAATGTGTAGATGAACATGAAGAATGCCACGCCATTTGTTTGATAGAAATGGCAGTGGAGGAAGAATTTAATAGACTTTGTCATAGTGATTATGATAATAACGTAGACTCATTAGAAAGGATTGATGAAGTGTGTTTCAAAGAACTCAGTGAATTAATAGAGGCCAAACAAATATTGGAGAGGCTAGTGAAAACATTTGACTCGTTGAATTTATCGAGTCATTCATTTAAACCTCCCAGACCTTCTATAGAAGAACCTCCTACATTGGAGTTGAAACCTTTGTCGCAACATTTAAAATATGAATACTTGGGAGATAACAGCACCTTGTCGGTTGTGATTTTTGCGGAATTGGCATCCAAACATGATGTCAAGTTATTGGAAGTCCTGCGACGATTAAAGAAAAAGGATTGCCACAACAAGTTTATTGAGTAGTAGAGAAGATTGAATCTGATAATGAAAGAAGTTTTTAAGAAAGAGATTATCAAGTGGCTTGATACTGGCATTATTTACCCAATCTCAAACAGCTTATGGATAAGCCTTGAATAATGTGTCCGTAAGAAAGGAGGTGTCACAATGGTTAGTAATGACAATAATGAGCTCATACCAACTCACACGATCATAAGATAAAGAGTGTACATGGATTATAAGCTTAACAATGAAACTAGGAAGGATGTAACACCCCAAAATTGGGCCTGGAAGAATGGGCCGTGTGGGCCCAATGGGCTTGTGAGCCCACACGAGTTGTCTTTAGACTTACAGGAATTAGTGGATCGGCTGTGTCGTATACGTGGCTATAGGAAAATCTGGCTTAGCGGGCCATACGAGCACGTGGGCCCCACTTGGGTTACGTAATGGGCCCTGGGCTCATATTCACTGAATGGCGTGCTGATGTGATGGCTAAGAGGCTTGGGGAATGTTGGAGAAGTCCTGGGTTCACACCTGGGCCTTTGCAAAAATTTATGTTTTTCTCTTATGGTAGCCTTGACAATAGTGGGTAGGCTTTAAGAATATTTTTGGTGAAAGCATGACACAAAAAGGAGTGTGGTGTAGTGGCAAAGTGGAGCCACTTAGGGGACAAGGAAGTGACACTATAAAGGAAGCAAGGAGGTCCAAGGTTCAAGTCTTAGCTCTTGCAATTTATTTTGGTTTACCTTTTAAATAAATCTAGAAGCGAGTAGGTGGGCTTTAAAGTTAAATGTGTTAGACTTATGACACAAAGGAGCTTGTGTCCTAGTGGTGATGGCGTGACATGATTATTGAGAGGACTATGGTTTGAATCCCTTTGCACGCAAAGGTTGATTATTTTGCTAATGCTTAAATTTTTAAGGATTGATGGAGAATCCCACATCAGGAAGCTAACATGAGAATAGGTGAGGAGCTGGCTTTAAATAGAGCAAACCATGAGGAGAGTAGGCATACCTTTCTTGGCTTATCCCTTTCACTTTGTGGCGTGTTCGTTGGGTTAGGCATTGGATCATTCATTAATCTATATGCTGTTGGGTCACGGTGGTGGTGACCGAAGTTGATCAACACGCTCCTTGGGAATCAAGGGTGCGATTGCTGTAGGCTTCTAGGCATAGCAGTGTTTGGAGCGCGGATAAACTTCAGATTCCTATCAGGTGTGTACTTCTAACCCTTGTTTGATAAGCTGGAATGGGCCAAATGGGCCCCCGTGGGCCCAGATAAGTAAAAATTAGTAGATTGGTAATAAATGACGAGCTAATTAAGTGGGTTGTATGGCTTGGAATAGATTTAGGCTTAATGGGCCGTATAAATGTGAATAGGCCTGATGGGCCATATAAATGTGAATGGGCCTGATGGGCTATATGAATGTATGTGGACTCGTTAGGGTTTTGTAGTGGACTTTTGGGTTAGTATCTAATAATTGTTTAAGCAGACATAAAACTTAATTAATCAATTAAGTGTAACTGTGGACAAGTCATAAGGTTAAAGTGTGGCAATGGGTATATGCATGTCTAAGATTGGATCTAGGGAGAGCTTGGTACTTAAGCGATCTCAATGACTCACCTCCTCTTCTCTGGAATCCTAACTGGTGCATAGTATCTGTTCACTTTAGCCAATGAGGACTTGTTGACGGGCCAAGGTACGTAATTAGACGCATAGTGTTAACAATTACTAAAATACCCCTGTAGGGTAGAACTACTTAATTACCCCTATAGGGCAACATTACTGAGATAACCTTGACTTACAATTTGGGTTTTGTTTTATTAACTTTAATTTATATTTGTTAGAGGTAAATCACGATTTTCCAAAATGTTAACCATTTTTCTTAAAACATCTCATTTTCGTAAATCGATTTCTTTTAAATAAAGCTTCCGCAACAAATAGGGTTTAAAAGGGTAATAACATTTTACAAGAGAAAAGTTTTTAATAAACCACGTATTGAAAATAAGTAAACGAAATTTGAGACTTTATGCAAGGTTTAAATGGCAACAATTTTTAAGAATGGTTTTCAATGAAAACAAGGTTTTCGAAAAACACTTCAATGTGACATGCCAGATTCGGCCATAGCGTCTGGGCCGGGTTTGGGGTGTTACAAAGAACCACTCCCCTTACCGTTTATTGATAAAATGTTGGACAGGTTAGCTAGGAAAGCTTTCTACTATTTCTTGGAAGGTTATTCAAGGTATAATCAGATTTCCATAGGCCTCAATGACCAAGAAAATACAACTTTCACATGTCCATATGGTACTTTCGAGTTTAAACAGATGCCATTTGGATTATGTAATGCTTCGACAACTTTTCAGCATTGTATGATGGCCATATTATCGAATATGATGGAGAAATTCCTTGAAGTTTTCATGGATGATTTCTCTATATTTGGCAACGATTTTGAAGATTGTTTGAAAATTTTAGAATTGGTTCTGTGCCACTTCATGGTTCGTGAAGGAATTATCTTAGGAAATAGGATATCACAACGAGGAGTTGAAGTAGATAGAGCAAAAATTGATGTAATAGAGAAATTGTCACCTCCCACTAGTATCAAGGGTGTTAGAAGTTTCGTAGGTCATGCATGATTTTATAAAAGATTCATTAAAGATTTTTCGAAGCTATCTAAACCCTTGTGCATGCTACTAGAACAAAATAAACTCTTTGATTTTAATGAAAACTTCTTGGGTGCTTTTGAGGAATTAAAGAAAAGACTGGTAGCAACACCAATTGTAGTAGCTCCAGAATGGACCTTGCCGTTCGAACTCATGTGTGATGTCAGCTATTATGTCGTGGGAGTAGTATAGAGGCAGAGAGGAGACAAAATAATACGTCCAATATATGATGCCTCTCCTCCCTGACTACTTGTCACCTGTCTACTATCAGGTGGCGCGGTCCCTTGGGCGAGAGCTGGTGCATTACTCTCAACATCATCAGCTATGGCTCTATCGGGATACATTTACTATATGAAAACACAATTTAAATTTTCAAGAGTCGTCACACTATCATAATTCATATATGGCATGTATAGCTAGACTCATACACATGCTAGGTTAGTCCAAGAATCTACTAAACCATAGCTCTAATACCACTAAAAGTAACACCCCTTACCCGTATTCACGCCAGAATAGGATACGAGGCGCTACCGGACTTAAACACAAGAAATCGTACAAAACTAGTCTATAAATTTACATCCAAATTTAAATCTCTTAATACATACTCATAGCATCCCTATTAAAGGCCTACAAGGCCTAAAACATACTTTGGGAGTGGTTCGGGATTAAACCGAGAACTTTCGAAACTTTTTCAATACTTACAAAAATTTCAAGTTTTGGAGAGTTACACGCCCATGTCCTATAGCCGCCGTGTCTCTGCCCGTGTGTTTACTACTAGACATTCTGTTTCTCAAAACTAAAGTGCAGGGGACAGGCGGCCTATCAACTCGCCCATGGGGTTGACTGTATGTCACACACAGCCTAGACACATGCTCGTGTGTCTACCCGTGAGGATAATATATAGGCTATTTACCAAGTCAATTACCACCCTGAAGCATAAAAACACATATGTCCATCCAACAACACTTATGATATAAATTAAGCACTTAAACCTCCATAATCAAGGCATCCACTCATCATCCACATACCACAATCATCATGCATGAACATTACACAATTACCAACTCAATCATGCATACAACTACATTCATGATAGACATCATTACATGATCATACCAAAAATCAGTATTTGCCAATTTCAAATGGCCTTATACAAAATGAACTTTCAACTAAATTAGGCCAACATTCTTAGCCAAATCAAAGATGACACTTAACAAAATGACCAAGTCCATATACATGTCATACTTCAAAAAATATCACAAGTATCAAATAATCAAAATAACGATCCTGATAATGTGATGCGAGCCTCCGACAAGTCCCGATCCCGAACTAACTTAGTGACACTATAAAATAAAGGAAAACAAAAGGAGGGGTAAGCTATATAGCTTAGTAAGTTTATATGCAAATAAATAGCATCTTAACCATGCAAATTCATATAATGAGAGTTAACATATTTACCATTTAGCTCTCATATGCTAAACTTACTCAAACACAACTTACCATGGTATCCTCACTTATAACGTTCATACTACGAATTGCTCGTACACATCCGTACCACATCATCATACAAACAAATATATTTTCCACATCTTTTTGTTATTTTTTCTTGTTGAACACTCGAAATACTAATGGATACATAGATAGTTTGCACATAAGTGCCACATATATGTATCACAAGCTGGCGGTCGGGACGTAACTACTGAGTGCTGCTCACACAAGCTGACAGGTGTCCGCAACAAATGCAGGATTACCTAGCCACTGGTAGATGTACTAGACTAGCACTAGGACATCACTTAATCATATAATCACACACTTGAGTTCCTAGTGACATGTCACTCGTATCCTATTCTATTCTTAGGGTTCAACCTAGATTTTCTGTTCACATTTATCACTTATCGAAACTTCGTCAATTATATCACATAATATCATTCACACATTTTATGCAACATTAAAACATCAAAACATAATAAAATGATGCATTATTTACATACAAACTTACCTCGGTACAAAAATAGCAAATTTTGTGACTTAGTCTATAACTTTGCCCTTTCCCCGATCTAGGTCAATTCCTCGTCTTTCTTGATCTATAATGACACATTTAGCTCATTTATTACTCACATTATTCAATTTGACCCAAAAATCATCTTAAGGAAAATTTACATTTTTTCCCTAACTTTTCACTTATTTACACTTTAGTCCCTAGGCTCGTAAAATGAAATGTACTCATTTTCTTTGTTACCCAAGCCAAGCCAAACTATTTTCATAGTTATACTAACACATATTTTTCATTTAATAACACTTCCTACACACATTTTTACAACATTTACAAAAAGGTCCTTTTATGAAATTTCATCAAAAATTACTTAGTAAAAGTTGTTAAACACATATCAAACTTTCATACTCTTCCATTAAACATCAAAACACATGCATGTCACACATTGGTAAATTTTTTAACATGAACCCTAGCTCAAATTAATGGTAGAAATAGCTAGATCGGTTGATTATGACTTCAAAAACGTAAAGAGCATTAAAAATAGGGCTAGGGTGCACTTACTATCAAGCCTGGAAGTTTGCCAAACCCTAGCTATGGTGTCCTTAAGAATTTCGGCTATGTGTGATGAAGATGGACACAATTTTTTACTTATTTTCCCTTTTTTATTCTTTTATTAACTAAATGACCAAAATGCCCTTAAGGCCTTTCTTTGAAATTTTACCCTTCCATGTCTATTTTTGTTCATCATGATATATAATGGTCTAATTGCTAAATAAGGATCTCTAATTTACAATTTCATTCCAATTAAGAACCCAAAGCTTCCAAAACATATATTTTGCAGTTTTTGCAATTTAGTCCTACTAAGTTAATTGGACCCTTTATCGATAAAATTTCCTAGCGATACTTTTAGACATGCATGCAATCATACTATAAACCTTAAAACTTTAGCACAATAAATTTTTCTACTTTGGATTTGTGGTCCTGAAACCACTGTTCTGACTTAGCCCTAATTCGAGCTATTACAACTCTCCCCCTTTAGGGATTTTCGTCCCTGAAAATCTTACCAGAAAAGAGGTTTGGGTACTGTTTTCTTATGGCTTCCTTGGGTTCCCATGTAGCCTCTTCAACCCCATGTCTATGCGACAACACTTTCACTAAGGCTATACATTTATTTCTCAATTGTTTGACTTCCTGAGCCAAAATCTTAATCGGTACTTCCTCATATGTCATATCTGATCGAATCTCAACCTCTGTCGGAGAAATCACATGCGAAGGATCGGAACGATATCATCTCAACATTGACACATGAAACATATTATGGATCTTTTCCAATTCAGCCGGCAAAGCCAACCGATATGCCACTGGCCTAATTCTTTCGATAACCTCATATGGACCAATAAAAATCAGACTTAACTTGCCTTTCTGACCAAATCTAAGAATCTTTTTCTAGGGAGACACTTTCAGAAATACTTTATCACCCACCTGAAATTTAATCTCTTTTCTTTTTAAATCTGCGTATGACTTTTGTTGATTTGAAGCGGCTTCCAAACAATCACAGATCACTTTCACTTTTTCTTTGGTTTCCTTAACCAAATCAACCCCTTGAATATGTCTCTCACTAAGCTCGGTCCAATACAAAGGAGTTCGACACTTGCGGCCATATAATGCCTCGTATGGTGCCATTTTTATACTCAACTGAAAGTTATTGTTGTAAGCAAATTCAAACAAAGGTAGATATTTTTCCTAACTACCCTTGAATTCTAGAACACAACATCAAAGCATATCTTCGAGAATCTAAATTACCCTTTTGGATTGATCGTCAGTTGTGGATGAAATGCGGTACTAAAATTCAATTTCGTCCCCTATGCCTCTTGCAACTTTTTCCAAAATCTCGAAGTAAATCTCGGATCTCTATCTGAAATAATAGAAATAGGCACTCCGTGCAATCTCACAATCTCAGCAATGTACAATTTAGCTAGCTTGTCGAGTGAATAGTCAGTACATATCGGAATAAAATAAGCCAATTTTGTCAATCGATCAACGACGACCCAAACGACATCTTTCTTCCTCGAGGTTAAAGGCAAACATGTTGCGAAATCCATCGTAATCTAGTCCCATTTCCACTCGGGTACCATCACTGGCTGAAGTGAACCCGAAAGCACTTGATGCTCGGATTTTACTTGTTGACAGATCAAATACTTTGATACAAATTCAAAAATATCTCTTTTCATACCCAGCCACCAATACATTTTCTTCAAATCATTGTACATCTTAATACTACCCGGATAAACTGATAAGCAACCAATGTGTGCCTCGTGTAAAATTTTCTAAATAAAGTCATTTTCCTTCGGTACACATACTTTATCTCAAAAAATCAAACAATCATATGAACCAACTCGAAAATCTAAATCATTACTCACTTCACACTGAGCTCTTTTGGCTTGTAATTCACTATCACTCTTCTAAGCTTCACAAATTTTCTGAACGAATAACGACCTAGGCCTCAACTCGGCCAAAATTGAGCCATCATCAGCCCAAGCCAACTTCGTACTCATAGCTCTCAAAGCAAACAGAGACTTTCTACTTAAAGCATCTGCCACTACGTTTGCTTTCCCCAGGTGATAATCGATCACCAACCCATAATCTTTTAGTAACTCGAGCCATCTTAGTTGTCTTAAATTTAGATCTTTTTGAGTCATAATATACTTTAAACTCTTATAATCAGTAAAAATACGACATCTCTCACCATACAAATGATGACGCCAAATTTTTAAAGCAAAAATAATGGCAGTCAATTCCAAGTCATGGGTCGGATAGTTCTTCTCATATGGCTTCAATTGTCTTGAGGCATAAGTTATCACTTTGTGCTCTTGCATCAATACACAGCCAAGACCATTCAAAAACGAGTCACTATAAATTACAAATTCTTTTTTCGACTCAAGTTGTACCAAAATCGATGCTTCGATCAATACTGCTTTCAATTTCTCAAAACTTTGCTGACATTTGTCAATCCATTCAAACTTAACATCTTTTTGTAACAACTTGGCTATGGTTTTTAAGTTAGGGGCATTTTGGTCATTTGGTGATTAAAATGAATTAAAAACAAACTTAAAAGCCAATTTTTGTCCATCTTCAACCCCATGGCCGAATATAGCAAGGGGAAACCATGGTTAGGGTTTTTCAACCTTTCAAGCTCGATTGTAAGTATGTTCTATATATGTTTTTAATTATTTTTACGTTTTTGAAATCCTCATAACAAGATCTATCTATTTCTATCACTAATTTGAGATATGATGAAGGTTTGAGGTTTTGACCATGATGAATATGTGTGTATTTTTGTTTTTAATGGTAGAAGATGCATGTTTAAGGTTATAGAAATGACATTTACTAATTGATTTTTGGTGAAAATGCCTAAAAGGACTAATTTGTAAAAGTTATAAAATATGTAGTAAAAATGTGTTTTAATGAAAAATGTAGGCTGCTATAGTTATGAAAATGGTTCGACTAGGCTTGTATGTTAAAAAATTGAATAAATTTTATTTTTTGAGCTTAGGGGCAAAAGTGTAAATATGTGAAAGTTTAGGGGTAAAAATGTAATTTTGCCATAATATGATTTTTGGGTCACATTGAATAATGTGGCTGATAAGTGAGCTAAATGTGATATTATAGATCATGGAAAATGAGCTTCGAAACTAGAACGAGGGAAAAATGAGTATTCGACGAGTAGGTCCTTTTTCACCATTTTTGGTATCGCGATAAGTTTGTATGTAAATAATACATTGATGACTTATGTTTATATGTTTATATTGTATGAATTGTATAAATCACTCATTGAAAGTATTTGACAAAGCTTCGATAAGTGTTAGGTGAGAAATCTCAGTTGAACCTTGGGAATCGAATAGGATACGAGTGAATTGTCGCTAGGAAACCAAGTGTTTAAGTGATTAAGTGTTCCAGGTGCTGGTCTAGTACATCCTACCAGTGGCTAGGTAATTCAGCATGTGTTGCAGATACCTGTCAGCTTGTGTGAGCAGTACTATGTAGCTATGTCACGACCGTCAGCTTGTGTGAGCAAGCCCGTGATTAGCTCGAGAGTGAGCTCTTAAGTGATAAGTGATATGTGGTAGCTTCAGCTACAAATTATAAGTGGTAGCTTCGGCTACAAATAAGTGTGGCACTTATGTACAAAACTTTCGAGTATCCTTTAGAATTCCAAATGGTTCAACGAGTGACCAAGGGAAATAACGAAGTGTCAGTGCATGTGATAATGTTACAAATTGGTACAGGTATGTACGTAAAACTCATAAGTATTGACTTTAATAAGTGGTGAACTATTGGTAAGGTGATTTTTGAGCAATGTTACCGCTATGAAATTGTTTTATAAAAGTTTGTGAATATTGATCCATACTTGTGATGTATAAAATACATGGTGAATTTAGATGATGATCGTGAAATTGGCCTTCGGGTCAAATTAAGTTATGACATAGCGTATTTTATTTGTACAAATTATGATTTATCAGGTATGAGAAAAACGAACGATTGGCATAATTGCCTATTAAAACGATGATGGGAAAATATGTGCTTTGATCAACTGAAAGATGTTAAAATATATATATTCGAAAAGTGAATAATCATAATTAATGTGTATATATAATATGAGGTTGGGAATGACTGGATAATTGTGGTAGTTTGTTATAATGGAGAGCTTTTGATTTCTAAATAAATTGTAAGATCTTTATTATCTGCATGTGAACTTACTAAGTTTTATAGCTTACTCCCTTTCCTTTCTCATATCTTATAGAGTTGTAAGCTAGCTCGAGTTGGAGATCGCTGGAGATGCTATCATATTATCAAACTATCAAATAGGGTAAATTAGTGCAAACCTTTGTGTCTATTGCATGTATAGGGACTTAGTCATTTTGTATATGTGTTATTGATATGGCCAAATGTATTAGCTTGTAATGATTAAGGATTTGATTTGGTTTATAGCAACATAAATTGGCTCGCCTTGGCTAATTGGGTTGTAAACCTATTTATATGTGCATGCACAAGTTATTGCCTTTGTTGATGAGTGAATGCCATGTCCAAGCCATGTTTATGGATGTTGATTGTCAATTAATGTTATGTTAAATGCTATTGAGATGTATAAGTATGTGAATGAGGTTGAGGGTGGCAAATGGCTTGGAAAATAGCCTTAAAGTTGTCCACACGGGTAGACACATGGGCGTGTGTCTAGGCCGTGTGTGACACACTGTTTGTAATACCCCTATCCCGTAACCGTCGCTGGAATAGGTAAAGGGCATTACCGGACTTGTAACATATACTGGAGCAGTAAAATTTTAAACTTTTTAATCAAGAACCATCACGTATCATCTATCATTATAGCATGCTTCAATTGATCATAAAATGATGCATTTAACTATTGGAAATCTAATTGGAAACATGCTAAAAGATAGGAGAACATTTGCAAAATTTCATAGTTAGGGACACACGGCCGTGCCCCTTGCCCGTGTTCTTCACACACGGCCGTGTCCCTCCAGACACGCCCAAACCTTTCAGCCCGTGGTCGAATCTGACTTATCCTACACGGCTGTCCAACACGCCCATGGGGTTAGGCCGTGTGTCGCCCACGGCCTAGGCACGCCCGTGCCCTTACCCGGTGGTCGAAACTGTCAAATATCACACGGTTACCTGACACGCCTGTGTACAAAACAGAGCAGGCCGTGTGACTATACTGCCAAATTTCACACGGCTACAAATTACCAGACACGCCCGTGTGTCTAGGCCGTGTACCAAAACTGACCAAAACATCAAGGTGCAGGGAACACACGGTCGAAACACACGCCCGTGTTCCCTGGCCGTGTGGCACAAATATAGGCTTGGTTTAAGCCAATTTGCCACCCAATATGAGTCATTTCCACTAGCCATTAACTAACAACATTTCATGCCATTCTACCAACCTAAAACATACCAATTCAAGCACAAAATGGACCCAAAATCATCTCAATTCATTCACAAATCAAGCACACCAACTCAAAGGCCTAAATGACCAATTCCATGCACTCATCCACACATATATACATATCAATTACGCAAGCTTATAATCTCATCAAAATCACATATCTTTCCATAAGCACATATAGCTAAAGGACAACTCAAGTACTTGATTATATTCATATATGACCCAAGCCACATCTCATAGCTTGATCATTTACCAAAATATATCATGCTCACCAAATATCTAGCCTATACATGCCATGACCATTTCATTTACAAAAGGTTTAAAAGTACCAAAGTTTGATAGATAGTGTGATGGCGATCTCCGACTCGTCCGATTATCGAGCTAGCTTCCGAATCTATAAGACAGTGAAAGAAATGAACAGAGTAAGCTTCTAAAGCTTAGTAAGTCCGTATAATATAGAAATTAAACCTTACCGAATCAATGCAATAATTACAACAACAATACCAATTCAATTCATATACTCAAGTTGCCTATTTCACAAGTATACACTTGTTAGTTCATGTAACATATAAATTCATTCATGTACCAACCACAACATTCATGTATCATATCATTGCTCAAATACTTGTACATGTATTTCATATAACTTATACCATATAATCCATGTAATTCTCATGTCTCATATAACATGTAATACATATATCATTCAATCTTCATGTAACATGTATCGGTAATTGCCCGTTAAACCTTTAAGAACATCGAGGGATACTCGGGTGATACACACACAGTGTATATACATATAACCTGTAATCCGTTAATGCATCATGTATGCTCTTTCGAGCCTGTATCGGTATGCCCGAAGGCTGAACATGTGATCCCGAAGGATGAACGGTAAGCCCGTAGGCTAACGGTGAGTCCGAAGACTAAACATGTGATCCCGAAGGATAAACCTGTAGCTCATGAGCACGTGGTGTGTTTGCAACAAATGCAGGAGCTCGAACCACCCTGTAGCCCTAGTGACGTATCACTTGTATCCTATCGACTTCTACGGTTCTAACGGGGCTCAGTATTCATTTCTCACTTGTAACAATTTCATTTCAATTTCATATGTATACATCCAAATAGGCTATTCAATCAACTAATATGTCATATATTCCATTAACAATAATTATAAACATAAACACATTAAATTTCATTATACGAACTTACCTCGTAATCCTGTATCTACTCGTCTATTTTCTGTTTTCCCCGATCAAGTTCCGGGATTCGATCGTCTTTATCTAAATTAATGCAAAATTCAGCTATTTACTAACTCACATATTCAATTCAATCCAAAAACATATAATTTGACATATTTGCAATTTAGCCCTTATATTTTCAATACTTTGCAATTTAGTCCTCTCATCATAAAAATGACAAATTACACAATCAATCCCCCAATTCACTATAGCCGAAAATTCAAGGGACTTATACAAGCATATATCTTTCAATTAATCACAAATTTAACCTCAAAAATTCTACCTTTTTACAAATAAATCCTTAAACTCATTTTCAACAAAAATCACTTTAAAATTCTTGTATTTTCTCACATAATATACAATAATTCATCAAAATCTATCAATATATCAAGGATTCATCAATGGCATTTTTCAAAAACATAATCAAAATCAGAAATTGAGGTACGGGTCAGTTAATATACGAAGCAACAATTACAAAAACGTAAAAATTATCAAAAACGGGACAAAAACGAACCTCAATTTGAAGCTTGAAGTAGCCGAATGGAAGAAAGCTTTAAACCCTTTTCTTTGTTTGTATAATCGGTGTAAGAGAAGAAATTTTTAAAGCCATTTTCATGTTTTAATTAAACATATAACATATAATAATTAAAAGACAATTTAGCCCTTTATAAAATAATTAGAAAACCTTATAAAATATGGACATAATGGTCCATTACCAACCACTCCAAATAAAAATGGCTTAATTGCCATGCAAGTACCTCTTTTTATAAAGCCATGCTCAAATCAGCCATTTATAAAATAGAACTTTAATTTATCGCTTTACGCGATTTATTCCTTTTTATCAAATTAACCAGCCAAATGATAAAATTTCTAAATCAAACTTTCACACCGTGATTCTATCATGCTGTAAAACATATTAAAGCCATAAAATTAATAATTCAACTCGGTTAAGTGGTCCCGAAACCACCCTTTTTGACTAGGGTCTAAAGTGGGCTGTTACACTGTTAGCCATGGGCGTGTGAATAGACCGTGTGTCCTTTGCACCCTAATTTTGCAAAACAGAATGTCCGGTAGTAAACACACGGGCAGAGACACGACCGTGTGTCTCAGCCGTGTGAAAGACACGGCCTTAGGACATGGGCTTGTGCCCAGGCCGTGTGAAGTCTGCACCATAAATGCGAAAATTAAATTCGCCACATGGCTTAGCAGATGGGCGTGTGACTCGACCGTGTGACCCTAAATGGTGTATGACGTCATAAACAGAATGCTCAATGATTTTCACATGGCTTGGGACACGGACGTGTTCCAAGTCATACGGGCGTGTGACCCTATTTTGGTGAAAAAAATTTTAAGTGTTCCAAAGTTTTCGGTTAAGTCCCATTCCACTTCCAATGTATGTTTAAGGCCTCGTAGGCTCATGTTAGGGACATAATGAGTGTAACACACCAAACCCGGCCCAGACGTTATGGCCGAATCTAGCTGTCACATTGAAGTGTTTTTCAAAAACCTTATTTTCATTAAAAACCCTTCTTATTATTTAAAAACTTAAATCTCGGTTTGCATTCATTACTTCCAAAACATGGTTCATTGTAAAGTATTTTACTTTTAAAACCTTAATTACTGTCATAAGTGAAAACCAAGCAAGGTTGTGGAAGCTTTATAAATATTCATAGTTTGCAGAAACGCGTTGATTTGAAAACAATTAACATTTTTAGGAAAATCGAGTTCTACTTAGAGCAAATAATAAACGCAATAAACAAAAACCTAACTTTAAAATCCATAAATTATAAAAGGATTTATTACAAACCAAACCCAAATTAAAGTACTTGAGAGTAAATAGTCCAAAACAGAAATCATAAGCAGTATGTAGCTTTCTCCGAGTCCCTCGTAGCTTCAATCCATCTAAGGCTGGGAATTACCTGAAATGTTAATAAACGGGGTGAGTTTGTGAAAACTCAGTGTGTAATCCCCTTATTAGAGTAACAGTCAGTAAACAAAAATAGAAATAGAATCAATCTGGGCTGGAGCCCTTTAACAAAATCAAGTGGGCCTAAGCCCTATTCCATAGTAGCACAAAATCTAGAGCAATCATGTTTACAATAATGCAATACCCAATCCATCCAACCGATACACATCATCTCCGTCCAACCAAAACACATCCTATGGGGATAACTATATCGACCCACCCATAAGATACACATCAATGGTAGCATCGGTTGCAGTACTACCTAATGTTACAGCAAAGCTGCTCGTGGCTTAAAAGCCTTCGTTGGATCCACAGTCGTCAAGCGACCGTGCGACCCTTATATACACTTCCTCCAATCATAACCCAACCCACATGCAACATAATATCATATGAGTGCAATAGATACAAATTCATAAATATATCATACAACATCATATAAGTAACACATAGGGACATTTCAATCATTTTGCCCTTAAGGGCATATTCGTCATTTTTCACTTAGGCATATCGGTCATCATTTCATCGTGGGCCCAGGTACACATTCTGGCCCATTAACAAATTCCTAATTATCCGGAGCATTTTAAGTTACTATTATGAAAGTTACAAATTTACTGAGCTTAAAAGCCCGTTACATAACCCAAGGTGGGCCCATACATTAATATGTATATCACATAGGATGCTTACAAAAGACAGTCACATTCATAGCTTAAAACAGTTTCAAAACAGTTACCTACCCTCAAGGGCATAATCGTAATTCTAACCTACAGGGGTATTTCGGTAATTCTACCCTACAGGGGTATTTCGATAATTCTACCTTACAAGGGTATTTCAGTAATTTCACAATCTAGGGGTATTTCGATAATTTTGCAATCCAAGGGTATTTCGATAATTTTCCATAAATCGGGGGTATTTTAGTAATTTTATGAATTAAGGGTATTTTAGTAATTTCACAATTCGAGGGTATTTTAGTAATTTTGCAAATTAGGGGTATTTTTATAATTTTGCAATTCGAGGGTATTTTGGTAATTTTGCAAATAGGGGTATTCGATAATTTTGCAATTCGAGGGTTTTTTGGTAATTTCACAAATCAAGGGTATTTCGGTAATTTCGCAAAGCGGGGGTATTTCTGTAATTTTGTAAACCAAGGGTATTTTGGTAATTTTGCAAACTGAGGGTATTTCGGTAGTTTTGCAAATCGTGGATATTTCTGTAATTTTGTAAAACAAGGGTATTTTTTGTAATTTCTTAACACTATGGGTCTAATTACGCACCTTGGTCCGTCAACAAGTCCTCGTTGGCTAAAGTGAACAGATACTATGCACCAAGTAGGATTCCAGAGAAGAGGAGGTGAGTCATTAAAACTACTTAAGTACCAAGCTCTCCCTAGATCCAATCCTAGACATGCATATACCTATTGCCACACTTCAACCCTATGACTTGTCCACAGTCACACTTAATTGATTAATTAAGTTTTATGTCTACTTAAACAATTATTAGATACTAGCCCAAAAGTCCATTACAAAACCCTAATGAGTCCACATACATTCATATAGCCCATCAGCCCCAATCACATTTATATGGCCCATCAGGCCCATTCACATTTATACGGCCTGAGCCCTCAGGCCCAAACCTATTCCAAGACATACAACCCACTTAATCAGCTCATCATTTATTACCAATCTACTAATTTTTACTTATCTGGGCCCACGGGCCCATCGACCCATTTAGCCCATTCTGGCCTATCAAACAAGGGTTAGAAGTACACACCTGATAGGAATCTGAAGTTTATCCGCGCTCTGAACACTGCTATGCCTAGAAGCCTACAGTAATCGCACCCTTGACTCTCAAGGAGTGTGTTGATCAACTTCAGTCACCACCACCGTGACCCAACGGCATACAGATCAACGAATGATCCAACGCCTAACCCAACGAATATGCTAAAAAGCGAAAGGGATAAGCTAAGAAAGGTATGACTACTCTTCTCATGGTTTGCTCTATTTAAAGCCAGCTTCTCACCTATTCTCATGATAGCTTCCCGATGTGGGATTCTCCATCAATCCCCCAAAACTAAAGCATTAGCAAAATAATCAACCTTTGCGTGCCAAAGGATTCGAACCAAAGTCCTCCCAATAGCCATGTCACGCCACCACCACTAGGACACAAGCTCATTTGTGTTATAAGTCCAACACATTTAACTTTAAAGCCCACCTACTCGCTTCTAGATTTATTTAAAAGAAAAACCAAAATAAATTACAAGAGCCAAGACTTGAACCTTGGACCACTTGCTTCCTTTATGGTGTCACTTCCTTGTCCCCTAAGTGGCACCACTTTGCCACTACACCACACTCCTTTTTGTGCCTTATTTTACCCTGATTTATTTATGAGTCATACCACTAGAGATCAGGGTTACACTAAGGCTAAAAATCAAAATTTTTCCTATAGCCTAACTTGAACTCGGGACTTCATAGCACCCTCCAAACACTCCAAAATCACACATTTAAATTATTTAAGCCACCTTTTAACCGATCCAAAACTCAAGGCCCAATACTTCTAGGCCCAAAATTCGGGGCGTTACAATGAGTATGTATGAAAAGTTTTTCATTTGGGTGGAAACTTATTACCCAAAATTTGTACGAGTGCTTGTGTCTAAGTCTGGTAATGCCTCATACCCTGTTCCGGCGTGAATACGGGAAAGGGGTGTTAATTTTGTGGTATCAGAGCTATGGTTTAGTCAATTCCTAGACTAACATAGCGTATATGAGCCTAGTTATACATGCCATATTACTACTGGTGATAGTGTGATATCCCTTGATCCTGACGAAATTGTTCTGTTGAGACAGAAATGCTTTCCAACCGAGCTACTGTCGATAAGGCAAAAAGTGATATTAAGATGTTTGAAAATGTGTTTGTGATGAGACGAAACTCAGAAAGGTCAGAATAAAATTTCATGATATGTATGTGATTAAGTACAAAACAAAATAACCATAAGTTGGAAATATGGGTGAAATGTCAACGTTCCGGTTGAACGTTGAGTTTTGATGGATTATAGTAATTTTATGAAATAGATAGAATGTTAAATTAAAAATAAGATGATGTTTTGTTTTAAATACTTATTATGAAACTATGATTATAGTTGTGATATGAAAATCGAATTGTAAGTTTATGTGTAAACAATGCATCGTTAATTTATGTTTAAATACTTTAATGTTGCATGAATTGCATAATTGATCATGTGGATGATGTTTAATTGTACGAACGAGTTCAACGATAATTCGATAAGTGTGGAAGTCCATACGAACCCTAGGAACATTACAAGATACAAGGGTCATAACATCGAGGTTATTGAAATGTGATTCCGTATAAGACCATATCTAGGATATGGCATCAGTATGGTAGTACGTGTAAGACCATGTCTGGGACATGGCGTCGGTACGAGATTTTGTGTAAGACCATATCTGGGACATTGGCATCAATATGAGTTTTCGTGAAAGACCATAGTTGGGCTATTAGCATCAAAATTGGACTACATTTAAGACCATATCTGGGATATGGCATTTTACTACCTATGTATGACTCCCGAGTATCCTTAATGATTCTAAATGGTTCAATAGGCCTAGTTTAAATGAGAATGAAAGTACACACAGGGTAACTAATACAGGTACGTATAGAGTTCATATGATAATTAGATGGAAGAATAACAATGAGTTAGTATTTGATGTTTAGTAATACTCTTATGATAAGGTTACGATCGGGTAAGAAATGACTATGAGAGTTTAGCAATGTTTATACCAAATTCCAATATGGAAAAGTGAATTGAAATGAAAGTTTATATCGTGAAAAGCTCACCTATGTTTGTTCGATATCCATATGATGTTATTTCCCTAACTTATTTGATTAAGTGAATGTGATAAGTAATCTTACTCAAACTGGTGAAATATGTGTTTATGTGCACTTGTTTGAATAAAGTAATCGGAAAGTTCGTGTAACATGAATATGTATGTTAAATTGCTTGAAGTAAACTATGTGATTGTGATGATATTATATGGATAATAAATGCTAAGTCATATGTGTGTGTTTATGAGAGTCAAATTAGAGGCTTTACGACCTCACCCCTTACTAATGTCGTATTTTTGTAATAAGATTTCATGAGATTTATGTTGAATGAACTTACAAGTGCGAGACTAAAGAGTACGGCAGTGGAATAACTGGAATGTAGTCAGAGTTGAGAATAGTTTCGCAAGTGAATATAGTTTTGGAGAGATATCAAATTGTTCTAGAGATTATTCAGATTAAGCAATGTCACAGTTAAAGAAAAAGTTAATCTCTGCAAATCAACTTATTCAGATATGATGTCTAAAGTATGTGTATGTGGAAATTTTCCCTGTGACAGCCCTAATTTGACCCTAGTCGGAAAGTGGTTTCGGAACCACAAAACAGAGTCACAAAAATAATTAAATGTTATATTCCATGTTTATTATATGTGAAATTGTATGTGTGAATATTTCGTGTCTTAATTTTTGACATTTGGAGGTGGAATTAATTAAAAGGACTTATGTGAGAAACTTTGAAAATGTGTTAGGTCAAATTGTAGTGGCCAAATATTTGATGGTTTAAAATATGGGGATTTGCATGTCAAATTCCCCATTTTTAAATTAAGTGGCTGGCAAGGTTGTTAAATGATAGGTAATATGTGTCTTTTATAATAAGTAATGGTTTTATAATATGAATTATAAAATATGTTATAATATAATGATTTTATATTATGAAAATAGGAAATTAATAAATAAATGGCTGATGAAAACAAAGTTTTCACCCATTCTTTCTTTCAATTTCCAAAACTTAAAGAACAAAGAAAAGCAAAAAGACTCTTTGATGTTCGGTCCTTGTGAAGGCAAATTGAGGTATGATTTTTTTATATTTGTTCTTGTAAGTTTTGTGAATTTAAAATGAAATACATGTTCTTGCCATAGCCCATTTGAAAATTTTTGAGTTTATGGCATAAGGAGTATTCAACCATGAAGCTATGTTTCTTTGATGGTATTTTAATGCTTTTGAGTCTCTTGTCCGAATCTATCCTAGACCCATGAGTCCATTTCTTGAGTTGATAATTGTTACATGTTTGGTTATGGATAAAAGGGTTGCAAAATTTGATAATTGATGATAAGAATTAATGGATAAAGGTTTGATGACATTATAATGTTAAATCCATGTGAATTTGAGTTTGTGAGTTTAAATATTGGGATTTATGTTTTGCATGTGACCTAATTGTTGAGTTTTGTAACAAATTAATGGTATTCTGTCATTATTATAGAAAATGTGAATTTATGCTTATTAATGGAAAATAATGTTAGCTTGGATTGTACCATTGCCGAATGTATTAGTGATTGATAGTTGGAGAAATTGATTGTAATTTGAGTTGAATAGGAATGAGGTTACCATAAGTGTACTTTTATTAAAGAAATTATCTGCATGTGAGAGTCGAATATGTATTTATAAGATAATGGTTGATTAAGGTGATTAATACGTATCTTATATGCATATATGCTCGAATGATAATTGATAAATGAAAGAATTGAGTTGGCTTATATAAATTGAACAAGTGAAAGGTTATTTTTAGCTAAATGGGAAATTCGACTTTAGCATGACATTAGAAAAGAATGTTTAAGTGTTAACTTTTGTATATATATGTGTGTAGTATGTGTGTACCGAATGTGATAATGAATAATAATTTGGGTATTTGATTAAATTTGAGATGGATTGAAAGTGAGTTTGCCGTAAGTGGTGTAATTTAGAAAATTTATCATTGTTATGTATGCGGTTACCATTATTGAATATAGTTATTGAGTAGTCAAATTTGTTTAAATTACCTCAAGAGCTTAAGAGGGCAAACTCAGATCGAGGAAAAAAACGAAAGTGGCTGAGTAGTTAATAATACCATACGACAACAGTCGAGGTAAGTTCTTAAGTGTTTGAACTTTACTTTAGTATGCTTAAAGATTAAATAAACCTAGTAGCGAGAAGGATGAATTCATATAGTCTAAGTGCCGAATTAGTAATGAATTGTCCTCATAAGCCGAATGTGGCTAGTTTGATTAAATTAATGAATATGATAATGTGGAGAACTAAACAAGTATTGTGATGAATGAATTAGACCGTATGCATTAGTGAAAAAGGTATCTTGAAGTAAGGTTGTTGGAAATTTAAGAGTAAATTTGTAATAAATCTGCTTGGGATAGCAGCAGTAATGTGATTTTAGAAAATCACCATAAATTGTTGGAGTTGAGTTAGAGGCTGAATAAATTATTTAATTAAAGCCTAACGAGTCTAGTTGCTTATAAAAGAAACTGTGTAAGCAAAGGAATTGCTGATAATGAGATATTTGAAGTGGCATTGGATAGAGTCAAAATGACTTCGAGGGCCCCTGTTGTATTTTTAGAAAATCATTATAAATTGTACAAAAATGGTTATAAGATAAAATTTATATGCTTAGACTCCTTAATGAGTCTAGTTTCAAACAAAATAAACAAGAACATATTTTGAATTTTGTACAATGAGAAACTTGATTCGTAGTGAAGAATGGTCAAAATAGTCAAATAGTGAAATAGGGGAAACTTTAAGAAAAATCTGGTATTTATTGGCAAAACCAAAAATTCTTAAAATTTTATGGATAGAAGATATATGAGTCCATTTTTGGGGAAAATTAACAGCACTTGATTTGGAGTTTCGTAGCTCCAGTTACAATTTAATGATTGTTGCTCAGGAGGACAGCTTGTAGTGAATTTGTGATTATGTTGTAAACATTGATAAAACTTGTTTGAGTTGCTTATAAGCTATTGATTAAACTCATACGTGAATCTTGAATTTTTGATGAAACATACATTCGGTCATGGCCTCAAATGGTCAACTTGATTGTGTTTTTGATGATCTTGAGCTTCTTGCTAATTTTATCTTAAATTCATAAATGCATTCCTTGAATTGGTGTCGGTTTCATGCTCGATATTGGATAAGATGTCACAAATTCAGAAAATTTTGATAGAAAAACTATGGATTTTGAAATGTGACGTTAGGAAATTATATATGAGTGTTAGATGGATCTTTGATGTTAAAATTTGTGAAATTATAAGTTTATAAGTATTCGAATTGAGATAATTGGAACCTGGTGATTTGATAAAAGTTTAAGATTTTGAGATCTCGTGTTAAAACAACAATTGAATACGTTCTATACATTAAGTTGGACAGGTATGTATCATGAACTTACATGTAAGCTTAAATTGGATTAAATTATAAGTGTATAATGTGATGCATATGTGAGTAAGTAATAAGACCATATATATGATTATAGTACATTCAGTTAATATGTGGAGTTAAGTGAAGATATCTGATTTACCTATGTTTATATGAGTTCAGATTCAAGTCAAATTAATTTGCTATATGTGCATTATGAGGATGTGTATATTTGGCCAAAAGGCAATATGCCTAGAAAGAGGTTAATATAGAATGAAAGCAAATTATGTGATTTATGAATAGGTTCAAATGAAGGCATCACCTTGTTAATGTGTTTGTGTTATGTGAATACTAAAAGTATATGAAGTGATTGGTAATATATCTGGGCTTAAAGTCCCGCAGGCTTCGTGCTGGTAACATATTCGGGCTTAAAGTCCCGCAGGCTTTGTGCTGGTAACATATCCGAGCTTAAAGTCCCGCAGGCTTCATGCTGGTAACATATCCGGGCTTAAAGTCCCGCAGGCTTCGTACTGGTAACATATCCGGGCTTAAAGTCCCACAGGCTTCGTGCTGGTAACATATCCTGGCTTAAAGTACCGCAGGCTTCATGCTGGTAATATATCCGGGCTTAAAGTCCCGCAGGCTTCGTGCTGGTAATATATCCAGGCTTAAAGTCCCATAGGCTTTGTGCTGGTGATATGTCCGGGCTTAAAGTCCCACAGGCTTCGTGCCGGTGATTGAATTCAGGTTTTATACCTAGTAGGTCATGTGCCGGTGAATTTACTAAAAGTCTATGACAAATTGAACTCGTATTACACAATAAGTGACTCAGGTATGTGATACTTACCTTTTGATGTGAGAATGACTCGAAATGGATTTTGATTATATTCAATTTTGAACATCGATTCATGTAAAACTATTATGAGAAGTATACCAATTAGGTATGTGGTTACAAAATGAGAAGGTATGATTTAAAGGTAGAAATGGTATTATATTACAGCTCAATTTGAGCAAATAATTATTGACATTGAGCTCTTGAAGTGTTCATGTTTATATAAATTAGGAAGTAATTAAATGACCTACTTTTAGTGCACATGAGTGAATATATATATATATATCCAGCCCTTGCGAAATTATATGCTAGAAGGCATAAGTTCTATGCATATGTGTTTTCAGTCATTGAAAGTAAATGATGATATAGTACCTTAAATTAACTCTATTGAGTTGAATTAATGGATGGTTTTGTGGTATATGATGATGCGATATGACACCAAATCTTAAGTAAATGAGATGTCAAAAAAAAATATATATATATATATATAAGTGAACGAGTATTAAGATCTTCTATTTGATTATGACACATTTGGCCAATGTGTGAAATTATGTGCAGATATTGATTTTCCTATGAAATATGAATTTGAGGTTAAATGAAATTGTATGCTAAGGGTGCATTGTGTGCTTGTGAATATTAGGCCATTTTAGACATTATCATGAAAGTATATGTTGTAGCTATATGATGTGATTATTGAGATTATAGTTGGTTATGGAGCTCTAGATTGACTTCATCGAATAGAAGGAATGACTGGTAATTGGTATTGGATAAAAACATTTTGTGATATCAAACTCAAGGCCAAAGAAATGTCAATTAAACTATGAGTAATTTATAGGTAGGCTTATTCGGCCAAATGAGATTTCACTTAGATATTGTATATGAGATAAATGTGCTTAATTCAGTATAGTTATTTGTTTTACTTAAGACTTACTAAGCTTATGAAAGCTTACTTTGAATGTTATGTTTCTCTGTTTTATAGATCGTTAATTCTTACTACCAGCTCGGGGATCGTCAGCATTTCGTCACACTATCTACTATTGTGGTAACCATGTGATTTGGACTTAGTTTATGGCATGTATAGGATAGACTATAAGTAGAATGATATTTTGACTTTGTATATTGTATATAAGCCATGCGAATATGGCCTCTTTTGGATGTTCACTTTTATAAGTTTTAAATTTGATTTTTGGTTGTGTTTAGTATTTATATAAATAAATGATCTTTTATTTATTTAAGAGAATGTTCAAAATTTTACTGTTCTGATCTGTTTTCTGATTTTCGGTAACGCCTCATCCTATTCCGGCGATGGTTACGGGATAGGGGTGTTACATTCCCAAATTGGTTTACGTTACTGAATGGAATAATACAAGGCTATTGATGACAGAATTAGTCAGAGAAATGGTAATTGAGTAGTAAAGATGCCTGTGTGTGATAGTTACAGTTGAAATGAATATGATGACCTTTTCTGGGTATTCTATATGTTCTTTTATCCTCAAAGATATGTGTGTGATTTTCAATTTCTGATGGAGTTCTTATATTGAGAGAATGCTAGCTAACTATAACGTTAGATGAAAGTTCTGCTGGTCTGGTTGGTTCGTGATCGACATTTCTTTATCTCTTCAGAATTCTATTCTAATATGTTGGATTGAAGTCTATAGTAGAAATTATGTGAGACTATTCTTATATTTCTACTGATGATGGTTTTGTTTTTACATATGTGGGAAATATATTATCTCTGTTATAATGGAAATCTAGAGCCAGTAAGCAGTGTTTCTCTTCTAGCTTTCTCTGAGTAATTATTAAGATCTTTATTATCTTTTTGTGAGTTGTGTTCTCGAACTTCTGGTATGGTATCATATCTTGGATTTCTTTATCTTGATTTTTTCTATCATTCTTTATTTCGTAAATTATCAACCATGGTTTATCTTTAAAGTGTGTTCTTCAGTTTGTGATAACTATGTCCATTATGATTATGCTTCTGGTTCGATCATAGAAACATGGTGATTCTAGTATCTGGATTTCTCTAATTTTAGTGTACAGAATTGACATTGACAAAGGTATAAGTGGTGAAATCACAAGCTCCAATTTGTATGATGGATTTCTTTTCTCAGGTAAGTTAATTAAAGTCAGTGCATTCAATCGGGATATCCTTGCTACTTTGAGCTAATGCGATTGTAAAGGTCTTTGATTAGCATGATAAGAGAATTTTGATGGATTGTGTGTTTGAGTTGTTTTAATAGCATGAAGAAAGGAGCATTTTGTTATATTATTATTTGATAGTTGAAACCGACTTGGTTGTTTTTATCAGAGTGAGCTGGTCAGTTGAAATGTAATTTGAGTTACATGTAGTTAAAGTATCCTCAGTTATGGTACTAAATTTTGTGTATTCATGAGCATATCTGTAACACCCCTTATCCGTGTTAACACCAAAACAGGATACGAGGTATTACCAGAGTAACACACATGTAATCATAATAAACCGAGTCATAAAATGATTATCTAAATTAGAACCCTTCAACTCTTCATTCATCCTTTAGGCATTGAATTTATACATATCAAAAACTTGTACTTAACTAATTTTAAACCATCTCGATAGCATAATACGAGTGATATATCAAATATTAGAGATCAATATTTCAAGTAATATTACTATAATATACAAAAAAAAAAAATCCAAGTCTTCTATGGAACTAATATGTTTACAAAATAGCAAATGAAGGATGGATAGTGTTGGTGAGCTTCCAACAACTTTTCCGAGTCACGAACAAACTTGATTACACTATAAAATAAAATAAGAAAGAAAAAGAAACAAAGTAAGCTTATAGCTTAGTAAGTAATATGTAAATAATAAAAATAATAAACTATTAATGGCATTTATAAATCCCAAAATATGTTTCCACAATTATACAACCTTAATGTCACATGAAATTACCATTTACTTAAATTTAGTATAAGCTG
Organism: Gossypium stocksii; assembly: GCA_020496765.1. Classification (NCBI taxonomy): domain Eukaryota; kingdom Viridiplantae; phylum Streptophyta; class Magnoliopsida; order Malvales; family Malvaceae; genus Gossypium; species Gossypium stocksii. Next base: position 35,843,130 of record CM035625.1, read on the forward strand.
TCCATTTGAGTCCCAGTTACTAAATTATTTTTATCCGGAGCTATGGAGCTCCAAATTAAGATCTGTTAATTTTCCCAAAAACTAGACTTATATGTCTTCTTACCATAAAAAATTTAGAATTTTTGGTTTGGCCAATTAATACGGTTTATTCATTAAATCCTCCCCTGTTTCACTACCCGATAGTCCTAACCACCCTTCACTAAAATTTCAATTTCTCTTTATACAGAATTCAAAAGATATTCACATTTGTTTCTTCTAAAAATAGACTCAATAAGGAATCCAACCATACAAATTATGTTCCATAAATATCTTTTTACGAATTTTAATGATTTTTCTAAATCAGGACAGGGGATCACGAAATCAATCTGAACTAGTCTTACAAAAATTTAAATAACTCAGAATATAGAAATCTTTTACTTGCCCTATTTCTTTTATATGAAAATTGATTCAATAAGCTTTAATTCCATATCTTATTCAACTTCTAATTAAATTTCTACCATTTTTGGTGATTTTTCAAGTCACTTTTCTGTTGCTGTTTTAAGTTGTTTATCTCAAATTTTACCTCTTTCACTAAAATTCCTTATCATCAACTTGCAAAATAACATTTTTCTATATTTATCTTATCAAGGTTCAATCACTTATCTAACTCATGGTTCAAAACCCATATATTCATATCCCGGTATTTATTTCCACATTTTTCACATAAATTTCCTTTTAACAAACATGTTTCTCCTGTTGAACACTTCGGAATGTAACAATATCCGATGGTTTTAGCCCATAACTCCACCCTCTGTAATTGATGCCCAACGTCATGGTATACGCACATAGCACTACACTATTGGGCTAACATATGTATTCGTGGCGTACGCACTTAGCGCCACTTTTCGAATCAACATGTATAACCATGGCATATCCACTTAGCACCTCGTTATATGTATAACCGTGGCATATCCACTTAGCACCACGTTAATAAATCAACATGTGTAACCGTGGCATATCCACTTAGCACCACGTTTTTCCATTCCGAAGGTTCAACCGAGATTTTCCTCATTTAATCCCAATTCATCAACCATAATTCACCGTTTATATCCATCAGTTGTACAATACTAAAAATTATTTCACATGTCACACAATAAAATATCATAACATAAATAAAACAATACATTATTTACATATAAACTCACCTCGGTGTAAAAAAATATAGAAGTTTTGCAATTTAGTCCACAATCCTTTCCTTTCCCCGATCACGGTCAATTCCACATCTTTCTTGATCTAAAATAACACATTTAGCTTATTTAATACTCACATTTATCAAAATAGTCCTTAACTTTAACTTTGGTAAAATTACGATTTTGCCCCTAAACTTTTGCATATTTACACTTTTGCCCCAAAGCTTGGAAATTAAATTTTTTCCCAATTTCTTATGTTTTAGAACATGTTGATCATTTATTTACTAATGGCAACATCAAATTCTCACTTTAACATATACTTATGAACATTAGGTATTTTTACCGATTATGTCATTTTACTCCTTTTTACTTCAAACCGAGTAGCACAAGTTATTCAATGTGACAGCCCGAATTAGGGCCTAAACGGAATAGTGGTTTTGAAACCACAATTCTATAGTAGAAAAATTTATTTCGATTAATTTTTATAATTTATCAAGTGATTAAATGCATGTGTTAGAATATCGATAGAAAATTTCATGAATTGCATGTCTAATTTGCCAATTAGGACTTAATTGCAAAATTTGATAAATATGAGTTCTAGATGTTAAAGTATTTAATTAAGAGCATAATTGAAGTAGAGCTCCTTAAATGGTAATTATACCATTAGGTTTTCATGGACAAAAATGGGCATACATAGGTAGAAATAACCAAAGTTTTTAATGAAGGGTATTTTAGTCATTTGGTAATTAAAAGATTAAAAAAGGGAAAAAGATGGCAAAATATGTCCATCTTCTTCATTAGGATGAAATTTCAAGGGCTCTCCAAAGCTAGGGTTTGTTTCAAGCTTCCAAGCTCCATAATCAAGAAAGATGTGGAATCGACCTTGATCGGGGAAAGGAAAAGATTGTGGACTAAATTGCAAAATTTCTATATTTTGCACCGATGTAAGTTTGCATGTAAATAATATATCGTTTTTACTTATGTTATAATATTTTGTTATTATATGAGTCGTGGTTGCATATTAAATGCTCATTTGAGGTAAATTATGAATTGAAACTAAGTATGGATGAATTGGTAAAATGTTGAAAAGTAAAGAATTTCCCGGAAAATGTTGAAAAGTAAAGAATTTCCCGGTTAAACTTTCGGAATAGAAAAGATATGAATGATCCGTTGTGAAAACACATGTGTAGTACTATGTGCAGGCTACTACGTGTACCAAATGGTTGGGTCGCATGTGTAGTACTATGTGCAGGCTACTATGCGTACTCGATTATTTTGATCACATGTGTGGTACTAAGTGCAGGCCATTATGTGAAAGAAATGGTTTTGGTCACATGTGTAGTATTAAGTGTAGGCTACTATGTGCACCAATTAGCTTCGGCTACAAGGGTGGTACTATGTCCAAGTCACCGAATATTTGTTACTATTCTGATGTGTTCAACGGAAAAACCTATTAATTGCAAATTCATATGAAAATATGGTTTGAAGTATAGGGATATGAATATATGTATTGTGAGCAATGTGCTCGATAAATAATCCAACTTTGGTAAGTTTGATATAGTTAAGTGTTACTATGAAAACTTGATACAAGGAAATTTGTGAAAAAGTGAAACTTGAAATATAATAGTTTTGGGCAGCAGCAATTAGGTAACTTTGAAAAATCACCAAAAATGGTAGAAATTAAATTAGAGGTTTAATGAGATATTGAATTAAATCTTATTTAGTCTATTTTCATATAAAAGAAACATAGAAAGCAAAGAAATTCTGTATTTTGAGATATTTATATTTTTGTAAGACTGGTTCAGATTGATTTTGTGATCCCCTATTCTGCTTTGTAAAAATCATTAAAAATTTTACAAGAGTATTTATGGAACATAATTTATATGGGTGGATTCATTATTGAGTCTATTTTTAGTAGAAATAAAGATGAACATCTTTCGAATTCTGTATAAAGAGAAATTGAAATTTTAGTGAAGAGTGGTTAGGATTATCAAGTAGCAAAATAGGGGAATCTTTAATGAATAAAATGTATTAATTGGCCCAACAAAAAATTCTGAAATTTTTATGGTAAGAAGAATGGATAGCTTGTACTGAACTTAAATAAATAATAAATGCATGTGAGAATAAGGTTGTGTAATTGTGGATACATATTTTGGGATCTATAAATGTCATTATCCGTTTGTTATTTTTATTATTATTTACATATACTTACTAAGCTATATGTAACACCCTATACCCTTGTCCGTCGCCGGAATAGGGTTTCGAGGTATTACCTAACAAAACACAACTTGCCGAAGTTCATAGATACATATTAGACATAGATTCGGTTGTACATTAAATCACGGTTAGTGATCAACTTTAATTATCAAATCCGAACAATCCAACTTTCAAAGTGATTCAACTTATGCAACCGTACCACATTTATATCTTATGGAAACACAAACAATTTCAAAGTGTCTACTTACCAATAGGTATATTTGAATTTCTTAGGTGTTAAGCCATTACTATTCGTTTCGTATAACACATTCACTACTTTTGAAAACTTATGTTATAACATTTCACTAAGCACGGATGATACACTTCCTATACCTACTTCACCATTTACTCATGCAACCAAAAAAACAAACCACATTAAATTTCATCAAAGCAACATATACTCAAACTTAGAGATTAAGCAAGCCATTTTCGCATGGCTAGAATATTTACAACTCAAAATATAATTCAATTCAAAAGAAGGGTGATTAGCCTATACATGCCATTTTTTTCAAAATAACTATCGAATGTACCAAAATAACGACGATAGTGTAGGTGATTTAAGCTTGAATCCCCGAGTCCGTAGCTTCAAAATGAGATCTATAAAACAGAGGAAACAAAGTAAACGGAGTAAGCATTTCAATGCTTAGTAAGTTTTAAGCAATGTCAACGGATAAAAAAATCAAATTATAAAATTTGTTGTTCACATTTTTGTTTCACTCTTCTTTTTGGTATATCACCCCTTAGCCGAATATACACATTCTCATCATATACAATAGGCAGATAAACTTTCACTTGAAAGTGAGCTCATGAAAACATAGATATATTTCATAATTTCACATAACCTTTCACATTGACCCGATGCCATATAATCATAGAAATAGACTTATTGTTTACTCACGTATGCATCACATAACAACCTTATAATTTAGTCCAAATCAAGCTTACATATAAGCTCAGAGTACATACATGTTTAACTTATCGCATTGAGCGTATTTACTAGCAATTCTTACTGTGAAGTCTTTTAGTCTTAGACTTTACTCGGATCATCTGCGAGACCTTTAGCTCAGATGAAATCTCCACACAAAGCCAGCGGATTTTAATCCGGACATAATCTCCGCACATAGCCATCAAGTCTTTACCCGGACATTATCTCCGTACATAGCCATCAGGTCTTTACCCGGACATAATCTCCGCACATAGCCATCGGGTCTTTAAGCCCGGATTCACATCACAAGGTTTCATGCATATTTATTCACATGTTACCACACTTCACGTAGCAAAATCACATTCGTAATTCAATCAACTCATTCGCATATAAACATATAACATGCTCCTTGACTTTATGTCGTAAATATCATTCAAAACTAATACATGTATACTCCTTTTACTAAACTTTCGGCTTAATAAGTAAACATACATAAGAATATATCCCCAATCCCTTTCTCAATTTATGTCTCTAATAGCCATTCGGCTACATATCATGTATAAGGTTTCTTCCTCAATAACCATATTATGTTAAGGACAATAGGACATCATTTATCTATCATACATGTATATCATGTCATTTTAAAATTAAATACCAAATTCAATTACTCAAAACTTACCTCGAACTTTTCTGAGCAACTATGAGTCAGCTATTCAACCACCTTAGCTTTTCCTTTATCCGAACTTGTCCCTCTATGCTCTTGAGCTAAATTAAATAATTCAATTTTATTAATCCTTATTCAAAAGCACACATTCGGCCAAACACAATAACATATATAAAATTAATTTGTACCAAGACCTTCACTTTATCAAATAATCAACCTTAGGATAACCATCACATTTAAGTGCATACAAGCATGTATACTCGTAACTACTTTAGAAAATACATACATGTCATTCAACCTTCATTCCATACTTGTTAATTAAGTACGTTAGACTTTTGTGCATGCATAATCCAATAATTAAACATTTAGTTCATTTTGCCAAATTCTCCTAAGGCTCAATGTCGAATGCTATGTATAAGATGATCAAGTATCTAGTAATTTTAATATCATAAAAGATATGCATAGCCAAATGCAAGAGTTGCCACAAGCTTAAAATTTATGCTCTCACCATTTAATGCATGACCACAAGCTACCTCTATACATAAAATTTCCCAAAGACCAATTATACAAGTGACCCTAATGCATTTACCAATTTCACAATTAATAAATTTCTTAAATATCACTTGGCCGAAAGTCACTTATCAATTTGGTCATATATCAATATAGATTTCAAGTTCAATTTCTCTCCTACCTCTCATACCACTTTCTTACAAATCCGGAAAACATCTAATTACTGAAATACAACCTAAGTCCTTCTTTAATCACTTAATTCACTATTTTCAAATTACGACATTAAGTATTCAAAGTTTAGCTCAACACCACATTTGCCGAATACTCAAATTTTTCTTTAAACTCCAATTTACCAAATTTAACAAGTCTAGGACTCATTCAATTAATAATTCCATTTTAATAGCATCCAAGCATCAATGACATTACACCTAATGTACAAGGCCGTATCTCATATAGGTATAACCTTCATCTTTAATAAAATACTAAGTTTCAAAATAAAAAAATTACAACCATAAATCATTGAAATATCCACACCATACTTTCATGCTCAAATGCCATAACCGAGTGCGTCATTCACTTTAAAAGTTAGAAGTGCACTCATGTTAATGGCCGAATATCACAAAGTCATTGCATTTATTCAAAACACAAAATTTTCTAGCTTCTATTTCTAATTATGACCAAATACATACCCTATCTCAACTCAACATTCATGCACTTACAACTCCATTCATTCAACTTACACCTAATCTTGTCAATTTAAAACTCAATTAACAAAAATATGTTTGATTTATTTCACATGCTATGACCGAATGCATATGGCCTTAGACTTCATCTATATATACAAAATCCAACCATCACTTTCCTTATCAAGGACACCTTCGGTACTCTCATCTAGACTTACTAGCATTTCTTATTTTCAAATGCAATAACCTCATTTAAAAGGACATTCGGCACTTCAATGCATTTCACTAGCACGCACATACATCACAAAAATCAATTTAATACAATACATTATCTTTTACTTAAGCCTACATGGAATCAACACCTTGAAGTTCATCTACTAATCATCCTTTTCAAACACATAAAACTTTCATAGCCGAATGCTCAATTTCATCATTTAACAAACTTTGAGCCATGGATCTGTTAAAATACAAGGTAACAACATCTAACTCACCATTAAGACCTCCCAAGCATATTCGGCCAATAGTATAAACATAAACAAAATTTAACTTTTACAATTTCACGTTTAACAAGCTTAGCCTCAATTTAAACACTTATTAGTTCATTCAAGCATTAAGCACATCATTCATGATATCGAAATATAAATAGCCGAATCCACAAATTAACTAAGCATTCGAACCATTTTCACATTCGGCACCTGCTCTATATACATTAAAACATCATTTCCTTAACTACAAAAACACTTAGCCGAATACCATTCTTGTTCAAACCACAAAGATTTTAAGTTTACAAGGCTCAAATTCCCTTAGTATTAATCTTCAATACAAAATCTAACAAAACATCACCAACGGAAAACATGCATCCATGGCCGATTATACATGATAATACCAAGCTCAAAATTTATTCAAGGCTAAGTAAAGGACTTAGCAACCATCTTTGATTCACTAAAATTTCTAAAGCAAAATCATGAAAAATCATGAACATACCTTTCAACTTGGCTAAGTAAATGACCGAACTATTTAACTTCAATTCTCAATTTCTTCCTTTGAATTTCGGCTATGGAGAAGAAAAGATGAACACATTGTTCTTATCACCCTTTTCTTAATTTACTTTATCCTTTAATTCATAATATTATTCTAAACTTTATTATTTCTATTTTATGAAACCATTTTCTTTAATAAAAACAAAGATTATTATCATTATTTACTAACATACAAAACACAAAATGCCAAAACAAAGTCATCATTACCGTCCACTATCATTAAAAGAGGAAATTTGACATGCAACTCCATTAATTTACATGCATACATTAACTAGTCATCACACATTTCCCATCATACTTCCAAAGTTTACTACTAAGTCCTTTTTAGTGAAATTCACATTCATATCTCTAAATTAAAACATCAAAAATGTCACACATGAATTTGTACATATTATAGGCATCAAAATAATTATTAAATTATTTTTTTGCCTCGATTTTGTGGTCTCGAAACCACATTCTGACTAGGGTTGTTTTAAGGCTGTCACACATAAGCTTACTTTGCTTCCTCTTTCTTTCTTGTCTTATTTTATAGTGTAAACGAGTTTGTTCGTGATTCGGAAAAAAATTGTCGGAGGCTCACCAATATTATCCATCCTTCCTTTTGGTATTTTTTTAAACATATTTTGGATATATGGCTTGCATAGAAGACTTGAGTATCTCGTTGTAAGTTTTAGTAATATTACTTGAAAAGTTGATTTCTAATATTGCATTTATTACTTGTATTATGTTATCGATATAATCTAATATTAGTTAAATTACAAATTTTAAGATAGATGGGAATTTAATATTAAAAAGATGATTGATTAATTAACGGATTTTAATTTAGATAATCATTTTATGTTTTGATTTGATTTGATTGCACATATGTTATTCTGGTAATACTCTATCCTATTCCGATATTGAACGCGGGTATAGGGTGTTACATTTTAGTGGTATCAGAGCTGTGATTTAATTGGTTCTCGAACCAGTATAATGAGTGTGAAAGTCTATCTATACATGCTATATATATATTATGATAGTATGGTGACTTCCGACATTACTAAATTGTGTTTTGTTTTTATATAGTAATAGATCCTGATCGAGCAGCAGCTGATGATGCTACAAGTAATGCGTCGGCTCCTACGCAAGGGGCCGCGCCTGTGGAAAGTAGACATGAGACATCGGGGCAGGAAGACGAAGCTAGCAATGCTTTTCTTCAAATGATGAATGACTGGTATACTAATTTTATTATAGCAAATCCTAATGCTCAACCTCCTCCTCCCCCACCTATACCACAATCGGTCACCGCAGTTTCGTGAAGTATTGATATGGTCGATCAACATAACTTTCGGTAGATAAGCTCCATAAACAAGGGGTTAAAAAATTTAGAGCAAACATTGATGATGATCCAAAAAAAGCAAAGTTCTGGCTTGAGAATTCTATGCGGATATTTGATGAATTATCTTGCACACCTGAGGAGTGTTTAAAATATGCAGTATCATTACTAAAAGATCCGGCCTATCGTTGGTGGAAGACTTTGATATCTATAGTTCCAAAAGAAAGGGTAACCTGGGATTTCTTCTTGGAAGAGTTTTGAAAGAAGTATATTAGTCAGTGATTTATCGATCAGAAATAGAAGGAATTTCTTGAATTGAAACAAGGTAAGATGACGGTGGCTGAATATGAACGCGAATTTGTAAGGCTTAGTAAATATGCACAAGAATGTGTTTCTACCGAAGCAATGATGTGTATAAGGTTTGAAGATGGACTTAATGAAGACATCAAGGTGTTAGTGGGAATTCTAGAATTAAAAGAAATGGTGGTACTAGTTGACAGAGCTTGTAAAGCTGAGGAATTGAATAAAGAAAAGAGAAAAGCGATATCGAGGCCCGGATCAAAGAAAAAGACCGATGAACAAGTTATTTCAATCCCAATCAAAAAGACTTAAAGAAGTGAATCCTCGAAAGACAACTTCAGCTAGGTATTATTATCGAGACAAGGAAAAATCAAATCTGGGTTCTAGAGCTCGAACTACTTCGATGTCAAGTGTGGAAGATGTAAGATCAAATAGACTCGAATACCAGCATTGTGGTAGACGACACTTCGGTGAGTGTTATATGAATAGTCGTGTTTGTTACAGATGTGGCTCCAAAGAGCATTTTATTAAAGACTGTCCTGAGAAGGTAGAAAAAGAAAAAGCTCAAAGTGCTAGGCAGAGTAATGCTACTGGAAGAGGTAGACCCTCGTGGAATACCAGAGGTGGAACTGGTCGTAAAGGCATGGTAAACGACTCAGTTGCAAGGTCAGAAACAATAACACCTGCTAGGACTTATGCTATACGAGCTCGTGAGGAGGCATCATCTCCCGATGTGATCACTGGTACTTTCTTACTTTATGATACTGATGTTATTGTATTGATTGACCATGGGTCCACTCATTCTTATATTTGTGAAAATTTAGTACATTGTAAGAAATTGCCTATAGAATTAATTGAATTTGTAGTTAAAGTATCAAATCCTCTAGGCAAACATGTGCTTGTAGATAAGGTTTGCAAGAATTGTCCTTTGATGATTCAAGGCTACTATTTTCCAGCTGATCTGATGTTGTTGCCATTTGATGAGTTTGATGTTATTTTAGGTATGGATTGGCTAACTCAGCATGATGCAGTAGTAAATTGTAGACAGAAACATATTTTGTTAAAATGTCAGAATGACGAGTTGCTCTGGGTTAAATCTGATCAAACAAAAGGGTTATCTGATGTGATTTCAGTGATGGCAGCACAGAGATATGTTAAAAAAAGGTATGATGCTTACTTGGCTTATATACTTGACACTAAAGTATCAAAGTTGAAGATTCATGTAGTGCCGGTAGTATGTGAATTTTTTGATGTGTTTTCGAAGGAATTACCAGGGTTACCACCAGAATGAGAAATGGAATTTTCTATAGATTTGATTCCAGGAACTACTCCGATTTCCATAGCTCCGTACCGAATGGCTCCTACGGAATTAAAGGAGTTAAAGACACAGTTACGGGAACTTGTGGATAGGGCTTTGTTCGACCAAGTCATTCACCTTGGGGTGCTTCGGTTCTGTTCGTGAAAAAGAAAGACGAGTCCTTGAGATTGTGTATCAACTATCGGTAGCTCAATAAGGTAACTATTAAGAATAAGTACCTGTTGCCCCGAATTGATGACTTATTTGATCAGCTGAATGGTGCTATAGTATTTTCAAAGATTGATCTCTGATCAGGTTACTATCAGTTACAGGTAAAGGAATTAGATGTGCCAAAGGTAGCCTTCAAAACCAGATACGGGCATTGTAAGTTTCTGGTTATGCCGTTTGAGTTAACTAATGCACCTACAGTATTTATGGATTTGATGAATCAGATATCCAAACCATACTTAGACAGATTTGTGGTAGTATTCATTAACGATATTCTGGTTTATTCTCGGGATGAAAAGGAACATGCAGAACATTTAAGAGTTGTGTTGCAAATTTTGCGAGAGAAACAATTATATGCTAAATTTAGTAAATGTGAATTTTTGGCTTTGAGAAATGGGTTTTCTTGGACATATTGTATCCACCGATGGCATCAGAGTAGATCCGAGTAAAATCTCAGCTATTATAAATTGGAGTCCACCGAAGAATGTATCTGAAGTTAGAAGTTTCTTGGGTTTAGCTGGTTATTATCGAAGATTTTTTCAGGGGTTCTCTATGATAGCTTCTCTGATGACCGTTTACTATAGAAAGATGTTAAATTCGAGTGTACTAAGGAATGCCAGAAGAGTTTTGATCGATTGAAAGAATTGTTGACAAAAGCACCTGTACTGGTACAGCCTGTAGAAGGTAAAGTAATAGCCTATGCTTCAAGACAACTTAAGCCACATGAAAGAAATTACTCGGTACATGATCTTGAATTAGCTGCTATTGTATTTGCGTTGAAGATATAGCGGCGTTACTTGTATGGTGAAAAATGTCATATTTATATTGATCATAAAAGCCTAAAATATTTGATGACACAGAAAGATTTGAATTTAAGACAGTGCAGGTGGCTTGAACTGATAAAGGATTATGATTTGATTATTGATTACCATCAGGGTAAGGCTAATGTTGTAGCTGATGCTTTGAGCCGGGAATCTTTATTTACTTTACGAGCTATGAATACTCGTTTATCCTTGTCTGATGATGGTTCAGTTATAGCTAAAATGAGAACTAGACCAATGTTTATACAACAGATTTGTGAAGCTCAGAAAAATGATGAAAAGTTACAAACTAAACGGGCACAATGTAAGTCGGGTACTGATTCTAAATTTCAAGTAGGGACCGATGGTTGTTTTTTATTCAGAAGTAGGATATGTGTACCTCAAAACTCAGAGCTCATACAAAAGATTCTACACGAGGCCCACAGCAATATGTCTGTACACCCAGGGAGTAATAAAATGTATAATGATCTAAAAAAGATGTACTGGTGGACAGGTATGAAATGTGTTATTTTTGAATTTGTATCAAAGTGTTTGATATGTCAGCAAGTTAAAGCTGAACATCAGGTACCTTTGGGGTTACTTCAGCCAATCACTATACCAGAATGGAAATGGGAAAGAATTACTATAGATTTTGTATCTGGGTTACCGTTGTCTCCAACGAAGAAAGATGTCATTTGGGTGATTGTTGACCAATTAAAAAAGTCAGCGCACTTTATTCTGGCATGTATGGATTATTCTTTAGATAAACTGGCTGAGTTGTTTATATCTAAGATTGTCAGGCTACATGGAGTGCCTGTTTCCATCATATCGGATAGAGATCCCCGATTTACATCTCGTTTCTGGAACAAATTGCAATAAGCCTTGGGTACTGAGTTGTATTTTAGCACTGCATTTCATCCACAAACTGATGGCCAAACTGAGCGTGTAATTCGAGTATTGGAAGATATGCTGCGAAGTTGTATACTAGAGTTTGAAGTTAATTGGGAAAGGTATCTACCTTTGATCGAATTTGCTTATCATAATAGCTATCAGTCCAGTATTAAAATGGCTCCGTATGAAGCTTTATATGGTAGAAAATGCAGAACACCGTTATATTAGACAAAGCTCAGTGAAAAGAAAATACATGGGGTTGATTTGATCCGAGAAATAGAAGAAAAAGTAAAGATAATTCGGGACAGTTTGAAAACTACTTCTAATCGTCAAAAATCATACGCCAATCTTAAACGGAAAGAGATTGAATTTCAGGTTGGGGATAAAGTATTTTTAAATGTTTCACCTTGGAAGAAAGTTCTCTGATTTAGTCGTAAAGGTAAATTGAGTCCAAGATTCATCAGACCATATAAAATCATAGAAAGAATTGGACCGATTACTTATCGATTGGCATTACCGCTAGAACTCGATAGAATTCATAATGTTTTTCATGTATTTATGCTACAACGGTATCGATCAAATCCTTCACATGTTATTTCTCCTACAGAAGTGAAAATTTAGCCAAATATGAGTTACAGTGAAGAACCAGTTAAGATTTTGGCACAGGAGACCAAGGAACTCAGAAATAAAAAGATAAAGTTAGCAAAAGTATTGTGGCAAAAACATGGAGTGGAAGAGGCAACATGGGAATCGGAAGAAGCTATGAGAAAATAGTACCCAAACCTTTTTAACGGTAAGATTTTTGAGGACGAAAATCTCTAAGGGGGAGAGTTGTGACAGCCCGAATTAGGGCCTAAACAGAATAGTGGTTTCGAAACCACAATTTCGAAGTAGAAAAATTTATTCCGATTAATTTTTATAATTTATCGAGTGATTAGATGCATGTGTTAGGATATCGATTGAAAATTTCATGAATTGCATGTCTAATTTGCCTATTAGGACTTAATTGCAAAAGTTGATAAATATGAGTTCTAGATGTTAAAGGATTTAATTGAAGAGCATAATTGAAGTAGAGCTCCTTAAATGGTATTTATACCATTAGGTTTTCATGGACAAAAATGGACCTAGATAGGTAGAAATAACCAAAGTTTTTAATGAAGGGTATTTTAGTCATTTGGTAATTAAAAGATTAAAAAAGGGAAAAATATGGAAAAATATGTCCATCTTCTTCATTAGGATGAAATTTCAAGGGTTCTCCATAGCTAGGGTTTGTTTCAAGCTTCCAAGCTCCATAATCAAGAAAGACGTGGAATCGACCTTGATCAGGGAAAGGAAAAGATTATGGACTAAATTGCAAAATTTCTATATTTTGCATCGAGGTAAGTTTGTATGTAAATAATATATCGTTTTTACTTATATTATAATATTTTGTTATTATATGAGTCGTGGTTGCATATTCAATACTCATTTGAGGTAAATTATGAATTGAAATTGAGTATGGATGAATTGGTAAAATGTTGAAAAATAAAGAATTTCCCAGTTGAACTTTTGGAATAGAAAATATATGAATGGTCCATTGTGAGAACACATGGGTAGTGCTATGTGTAGGCTATTATGTGCACCAATTAGCTTCGGCTACAAATGTGGTACCATGTGCAGGTCACCGAATATCTGTTACTATTCCGATGTGTTCAACGGGAAAACCTATTAATTGCAATTTCATATGAAAATATGGTGTTAAGTATAGGGATATGAATATATGTATTGTGAGCAATGTGCTCGATAAGTAATCCAACTTTGGTAAGTTTGATATAGTTAAGTGTTACAATGAAAAATTGATACAAGGAAATTTATGAAAAAGTGAAACTTGAAATATAACAGTTTTGGGCAGCAGCAGTTAGGTAACTTTGAAAAATCACCAAAAATGGTATAAATTGAATTAGAGATTTCATGGGATCTGGAATTAAATCTTATTTAGTCTATTTTCACATAAAAGAAACAAAGAAAGCAAAGGAATTCTGTATTTTGAGATATTTATATTTTTGTAAGACTGGTTCAGATTGATTTCATGATCCCCTGTTCTGATTTGTAAAAATCATTAAAAATTTTACAAGAATATTTATGGAACATAATTTATATGGGTGGATTTCTTATTGAGTCTAATTTTAGTAGAAACAAACTTGAACATCTTCAAATTCTTTATGAAGAGAAATTGAAATTTTAGTGAAGAGTGGTCAGGATTGTCGAGTAGCAAAACAGGGGAAGCTTTAATGAATAAATTGTATTAATTGGCTCAACCAAAAATTCTGAAATTTTTATGGTAAGAATACATATGAGTTTTGTTTCTAGGAAAATTATCTGATCTTAATTTGGAGCTCCGTAGGTCCAGATAAAAATAATTTTGTGACTAGGACTTGAATGGACAGCTTGTACTGAACTTAAGTAAATGATAAATGCATGTGAGAATAAGGTTGTGTAATTGTGGATACATATTTTGGGATCTATAAATGCCATTATCCGTTTGTTATTTTTATTATTATTTACATATTACTTACTAAGCTATAAGCTTACTTTGCTTCCTCTTTCTTTCTTGTCTTATTTTATAGTGTAAACGAGTTTGTTCGTGATTCGGGGAAAAATTGTCGGAGGCTCACCAACATTATCCATCCTTCCTTTTGGTATTTTTTAAACATATTTTGTATATATGGCATGTATAGAAGACTTGAGTATTTCGTTGTAAATTTTAGTAACATTACTTGAAAAGTTGATTTCTAATATTGCATATATCACTTTTATTATGTTATCGATATAATCTAATATTAGTTAAATTACAAATTTTAAGATAGATGGGAATTTAATATTAAAAATATGAGTGAATAATTAATAGGTTTTAATTTAGATAATCATTTTATATTTCGATTTGATATGATTGTGCATATGTTATTCAGGTAATGCTCGTATCATGTTCCGGTATTGAACATGGGTATAGGGTGTTACATTCAACATAATTTAAAACATCATATTTTATCATAAAACATTAAAATAAACACATTTCACCTATGGGTATTTTTCCAAATATGAACCCTAGGTTAAATTGTTGCTAAAATAAGCTAAATCAAGTTACCAGGACTCCAAAAATGTAAAGAACATTAAAAACGGGGCTAGAACGGACTTACTATGAAGCTTGGAAGAGGAACAAACCCTAGCCATGGTGTTTCTTGCTAGATTCAGCCATAGGGAAAAAATAAAGAAGATGATAGCTTTCTTTTTCATGTTATTTTGTCTTTATTCATTAATTAAGGCATTTTACCAAAATGCTCTTAAATACCTTACTTACTAACCATGTCTATTTTTGTCCATGAAAACCTAATGGTATAATTACCATTTAAGGACCTCTATTTTAAAAACCCATTACTCACAAGTACCTTTATGAACTAGAACACACATTTTTCACCTATTTCAATTTAGTCCTAAATATCAAATTGAGCACCCAAACGATAAAATTTCACAACAAAATTTTCACACAGTCATTCAATCACACAGTAAATATTAAAAATTAATCGAAATAAATTTTTCTACTTTGGATTTGTGGTTTCAAAACTACTATTCTATTTAGGCTCTAAATCGGGCTGTCACAATATCAATGGACAATATGAATGGAGGATTGATATTCTAGAGAGTATGATACCGAGATATACCTATTAGATTTGTTCTAATTTGATGATTTTATTATGAGTTAAAGCGGTTCTGAATGATATGGTTGTCACTTTTATAAAATTTTGATGGTCTGTGCATGTTAGCAAGTTGAAAATGGTTAAAGATATTATAAACCGAAACTCTGGTTCTGAGTTCAGTTTGAATTGAGTAATGAATTTATGATTTTTTAGTGATGCACTATTGAACGGATTGGAATGAGTTTTATTACTAGAATGTAAAGTGATCATTCATGTTTTCATATGGTTAATGTCACATTAAAAAGAACTGTTTGACCAATGAATTAGAGACGGTCACATTTATGTCTGTATTGAGAATCTGGTGATATCGTTTATTCGACGAAACGTGTCACATGTTCCTTAATTTCAAGAATTAAAGTATCGAATGACATAGAAAGATCTGAAGTTAAGATAGTATTAAAGACTTGAGCTATTGAAAGATCGCGAGTAGTTATTGATTAATCTTTGAGAAAGCAGATATAGTTACAGATGCTAAATGGAAAAATCTTTGTTTACTTTGTAAGTGGATTACACGATTGATCTTAATTGATGATAATCTGATTTTAGCTAGATTAAAAGCTAAAGCGATGTTTTCATTGCAAGAATAAGAATCTCAGAAATGTGTTAATGAATGGTGAATTCAGAGCTTATGCAGGAATCTATGAATACGCAGTGTATCTTGGCACATTAATACACATGTAAATCGGAGGTAAGTCTGAAAGAGCAATTCAAAACTTTGACGATATGCTCCGACACTGTGTTAAAGCTCAAAGTGATTAGAAAGAGATATACGAGGCTGATATGATTTGTGATTCTGGGAAATTAGTAAAAGTTATTCATGTGAGTTGAAAGAAATTTCTTGTGGTAAGATTTTTAGGGACGAAAATCCCTAAAAGAGTGAGAGTTGTAATAGCCCGATTTTGGGCCTAGTTGAAACAGTGGTTTCGGGACCATAAATTCAACGAGGAAAAATTTATTTTTATTAAATTTTTATGGTCTACGATTTCACAGAATGATATTGCGAAAATCTCATTCGAAAATTTTGACGTTTGAGCACTCAATTTAGTCAAAAGGACTAAATTGTAAAAAGTGCAAAAGCTAGAGGTGCCCAATTGTTATGAGCTTTTAAATTGGAGGTCCTTAGATGGTAATTATACCATTGATTAAATTGTTGGACAAAAATGGACATGAAATAGGTGAAATAGGATATTTTTAAGTTAGGGGCATTTTGGTCATTTGGTGATTAAAATGAGCTTAAGGACTAAATTATGAAACGTTAAAATATTAGGGGCAATTTTATAATTTTGCATAAATATGAAATATGGATTAAATTGAATAGTAGAAGTACTTAATTTATTGAAATTATCTATTTAGATCAAGATAAACCATATTTGGACTTAAATCGAGGAAAAGCTAAAGCTTCGAATTAGTGTTCAATTCTACTTCAACGCCCTAGTTATCAAGGTAAGTTCGTATGAACTATGATCGTTTTAATATTAGCTAAAGTTACTAAATACTATGTTGTTTTAATATAAATGAATCTAAATATAATTGTATTCATGTTATGATGAATTGACGGATAATGAGTCCCGATTGAACCTTAAGAATTCTTAGGATACAAATGACATGTCATTAGGGATTTTCATGTTTTGAGTGCTGGTCTTGAATTTCCTACTAATGGTTGAGGTCCTACATTTGTTGCGGATTCTCCATAGCTCGTGTGAGTAGCACCGTGTAGCTTACATTCTGACCTACAGCTCGAGTGAACAGGCCAATTTCATAGCTCGTATGAGCATTGCATCCGCTAGGAGAGTTTATAAACAAATACAAATATTTGGTATCATTCTGTATACTGAGATATACCATAAGACCAATAAGTTGATTCGAGATCTGAAAGGTTACGATTATATGTAAAGACACACTATGTGTGAGTTTTCCCGAGTATGTAATTCTAGATGGTTCAACGGGTAAGAAAAGGAAATGAAATGGTAAGTATTCAAATGGAATGAATCATGATCTTATGAAAAGATTTATGAGCTAAATGATGTATTTACATATGAAAATCTACCTATCTTATGGTTGAATTCATTTGTATCACGAACAAGTGTACTAACTTGTGAGTTTGATGATGTTGTATAGGCTTATAATAAGCTTATGAAATTGGTAATGATTTATGCTTAATCTTGAATTGTATTAATGAAATAGTAAGTTATATTTAAGTTTATACGATCTTACTAAGCACTCGCTGCTTACGTAGTTACTTTCCTTTGTTTTATAGATTATCAGAAGCTCGATCAGTTGAAAACTTATCGAAGACCTATCACATTATCCAGCAGTCATATCGGTAGATTTTGTGTATTCTGGCCAAGGTTAATAATGGCATGTATAGGTTCTTTGTAATGGATGCTTTGGTATGTTTAGGCTTTTGGAAATTATGGTTGATTTGGTGAACATTAGTGCCTTATGAAGTTGTGTTAATTTGGTGACATTTAAATCCTTGTATATAAGGTCCTTTTGGTATGTATGTAATGGTTTGGAAATGGTCATTTGCAGTAAAATGTAATGGCTAAGTGATCTAAGTTGTGTGATTGAATTATGGTCAAATTGCTTTAGTTTGATTAATAATGTTTTGATGCAATTGTGGTACCTTTGAATGGCATATTGGTTAGATGAATTAAGATGTTTGAAATAGCTTGATTTGGTGTAATTGAATGATTTTTAAGTCCCTTAGATGTATGCCCAAATGGTAAGAATGGTTTGGTATGAATTGGACTTGAACTGGCTTGAATTTAGGGTCAAATGTAACACTTCTAACCTGTATCCGTCGCCGAAATGGGGTTATGAGGCATTATCAATCATAATACAACTTAGAACAGACTTTCATTTTAAAGTAAATCATCTAGTAAAATTTTTAACCAAACTAGCATACTTTAATTCTATAATTTATATATTTTTTTATTTATTATTTATTTTAATCAATCAATATAACCAAATAATCATGGAAATCAAATTTTAAACTCATAACCAAGTATGTTTCATTTCACATACCAAACATATATGTATACTTTAACACAAACACACATACATAATTTCATTTCATATAAATAATATAATCCATTATAAAATTTGTATGTATAAATAAAACATTTAAATATCACTCATACATTTAAGAAATAATTCATTTAACATATGTCGAATATATCATCAACTTAACTAAGTAAACCACTCAATAAATTTACCAAGGCATCCAAAAAAGTACCATTTGAAACCGATACAAAAACCATATTCATCCCTTAACTATTTGGCTAACAAAATTTACTTGTACATATTCATTGATTTTCAAATAACTAACGAATTCATATAGGCATACATAACATTATTTTAAAACCTAGACATATACCAATGCACCACATATAAATTACAAGCATTTTTACTAACTTATACATTACATAATATAACACAATACATATCGATCATTTACTCCATAATCGAAACACATAACCAAACACCACCATCTATATATACATATATACCTTGAAATAATGTTTAACTCATATCAATATATGTGCATGTGCCGAATCACAAAGTTGATTATAACCATCTCATGTGACAGGTTTATACTTCACAAGAATAAGTCATTAACCAAACATATACATATATCCAAAACACAAATTTATATACCATGAAATAAACATATCAATAAACTTCTACCATGTTCGAACATAAGCAAATATCATTTAATGCCAATTCAAATATACTTTTATCTATGCACAACCATAGCCAAACCATCCACATATACATCCTAAAATTACCAATACCGAATTACCCAAAACCAAGCTTATCAAACATTTTAATTAAGAACATATAAAACCAACCTTAAGCATAATAAGCAAGCCATTTCGCATGGCTTTAAATATATATACAAACTTCAAAACCAAATATATATATAACAAGCCTATACATGCCACATAACTAAATTTCAAAACATTCATTTACCGAAGCAAAAACTGGATAGTGTGATGAGGTCTCCCACGACTTCCAACCCGAGCAAGTCTCCGAAACTCTATAAACATAGGAAAAACACATAGGGTAAGCTTTAAAAGCTTAGTAAGCCATAAGCAAATAAATCATTTCAATAATATTTATAAATTAATAACACTGAGCTGAACTTAACTAATCTCATCACATATAAATTCATGACACTCGTAAATTCATATACCACATTAAATAACTTTTCTTATCTTATATATATCAATATATATAACCCATATTTTCAAATTCGAATCACATCCGTTAACATAATTACATAATTCAAGTTTGCACATAATTATTACATAACTAACCAAAACATGCCATGGTTCACTAACCACTTCGCATATATTTTATCCATTTGGCTACATTTCAAGTTCATATATATAGCACATATTCACATTTCATTTACTTATAAATTTCATATCATCTTTACAAATACTACTTCCCATTTCTCCAAACTATGTTTCTCATTTCATAATTCTCATACTCAAAACATAGGACCATAATTTATATAACGAACATATATAACACATCATTCATTTGTATACATTCATATCGTTCGATGTCATATATTTCACATTTCATCTTATAATTCATTTAATCATAGTTTATTCACTATTAACCACATCTCATTTTCACATAGATCATAATCATACTCACTTTCACTATTCAATTTCACAAACATTGTAACATACCTGAATCAGATGCACATTTATATACTCATTTATTTCTCGAAATGTCTATTAAATTGTTCAAAATCAATAAGGATACTCAAATAACTCAGAAAGCTGGTATAATGCCAACGTCTCAGACGTGGTCTTACATGTAATCACATATCAATGCCATATCGGTATAAAGTCTGCTAGGCATAAAGCTTATAATAATTCACCGGCAATAAGCCTGCTAGGCACAAGCCTGTATCTCACACTGGCACAAGGCCTGCTAGGCTCAAAGTCTGATTTAATACACCGGCATAAAGCCTGCCAGGCACAAAGCCTGATTTATCTCACCAGCATAAGGCTTGCTAGGCTTAAAGCCCAAACATCACTGTTACAAAGTCATCTTATACCATATTCATATATATATAAAATTCTAACTATTCCATAAAATTCATACGGACTTTCAAATATCGTAACTCAGTCGAATTAGTCTCAAATACACTATTTCGATGCATACTCATATTCGGCTATCTCAAATATAAGTCTATAAATTTCAAAACAGCATATTAAACTAATTTACATTCAAAATTAACGATGTTTAATTGCTTATAAACTTACCTCGTACGGACACGAATGGACCGGAACGACTATTCGACAATTTTCGACTTTCCCCGATCCAGATCCAAATTCCACTTTTTTCCAATCTAATTAATATCAAAATTAACTTACTTATTCAACATTTCTATTAAATTTCATCCAAAAACATATAATTGGGCAATTTGCATTTTAGCCCCTAGCATTTCACATCTTTGCAATTTAGTCCTTAATTGAAATCAACACAAAATATTCAAAATTTCACATTGCCCAAGCTTGGCCGAATTTTACTAGTGCTCAAATAAGCCCACATATTTCATCAATTTCACATTAAAGTCCCTCAAGTTACAAATTTCACAATTTAATCCTAATTCGGCATTTTTACCAAAATTCACTTAGTAAATCATGAAAATCTAACAACAAGGATTTATTTTTCATCATCAAACAACAAATTCATCAAGCTATCATCAATGGCAAAATACAAAATCATCATTAAATCCAAAAATTACAATATGGGCTTTATAGATTTCACTGCAACGATCTCAAAAATGTAGAAATTATCAAAAACCGAGACAAAACCATACATTAATCAAAGGAAACAATAGCCGAATACTAGCTTAGACTTTTTTATTTTCTTTTCTTTCCATTTCGGCGAGTATGGATGAACAATGGCTTTATTTTATGATTTTTTTATTAATATTCATTTAATACATAAATTACCTAACCATCCATTAAAATTATTTCTAATTGCCAAATTGCCAAACCATGTCTTCCACTATCATATATTTGGATTTATTTCATCATAAGGACCTCACCTTTAATTAATCAAAATAAATAGGTACTTTTACAAGTAGTAGTCAACTTTCACCTTTTACGCGATTAGGTCCTTTTATCAAATTGAGCACACAAACGCTAAAATTTAAACACGAAAATTTAACACATATAAATTCACATATAATAAACACAGAAAATAATTTTTTTAAATATTTTTCTGACTCAGATTCGTGGTCCCAAAACCACAGTTCCGAATAGGGTCTAAATTGGGTTGTTACATCAAATCATGGATCACACGGCCTGGCGACATGGGCTTTCACACAGCTGTGTGACACACACGGCCTGGCGACACGGGCTGTCACACAGTTGTGTGACACACACGGCCTAGCAACATGGCCGTGTGTCATTTTTAAAATTCTATTATTTCAAGTTAGTGAGTTACACGGCCTAGCACACGGTCGTGTGTAGCAACTCAGAGAGTTACACGATCTGACACACGGCCTGCAACATGGCCGTGTGGCCCTACTCAGTGAGTGACACAAGCTGGGACACGGCCTGTGTCCCTTTGTTCAAATGTTACACAGCCTAAGCTATGTCAAATGGCCTAGCCACACAACAGTGTGACCCTTGTTTTTCAATTTTTCTATATTTTTCTTAAAACTTCTGAATTCTTTGAAATTAGTCTCGATGATGCGAGCGCGCCCCATGAATCTCATAGCTCGAGCAAGGACCCCATGGAGCTGCCTCAAGGTCCTATCACAAAAGCCAGAGCCAAGGCCTTTAAAGAGTCTATTTCAACTCTCGTAGCTCGTATTTGGGACGATACCCCGCTTGGTCACATCAAGGAAGCTTGTCCCAGCTCCTCGAGTTCACCGTGCATTTTTCTACAAGCTCGGCTCAGCTCACCGAGCTAACCACCAGCTCAAGTTAGCTCCATCAGCTCGTTTTCAGCTCCAAGCTAGCTCGCGAGCTTGGACTTAGTTCACTCCCAGCTCAATAGCTCAGACTCAGCTCATTTCTAGCTCACGAGTCCGAAATCAGCTCGATTTTAGCTCATGAGCTTAACCTTAGCTCGTGGAGTTTACTTTCATTAAATTAGTTTTGACTTTTAATTTAATAAGTCCATTAATTAGCTATTTAATATGTTAAGTATTAAATTAAGTTCACATTAGTTGCTTTAATTATGTATTAAAGTGTTTGTGTTCATAAGGTGAATTAAAGTCATAGCCGAATTAATGTCTTGGTGTTGCATTCACATTAGCCGAAACTATGGTGTTCACATAGCTTAAATTAATTTGTTTATATTTCTCATGTAGGAGCATCAATGGACGCATGGAGCATGGAAGTGAATGGGACGCATGAAGCTTGAAGAAACATCACTTTTGGATGGTTCATGTTCGGCCAAGATTCATGGATGCCCTAGGTGCATGATTCGGCCTAGATACATGTATGGCAAGGTGCATTGATTTCAAGAGATACATGCATGACCAAGTCCATGTATGGGGTGCTACCTAATCACCTTTCTAGGTGACTATTCGGTCAAAGGACACAAACACATATATGAAGCTAGTTGGCCGATCACTTCCCCATGTACCTTGTTATTTCGTTCACACCTATGTTCACATGGCAAGACCATTCAGTTCAACCTGTTCACACATGAGGTCTCTTTAATTTTCGACTTTCACACCTACAATGGCCTTTGAAGTATCCTCTTTAATTCATACCTTTTGGCAAAACATCATCACTTAATTTCTTCATTTAACATGGATGGCTGAATCTAGCTTGTGGCTAATGGAGTCCATACATTCATGTTCATTTGCTTAAGCTTGAAGGTTCATTCTTCCAATTCTTCCATGGCCGAATGTGGACAAGACACTCAAGGGGTTTCTTTCTAGAATTTTACATGATGCATTCATGAATTTTTACTTAGATTTTAAGGATATGAACTAGCCTATTCGGCTATCCCTTTGTACTCCTATAAATACCTATCATTTGCCTTGTAGAAGAACTTTTTGGCTCTTTGTTAATGAAACTCTGTCGAAATTATGAGGCAAACTTTTCTCTAATTTCGTACAAAAATTCGTTGGCTTACCTAGTGTCTAGCTGCGTCAATCGTTATCTTTGTCAAACCCGAACTTATCACTACTCGTAATGTGGCGTTCAAACATACCGAGGTTCCTATCTTGATAGATAGTAGGTCAAGGTCACCTAAACCATACCAAAACCAAACTTAAAAACTTATAAACAACGGGTGATACCAAATCGGTATTGGTTCTTATTTGCACTTTTGTTCAATCCTATTTCTTTTCTTACCAAAACGATACCCATTTTACCATTCCGTGCCATAATCCATATCCCATTTCTATCTTACCAAATCGACCACAATACTTACCAATTCCGAACACTAAACCTTAATCCGAGTCATTTCTTCTTCTTACCTATTTCTTCCTTTGAATTCTAAACCACACTCTTTCCTAAACCAACCTTGCTAATTCAACGAACCAATCTTCCTTACCTAAACCAAATTGAATCTATTCATCCCAATCTCTTTCTAAATCCCTCATCTCTCTCAACTTTTAAAAAGAACTACCGGTACTTTCTTGTCGACAATCGGGCACTTAGCATACGACTTGACTCACCTCGAGGCGAATCTTATCTCTCGATTTGCTCCAAGCTATTTTTAAGGCCTCCAACGCTCACCTTAGGGACAAAATGCATATGATTGATTGGTTTATAATAAGTTTATTTTATTTTATGTTATAATAATAAATGTTTTTCGTTTGATTGATAATACTCTGTAACCCTAAATTGGTGACGAAAATGGGTTAAGAGTGTTACAAAAACATTAGATCCATATATTAAATTTATTAAAAATTAGAAGAATGAATTAATCCAATAATAATAATAAATAACTCATTCTCAATGATTTGACATGACGAGCATCGAATGCCACTTGTTATGAACTGTAAAACAAGATCTGATATAAAATTAAACAAATCAATATCATCATGTCAAATCATTAAAAATATAACTAAATGTGAAAGCATACCTGAATCCTAGGCAATTTTAGTCTGGGCCCATATCATAAATCCAAAAACAAACGAAAGCCCAAATTTTAAAATTAATTTACAATAAGCCAATTTTATTGACCCAGGTCATAAACCCAAATATAAATTAAATTAAAAGCCAAAATAAAAAATAACAATAACAGTCCAAATTTTACAGTCCAAAATCCAATAAACCAGTAGCCCAAAATTCTGACCCAAAATAAATCAAAATTCAATAAACTACCCAAATCCAAATTGTCACACCAAAAAAACTAAATTAAGGCCCAAAGTACTAAACTAGACCGAAATAATATGGGTCCAAGTGGCCCAAAATTAAACAATGGTCAGGAAACCCTAGTGGTTTCCAGAATATTCTGGTGCCGTAACTGCGAACCCAGGCTCTCATGAATAGCTGCTACGTCGGATGGCCTTTCCACGCGTTGCCCATTCTGGATGGCTTCTGCACGTACCTGAAAGAATAGATTGACAAGCACAGTCAGCAATAACAGAATAACAATAGCAATCTTGTAGAAGAAAAGAAATGTGTATTACATTTTATCTCTTTCGATTTGGCTATAAAAAGCCAAGCATTACCACTGTAAATTTTACGAACGCAAGCACACTGAATACAAAAGCTATCAAAATTTCGAAAGGTGATTTTGAGATCTTGAATTTTTTTTTCATTCGTTTTCTTTCGTTTTCTCCATTGGCATCTTTGCTTTCTGTGCATGTGAAAGTAAAAAGAAAAGGAGGATTTACCTTTGCGAAATAAATCGTCGGAGTCCTTGCTTCGCTGAAATCGGAGTATAGAAGTCTTCAAGGTTGAAAATATTGAAGTATTTGAGGGGGATTTTCAAATCAACACAAGTCTATCGTTATTTTCTGATTATCATGGCAAAATAGAGGTTGGCTTTGAGTGTTGATTCGTCGTAGAGAAACAGGGAAGGGCTAGGGTTTGATTAGCCGAAGAAGAAGAGTTTTTGTGTTTTGTGTTTGCTTTGTGTTAGGTGCGCATGCGTTTTAGGTTTTTTAGTGCTTTAAAGTGCATAGAACGATGTCGTTCAAGCCTAATTTGTTGGCTTTGAAACGGCACCGTGAAGAGCAACCCGTTGGATCACTCGATCGCCCGATCCAGTACCCTCAGGATCCGCGCATTTTAGCGGAGAAGGGTTATTTCGTGACAAGTCCTTCCATTATGCACTATCGTTCAATTGTGCCCTGTTTCACCTTCATCTGTATTTTAATTTTGCCCTGAGATTTGCTCTATGTTTCGATTTGGTCTTCATTCAGACGCTTCGTTTCAAGATCTGGTTTAATTCGCTTTTAGTCCCCTCCATTTTACGCACACTTTATTTATGTCCTCATCTCTATTTTAATGTTTTTAAATTTATTCTTTAGATCTTGTTTTTTAAAATTAAGTCCATTTTTTTTATCCTTAATTTTGTTTATTATTCAAATTTCAGACGTTGTTTAATTAAACCTTTTTAAATTGTTTTATTAATTTTACATTGTTTTAAGTTATTTATTTATTTTTTTTATTTGTACACATTTTTTATCATAGTTTTGTTATAATTTATGTATTTTCAAATTCATTTTTTTTTTTTATATCCGTCGTTGTTTTAAAGATTTGTACATTATTATAGATTATTATCTTTAAACCAATATAATATGTTTTAGATTATTTTGTACATTATTAAGTTATATCATATAGATTTCGTTATTCACGTGTAAATATTTCTTTCTTTGATATTGTTTTTAAATCATTTTTATATATATTTATGTATTCTTTTGTATATTGTGATTTAAATTATTTATATTCTTCTAAAATACCAATATTTTATTATATATATTGTTTTAATATTTTATATGATTTCTCAACACTTTGCATGTATTATTATTATATTGTATATTCTTTTATTAGATTTTCATTGTATGCATAACACCTTTTTTTTATGTAAAATATTTATTTCAAAATTCTTATATTTATCATTATTTAATGTAATATATTTCTATGATAAACTGTTATACTTGTTTTTAAATTGTATTTTATATATTTTATTGATTGTATATTAACAATTTTAATTTCTTTTCTTTCTATCTGTTTTAAGGTTTATTACCTCGTGTTTATAATTATTTGGTATTAACTGTAAATTTGTTGTTTTTTTATGTTAATATTGATATTCATGTGGTGTAATATTATATTCCTATATGATCATTGTTTTTGTAGAAGCAATCTTGTTATATATTTTATTCCATGATTATCTGTTATGTTTTTGCTCCATGTTATAGCATCATGATTTCAACACCAACTTTTATCCAATTTCAAATCAAATACTCTGAATCATTTTTAAAATTACCAATTTAAGCACTTTTTTGAAATAAGGCAATGTTTAGTGTTTGGGAACTCGAAAAATTGTACCCTAACGTGCTGGGTTGCGATTTTTCGTTTGACCAAATAACTAAATATCCTTTTAATTGATGTTTTGAAAATTATAAGACGATCCCGGTTTTGAGAGTTTAAAATGCCATATCCTAACGTGTTGGATATAGTATTTTATTCCTTCGAAACAAGTGAAAATCCAATTCGAAATATTCAAATTTTTTTTAAAAGGGATCGCATTTTAAATTTTTTTTCAAATTTCATCATTAGGACATTAGTTAATCAATTTGGTACCAATTTTGGGCATTAATTGAGGGTGCTAACTCTTCCTCGTACGTAACCGACCCCCGAACCTGTTTTCTTGAGCTCCGTAGACCAAAATGTTTTATAAGGTGATCCGATCACACCTAAACAAAAAGGATTGGTGGCGACTCCATGTTTTTAAGTCGATCCCATTTTTCCAAATTTAAAAAATGGTTTCGACACCACCGGTTTCTTGAAATCTTCTGGTCTTATGGTTTTGATCTTCCAAATTAGCACACAAGCAATTTTGAGAAGGTGGCTCTCCTTGCTCTAAAAATGCGATATTAAAAAAGTTACGTATGTATAATTTGGGGTTCATAACCTTAATATATAACTTTTGCATATTAACCCTAATTTCTAATCAATCCATCATCAATTATAAATTAGTTACTAGAGTATCTAGATATATTTGGCCCATACTTTGTTTTTATAACTAAAGCTCAATAAATTTTAACCAAATCATATCAGTTTTAACTTTGGTTAATATTTTATGATAATAAATAATAACATGTAATTATGCCTATTAAATATGTGATGTACATATTTTTCAAATAACATAAATTAATTTAGAACAAAAAAATATTATATTGTCTATAGATATCATAATATAATGTGATTATTTTTGTTATTAAAAAATTCCATTATGTTTTCTATCATAAAGATATCCTTTTATGTATAATTTTTTTATCAATTTATTAAAATTTGGATAAACTATAAAAAATGGTCAATTTTGTTTGCCTCAGATTACATTTTAGTCACTTATGTTTGAAATATTACATTTTAGTCACTTACGTTATCATTTTGTTACGAAGTGGTCACTCTACCATTACCTCCCTAACGACGGCCCTACGTGGCAGTTCAAATGGGTTTTAAATGCCAAATTGGATGTCCTCTACGGCATTCCAAATTAAATTTATTTAATTAAAAACATATTTTTATCTCAGCAACTTGACATCCAAGTTGGCATTTAAAACCCATTTGGATTGTCACATAGGACTACCGCTAGGAAGGTAATGGAGTTCAATGGTAGAGTGACCACTTTGTAACAAGACGATAATGTAAGTGACTAAAACATAACATTTCAAATATAAGTGACTAAAATGTAATCTGAGACAAATAAAAGTGACTATTTTTGTAGTTTGCCCTCAAAATCTTGATCTTATATTTCTAGCATAATATATTTTTAGTTCTTACCCAAGTAAATTGTGATAAAATAGGTATACTAAGTATAATGAAAGGACAAAATAGGTATGTTAAACTAGGATAATCTAGACGTAAAATCACTATTAATTTTAAAGTAGTCAAAACAAAATTAGTATGAGGTAATAAAGTTGGGAGTTACATATAAATTGATATTTTTCAATTAAATCATTGGTTTAATTACGTTTGCTATTACAAAATTTGGTTTTGTATAAAAGCCCCATCTGTTTTCTTGGTAAAGAAAAGGAAGGATCATGCATGAAGAACAAGAGAATTAATGCGAGGACAGTGATGAGAACTAGTGTACTAAAAATAGTAAACGGTAGTTGTATATGGTCGACTGTGGCTATGATGTTGAAGGTCTCCCATTTTTTTAAATGAAAAAGGTCAATTTTTGAGTTTTTCTTTAAGATTTCGAGATGAAAGGAATTTAGTTCAACTGCACGAATTTATTTATTTTACATGTTTAATACACATTTTTTTTATAGTTTTCTTATTAGTGATCCATTTATCATTGTTTTCTCTATTTATTTATTAGAATATTAAATCATATTATTTATTTTTCTTTAATTCATATTGGTGAAATTTGCTTTAATATGATCTTTAATATATTATTTTATTTATCACATTTTAATTACCTATATTTATATATTATATATTTTCAACTCCTATTTAGAGTAAAATAGGGGTAAATTAAATTTTTTATCAATTTTTTAATTTCAACTCCTATATACAATAAGGGTAGATTAGACATTTTATTTAGAAATTGTTTTTACAATATTCCTAAAATTCTAAGTTTATTTGTCAAATTTTTCAAAAAAATTTTACTTTTTTATTTAAAATTTAAAATTTAAAATTTAAAATTTATTTCATATTTTTAAATTAAACTCAAATAACTTATCTTTAATAATTGTCTACAAAACTTAAATTTATTTTTATTATATGATCTTAAAATTTTCATGTTAAGCTAAAAGTAAAGAAAAATCCTTCAAATTAATTAATTTTATATTTCATACCAAATAAAATTCATAATTTTAGCCATCACTTCTTTACCCAAACGAAGAACAAATAATTAATTTAATTAATTACAAGTATTTTTGCTTTGGTTTTAGTTTAGGAATATTCAAGATTATATAACCAAAAGAACTTTTAGTTTCATAAACAATTATTAAAATGAGTTATTTAAGTTCTTTTCGTTAAGGATAATATGGAAACATAAAATAAAAATTTAAAATTTAAAGGAGATTAAATTAAAGGTAAATTGCACCAACAGTAACCCAACTTTGGGGTAGCTGACAAAACAGTCACCTAGGTTTCATTTCAGTCACTCAACTTTCAAAAAATTACAAAATAGTCACTAACGTTATAAAAAAGTGACAAAATTGTCATTGATTAATAGTTTCTGTTAGGGTGTTAACGAGATCGCTGACGTGGCAAGTTAACCAGCTGATGTGGCAAATTAACTTGCCACGTTGGTGAAGCAGCTGATGAGTCTTGGTTTGGTGTGGGTTTAGGGAAAAAAATTGAAGGGTTATGGGTTTAGGGGTAAAAAATTAGAAACAGATTAGGATTAAGGGGATTTGGTGGAAAAAAAGAAAATCGATTTGGGGAATTTCGATTGTGATTTGGGATTTTTTTTATGGTTGAAATTGATTCAGGAATCGATTAAGAAGGGTTTAGGGTTAGAAATCGATTCAATAATCGATTAACTGGGTATAAGGGTTTACGGTACGATTGGTCTTTTTTGTTTGGGGAGAAAAGAAGACGAAACTAGAAACTAGAAACCATTCAGTGTTTTTGATTCTCAGCGACAATGGGCAATAGAAGAGAAGCTACCAATGTTGTTACATCCACTTTAACGGGTAAGTTGTTGCATTTAGTTTTTTTTATTTTTTTGTATTTCAATGATGTTATTTCAATTTAGTGTTATTTAGGGTTATTTCAATTTTAATTTTGATTTCAATTCTAATTTTGATTTCAGTTTTGATTTCAATTTTGAAACACTCACTGATTTTAATTTTGATTTTGATTTCAATTTCGATCTTGATTTAGATTTTGATTTAGATTTCGATTTGTTTTGGATTTCCGTTTGGTTATTAAAGTGTATGACATGTAATGTGTATTGTATGCCATGTGCATGATGTTTATTGTTTGTATCTGCCATTGTATGGATGTCATTATGAAACTAATGTTTATTGTGTATATCTGCCATTGTTTGTATCCAAGTTGCTATATTGTATGTGGCAATATCAAAATTTGTTATTTACCTTCTTTATTGTACTGGTTGTTGTCGGTTATTGTCTGCCATGTGCATGAAAAAAATGGTTGTGTTTATATTAAATTATTTTTGTATTGGTTGTTGTCTGCCATGAGCATGACAAATATGGTTGTGATTGTATTAAATTATTGGGTATTTTGTATTGGTTATTGTCTGACAGAAATGGTTAAAGTGTTTGCTTATGTTCTCTGCCTTTATTGATGAGTAATTTGTTTGGCAGGTTTAATTGATGACAATTTTAATGAGAATGAAGAAGAAATGTCTGGTAGTGATGTGTTTGGTAATGATGCATCTGAAAATGATGTGTCTAATAGGATAAGAGTTAATTTAGATGGTTTAAACATGGATGGTATAGAAGTAGATGAACTGTGTGATAGTGATTATTCTGGGAAGTTAGATAGTGCACATGAATTTGACTCAGATGGCCAAAATTGGCCTGAGTTCAACCTAGAGAATGACATGAGTAATCCTATACTTAAGGTTGGAATGTTATTTAAGTCTAAAGACAATCTAAAAGAAGCTGCCAAGCAGTATGGTAAGTTGAATAGTTATTTTATTAAGTTTCCCAAAAATGATTTAAAAAGGTTAAAGGCAGTTTGCAGTGAAAAATGTTCTTGGTTCATATGGGCTTCTAGGCTAAACCCTAATGACCCTATTGACCAAACTTGGCAAATTAGGAGTTCAAACCCTAACTATACTTGTTCTAAAGTCTATAAAAATAGGAATGTAACCTCAGCTTGGATAGGTGAACATTATAAAGAAAAATTCATTGTTGATCCTGATTATTCTCTGAAATCATTACAACAAGATGTCAAAAGAGATCTGTGTTGCATAGTCTCACTAATCAAATGTAGGAGGGCTAAACTTAGGGTATTGGAATTAATTGAAGGAGCTCATAAGGCTCAATATGAGAAGATTTATAAGTATTTGTTGGAGGTTAAAACCCAAAATGAGGGAACAATAATAATCTATTATCTGGATAATAGGTTGTTTCAAATGATGTATGTCTGTCTACAGGCATGCAAGGATAGCTATAGGGCTAGTTGTAGGAGGATAGTAGGTTTAGAAGGATGTTTCTTGAAGGGTTACTATGGTGGCTACTTGTTTGCAGCTGTTGGGATAGATGCAAATAATGGCATCTATCCTCTTGCATATGCTGCTGTCGAAAGTGAAAACTAAGTATCATGGCTTTGGTTCTTGGAGTTTCTTACAATAGACTTGGAAACTGTGAGCTCATACTAGATATCATTCATGTCTGACAAACAAAACGTAAAACTCCATTTATTTATTTATTTTTATATTATTTCTATTTAGGGTTTAGGGTTTGTCAAAGAATTAAACTGTATTTATTCTAATTGTAGGGACTTTTAGAAGCAATATGTATGTTGTTTCCTAATGCAGAAACAAGACATTGTGTTAGACACCTACATACTAATTTCAAGAAGGCTAGTTTCCAAACAAATGAATTGAAAGATTTGCTTTGGAAAGCTACCAGAGCAAGCACTACAAGGGATTTTGAGGATGCTATGGATGAATTAAGGAAAACCAATCAACATGCTTATGATTAGTTGAAGGAAAATAGCCCTACTCACTGGTCAAGGTCTCACAACTCAATTAGGAGCCATTCTGACATGTTGGTGAATAATCTTTATGAATCCTTTAACAAGGTAAACCCCTATTTTTATGTTTCTTACTAATCATTAGCAATTTACTAATCATTTATGTTGTTTACTGACAGATGATACTGGAAGCAAGAGGGAAACCTATTCTAACCATGATGGAAACAATAAGGACCAAGATTATGTTGCTTATTGTCAAAAAGAAAGAAGAAGCTGACAAATGGAAATGAATGTTATGTCCAAAGATCAAGAAAAAACTGGATGTAAATATAAAAGATTCATTAAGGTAAAGTTATCATTTTTAATCTTTATGATGCCTTTATTCTGACTTCATGTTGCTGGTCACATGTTTTAGTGAGTGCTTTTTAATATGCATGCAGTGAGTATTTTTTAATAATATACATGTAGTGACTGTTTTTTAGGGGTGTGTGTGTGTATCATTGTTGGTGGGGCTGCCTAGACCACATTATTTTATGGTGACTGTTTTTTAGGTGTGTTCCATCACATGCTGGTGGGGACAAGTATCAAGTTGAATGTGGTCCAAGCAGCCAGCATATGGTGGACTTAGTTGAGAATTCATGCTCCTACAGGAATTAGGATTTCACTAGCGTCTCTTGTATGCATGCATTGGCTATCATTCATCTAAAAGACGAGTTTCTAGAGACCTATGTACAAACCTGGTACACCAAGTAAACTTAGCTTCAAATTTACTCCAACTTTATAAGGCCAGTAAAGGGTTCTAAACAATGGGCCTCTTTGTCAAACATGCTGCCAATATTGCCTCTTACACTAAGAAGGCCACTTGGCAGACCTACTAAGGTAAGAACGAAAGAACCTAATGAACCATTATAACAGCCTGATTTTGGGCCTAGTCGGAACAGTGGTTTCAGAACCACAAACCTGACGAGGAAAATTTTATTGTTATTATATTTTTATGGTCTACTGTTTCACGGAATGATTTCATAAAAATTTTGTTCGAAAATTTCAACGTTTGGGCACTCAATTTAGTCAAAAGGACTAAATTGTAAAAAGTGCAAAAGTTGAGTTATACATGTTAGAGGTGTCCAATTGTTATGAAATTTTAAATTGGAGGTCCTTAAATAGTAATTAGACCATTGGTTAAGTTGGTCGACAAAAATGGACATGAAATAGGTGAAATAAGATATTTTTAAGTTAGGGGCATTTTGGTCATTTAGTGATTAAATGAATTAAAAATCAAATTAAAAGCCAATTTTTGCTCATCTTCTACCCCAAGGCCGAAACTTGCATGGAGAAGACATAGCTAGGGTTTTTCAAGCTTCCAAGCTCGATTGTAAGTCCGTTCTAACCCTGTTTTTAATGATTTTTACGTTTTTAAGATCCTCCTAACATAATCTACTTATTTCTACCATTATTTTGAGCTAGGGTTCATATTTTAAAATTTACCCATGTGTGGCATTTGTGTATTTTGATGTCTAATGATAGAATGTGAATGCTCAGTGTGTAATAAACGATTTTTACTAGGCGATTTCCGAAGAAATTACTAAAAAGGACTAGTTTGTAAAAGTTGTAAAAATGTGTGTAAATGTGTGATTAAGTGGGAATTGTGAGCTGCTATAGTTATGAAAGTGGTTCGGCTAGGCCTAAATTACAAGGAAATTGAATAAAAATTATTTTACGAGCCTAGGGGCAAAAGTGTAATTTTGACAAACTTTAGGGGCAAAAATGTAAAATTTTCAAAGTGTAGATCAAGAAAAATGAAATTCAAGCTTAGATCGGGAAAGAACGAGGTTATGGGCTAAGTCGAAATAATTAGCCATCTTTGTATTCAAGGTAAGTCGTATGTAAATCATAAATGTTTATTTGATCAATTGATGAATAATTTCATAATTTGATCATATTATTGTGGTATAACTGAAATTCGATGTTCGAGATTTCTGAATGTAAAGTGAACACTTATGTTCGGTACTAAATGATGTATTGATGGAAAGGACCATGAATGAGTCATGGCCAAGTGAAATTGTATAAAAAGAGTGGAGCTATGTGCTGTGACCACTCATATAATGTATTGAGATAATGGCATAGAGCTATGTGCTGATACTACAACTATAATGTATTGAGATAATGGCGTAGAGCTATGTGCTGTTACTACGACTATAATACTTTGATATAATAGTGTGAAGCTATGTGTTGTAACCACGAATATATTGTATGAATTTAAAAAAGGGTGGAGTTATGTGCTGAAACCACCATAAATTTGTTATCATTCCGAAGTGTACATCGGGAAAGACTTATTAAGTGGAATCTTCGTGTGATGTAGTGATGACAAATGTAGGATTATGTGTATATATGCATGTAAGTAATGTTTGTAATATATGGATGAACCTTGGTAAGGTGTAAATCGAGTAAATGGTGAGTGATGTGTTCTGTACATGATTGGAATGCAGTAAGGTTGCAAATGAGTAAGTTACACATATGAGGATGACTTTACGATGACCTTGTGATTATAGGTCTATACTCATGATGTATGAAAATGTGGTACATTTGATTGGTGATATATATGCATAAAAGAAAGTTAAGATAATGAAATCATGAAAGAGTGGAATTAGCTGTCAAACAGTATTGGACAACAGCAGTTTTGTGAATTTGAAAAATCACCATAAATGGTGTGAATTTAATTAGAGGCTGAATGAGATATGAAATGAAAGCTTATTGAGTCTATTTTCATATAAAAGAAACAAAGTAAGCAAAATAATTTTATATCATGGAATATTTGAATTTTAGTGAGACAGGGTCAGAATGAATATGAAATCCCCTGTTCCTACTTGGGAAATTCATTAAAAATTGTACAAGAAAAAACATGGGGAAAAACTTATATGCTTGAATTTCTTATTGAGTCTATTTTAAAATGAAACAAAAAAGAACATCATTCAAATTCTTTATAGCGAGATAATGGATTTTTAGTGAAGAGGGGTTGGAACTGTCAGACAGCGAAATAGGGGAGAATTAAATGAATAAACTGTACTAATTGGCTAAACAAAAAATTCTGGAAATTTTATGGTAAGAAGATATGTGAGTCTAGTTTCAAGGAAAATTAGTAAATCTTAATTTCGAGTTCTGTAGCTCCAGATAAAAATGATTTAGTGACTATGACGTGAGTAAATAGCTTGAGATGAACCTAAGTAATTAGTGAAATTTCATGCTTTAATGGTGATATCACATTGAGATCATGTAAGGAGGGTTGCTAAAAGCAAGTTAATCAATTGCTTATTACATACGTACTTACTAAGCTTAATCCTTACTTCATTATTTTCTGTGTTTGAAATGTATCCAGATTAGCTCGGGTTGGAAGCTGCCAGAAAACCTATCACACTATCGATCTTGCAATTTAGG
The DNA here is from genome assembly GCA_020496765.1 of Gossypium stocksii. NCBI lineage: Eukaryota > Viridiplantae > Streptophyta > Magnoliopsida > Malvales > Malvaceae > Gossypium > Gossypium stocksii. The sequence goes on from CM035625.1 coordinate 35,879,179, forward strand.
TATCGATGTTTTTTAATACGTAAGGTTATGGAATGTATAGGAAACTTGGTCATGTGTACATGTTAGCATGAGTTGGTCTAGAATATTGGCTTATGATATTTGAAGTTTATTGATGTATAATGTTATTCAATGTGGCTAACAAATTTGTTATGTTATAAACTTATAAAGTTTCATTTCATGGTTGAGTAAAATGTATGCTATGACTTGCTAAGTATGTGATGGATGTTTTAGTAGCTTTGCTATGTCATGAAATGCGTCATTAAAGTCATGCTCGAGATTAGGCATGATAGGGTAGAAAATGACTTGGAAAATAGCCAATTTCTTGGCCACACGAGCAGAGACACGGCCGTGTGTCTCAACCGTGTGGAGGACACGGCCCAGCACACTGGCATGTGACTTGGCCGTGTGCCCTTAAATGTTAGATGACGTCATAAACAGAGAGCAACACAGGTGGAGGGCACGGGTGTGTGAGACCACACGACCTGCCTACACGGGCGTGTGACTCTCTAAAATACGGAAATTCTAATACCACAAAAGTTTCGAAAGTTCTCGGTTTGGTCTCTAATCACTCCCGATATATGTTTTGGGCCTCGTGGTCCCATACTAAGGATATTATTGTATAAATGAAAAGTTTTAAATTTGAACAAAAATTCGTGACTTGAAATTGATCTTCTACGTGTGATTGAGTCCAGTAATGCCTCGTACCCTATTCCGGCTTGGATATGGGTAAGGGGTGTTACAACCACAAACAACAGAAAGGTTGAGCAAGGGAGGGGTGGACATGAGGTGTAGTAAATGCAAAAGAATAGGCCACAATAAGAGGAGTTGCAAAGGGGAAGTTGTCCAAAACATTCCAGTAAGTCATTTGCCTTAAGTTAAGTTATAGTATACTTCTATTTATGAATTTGTTTGACAGATTTCACTTGTTCCTGTAGGTCAAATGTAACAGCCCATTTTTGAGACTAATCGAAACGAGTGGTTTCAAGACCACTTAACCGAGTCAAAATATTTTTTTATTATTTTGATAAGTTTTACAGCATGATAGAATTATCATACGAAAGTTTCTTAAAGAAATTTTACTGATTAAATAGTTAATTCGGTAAAAAGGACTAAATCGCATAAAGTGATAAACATGAGTTCTTTTAGCAAAGTGGCTTAAATGACTATGGTTTTAGCATTAGAAGTCCTCACATTGAAATTAGACCATTAGTATTCATAGTGGACATTTATGGACACTTTTATAATGATATTTGGTAGTTTAATAAAAGGGTAATTAAGTAATTTAATTATTAAGCTTTAATAAACAAAACAAAAACATTTTTGTTCATTAATTTTTCTCCATAGCTAATTGTAACAAGCGGAAGAAGCCATTTTAGAACATTATCATTCGGCCAAGCTTTAATCTTCAATTAAGGTGCGGTTTTTACTCGATTTTTAATAATTTTTATGTTTTTGAGCTTGTTGCAGCTCGTTATAGCTAGCCCGTACCTCAATTTCTGAAATTAGTGATGTTTTTGAAATCTGCCATTGTTGAATACATGTGTATTTTGATATTTCTTGAAAGATTATTGATGGTTGTTTATAGATATACAAGTTTTATAAAGAGATTTTTGACAAAAACTGTGTATTAGGGATTAAATTGAAAAAGATAGAAATATTGAGGTTAGAAATGTGAAATAATTAAAAATGTGGGCTTAATAGAAGTTATATGAAATTCGGCTATGGTGATTTGTGATTAAAAATATGTAATTTGTTATATTGTGTATAAAAGACTAAATTACAAAATGGTCAAAAGTATGGGGGCAAATATGTAATTTGTCATATATGTGAAATAGGGACTACATTGAATTGAATAAATACTGAAAACATTGAACTTGTTAACTTATAGATCAAGATAAACAAATATCGGAACTTGATCAGGGAAAACGGAAAGTTGACGAATAGATATCGGATTTACGAGCTATTACGAGGTAAGTTCATATAATTAGAGTCTAATCTAAGTTTATATTTGAAATGTTTGGATTTCATGTTGTATAAATGTGTATATGAAATAATGAATCGAAATGCTTATTGGTTATATGTTTTGATTAAGTATCGAATCCCATTTGAACCGTAGAAAGTCGTAGGATACAAGCGACATGTCACTTGGGTTACTGTTTGGTTGAGTTCTTGCATTCGTTGCGGATTCACCACAGCTTAAGAGCTTACCATTTATCCTTCAACCGTTTAGCCTTCGCACTTACCGTTTCAATCCTTCGGGGCTTATAGTTTCAGCTCTACAGAGCTTACAGATACCGGCTCAGGAGAAGCATACCGTACATGGCTCGAAAGAGCATATATGATAAATTAACGGATTATAGATATATATATATATATATATACACATTTACTGTGTATCACACCGAGTATACCTCGATGTTTCCAAAGGTTCAACGGTCATTATATCGATATGAAATATAAGGAATACATGTTACAAAAGATATAAGATGTATATGAATTATGTGTTTTTGAATTACAAGTTACATGACTCATATGATACAAGAAATTACATGGTTACATGGTATAAGTTACATGAATTATATGATTTACATGTTTTACATGCTTATTGAGATATATGATTTGTATAAATGGAAGGTTACATGGTATGTGTGAATTTTGGAAATGAAAGTTGATTTGTGATAAAATAAAAGTATGTGAATGTTACATGGATGTTATATGCTTAGTTTCATCCTTTGAATGGATGATCAATTGATTTATAATAACTAACATGTGGTTGAATGTTGTGAATAGGCAATGTGAGCAAATGAATTGGTTTTAAATTGTTTTATATGCTTATTGACAATTTGGTAAGTTTAATTATATATTATACGAGTTTACTAAGCTTTTAAGCTTACTCCGTTCTTTTTCCCGTGTTTTATAGATTTCGAAAGCTAACTCGATTTTGGACGAAGTCGGAGATTGCTATCGCACTATCCAAGCAACTTTTGGTACTTTTGGAACTTTTGTAAATGATGTAAATATGACATATATAGGCTAGTTTTTAAGTTGAATCTTTTAGTCACTTATGCTAATGAATGTGATATGAATTTGGTACTTTCTCAAGCTATGTGATATGGCTTGAGTTGGAAATGTTGGTTTGGGTATGAATGATTAGTTTGATAAATTCATTTTGTGATGATTTGATAATGGTTAGCTTAATATGAAAGTATTATATGTTATGTTATTCATATGGTAATTTTGATGTTTGGTATATGGCTTATGTGATGTTTAAATGTGGTTAATTGATAGGTTTTATTGTGGTTGAATTGGTAAGTTTGGAATAGGCATGTTTTAGCTTATATTGATACATGTTTAGGTGATACTATTTGGCATGAAAATTGGTTGATGATGAATTATTCTATATGTGTTTTGAACTGGCTGAAATTGTTGCTCATTTGGTATGTGGAGTTGGTACATTTTGATGCTTGTAGGTACATAGCAAATGGGGTGTGAAAAATGGCTTAAACCAAGCCTATTTCGTGCCACACGGCCTGAGTACACGAGCATGTGTCTCAACCGTATGACCCCTATATCTTGAATAGGTTAGACAATATAGCACACGAGTTGACACATGAGCGTGTGGTAACCGTGTGGCCAAGTCAGGTTGACACACAGGATAGACAAATGGGCGTGTCTGGCAACCGTGTGATCAAGTCAGTATGTATGCCCTGTTTTCACATGGCCTGGACACATGAGCGTATCTGGTGCCCGTGTGTGGAACACGGCCTGGATACACGGCCGTGTGACCCTATTTCAAAAATTTTCTTAAGTTTTCCTATATCTTTTATATGTTATCGAATTAGTCCTTATTGTATTACTAAAGCTTTATATGTTTGATTAAAGCATGGTTTGATTATGAATGTTTGAAAACTATTGGATTAAAATGATATATGTTATATGTTTGATAATATACTGTTCTGATCTGAGTTACAAGTCCAGTAATGCCCCTTACCTATTCCGGCGACAGTTACGGGATAGGGGTGTTACATCAAAAAACATAAAGTTGGTGTCCCAACTCAGCAATAGGCTACCCCATATTAATAAGAGAGTACCCCAACTCAACAGGCTGCCCGAACTTAGTTACAAATTGCCCCAACTCACCAACAAGCTGCCAAGAGAAAAACTCCTATTCAAGAGAAAACCAACCACTATTAAATGGATGCCTCCTACTCAAGAGTCATCCATGACAGACCATTGATGATGATGTGAACATGCCTTATTTTGTTAACTTTTTGAAATTGTATAAATTTACTTGCTACTAATTTATTAACTTAGGCAGATAAATTTTTGTAAATTTGCTTATGATTGCTACTGTTGATAAACTTAGGCATATAGTCACTGAAATTTTTTGTAAATTTTCCTACAATTCACATCTGTTCAATTTTGTTGAATTGTAGGAAAATTTGGCAATATTTTGCCCCTCATTCCTTTTGTAAACAGTTTGGCGTTTTGGCCTTAATATATAAGCATTAATCCATACTATTTGTGTTATCTCTTCTCTTCTAACATAAGAGTATTGAAAAAACAAATGTGTTAGAATTGAGAAATACAAATGTTTTTTTCCCTATTATCTTTTTCTGATATATGAGTATTGAGAAATAAAAACGAAATGAAGATTAAACATTCTTTCTAACTACTGTAAGCAACAAAAATATTACAAAACAATTTGTAATCAACAAAAATATCCCATTTCAAGTCTTTATAAACAACCACATGAGTTGGTTAGCCATGTATACGAGTAGCCATATATACGAGCAGCCATGTATAACAACATAAGCAACAATATACCAGTAGCCATGTATACCAACATAAGCAACAATATACCAGCAACAATATTACACAACATAAGCCGGTTTTCAATGCTAACAACAACATAAGCTGATTTTTAAAGTTTAAAAAACAACAAAATAGTTACAAATACAAGCAACAAAAACCAGGTTCTTCTCTCCCTCCTCCTTGTATCCTCCAATGTCCTCACTTTTCTTAGAAGACCCAACAACACAATTCGTGAACGGGGAGTCAATGGTGGATCAAACCAGCTGAAAAATCGACATGGTTTTTGAAATCCACTGCCAAATTTCTTACACCTAAAAAACCTCCTACTTGGGTTGTCATTGGACCAAGACGTGTTTAATTTGGCTGGGTTTCCACAATAGCACATAGGAATCACTTTAGGCATCTCCATTTTTTCTCCTCATTCTTCTTCTTCTTCTTTTTTTTCTTCTTCTCTTCTTTTTCTTCTTCTCTTTCTTTTTCTCTAACCCTAAAATGGTGTTGGTAGGACTGTTAAATTGAGAGTAACCGGCCAATTGGACGGTTTTTTGACACCAACAACGTCGCCACCTGCCATTTCACTTTGCCGTGACGTTTGTGACGGAAAACGGCAAAAAGGACTGTTTTGTAACTTTTCAAAAGTTGAGTGACTAAAATGAAACCTAAGTGACTATTTTGTCAGCTACCCCAAAGTTGGATGACTGTTGGTGTAATTTACCCTTAAATTAATTAATTTCAATATTATAGTAACAAATTAGTTGACATTATTAATGGAAAAAAATTTCAACAATTTATGAATTTATTTTAATGTTTTGAAATTGAAAAATTTTAATATTAAAAAAGATATTTAGTATTGTCCGCAATGAGATAAACAAGTACAATTTAACAATTTTGTGTATCATCTTAGCATCTACCACTTTTTTACTTTAATTTTTGATTTTTTACCCTAAATACTTAAAAAAAGATATTTTTTGGGTGACCAAAATGAAACTATAAATATGATGTGGCATGTACTATATGATAGAGATTTAATGTTTGAGTGACTAAAATGAAAATGCCCTAAAAAGTTAGGTGATGAAATTGCAAGGAATACCCTAAAAGTTGGGTGACCAACTAAGCAATTTAACCACTAAATATTACAGCCCGACCCGTAAATCTATTTGGTGGAGCCTTGCAACTAAAAACCCTAACCCTAATAATAAAAGCCTCTGCCCCTACCGATCCCCTTGCATATCTTCTAAAAATATATTTTCTCCGTTGGCTTTTGAGGAAAGAGGCAACCAAAGGCTGTTGCTTAACACTTAACTTCTTTCACTTCATCCACTTCATCCACTTCTTCCAGGTTTCCTCCTCTCTGTCCTTTTTTATTTTCCTTGGTATTTTAATTTGATGTGTAAAATAGCTTGCTTTGGAATTGGGGTCAGATTAATGTGCAAAATAAGAAAGAACAGTGCTTTAGGTTTTCTCTATTCTGGGTTTTAGCTCTAGTTCACCGGATTGATCTTCAATCAAACAAGTAAAAACCCACAATTTTTGGGTTACAACCTTTTCCCATTTTCGCAACATTTCCTTCTGTTTTAAAATGAAAATCATTGGATTGATCTACTTCAAAGAACCATTTTAGGCAACCATCCTTGACAATCCCCACCATGGAAATTGTGACACGGCCTTGGAGTATTTAGTGTGAATCCTAGAACCTACCAACATTTCTGGTAACAACCGCAGTCCTGGATTTATAACTTTGTTGTTGTGGCAACTCACAATACAATTTTCAGCTTTGACTCAAATTCAGCCATTTCTCTGATTGAGCCTTTCATCATCTTCATCTTTTAAACATATTTCTCATTTCAACCTCTGAACTTTTCTCCCATTTGCATTTCAGATTGCAGTTCCATTTTCAACTGCTCCTAGTTTTTTCAACCTTGGTGACAATCCTGTCAGCATCCTTTTTTCAATTAACCCATTCCCTTTTGAGTTCTTGTCAGACTGTTATCTCTAATGACATGTTTCAACTCAGAAATCGGTAAAGAAGAATGAGGACAAAGAAGAAAGAAAATAAGGGAGAACTGAAACCGAAGAGAGAATTTTGTGAGAAAGTTGACGTGCATTTAATTGCCATCACCCTTGCGATGTCGTTTATATATTGATATTTCTAGCTAAAAGCTGACCGAGTCTTAAGATTTTTAATTTTGTGAATTGCTTTTGGATGATAACTTTTTTATTTATTAGAAATTGATTGTACTTAACAGAACACAAAAGCAACTATGGCGTACGCTGCAATGAAGCCGACCAAGCCTGGTTTGGAGGAGCCCCAAGAACAGATACACAAGATCAGAATCACTCTCTCCTCCAAGAATGTGAAAAACCTTGAGAAAGGTACCAATTTATCTTAAACCTCCATAATCTTGTTACTATCAAATATTCCTTTTCTTAGCTAAATTTCATATAGTGATGAGTACTTTCTGGGGGTCTGATATGGATTGAATGGATAGACTAAGCATTGGTTAGTCTAATGTCTATATGTCTAATTGATAGTTTGTGCTGATCTGGTTCGTGGTGCCAAGGATAAGAGACTGAGGGTTAAGGGACCTGTGAGAATGCCTACCAAGGTTCTTCACATTACCACAAGGAAGTCTCCATGTGGTGAAGGTATTTACTCCCCTTGAGTCCAACGGACTCTTATTGTATTGTGTAGCTTACATTATTAACCAATTATTTATGTTTAAAACTCTTTTGACTCTACCTCGAAAGCATGTTTTAGAAACCAATTGTATGGAGAATCCTCTAATTCCCTGTTCGTCAGAAATGATTTTAGAAATGGTATCTTGTTGTGCTGAATTTCTGTTTTTCTCTGTAATCATAACACCCACAAGAAATAGGAGTGTCTATGCATTCTTGCCCTGTCCTCTGCATTTTATACTACTTCATTGTAATTGCATGCTGGTTAATAATTTTGAATTCCACATCCATCTTTTTCTTGAAGGAACTAACTGCTAACTTTTTGCTTGTTCTGATATGTTGAACTTGACTTTGCTTAATTTTAGATGCTTGAGCTACATGGTGCACATGTGTTTGTGGTTAAATAACAATCTAGTATGCTAAGGGTCATGATATATCAAGACTAATCATTTGGGTGTCGTGTGTAGGAACAAACACATGGGATCGGTTTGAGCTCCGTGTTCATAAGCGAGTTATTGACCTCTTCAGTTCTCCTGATGTGGTGAAGCAGATAACATCTATTACCATTGAACCTGGTGTGGAGGTGGAGGTCACCATTGCAGATTCTTAAATATGATTTGTAGGGTTCCTTAGCTTGTATTTTTCCCATACTGGTGTTGAAGTGAGTCTTCATCTGTTTTTTGGCTCCAGGTTTTGTTTCCTTATTGTTATCCGAAGATTATGTTTGGATTTTTTAAATTTGTTTGAAATCAAATGTCAAGAAACGAGTTGTGTAGTATTCAAGGACATGAAAGAGACTAATATAATTTTGGTTGCATTTTTCTTTAATACGTTTTCTCATTTTATTTTTTATGGTTGGTATTTTTCCCATTAATTCATTCATCACAGTTTTTAACCAAAGTAAAAAAAAAAAAAAAAAAAGTATTCTTGAAAATCTTTAAATTTAATTAGAAGTAAAGATATTTATGAAAAACCCAAATAACTAAGTTGCAACCATTTCTTTAGATGTTAAAAACTATCAAATATTAGATTTCATTACCTTTAAAAAAATTTATAGGTCAAAATAGTGTTAATCATATAATTTAGATTGTTTTTTTAACCAATAAAATGGTGACGTACGTCAAACTATAACAGAATTAAAAAAAAAAAAACACTTTTCAAATATTCAAGTTGAGACGTTAGTTTGTGGATATTTTATCAGTATTTGTTTAAGAAAAAATTAATAGTTTACAAATTAACTTGCCGAGAGAGGAGTTTAAAGTTTTTGTTAGACATTAATTTAATACAGATTTAAATTTTGTTATCCTATCTTCATGCCTAATATTGTATAAAAGAATAATTTTAATCACAATTATAAATTCAAATTAAATTTTTTACAGAAAATATCACATTTGACACCTGTATGTTGTACTTAAAAATATCCAATGTGGTACTGAAGTTATCAATTTGTGTAATATTTGGAACATGTACTTTCATAAAATGTCGAATGTCGTATATGTACTTTGAAAATGTCCAAAGTGGTACCTAAACTGTTAATTTGTGTATTATTTGATACTTGTATTACCATAATATGTCCAATGTGGTATTTATACTTTGAAATTTCCAATGTGGTACATGAACTATCAGTTTGTGTATTACTATGGTATTTGGAGTTAACATCCTTAATGAATCTTAAACCAACCAATTAAAATTTAGTACGTGGATTTTTTTTTTCAAATCATCAATTTACAAGGAAAAATGGAACTTCTCGTAGATCCGATCAACATGTTCCGCAAGTCAACAATCTGCAAAGGAAAATGAAGACAACAGGGTAAGCATAATGAATGCTTAGTAAGCTCATATGAAAATTTACTTAACTTATCTTGATAATTCAACAATTAAGCAATTAAAACATATTGGAATAAAGCATGACAATTATTTGGCATCCTTATACTTTCATATGCATATCAACAAACACATTCAAAGGGTAGATCATTTACATGACATGAACTTACAACATAATCATATACATATGTAACAATTTATTTTAAACATGTACTAACAAAACCATAACCAATATGCAAGAATATATATTTCCATTCATGTACAATCATTTCAACCATTTCATTTTTCCGTTAAATGACCATTTTCTCGCCTGAAAAAAATTTTACTAAATTGAACTTGAATACTTGAAACTATTTTACTCACACAAGTTTTTGTTTATGAAATGGCTCACACAAGCTCTAGATCAAGGTTGCTCACACAAGCTTAGTTCGATGATTGCTCACATAAGCTTTAGAAAATCCGCAACACATGCTGGATCTCAAACTATCATAAAAATCCCTGACCAAACCCGTTCCTTTTTGGGACCTAATGGCATGTCATTTGTCTCCTAATCATTTACTAAGTTCATACGAGCACCGTTACCGTTATCATATCATTTCAAAACCCATAACAACATACACATTTTACATATTTTCAAATAATATTTCATATCCACTTCAATACTTTGTATCATTTACTAAAAGCCATAATTCCTTATTCTTTGCAATTTAGTCCTATTGGTGCCAAAATCAATCAATTCATATTTAAACATATCAAAAAGCAAATCAAATATAGTTAATTCATAACATGAATAAAAAATTAATTTCTATATGAACTTACCTGGAAAAATAGCAAGCGATTGAATCTTTAAGGACTAATATGAAATTTTGTTTTTTTTATTATCTTCAATTTGATTCAATTCTTGATCTGTATAATAATTCAATTCAATTTTTCAACTCCATCCCTTTTATAACATCCTATAATAGGCATATATCAATTCAATTTCATTATTTGAATGCCCCTAAACTTTTTTATTTTATTCAATTTTAGTCCCTAACACAAAATTTCCATAACTTTCAATTTTGAGCTTAAATTGTGAAAACGGTCTTAATTACATCCTTTTATATCCTTCTATTATCTAAAATTACAGAAAATTTACATCAATTTCGAAATCTATACACTTTAGTCCCTATGTTCAGAACTAACAATTTTCACTTTATAATCTAGTCCTTTTTTCACATATAAGCTTAAAATCTAACAAATTAAAACCAATTTCTTCAATCATTCATCAATGGAAGCTTTTAGAAACTTTAGCAGTTTTGCAAATTGGTACATGGGCCAGCTAAATCAAGCTCCCACCACCTCAAAAAGATAAAAATTACAAGAAAAGGACTTAATTGAACATACCAATTTTATGCCGAAAGTTTGAACTTCAAAATAGGGTTTCTTGTTTCTTTCCTACAGCTTGAAGAAGAAGATGGAGAGAAAATGTTTTATTTTCATTTTATTTTTGTTTTTTATACTTGTTAAATATGTAATTATTCATAATTAGTTTAATTAAACCTTATTAAGCTAACTTAAGCATAATTAAAAAATTGGTTTGACTAAATAATAGTGGCCTATTTACTCATTTGGTCCTTTGATTAATTAAAAATCCATAGCGATGAACTTTTATAACTTTTACAATTTAGTCATTGTATCGTAATTAACTATCCATTTGACAAAATTAAGAGACCAAACTTTAATTAACCTTTATACTAACCTTTTAAATATTAAATAATAATATTTACAGACTTGATCATTAGAAATGGGGTTCTAAAACTACAATTTTAGACACCACTAAAAAAAGGGTTGTTACATTAACTCCACTATCTTTAAACCACAATACAATAATTGATTCAGACTTTGTAAAACCCCAAACCTGACCTAGAAGTTACGACCGAATGTTGAGGAATTAAATTAATTTATTTTAAAGCCTTTGTTTCGATCAAACTAAAAGCGCATTTCAAAAACATAAAATTTTGACAAAAACTCTCATAGATGATTAGAAAAATCAAATGTCGAAAACACCTATTTAAAACCCAGAATTAAAATTCAAACTTGCACATTTTGAGAGTACTAACATTGACAAATCATTTTCAGTATTAAACAATCATTCGTTAAAAAAACCATATATGCTATTTATAGAAAATACTTCATTGATCACTTAATCTTGTATCGGAAAATTATCAGAGTTTTAGTTTCGAAAATCGAAATCCATTTTTGTTAACTTGTATGATTTTTCAATTTAATATTAAAAAACCAAAAGCCAACAAACGAAACACAAACCCAAAACAAAACCAAAATAAAAAACTTAGTTAAAAAAAACATCAAAAGTTCGAAAACAACTTAATTAATTAAAAATAATCAAACCAACTTAAGTGTAAAACCAATCTGAGCTCCCACACGCCGTTTGGTCTTAGTTCAAAAGTTAACTTGAAACGTATTAAGCAAATGAATGAGCTAGAAGCCTAGTGTGTGACTCAGCCTACAAGCAGAATTTTTATTTAACAAGCACATATGCAAATTTCATCACAAAATTTTATTTATAATGTACAAATATCATGTCAAAATGTTGTATTACCAGAAACATATATCAGATCATAAGGTCATATTTTTGGACATATTTCAGATTAGAATATCATATTTTCATGAACATATATTATAATAGAACAAATGCAAACATAGATCCTACCCCATCCGCTATACACCAACTCTATCCAACCAATCACACCAATTAGGACTACAAAAGTCTATCTATCCAATCACATCGGGTCGTGGTGGTATGCCATTCATATAAGTGCAGTTGAGCTGCCAAACAAAAATATTGCGGTAATTCGTCATAATCAAATATATGTGGTCAAGCCACTACAATTTTAGTCAAGCTGCCATATTTGATATTACGGATACCGCTAGAAGATGCAGTAATATTGCTAGAATCACACTTCCTCCATCACATATCATATCCCACCCCCATGCTCATGCAAATACTAATAGACATCATATGCACATATGCCATACATGTTTTTCACATAAGAACATACTAACAATATTATCAGGGTACAAATCATATACAAATTTCACATTTTAAACATACTTGCAATTGTAACACATACCTTATCATTATCATGTACATTCAAAAAATATCATATTTCATATTTTAGAATCATATTTAAGCCAAACGGACCCCACGAAAGGTTTAATTACGAATTATAGAGTCTAACGGGCCTAAGTGAATTTTTTTAAAAAATAAGCCCACAAGCCTGTGTGGTCCACATGACCTGGGACACGGTCTAACACATGCCTATGTAGCCCACATGCCCCAAATAGTGTAGACCTTATGGTCCACACGATCTGGCACACGGTCGTATGGCTCACACAATCTGCCACACGACTGTGTGACGCAGAACAGTTTCGAAAATAGTCTTTTTTCGATTTTTTCCCGAGTTTCTACCATAGTTTCATGTTAGAATCACACATCTGATGCTATTTCTGATTAACCACACAATAAAGCACTTACGAAACCTACAACCAATCATTACATTGCAATGATTAACTATCAACTAACAACACTGAAACTTTACATAATTCCCAAATTTGATGTTAACCCACTTATTGTGAAATTGACAACAACCTACACCATTCTTGACCATCGAAAGATCTTACGCCTCATGAATACCACCTAAAGGAAACTAAACCCATCAATTGAAAGTTTATAAATAAAGTAGAACTCCCAACCTCAACACAACATAATCATACCCCTTACTAGCACAAGCTAAATAGCGAAACCTGAAACGAACATTAGCACAGAACAATTCAGCAACAGAAGAACAAGGAACCAATAGAACTCAGTAATAGGGACCCAACAAGCAACACATTGAGAAATTGGGAACGTAAAGAATAGAAACAATGATAGAAAGGGAACAATTGAACAAGAACTAAGAAAGAAAAAAGAACAACATAACTTTCAAAGAAAAATGAGAAAAAGGGAAAGAAAGTGGATGAGTGAGGGATGGTTGTGAGGGAGAAATTTTAGGAGAAAATCCCTCATCACTATTTTTAAAACTACCCCACTAACTCCCATCATTATCCACATCAGATTTTTCTTTCGTATTTAAAACAAAAAAAATTCCCACTTTGCACACACAGGGTTTCAAACACAAAACCTCCAAATAAGCTAACACATTACCATTGAACCAATAAGCTCATTCTATTATAACTTGCTTAGAAATAATATTTAAGTTACAAGTTCAAAGATAGGGGTTTAAGCAAAAATATAAACAAAATTCAAGAGAAAGGATTTGATCACGTGACCTCACACACACAAACACAATACCTAATCACTAAACCAAATCAATTCACTTAATAAAATTTTCACAATCTTAACTAAAAAATCAGGGCATGATCACTCTTGGTTTCATGAGCTCAATTTCTTCTAACCCAATATTTAAGATGTGACAGACTCTATCACTCCCCAAGTATAGAGATATCACTTTTATACCTAAATGCTAGAATACTCACCTCCAAATCCTCCCCTTGAAAACTTAGGCAATTAACACTCAACGATGTTTACAATTCAGTTTGCACTCTCTCATAAAATTGTTCCTCAATGAAGAAAATAGAATACAATCAATATCTCCTACTAAATGTACAGAAGCCTCAAAAAGCCTAAAAAATATCAATATCAGCTCCCTAACATAAAATCTAAGGGAATACAAAGTAACTCCTAAAAAATAGCTATTACAATCTTAATAGTCAAAATACAATCAATCGAAACATTTTACCTCAACATGTATTGATATATCATGCAATACTAATAATATAGTAGTACATAATAAACTTGTTTAATCATGTGTAACAATTATAACAACAATTTGCTATATATATATTTGAACATTTTCATTATAAGTTATGATTATATCTACTTTTTTTTGACACAATGCCTAGAACTACTTATAGTCCCTCCTCAACCCATAAATAAGAGGATAATGTGCTTCGGCATACTTGAACCTACGCCTCCTGCATTGATAACAATGCCCATGCCAATTGAATTAAGACTCAATCGACATCAATTTGCTATATGTGAAACATCATATTATTAAATTAATATATTATATCTTTATATTTAAATTTTATAAATTTCAATAATTATTAATTTTGTATATTTTCTATACACATATAATTATTGTATAAAAAATTTTATATTCATAATTAACTTTTCTAAAATTTATTTCATTTCATAATTTAACATAAAAATATTATTAATAATTTTTTAATATAATTGTTTAATGTTTATAAATATATTTTCATAAAGTAAATAATTATCATTTAATTTTTATTTTAAATAGTATCATATAATTATATTAATTATTAAATCATGTTTGTTATTGAATTATAAGTTGGAGTTTTTAGGATTTTGAATAAGATTTATCTCAAAGTTAAATAGAATTTGAATTTAGATCGTTATCAACTCAAATTCTCATATTGGAACTTTCTCAAACTCAAATCATTACAAGTAAAAGGTCCTTTTGGATGAGTGATCCATTCCAGTGGAGTGTATTTAGCTCTCTTTTTATTTCATGCTACAGTATCTAATCTCATCGCTGTAATAATTAGCTTCACCGCCACTGTTGTTTTTTCTCAAACCGAAAATAAACGTACCGCCCATTCAAAATTTTGTTGTTTCCAAGCCCACATCACCAATTAAACCATAAAATAACTACAAGAGTTGAATGAAGTTAGGTTGTATATATAATTATATCTTCATTGATTTCGTATGGGGACATGCTTGATTTTCTTGGGCACTAAGAGTTTTCAAACATGATAGTTCCCATGGTCGATACTTCCATTAATTCTTGAGTACACCCGTTAGTGGTTGACAGCTTTTACAGCAATAATCATGTCTACCTTCACCCATCATCTTAATCTACCACAAAAACACAATGCCTCACTTGATCATACCATGTCTCAACAGCTGAAAAAAGGCCCTCCAAAATAGCCATGTTAGAGTCCATTTTCCCCACCAAATTTGAGGATGTATCCGCATTATTAAAGTTTCTTTTGGCTATGAGGACATATATATGCAATATAATTTGTTTAGCCTAAAAGATTGAAATCGTACCCAATTCTTCGATTAAAGAATAGTAATTTGTGTACCATTAGGATTAAATAGATAAAAAGAACTCTTCTATCGTTTTTAATTTTGTTATTGAGTAAATTGACCTCTTTTAAAAAATTGGAACAATTTAATTCATATCAATTTCGAAAGTAAGCAATTAAGGATAATTAAACACAACATTAACACTTTCCGTCAATTTTACATAATTTTAGTTGATATAATAACAAATTTAACTCTCGATAGTTTTTTCTTCTATGTAAAATTGACAGAATATGTAAACGCTATGAGCTAAATTTGTTAAATCAAAATTAAATTGACATGGTGTATAAACTTTAAAGACTAATTTTACTATTATACCTAGAAAATATATATAATTAACTAAAAATATTAATATTGTGATTAATAATCCTTAATTATTCACTTTTAAAATTGAATGGAAATTAAATTATTCTAATTTTCTTAAAAAAAAAACTAATTTATTCAATATCCTATTTTTACTGATAAAATACTTTGTTTGTAAAGCCTAACTTCCTTTTTCAAATCCTTTGGCCTTGTTACTTTTCAAGCCACCAATCAACTTAGAACAAGCTTATTTTTTAATATTAATATTAATATTATTATTATTATTATTATTATTATTATTATTATTATTATTATTATTATTATTTACTTTATGTCCTCTACCAAAGGAGATATTCCTCAATTTGATGTTGTCCCTCGTGTAAATATCCTTAACAGTTTCGTATCTCGTTGCATGATACCCATATATATATATATATATAAAATATTTTATCACACCTACAACGAGATGAACAAAAATATTTTAAATAAATGATTATTAGTGGACTAGTAAGGGTTCTTTTTACATAAATTGTTGGTTTTGTGTTTGATTTTTAAATAATATTTTTGAGTTAGTTATAAAAGAATGAAAAGATGAAAATATTCTTATAATAGTAAAATAAGGATATTTTAATAATTCTATACCTAAATTGATGTTGAATTAACTTGTAATACCAATTCATTCAACCAATTTATATATAGTATAAATAAAGCTTAAAGTCACAACAAAAGAAAACCAACAAAGTGTCAAATAACCCTGTACTTGTAATTTAATGCATTGTATGACGCCAAACTAATCTTGCATTTGAAGCACCAACATCTACTCGGACAGCTTAGGGTTGTCATTAATCGTGCCGTGTAATAGATGATATTCTATTATTAAGAAGAGCTAATAGCAATGGACCACACCGATTAAAGGAAAGCAACAAGTGCCCCCACTTCCCAAACACTCCTCAAATGGTATTTGAACAACTTACCTCCTTAGAAAAGAAAGCTGATAAGATTATCGTTTGAAATGAAAGCGCTTCATATATACATACTCCTAAATGAGTGATTCAGTTAAGGATGGGAACATTTCATTTTAGGTAGTATATATAAGGTTTAACGTCGTACAAAGAAGCTACCATGCATGCATATGGATGGATCATATAAAGCATGTATAAGGTTGATTCACATGATATCCAAAATTTTATCTTACCTTTGTTAACTTTTTTCTATTATAATACTGAAATTGCTTGCTTGTTAAAATAAATAAATAAAAAAGGTTAAATTATGCTATTAATCTCTGTACTTTATAAAAATTATGGATTTAGTTCTTATACTTAAATTTGAGCAATTTTAGTCCCTTTACTCTTTGAATTTGTCAATTTTAGCCCCTGTAATTTTCGAATTTTGAAATTTTAGCCTGGACTCAAACAATAGTTGTTAAATCTGTTTGTTTAAAGTCAATTACTAGTGTTGTACTATACGTGTAGTTGTAGATTTAGTTCATATTTTTCAATTGGATCATTTGAAGTCGCGAATTTTGAAATTTCATTTTTTATGCAGATGACTATTGTTAATCTATTAATTGAATTTTTAGTGAGTAATATGTGGAAATTTAACAAACTAACATGGCATTACACATATAAAAATATGTTTGGCCCATTAGATTTTAGAAATAACAAAACTTAATTAATTTAACATTTATCATTTGATGATAACTAAAATTTTCAATTTGGAAAAATACGTGGAGTAAAAACTACCAAATTAAAATATAAGGACTAAATCCACAATTTTCATAAAATATAAGGTCTAATAATAAAATTTAACCAAATATAAATCAAGCCTTACGCTCAAAAATCCATTTTGAGAATAGATTATAATTTTTATTTAAATCCATTAATATTGAGTGGAAATATAAATATAAACAAATAACCTAATCTAAGAATTAGATTAGATGAATGAGGTAACGTGTAGTGAGCAAAACAATTCGTTCCAATTAAGCGGTGGTCCAGAAAAAAGAAAATAGGGTATTTATTTCACGGTACATGACAAATAAAAGCTAAAGTTACATTTACTTTCTAAAATTTATAAATCCCATCATCTTTTCCCCTTGAAAAATTTTCGACAGAAATCTACAAAACTGGCAGTGAAGCAGTGGAGTAGAGTATTGGTCGATTCCAGATGTTGGGATATCGACGATCGCTACCTTCCAACTTCCATATATTGGAACCACAAGTTGCTAACGTGGTCCACTTTTGTATACATGCTTCCCACATTTTTTCCCATTTTGTTTTATACTCTAAGCCTATATTTATTAAAATCTACAAAGGTGAGATAGTTTTAATTCAAACGAGACAAAAGACTACAAAAAAGAAAACCCTGCTAAAACAATTAAATATAAACAGATAAAACACTCAAAAACAATAACGACCAAACCAAACCTAGAGGTGTTCATGGGCCGGGCCGGGTTTAGGCCGGGCTCAACTAAAAATTTAGGCCTATTCATCGGGCTCGGGCCGGGTCGGGCCCAAAAATGAGCCTAAAATTTTGTCCAAGCCCGACCCATATAAAAATGCTTAAACCCGAGCCCGGCCCAGCCTGCCGGTATTAATTTTTATATTATTTTATATAATTTTTAAATATATATAATACATCAAAAATACTAAAAAAAATCAAAATAAATATTTCCCAACAAATTAAAAATATTTAATTTTAAAAAATATGTAGATTTAAATAACACTAAGATAGATGCAACTTAACAAGCAAATACCTCTAAAACAATAACAAAATTAACAAATACCTTTAAAATAATAACAAAATTAACAATAAAATAAGTTTTATACAATATCCAAACAATAACAACAAAATAGTAGCAACATAATAGTAATATATGGTAGCAAAATAGGGAGAAAACATCAAGAAAATAACATTCAAAAACTAAAAAAATAGCAGATTTTTTTTGTCCTTTAGTGAATTCGGACAGGGCCGGGCTAGGCCCGGGCCAAAAATACCTTACCCGAGGCCCAACCCATTTTTTAAACGAGCCTTATTTTTTTTCCCAAGCCCATTTTTCGGGCCTATATTTTTACCCAAACCCTCCCACATTTCGGGCAGGCCTTCGGGCCGGGTCGGGCCACCTAACCTATAAGCAAGTCTAACCAACCCACAAAAGTCATGATTGAAAGCTCCCCATCTATGTCAACCCTTGCCTATGCATGCAATAACATGCCCCTAAGGTCCAGGGAAAGTCAAATTTTTTTTTGTATTGAAATTAAATTGGTAAAAATATAAATATATTATTTTAATAGTCTATATTTTTTTAATTTTTAAAAGATTAAATTAAATTTTTATTATTTTTTAAAGACTAAAATGTAAATTTTATCATTAATAGCTTCGCCACTAATGACCCTAACCATTTGCTTCTTGAAAAAATAGATTATATTTGATATATTAATAATGTAAAGATTTATATATATTGTAAATCACAAGACATCATTTGTTAAAAAATATTATTTTTATTTTTAATAAAATTTTAATTTATTTATTAATAATTAATACCATTATTTAAGATTTTTGTTAAGTTGGTGTCACCCTTAATTGGATTACCAATTCAATTGTAAATCACAAAAGAATAAATATTATTTTGAGGATATTTTTTTATTTTATATTTTATATAAAATTTAAGAAAAATACATACACATTAAAATAATTCAAATTCAAAATATTTATAATTTTTACTTTACCTTTCCCACCTCAATTAAAATAATATTTTATATTTTTATCAATATTTTATAAATTTATCACATATTATTTTTACCACATCGTGAATATACCAAAATATCATGTGTATTTATATAATTCAGGTGTGAATTTATACATTATTATCCATCAAATATAAACCCAAAAAATTACTTCTTACTCGGAAGGCAAGTTGCAGGAACAACAAAGGAGAAAGGAAAAATCTTAGCTGTACTGTTTCAAAAGTATTCAAAATTAATATTGTGGCAAAATCATTCATAGGCTTTGATTAATATGTGGAGTGTAAATTTCTTCTTGTCTAATCATAATTATAAGAAAGGTCAATTAACTGATGGTTATTTGGTTAAGATTTTTTAATTATTATTTTAAAAAATGATATTTAATGTGTCCTTTTATCTACTTATAAAATATATTATTTATTTATGATAAGGCTTGATAAAGAAAATTACTTATATATTATTATAATAATATTTCTGTCTTTATTATTTTTACATTAAATGTTTACATAAAACAATTAAAATCAAAATATCTTAAAATTGGACTCGAGCCTAAGAAAGGTTTATTCATTAATACTTTACCACTTTGTTTATAATTCAATTGTTGAATTTTCTTTATAAATATAATTTTAATATTAAAATTTTCTTTTGAGCCACATTGTAAGTATAACAAAATCTAGTATAAACTTAAATGTATTATTTTAATCAATGCTATTAGATATTAGGCAATTTTTTCAAATGAGATTAATATTTCTCGTTTACACCTTCTTCTTTTTTGAGGTGGTTGGGCTTACAAGATGGCGAGTTAAGCTTTGGAGAAAAGAAGTTTGCAAGGGCAAGAACAAGATAAATTATCAGGGTGCTAAAGTTAATACTCCAGTGTCATGGGATTAGAATTTTAGTCTTACAATTTATGCGGTCTTAGGCGATTTCTTGATTTTAAATTCGCCTAAGTCAACCTAACTCTAGCAAAAATAAGAATTCTTAATAGAAATTCTCTAAGGCACCGAAATTAAAGCGAAAGCAATTCAAAACGAAAGAACAACAAAAGTATAGAAAATGTCACAATAACACAATGCACACAAGGTGTTTGAGTAAATGCTCTAAAAGAATTCTATTACTCAAGAACCAAGTGAGTACAAATGGGAGGAGGGGAAGACCTCTATTTATAGTTAAGCTCCCCCAGATCCAATGATATAGATTAAAAGACATCAATGGTCAAGATTAAAAGCAATCTACAAATCAAATCTCTTAATATTTATAGAATCAAATCTTCTAAAACTATAAATCTTCTAAGATTGCAAATATTCTATATAATAACTTCCCATAGTTGCCATGCTATGCAGATGGGCCTTCAATCTCTTCAAGCAATGGGCTAGTCTTGTTGGGTCATGTAGCCCCTTGTGAACAAGATGGATCATCCAAAGGTACCTTGGTTTCGAGCTCATTTGTGCAGCCCGTGACATTCTCCCCCACCTATTCTTGCAATGCCTTCATTGCATCCTCATAATGGAATTGGACTATCTTGTTTTAGAACTGTCATAAAGCCTTAGCAAGTTCTCAACTAGCTTCATTGTCGGGAAGTCACTTCCACTGAACTAAGTATTCATGCCTCGGCCTATAGTACTTCCATCGAATCATTAGGTCTTCTATGATGCTGTCACATCCTACATTTTTATTATTAGTGGCAAAAAAATAAAAATAAGGAAGTAAAGTGGTCAAGTGGTTAAGTGCTCCTAAGCTATCCTAGAGGTTTTAAGTTCAAATGTCCTGTTCTCATCTTTTTATTTAAATTTTAACACATTTTGCCATATGCATTATATGTTTGCCATCCACCGCTCTTGTTACCATACTTGGAGGATTCTTTTCCCTTTTAAAAAGTCAAACCTACCATAAGTTGAGGAAACATGATCCTCATTTTTACTTCATGTCTCCATCTCTTGCCATTTCTTCCCACCATTGTCATAGAAGTGGTTCATTGAACCTAGACTAGGCTGACCACCCTTTCCTCTCACTCCCTACCTCTCATTGCTATCCCTTCCTCCCTCTCTTCCATATTTTTCTTTTTCTTTTCCGTTCTCTTTCTTTTTGCTAGCCACCACCTTTTTCCTTCTTCATTTTTGCTTCCTCCCTCCACTGCGACCAAACCTATCACCACTAATCACCATGCCTCTTAACCACCGCAGCTCATCCTCATCCTCTTTCTCTTTCCAGTGTAACACCCCTTACCCATATTCCACGCCGGAATAGGATACGAGGTATTACTGGACTTTAACAAACATGAATATGCAAAATTGAGTGATGAATTTTCGTTCAAATTTAAAACTTTTCAATTTCCATCTCAAAGTCCCTTATATGGTCTTACAAGGCCCAAACATACACTGGTAATGGTTCGAGACTAAACTGAGAACTTTTGAAACTTTTTGAGACACTAATAAAATTTCCATATTTTGGAGAGTCACACGCCAGTGTGGGCAGGCTGTGTGGTCTCACACGCCCTGTGGCTCAAGAAACGCCCATGTCCTCCACCCGTGTAACTCACTGTTTATGATGTCATCAAATATTTAGGGGCACACGGCTAAGTCACACACCCGTGTGCTAAGCCGTGTCCTCCACAAGGTTGAGACACACGGCCGTGTCTCTACCCGTGTGGCCAACACTTAGGCTATTTTCCAATCCCTTTATGTTGCCCTTAATTCTTTACATTCTTGTACATTTCATAGACACATATAATACCCTTAGATATTCTCAATTTAATCACCAAACACATATAGTATATATATATCACTAACCATTCATGATAAACATACGTGATCATATCAAAACATTTCCACATGCATACATATGTAGGCTTACATATTCTTCGCCAATATAAGCCATATCTCATGGCTATAATGTACCAATATAAGCCAATACATTTGGCCAATTCACAAGACTACTTATCACTAATAGCTAAGTCTCTATACATGCCACTCACTCGTATGCACACTTAAAATTTGTCATTACCCCGAATTAAAAATTTGATAGTGTGACGCTGCCACTGACGATCTCCAACCCCGAGCCAACCTAACAACACTAAGAGAAATGGAAAGGAGGGAGTAAGCTTTATAGCTTAGTAAGTTGGCATATAATAATAAGCAATTAATCAACATAATTTTCCCAATCCTTTTAATGTATTCTTAAGAAAATAAAAGCATTATTTCACATGTTTCCACTTTTTACACATGTTCATCTTAGGCTGTCTTCCTGAGTCACAGTTGCTAAATTAATTATATCTTAAGCTAAAGAAATCAAAATTAAGTTTTGTAAATTTTCCCTGAAACTAGAATCATATATCTTCTTGCTATAAAATTTCCAAAATTTTTGGTTTTTCCAATAAATACAGTTTATTCTTTAAAATCTCCCCTATTTCGCTATCCGACAGTTCTGACCCCTCATCACTAAATTTTATTATCTCCTCATACAGGATTCAAATGATGTTCCCGTTTATTTCTCTTGGAAGTAGACTCATTCAGAGTTTTAAAAATATAAATTCTAACCCATAACTATTTTTATACAATTTTTAGTGATTTTCCAAATTCAGAACAGGGGATTTCGAAATCATTCTTACCTTGTCTCACTAAAACTCAAATATCTCATAATATAAAATTCTTTTCCTTACTATGTTTCTTTTATGTAAAAATAGGCTCAATAATATTTAATTTCATATCTCATTCAGCCTCTAATTAAATTTATACTATTTTTGGTGATTTTTCGAAGTCATGTAACTATTGCTATCTAATACTGTTTGACAGCTAATTTCACCATTTCATGACTTCATTGTTTTAGCTTCTTTTTAAACATACATGTTATCAATCAAATTTGTCACATTCTTATACATCATAGATATAGACCTATTTTCACAAGGTCATCCTCATATGTGTAACTTATTTATGCTCTTTCTTACCGACAATTCACATTATGCCAGGCTCATTTCTCGTAATTTCTCATGTGTGCTTGCATCACTCATCACATAACTTTTGTTTTTCTCGTTAAATTCATCAACGTGAATACTTTTCTTGTTAAATTACTAAGAATACCGAAGGATACTTGAATGTCATTCTCATGATATGATGCTAATGCCATATCCCAGATACGGTCTTACATGGGATCACATGTCGATGCCGAAACCATATCCCAGATATGGTCTTACACAGGATCTCATATCGATGTCAATGCCATGTCCTAGATATGGTCTTACACGAGATCGTAATCTGATGCCGATGCCATGTCCCAAACATGGTCTTATACGGGATCACTCTTAGATGCCAACGTCATGTCCTAGACAGGGTCATACAGGGGATCTAAATCTCATCTCTGTGCCGACACCATGTCCCAGACATGGTCTTATACGGGACCACATGTCGATGCCAATGCTATGTCCCAGACATGGTCTTACATGGGATCTCAATTCGGTGTCGATGTTATGTCCCAGACATGGTCTTACACGGGACCTACAAATTCTCTTGTCATGACTACGGTATCCTTCGTATTCTTTAAAATTTAACCGGGATTTCTCTTATACAATTTCATCATTTCTTTATAAAAATCATATCAATAATTCTCATGGAAATAACATGAATTTCAATTCATTACAATGCCATCAAGTTATAGACATATTCTTAACTCAATTCATATACATAACACTTTAAACATTTAATTCAACATAATCGAAGTAATATACCAATTTAGGCTTTAAACATAAACTACAACAATATTACATTATTATTATCACACCAACTTACCTCGGACGCAAAAGTGGCTAATTTTTCTGATTTGGTCCATAACCTCGATCTTCCCCAATCTAAGCCCTATAATATCACAATTAGCTCATTTATTAGTCACATTATTCAATGTGGCCCAAAAATCTTATTATGGAAAATTTACGTTTTTGCCCCTAAACTTTCACATATTTACACTTTTGCCCCTAGGCTCGTAAAATATTTTTATTCAATTTCTTTGTATTTTGGATTTAGCCAAACCATTTTTATAGCTATAGCAGTCCACATTTCTCATTAAATCATACACTTACGACTAATTTTACAACTTTTACAAATTGGTCCTTTTGGACGTTTTCGTAAAAAATCACTTAGTAAAAATCATTTCTCTAACCATAAACATACATAATCTATCATAATTCATCAAAATGCACAAATTTCCAACGTGGGTCAAAACTTAAACCTTCATCATATCTCTAATAAATGGTAGAAATAGGTAGATTATGTTGCAAGGATTTCAAAAACGTGAAAATCATTAAAAACGAGGCTTGAATACACTTACGATTGAGCTTGGAAGCTTGAACAAAACCCTATCCATGGCTTCCATGCAACATTCAGCCAACCCATCAAGAAGATGAACACTTTTTGGCTTTTATTTTGTCTTTTAGTTCATTTAAAAGCCAAATAACCAAAATGCCCTTCACTTAAAACTTTGATATTTTACCCTTCCATGTCCATTTTCAAAATTTTAGAATTTGGTAAAATTTCTATTTAAGGACCTCTAATTACTATTCCAATTCAATTTCATGCTAAAAGCTTCTAGAAATCAACTTTTACAACTTATTTAATTTGGTCCTTAAAATCAAATTGGACACTTTTCACATAAAATTTCTTCATAAAATTTTCACACAAGCATATCAACGTATCATAGACCTTATATTAATCATAAAATAATTATTTTTACTTTGGATTTGTGATCTCAGAGCCACTATTCTAACTAGGCCCTAATTTGGGATGTTACATCCAATCACCGCCGTAATCACCACCGTGCGACACACCCAGATTTCTCTTCTCTTTCATCTCTCCTCCTTTTGTCTCAATAATTCATCCTTTTTGTGCCGAGCCCTCATTATTTCTTTTTACTTCACCCTTTGCTGGACCGCTACCGTCACCGTCATTGCCGATGGTTGGGTGTTTCCTCTTTTCTTCTCATTTCTTTGCCATTTTTTTATTATGGTTGATCTTATACCCTCTTTACTTTAATAATTCTTTTAGATCACCCAAATCTCTGATCTCATATCTATATCGATCCACCAACCATCCTGAATTCATTAAGTTGTGTAAGTGTGGTTATCTAATCACTAACTTCCCCTCTTAGTGTTTTCCTCTCTTGGTCGAATGGTATATTGGCCATGTAAGTTATTTTTATTTATTTACGTGTTAATATTATTCCTTATGCTCTTTGAAGGACCAACCGATAACAATAAAAGAAATCCTTAACTTTGGATCAGAGGTCATTAATTTGAGTGTGCAAATCGTGGGGTAAGTGTATGGTGAGATTTTTAAAGATTAATCTTTAGTAATAAAACATCTTCGGTGGATCTGAACCAAAATATGTTATTTTTGTGTTAGATACATCTTTTGGGTTTAGATCAAAACAAAATCACTACTAGGGGATTGTGGCATATCAGATCTAAGAAAATGGTGTGGGTTCAATAGTATTAGATTAAATATAATGTGGTGTTAAATAAATATATTAGTAATAAAATTGTGATCAAATGCAAGTACATTAAGTACTACGAAGAAGAGTTGAAAAACTCATCGAGAAGAAATACCAAGTAAGTAAACCTAACCAAACGATTCTATGAAAGCATGATATATGATGTGATGATAACTGTGATTGTGATATATGAGTAAATCTCATAATTGTGAAATGTGATACATGGCATGTGTGATACTTTTGATGATTTAGAGCATGTGATATTTGTGACAGCCCAAAATAGGGTCTAACTGGAACAGTGGTTTCGTAACCACAAATCCAAATTAAAAATAGTTAAATTCTGAAAATTTTATGTTTTCTGACCTGTTAAAAATGCTCTGTATGAAAATCGTTTAGAAAAATTTATTAATTTAGTGCTTAATTTATATTTTTTGGATTAGATTGCATAATTGCAAAATGTGAGTTCTATTGTGTGAGTACTTATTTGAAATGGGGGTTTGAACTAGAGGTCTTTAAATGGTAAATATACCATGAGTTAGTGGCATGGACACAAAAGGGTATTTCTAAAAAATTTTGGGTGTATCATGGTTAGGGGCATTTTTGTCCAAATGGTTAAAAGACAAATAAAAAGATGAGAAAAAGATGAAAAGTGTTCATTTTCTTCTCCATTGTCTGCCGATTTTCTCTCCTCTATAGCCAAAGGGGTTTTGAACTTTGTCAAGCAAATTGTAAGTACATTTGAGTCCCATTTTCGATTATTTTCATATTTTTGAGTTCCTCTAAGCTTAAATTTCATGATTTTGCCATTTATTTGAAAAGATATTGAGTTCCAAAAATATACCCAGTTGTGATATAGTTGTGCATTGTTGAGTAATGGTAGAAAATGAGTCTTTGAGGTGTTAATTATGAGTTTTTTTGAATAGTATTCGATAAAAACGTCCCTAGAGGACTAAATTGAGAAAAGTGAAAATTTGTCTATAAGTGTGTGAATATATGTGATTTTTTTGGATTTTTTTTTGTGAAAAAGGGTTTAGCTAAGTCTAAAATGTTCAAAAATAGAATGAAATTGAGTTTACGAGAATAAGGGCAAAATGGTCATTTTTGCCAAAAGTCCGGTTTGTGATCGAATTTGACTATGGGATTGATGAAATGTGTTAAATGTGTTTATTTAGATCAAGAGAGAAGAGAAAGCGATCGAGATCACGGAAAAGAAAAAGTAGTCGACTAATTTGAGATTTAGTCATTTTGGTAATCGAGGTAAGTCATAAGTAAATTATAGCACATTACCTCATTGTTGTTCTTTTGATGATTTCTATGTGAAAATATGTGGATATGAATTTTGAACTATACAATTGTATGTTTATGAATATTCTGGTAAATCCCGTTTGAACAGTAAGAATGACCCCGGATATCAGTGACATGTCACTTGAGGGTTCTGATTCTGTCTGATTCCGTATCCTGGGTGCTGGGTGCACTTGCATGTGTTGCAGTCACCTGTCAACTTATGTGAGCAGGCCCGTGGATTACGTCTATATTTCTGTGATCTGAGGTAGCTTCGGTTACATATTCTGGTGGCTTCGGCTACATATTCTGATGGCTTTTGCCATACTTCTGTACTGGCTTCGGCCACATATCTGTGAGGCACTTTGGTGCTAACCTCTGTATATCCGTTTCTGTTCTAAATGTTCAACGGGAATTAACTTGGTTATATAAAGTATTTATGCAGGTTAAGCAATTGAAAATAAATTGAACATGATATGTGTGTGAATGTCTATATTTGGATATTTTGGTAAGAATGTGTATGACTAAGTACATGAACATACTATGTAGAAATAAAATGCCTTAGCTAATTATTGTGCATTTTGCTATTAATTTACATATGGCTTACTAAGCTACTTGTAGCTTACTCCTCTTCTTTTTCCCCTTCCTTTTAGATTATCGAGCATAGAGCATATTGGGATTGGTGATCGAAGGAGGCTCGTCTCACACTATCAAGCTATCTTGGTATATGTATACATGATTTTTGATACTTTGATTTTGGCATGTATAGGTGGCTAGTCTTTGTATAAGTATTTTTTTGTAAGACTAATAGAATAGGTGAATATGTGATACTTGTTTTGTAACTGGTGTTATAATGTAGCCATTTTGAGTTTATGTCATTGAAATTGGTTGAAATGAATGGTATGTATGTGTAATTGTGTTTTAGGGAGGTCAAGGCTTGATAAATAGCCTAACACGGCCTGCACGGTAGAGCACACGGGCGTGTACCATGGCCGTGTGCTAGTGGACAGTTTACTCCACGGGTATAAGGCACGGGCATGCCTAGGCCGTGCAGGACACACGGCTTGACCCTACGGGCGTGTACTCAGACCGTGCCTCCCCTGCACCTTAATTTAAGTTTTAGTGAACCACACGGGCAAGAGACACTGCCGTGTGTCTCGACCGTGTGGGGTACACGGCCCCCAAACGACTGTGTGGGGTGACCGTGGCCAATTTGACAGTTTTGACCACGGTCATTAGACATGGGCGAGTGAAGGCCACACGGCCTTATCACACGGTCGTGCTAGGTGTCACACGGGCATGTGACGTTATTTCGAAAGTGAAAAATTTTCCAGGCTTCTGATGCGATAGGATTCGAATCCTAATCATTTGAGATGTCTGTATTGAGTCAGAAAACCCTCGATTAGGGTAAAGTTACAATGATTGGGTTGTAAATATGAGTCTGTACTCCGATAAGTTCGATAACGCTTATTACTCGATTCCGGTGACGGTTTCGGGTAAGGGGTGTTACAATATTTATATATGTGTATGTGTAAATTTGAGATCTATGATCTAATGTGAAAAGTATGTTAAAACATGTTAAAGTGATTATAAGTGATCAAAAAGTGATATGTGATTATGAGAGCATGTTTACATGTCTAAGTGCAAAAGTGAATCATATGTGTTAAAAAGTGAAATTTTTATATCAGATGCATGGGGTGGGTTTTGTGAAAGGTGGAAGTATGTGGCAGTTTATCTATAAATTAGTGGTGGCTTGTCCCCAAAGTGTTTCAGTGGTAGTTTATCTACATATGTGGTGGCTTGTCCACAAAGTGTTATCAGTGGCAGTTTCATGCGATCTCGGCCGCATTATGTTTCGAAACAATTCGACAACATTGGAATTGACCCAAACTCGAGGGGCCCAAGTACAAAATGAAGCTTAATTTCAGTTTGTTAATTTGTTTGCAGGTCTGAATTGATCGAGCTTAGGATGGAAATCGTTGCTGGATTAATAGAACAATCATGGACGTCCAATTCAAGTGTTCCATGCAATCTTCTTCAAGCTCATCTAGTTTCATATTAGCTCATTGAGCTCAAGTCCAGCTTAATTTAAACTTTACATAGCTTGTTGGAATAAACATTTAATTTAGTTTTAGTTAAAATTAGTTTATTTAGCTCAAGTTATAAATAATTATTGTTGTGTTTAAATGTGTCAAAATCTGGACATTTTAATATTTGATTTTAATGTGTCTAAGTTTGAGAAAAATTAATTTCATGCTTCAATTAATTTGTCTAGCCGAATTTAATATGTCTTAATTGAAATAATTTACTAAATTTATTTGTTTCAGGTACATGCATGGATGGCTTAAATGTGGTGTGCTGATGGTTGAGATGCTCCAAGCACCTTTTCGTGTATGCCAAGAGCCATTGAGCTACTGATTTCTCTTCCCCAAGCTGCCCATTATGTTCTCCAACAGCCTTTAAGTGCTTTCATATTTGCTGGAGGTTCTTTTCAACTCATGGCTATTCAGTTTTGAGCTTTCACACTCAAGGGCTGCTCAAATTCGTTTTTTCACACTCCAAGGCTATTGAAGTGCCCCAAGCTACCATTTAAATTCCAAGACTAATTAGCTCTTCAAGG
The DNA here is from genome assembly GCA_020496765.1 of Gossypium stocksii. NCBI lineage: Eukaryota > Viridiplantae > Streptophyta > Magnoliopsida > Malvales > Malvaceae > Gossypium > Gossypium stocksii. Next base: position 35,909,087 of record CM035625.1, read on the forward strand.
CAGCTCATTAAAGATTATTCACACCCTTTGGCCGAATCTAATCAAGTCAATTTAGCTTATCATGACTTCAATTAAGCTTAGTTAATGTTGGAAGCTTTAAGGGACATTCTAGGAAGCCTCATGGAAATTTGAGCTCAATTAAGCTGAATAGAAGCTGTCCGTTTTGTTATTTTAATGACTATTCGGCTAGCAATGTAATTGAGCTATAAATATGAAGCTCCTTAGTTGTAATTCAGACTTTTGAGACTTTTGATACTTTCATGAACTTTGTATATCTTTGTGAGTTTAATTCAACTCTCATTGTTCTTTTAAGACTCAAGCTAACTTACCTAGCATTGGTAGTGGCGTCCAACTTGTTTCTTGTGAACCTATCACTTTTTGAGTGTGGCATTCAACCCTGATACCTCTAGTTCCTATCTCATAATAGATAGTGGGTCAAGGTCCTATTTCCTTGACCTATCCACCTTAAGTGTCTTATGAGTCTCGGGTCAATACTCTATAGTGTTGGTTCATTCTTGACCTTAAGCTTATTTCTCCATTCTAACTATCATCTTTGCCTTACTTTGTTTCTATACCTTGCCGAACCATTATCCAACATAACATTAAACCACTTTGCAAACCTTTGTTAAGCCTATACTTAGCCGATTATACTAATACTCAAAGTAAGAACAATACTTATCAATTTTAATGATCGGGCATATTTACAACTCAAATACTTCAACGAGATCATATCATTTCGTATCAAAGCTAGCCAAAATCAAGGAGTACGAATGTTCTAGCATTCCTGCGGTAAGTTTTTGAAAAAAAATAAAAAAAATTTGAAAAAAAATTCGTGCAAAAAAATACAAGAAAAGTGAATGTACAAAGTGTTTTGAAAAGTTATATTTATTAAAAAAAAGAAAAAGGTTATTTTTGGAACTGCTCAAAATTTTCCTAATCTTCAAATCCATTTCTACTAAAAACATACCATTTCGCAACACTGGTTCCATTCTTTTCTTTCAGCCTACCATGCACCAAACCCATAATCTATCATTGCAACCATTGAAGCTGACCCCTAAACTTGCTGTTAAGTCTAAACGAGTCATTTACGGACTTCGAGAGGAGAATTGTATGGTAAAAGACAAGAGTTTGGTGAGAGTATTAGAGTGTAGAAAAAGTCAATATATTGAGTGCAAACACGAGTGGAATGTTACTGCTTGAATTAGGGTCTAGTCATAATAGTGGTTTTGAAACCACAAATCCAGAGTAGAAAAGTATGATTTATGATTATTTTTAGTTTTATGACATGATTTCATAATAGTGATAAAAATTCATGAAGGAAATTTTGAGAATTTGTGATTAATTTGTCCTTTAGGACTAAATTGCAAAACTTGTAAAATTGAGTTTCTAGAAGGTTAAAGTATGAAATAGCACTAGGAAAATTAGTAGGAGTCCTTATTTGGCAATTAGACCAATTTTTGGCACTATGGACAAAAATGTCCATGAAAGGGTAAAATTTTAAAGAAAGGCCATAAGGGCATTTTGGTCATTTGGTAAAGTTAAGTAATAAAAAGGGAAAATAAGCTAAAAATAGGCTCATCTTCTCCATGCAAGTGCCGAAAATCACAAGCCCTCCATAGCTAGGGTTTTCTTCATTTTCAAGCTCCAAGTAAGTGACTCCAAGTCTCGTTTTTCATGCTCTTCGTATTTTTGAAATCCTTGTAGCTTAATCTAGCTTTTTCTACCACTAATTTGAGCTAGGGTTCATATTAAAAAATCTGCCCATGCGTGACATGTTAGTAGATCGATGCCTATTGGTAGAAAATGAAAGTTTAAAGTGTTGAAAACATCATTTTCTAAGTGATTTTCATGAGAAATCCTTAATAGAGACCAAATTGTAAAGCATGAAAATGTGTAGTAAAAGTGTGAAATTACGAGCAATGTGGGCTTTTATGGACACTAGTAAGTGTTGACTAGGCTTGGGTAGCCAAGAGAATAAATACATTTCATTATACGAGCCTAGGGACTATTTTGCAAATATGCAAAAGATTAGGGGTGAAATTATAAATTTTTCTAAAGTGTCAATTATGAGCTATTTAGTCAACGTGGGTACTAAATAAATTAAATTTGTCATTTTAAATCAAGAAACACGAAGCCCAGACCAAAATCGGGGAAAAAGTAAAGTAGTGGACTAAATCGAGCATTCGCCCACATTTTAGACTCGAGGTAAGTTGTATGTAATAATTTAGCTCATATGTTATATAAATTCATTATGATGATTTTTTTTCTTTTGAAATTATGATATTCCATGTGAACATGGATATGATCTTGTATGAATTAGATATAAGTTCTATGATATTGATTTGTTGAGGCAATGTGTAAAATTCTACCAAGAAATGATGAAAACATGAAAAGAGAAATTACATGCAAGTTTAAATGATACAAAGGATACCGTAATAATGTCATGAGTATTGTAGGTCTCATATAAAACCATGTCTGGGACATGGCATCGGCACCAAACTGAGATCCCATGTAAGACCAAGTTTGAGACATGGCATTGGCATCTAGATGTGATCCCGTGTAAGACCATGTCTGGGACATGGCATGGGCATCCGAGAAGAGGTCCCGCGTAAGACCATGTCTGGGGCATGGCTTCAGCACTGAGATGAGATAAGGATCCCCTGTAAGACTGTGTCAAGGACGTGGCATAGGCATCCGATATGAGATCCCGTGTAAGACCATGTTTGGGACATGGCATCGGCATCAGAGTAGGATCTCGTATAAGACCATGTCTGGGACATGGCATCGACATCAACATGTGATCCCATGTAAGACCATGTCTGGGACATGGCATTGGCATCATTTCATGAGATTGAATTACGGGTATCCTTTGGTATTCTAAAAGAATCTTAAAAGAGAAAAAGTATTCAAGTCGACAAGTTTCAAGAGAAAGGCTAAAGTTTCATGTTGAGTGTTGCAGGTATATACGAGTAAGTATGAGAAATTTGAAAGTAGGAAAAATTTGAAAGTACATTGTTATGAGAAATACAGCATGAAAAGCATGAGTAAGTATATGACTGAGTAAGTCATGAGGATGAGTAAGAAATTATATGAAATTCACGATAACTTATTTAAGTGATGTTTCCTGATTTTTGGTTGCTATTTTATTCTTCTAACTTGCTAAGCATTTTATGTGCTTACTCCTTTCCTTTCTCTCTTCCATGTAGATTTGCCGATCTAGCTCAGGGATCGTTAAAGCCGGAGGTCGAAGTCACACTATCAAGCCATTCTTTTTGGTATATTATAGTTAGTTATTTTGATGTATGGCATGTATAGGAAGTTGGATCATTTTGTTGAGTGTCATTTTGTGTAGTCAAGGGTGTTGGCTTTGACATTACTCAAGTAGTGTTGTAGTGGCCTTTAGAAATGGGCTAATATTGCTTAATTTATATTTTATACAATGAAGATGAAGTTCATGAATGTGCAATATTGCATGTTTAAGTAGACTAATGATGGATGAGAATGATATGCATGATGGCAATTGAATGCCTTAGTTGTGAGTAATTAAAGAGTATACTATGGTTGTTGAGTGCTATAGAAATTGACTTTGTGTTTGGTCAAGTTTCAAGGTGGCACAGGGCTTGGAAAATAGCCTATTATTGTCCACATGGTTTGGCACATGGGCGTGTGCTTTGTCCATGTGTGACACACGATCAGCCTCAAGGGTGGGTTAACAGGCCGTGTGTCCCCTGCATCCAATTCGGTTAAGTCAGTATAGAACACGGGCTAAGCACATGGGCTTGTGCCTTGGCTGTGTGCACCTCTGATAATTATAATGTTCAAGTCAGGATGCTCAACGAGATATTGACACGGGCATGTGCCCAAGCCGTGTCAAAACCCCTTTAGACACAGGCTAGGGACATGGGCATGTAAGACCACACAGCCTACCCACACGGGTGTGTCCCATCCCACACGGGCGTGTGGCCCTGTTTAGGCAAAAATTTTCTAAGTGCCTAAAAGTTCTCGGATCAGTTCAGGAACACACCCGATATATGTTTTGGGCTTTGTAGACCCATGATAAGGTTATAAAGAGAATCAATGAAAAGTTTTAAAAAGAAAAGAAATTTTATAGCCCGAGATTACGAGAGTTAGTATGAACCAGTAAGGTCACGCCTCGTACCATGTCCTAGCGTCGGACTTGGGTAAGGGGTGTTACATTTTGTGGTATCAGAGCTAGTGTTTAGTCGATTCTAGGACTACACATGTACGAGTTTAGCTATACATGCCATACCTATGTATATATAAGATATGATAGTGTGACTACTCTTGGCAATCTAAATGTGTTTTCTTATAGTAAATGGATCCCGAACGAGCTATGACAGATGATGTAGAAAGTGACGCACCCGCTCCCGTTGAAAGGACGGTGCCAACCGAAACTGAGAATAGGCTGACTACTGTAAGTTAGGGGGAGAGGCCTGAGAGGCCTTCTTTCAAATGATGAACAAGTGGTTCACTGAGTTCGTCCGAACGAACCCGGCCAGTCAACACCAAGCTCCACCCCCTCAATTTCATTAATCTACCCAGTAGCTCCTCAAATAGTAGAGTTAGTAAGGCGAGAAAAGCCCCTGGTTGATAGAATTCAGAAGTAAGGGGTAGAAGAGTTCCGGGCTACTAAGGACAATGACCTAGAAAGAGCTGGGTTTTCGCTAGAGAATACCATCAAGGTATTCGATGAGTTATTGTGCATCCCTGAAGAGTGCATGAAGTGTGTGGTATCTTTCCTACGAGATTCAGCATATCAGTGGTGGAACACCCTTGTGTCAGTTGTACTAAGGGAGAAAGTCAATTGGGAGTTTTTCCAGGAAGAAGTCCGTAAGAAGTACATCAGTCTAAGATTTATTGACCAGAAACGTAAAGAATTTCTAGAGTTAAAGTAAGGTTAGATGACCGTAACCGAGTATGAGCGGGAGTTTGTAAGACTCAGTAAATATGCTCGAGAATTTGTTTCCATCGAGGCCATCATGTGCAAAAGGTTTGGGGATGGATTAAATGAGGACATTAAGATGTTCGTTATACTAGAGATAAAAGAGTTCGTAGTGCTAGTGGACAGAGCTTATAAGGCTGATGAATTGGCCAAAGAAAGAGGAAAGCTGAGATGGAGTCTCGCGACTCGAGAAAGAGACCATTTAGTAAGCTTTTCCAATCCTCCTCCAAGAAATCAAAGGAATTTTCTACACGATCAGCCACTTCGGCAGGATTTTCAAGTAAAGGCAAAGGTAAACAATACTTAGCCTCCAAAGCTCAGACCACCTCCGTTGCGAGTGTGAGTAACACTCGACCTAATAGACCTGAGTGCCCCCAGTATGATAGACGCCACCTCGGTGAATGTCGAGCTCATGAGAGGGCCTATTTTAAATGTGGTTCTCTAGACCAATTTATTAGAGAATGCCCTGAGATGGCGAAAAAAGACAAGGATCAGAGTGCGAGGTCGGGTAATGCTCCCTCCAGAGGTAGACCCAGAGAAACTCGGGTGCGGGAGCGAGTAGTAGAAGTGTACCAAAGGAACAAACTACGAGACCTGAGGGTAGAGCCCCAGCGAGGACATACGCCATTCACGCTCGCGAAGAGCCGTCATCGCCCGACGTTATAACGAGTACATTTTCCCTTCGTTAAACTTCTATTATTGCTTTGATAGACCCCAAATCCATCCATTCATATATTTGCATAAAATTAGTCTCTAGTATGAACATACCCGTGGAATCTATGAAATTTGTGATACAAGTCTCCAATCCCTTAGGCAAATGTGCGTTAGTAGACAAAGTATGTCGAGATTGTCCTTTGATGATAAAGGGTCATTGTTTCCAGCTAACCTCATGCTATTTCCATTCGATGAGTTTAATGTGATCCTTGTATGGATTGATTGACCTCTCATGATGTGGTAGTAAATTGTGGTACAAAGTTCATTGAATTGAAATGTAAGAATTGAGAAACTCTCCGAGTGGAGTTAGATGAATCTAAGAGTTTGGCTACAGTGATTTCTTCCATGGTTGCTCAAAAATGTGTTAGAAAAGGATATGAGGCTTATCTTACTTTTGTGATAAATATCAGAGAGTCAGAGTTAAAAATTGAATCAGTGCCAGTAGTGTGTGAGTACCAAGATGTATTTCCAGAAGAGTTGCCCGATTTACCTCCGTTTAGAGATGTAGAGTTTGGTATAGAGTTGGCTCCAGGTACAACACCCATTTTTGTTGCTCCTTATAGAATGGCTCTGACCAAGTTAAAGGAATTAGAGGCTCAGCTACAAGAATTAATAGATAAAGGTTTTGTAAGGATGAGTCATTCTCCATGGGGTGCTCCCGTATTATTCGTGAAAAAAAAGATAGTTTGATGAGATTATGCATTGATTATCGGCAGCTTAATAAGGTAACCATAAAGAAAAAGTATCCTTTGCCAAGGATCGACGATTTATTTGACCAGTTGGGAGGAGCCACAGTGTTCTCCAAGATAGACTTGAAGTCTGGGTATTATTAGCTAAGATTTAAGGAGTCTGACGTGCCGAAGACCGCATTTCAGACGAGGTATAACCATTACGAGTTTCTTGTCATGCCATTTGGCTTGACCAATGCCCCAGCAATATTTATGGACTTAATGAATCGTATCTTTCGGCCATACTTGGATAGATTTGTTGTAGTCTTTATCGATGATTTCTTAATCTATTCTCGTGATGAAGACGAACATGCCAAGCATTTGAGGATAGTTTTGTAGACCTTACGAGATAAGCAACTTTATGCCAAGTTCAGTAAGAGTGAATTTTGGCTCAAGGAAGTTGGATTTTTAGGCCACATCGTTTCGGGCGATGGCATCAGAGTTGACCCAAATAAGATCTTGGCAATTGTTGAATGGAAACCGGGAAGGAATGTATCGAGGTCAGAAGCTTCTTAGGTTTGGCTAGTTATTACGGGAGATTTGTTAAGGGATTTTCCATGATCGCCACTCCTATGACAAGATTGCTACAAAAAGATGTTAAGTTCGAGTGGAACGAAAAGTGCCAATAAAGTTTCGAGAGGTTAAAGACGTTTCTGATTGAAGTTCCTATTTTAGTGTAGCCTGAACTGGGAAAAGAGTTTGTGATCTACAGCAATGCTTCACAAAATGGATTGGGCTGCGTACTTATGCAAAAGGCAAGGTGATTGCCTATGCCTCGAGACAATTGAAGCCTCACGAAAAGAATTATTCGACTCATGATTTGGAGTTAGCTGCAATAGTGTTTGCATTAAAGATATGGAGGCACCATTTATACAGTGAGCAGTGCCGAGTGTTCACGGACCACAGGAATCTTAAGTACTTGATGACGTAAAAAGACTTGAATCTAAGGCAACGACGATGGCTCAAGTTACTAAAGGATTATGAGTTGGTCATCGACTATCATCCAGGGAAAGCAAATGTTGTTGCAGACGCTTTAAGTCGAAAGTCCCTATTTACTTTGAGAGCCATGAACACATAGTTGTCCCTAACCGATGATGGTTCAGGTTTAGTAGAAATGAGAGCAAGACTAATGTTCATTCAAGAGATTTGTGAAGCACAGTTAAAAGATAGAGAATGGCAAGATAAGAAAGCTTGATGCGAATTGAGTATCGATACAGATTTCCAGATTGATTCAGATAGTTATTTAAGGTTTTGAGATCGAATATGTGTACCAAGAGATAATGAGCTCATTCAGAGAATTTTATGTGAGGCACATAGTGGCCGAATGTCCGTCCACCCCAACAGTACCAAGATGTACAATGATTTGAAGAAATGGCATTGGTGGCCGAACATGAAAAGAGATATCTCTAAGTATGTAGCGAAGTGCTTGATTTATCAACAAGTGAAGGCAGAGCAGCAAGTACCCTCCCATTTACTACAGCCTATCATGGTTCCCGAGTGGAAATGGGACCGTGTCCCTATGGACTTCGTAACGAGTTTACTGATGACTCTGAAAAAGAAAGACTTTGTTTGGGTTGTGATTGATAAACTTACAAAGTCAGCCCATTTTATACTCGTGCGTATGGATTATTCACTCGATAAGTTGGCCAACTTGTACATTTCAGAGATTGTGAGATTACACAGAGTACCATTATTGATCATTTCGGATAGATATCCAAGGTTCACATTACGATTTTGGAAGAAACTACAAGAAACATTGGGTACAAAGCTGAATTTCAGTACCGCATTTCATCCACAGACTGATGGTTAGTGGGAAAGAGTAATACAAGTGCTTGAGGACATGCTTAGATGTTGCGTGTTGGAATTCGAAGGTAGTTGGGAAAAGTACCTACCTTTGGTCAAATTTGCATACAACAATAGTTTCCAGTCGAGTTTGAAAATGATGCCTTATAAGGCTTTAAACGGGCGTAAGTATAGAACACCTTTATATTGGATAGAACTCAAGGAAAATCAGATTCACGAGGTTGATCTAGTCAAGGAAACAGAAGAGAAAGTAAAAGTGATTCGAGAATGCTTGAAAGCTGCTTCTGATAGACAAAAATCATATCCGATTTGAAACGAAAGGAGATAGAGTTCTGAGTCAGTGACAGAGTGTTCTTGAAGGTTTCTTTATGGAGGAAAGCTCTTAGATTTGGCTTGAAAGGCAAGTTAAGTCCACGTTTTATTACACTTTATGAGATAATTAAGAGGATAGGGCCAGTAGCCTATCGGCTAGCTTTACCACCCGAATTGGAAAAGATTCATGATGTATTCCATGTTTCCTTGCTACGATGCTACCGATCGGACCCTTCACATGTGACTACCCTAATAGAAATCGAGATTCAACCGGACATGACATATAGCGAAGAACCGGTTAAGATATTAGCTCGAGAGGTTAAACAGTTAAGAAATAAAAGTATAGCCGTTGTGAAAGTGCTATGGCAAAAGCATGGGATAGAAGAGGCAACATGGAAGCTTGAGGAAAACATGAGGAACCAATATCCCAACTTATTCACTAGTAAGATTTTCGGGGACAAAAATCCCTAAGGGGGAGAATTGTAACAGCCTGAATTAGGGTCTAGTCAGAATAACGATTTTGAAACCACAAATCCAGTGTAGAAAAGTATGATTTATGATTATTTTTAGGTTTATGACATGATTTCATAATAGTGATAAAAATTCATGAAGGAAATTTTAAGAATTTGTGATTAATTTGTCCTTTAGGACTAAATTGCAAAACTTGCAAAATTGAGTTTCTAGAAGGTTTAAGCATGAAATAGCACTAGGAAAATTAGTAGGAGTCCTTATTTGGAAATTAGACCAATTTTTGGCACTATGGACAAAAATACCCATGGAAGGGTAAAATTTTCAAGAATGGCCATAAGGGCATTTTGGTCATTTAGTAAAGTTAAGCAATAAAAAGGGAAAATAAGTCAAAAATAGGCTCATCTTCTCCATGCAAGTGTCGAAAATCACAAGCCCTCCATAGCTAGGGTTTTCTTCATTTTCAAGCTCCAAGTAAGTGACTCCAAGTCCTGTTTTTCATGCTCTTCGTATTTTTGAAATCCTTATAGCTTAATCTAGCTTTTTTTACCACTAATTTGAGCTAGGGTTCATATTCAAAAATATACCCAGGCATGACATGTTAGTAAATTGATGCCTAATGGTAGAAAATGAAAGTTTAAAGTGTTGAAAACATCTTTTTCTAAATGATTTTCATGAGAAATCTCTAATAGGGACCAAATTGTAAAGTATGAAAATGTGTAGTAAAAGTGTGAAATTATGAGCAATGTGGGCTTTTATGGACACTAGTAAGTGTCGGCTAGGCTTAGGTAGCCAAGAGAAGAAATAAATTTCATTATACGAGCCTAGGGACTATTTTGCAAATATACAAAAGTTGAGGGGTGAAATTATAAATTTTTCCAAAGTGTCAATTATGAGCTATTTAGTCAATGTGGGTACTAAATAAATTAAATTTGTCATTTTAGATTAAGAAACATGAAGCCCAAACCAAAACCAGGGAAAAAGTAAAGTTGTGGACTAAATCGAGCATTTGCCCACATTTTGGACCGAAGGTAAGTTGTATGTAATAATTTAGCTTATATGTTATGTAAATTCATTATGATGACTTTTTATGAAATTATGATATTCCATGAGGACATGGATATGATCTTGTATGAATTAGATATAAGTTCCATGAATTGATTTGTTAAGGCAATGTGTAAAATTGTACCAAGAAATGATGAAAACATGAAAAGAGATATTACATGCAAGTTTAAATGATACAAAAGATACCGCAACAATGTCATGAGTATTGTAGATCTCGTATAAGACCATGTCTGGGACATGGCATTGGCATCTAGATGTGATCCCGTGTAAGACCATGTCTGGGACATTACATGGGCATCCAAAACGAAGTCTCGCGTAAGACCATGTTTGGGGCATGGCTTCGGCACTGAGATGAGATAAGGATCTCCTATAAGATCGTGTCAGGGACATGGCATGGGCATCCGATATGAGATCCCGTATAAGACCATGTTTGGAGCATGGCGTCGGCACCAGAGTAGGATCTCGTATAAGACCATGTCTGGGACATGGCATCGACATCGACGTGTGATCCCATGTAAGACCATGTCTGGGACATGGCATTAGCATCATTTCATGAGATTGAATTACGGGTATCCTTCGGTATTCTAAAAGAATCTTAAAGAAGAAAAGTATTCAAGTCGATAAGTTTCAAGAGAAAGGCTAAATTTCATGTTGAGTGTTGCAGGTATATACGAGTGAGTATGAGAAATTTGAAAGTACATTGTTATGAGAAATACAACATGAAAAACATGAGTAAGTATATGTTGAGTAAGTCATGAGGATGAGTAAGAAATTATATGAAATTCATGATAACTTATTTGAGTGATGTTTCTTGATTTTAGTTGTTATTTTATTCCTACAACTTACTAAGCATTTTATGTGCTTACTCCTTTCCTGTCTCTCTTCCATGTAGATTTGTCGATCTAGCTCGGGGATCGTTAAAGTCGGAGCTCGAAGTCACACTATCAAGCCATTCCTTTTGGTATATTATAGTTAGTTATTTTGATGTATGTCATGTATAGGAAGTTTGATCATTTTGTTGAATGTCATTTTGTATAGCCAAGGGTGTTGGCTTTGACATTACTCAACTAGTGTTTGAATAGCCTTTGGAAATGACCTAATATTGCTTAATTTATATTTTATAAAATGAAGATGAAGTTCATGAATGTGCAATATTGCATGTTTAAGTAAACTAATGATGGATGAGAATGATATGCATGATGGCAATTGAATGCCTTAGTTTTGAGTAATTAGAGAGTATACTATGGTTGTTGAGTGCTATAGAAATTGACTTTGTGTTTGGTCAAGTTTTAGGGTGGCATAGGGCTTGGAAAATAGCCTATTATTGCCCACACGGTTTGGCACACGGGCATGTGCCTAAGCCCTGTGTGACACACGGTCAGCCTTAAGGGTGTGTAACAGGCTGTGTGTCTCCTACATCCAATTTAGTTAAGTTAGTATAGAACTCGGGCTGAGCACACGGGTGTGTGCCTTGGTCGTGTGCACCTCTGATAATTATAATGTTCAAGTCAGGATGCTCTACAGGATATTGACATGTAAAACCCCTGTAGGTTGAAATTAAAAATAAATTTGACACGGGCATGTAAAACCACACGGCCTGCCCACACGGGCGTGTCCTATCCCACACGGGCGTGAGGCCCAGTCTTATTCCAGTGAAACCCAATAGAAAGTAATTAGAAATAATGTAAAATTTAATACTAAAGTTTAAAGTTGCTCGTAGTGTGGCCACCTTTGAGTCTTTCCATAGTCGAACCGCCCATTATGGATCACCTAAAAAATTAAAATAAAGAGGGGGTGAGTTTGCGAAAACTCAGTGTGTACAACCCTCAACGATCATATAGCATGCATCTCTCAATTTAGGCCTAAGCCCATCATAGTAACAGTGGCATTTGGGCCTTAGCCCATAATAGCCTCAGTTGGGCTTGAGCCCATGCCCTAATAAAAATTAATATATGCTATGCACAAATAACCCATCCAACCCTACACTCTGAATCCCTTCCATGTAACAACCCAAACCCGGCCTAAAAGTTAGGCCCGAATCTGGTGTGTCACATTGAAGTGTTTTTTTTAAATAGTACATTGAAACATTAATTTTTTTAGTTGCAAAAGCTAATTTTAAAAGAAACTGATTGACGAAAACGTGATGTTTCAAAAGTAAGTCACAAAATCAATTTGAAAAAAATGTTGCGGAAATGTAGAGTTGCCTTAAAGAAACAATTAACATTTTGGAAAACCGTGATTTACTTCTAGCATATATAAATCAAAGTAAATAAAAACCCAAAGTTAAAATCCAGAAACTTGAAGAGGCCTTATTACAGAAATTAAAACCCATAACGGAATTTAAAACATATACAGAGTCCAAAATATAATAACTACAACCGTGTGGCCTCCTCTGAGTCCCTCGTAACACTGATCCTCCGAACACTGGGGCTTACCTGCACAGTTAACTAAACGAGGTGAGTTTATTATAATCTCAGTGTGTAATCCCCTTACAAGAGTAAAAGTCAGAATACAGAAACAAAGATAGAAACAAAAAGAGTCAAGGCCAGAGCCCTTTAACAGTAATGGTACAGTCCAATACAGAACCAATTGGGCCTACCCCAACCCAATAACAGAACAAATAACAGTTTGGCCTAAGCCCATTACGATAGACAGCAGCAGATGGGCCTAGCCCATTACAGTTCCAGAATCTATTGGGCTTTAGCCCAATTCAGTAACAGAATCAGAATCAGGATCAGAATCAGAACCAGAATCAGAATATGCATGAAAGCCCAACCCAGTCCAACCATCACACCACCCGTATCAACCCAACACACCATGTGAGGAATAACTCGACCCACCCAGCCCACACACCAATACGCAGCCATGCTGCTAATAACAGATAACGTGGCAGTGCCACCAGAACCAGAATACGTGGCAAAGCCACTAGCACAGAACTTCCTCCAAATCAAGCCCAACCCCATGCAACGTAATACAATATGTCAAGCTCAACATTACACGTGTATGCAAAATGGCCATGCTCAGAAACAGTCATTTAAGCACATGTTGAAAACATATCAATCACACAACCACGGTCATGTCAGTCAAAACACTGTCATACGATCACCGTCAAATTAGTCAAATACACAGTCTAAGCCAGTCACTTGCCCACAAGGGCAAAACAGTCATTTTACACTCTAGGGGCAAAATGGTCATTTTACCATACAGTGGTATTTCGGTATTTCTACCCTACGGGGGTATTTCGATAATTCTACCTTACAGGGTTATTTCGGTAATTTTTCAAACCAGGGGTATTTTGGTAATTTTACAAATCGAGGGTATTTTAGTAACTTTACAAATCGAGGGTATTTTTGTAATTTTGAAATTTGGGGGTATTTTCGTAATTTTTTAAACTAGAGTATTTCTGTAATTTTGTAAACCAGGAGTATTTTTGTAATTTTGCTAACCAGGGGTAAAACGGTAATTTTACAATTTAGGGGTAAAACGGTAATTTTACACATCAGGGTAAAACGGTAATTTTACAAATCAGGGGTAAAATGGTAATTTTACAAATCATGGGTCTTAACGACCCCACCGAAAGTCCATCGTCGCCTCGAGCGACTAACGTAACCCAAACAGACAAAACGGGGTAATTTGGCCTAAAGCCCACTATCTAGCCCAAGAGGGCCCAGACGCTCGTGTAGCCCAATTATTCTAGAAATAACCTCAACTATACGAACTATACACTTCAAACCAACAGTAGCCATATAACATACATTTCAACCGTGTGGGGCCCACAAGCCCATGGGCCCACACGATCCATTTCAGCCCAGAGAGGCCCAGAACGGCTTATGCCATGTATACAAAGATGACAAGCCTCACTATTTCTCACCTACCAGTCAGATTTACACCAACGGGCCCACGGGCCCATCGGCCTATTCGGCTCATTCCGGCCCAAATCAACCATGGCCATGTGATTAGTAAGGCCTAGTTCAATACTTGTCACCTATCAAGAATTCCATCCCTGGGGGCCCACAAGCCCGTTGGGCCCACACAACCCATTTTGACCCAACGCGGCCCAACGTGGCCTCAATCATCTGACGCCCATGTTCGTGGGCTTAGTTCACCACACGTGCGGTTGCACGCTCGTGTGGCACATTTGCCGATATTCTAACTTTATGGCATTTTTTCGATCCGTAGTCATAGCAAGGTGTGAAGAACACACTTCTGGCTTTTCAGCCGATTATCAAAGATGACACTACTACACCCACTTTTGGCTTATGCCGATCCACAGAAATAGGATTTACAGTTACACACCTGGTTTCGAGACGCACGATTTACTACTTGAATTGAACCTTGATCAATGAACAACCCCTTAATCACCAAGATCCTGGAACACAATTGGTTTTACGATTTCAACAACAATCTATAAAGTAACAAATCCCATTAGACCCAAGATGCTCATAAGTGTGGCTTAAATCCATATATGCCACAACTCACACATATGTAACACATTCAACCAAACCCATGTTTATAATAATCCTTCCTTACTTTGGTTGCACGATGCCAATAATAAAGGTTGATTGCTCCACCATTCGCTATCCTTCACACTACCTAAAAACCTTAAGCCCCTTCGTGGCCATAATACGGAGAAGAACGAGTTTTATAGTTAGAAAACAAAAGGAGACAAACATTCGGTTATAGGAGAATAACCAATCGAAAGAAGAATGATTGACAAACGAAATCATAAGGAACAACCATATACCATTTGTCAACTCCTTGTAGAATCGTAGTAGAAAGGTTAAAACATTACTTCGGCAGAGATTCAAAGAAGAGGATTTGAGAAAAAAAAAGAAAAAGAAGAGTTGGTCAAGGTGAAATTGGCCCACACTTTGAAAAGATGGAAACCGAATACAAGAGAGTACTATTCGACCAATTTAGAAGAAGGCAATCGATTTTTGTTATGAGAGAAGAAAACTTCGACAGAGTAAGAATGGAGGTGTGGCTTAGAGATAGAGGGGTCAAAGAACAGAAAAGAAGAGAATTTAAGAGAAGAGAAAAGAGAGAGTAATCGGCCATCAATTGACACCAATAGATTTGGCAAACAACAAAGCCAAGAGGAGAGGTACTTCAAATACAAACCCGATAGAGTGGTTGCTATGTTCGGCTTTTGAAAGGAAAGAAACAGCTCACAGTTTACAAAAGAAAGCACAATACCTAATTGTACAAAAGAGAACCGAAACTATGCAAAGAAAATGCCAAAATGGATGTGGGAATTCGACAACACCCCTCAGAATGACCAAAATCGGCACTCCTTCCCTACCCAAGCTGAATTTGCATAATAAACCACCCCAAAATCGGTTACAACATCCCCCATTTCAAATCCCTTGATTATCTCCTTCATTTCCTCCATGAACGATTCCTTAAATCTCTCATTTGACTCATTAAAATTCTCCATTCACAGAGTTCAATTCCAACACCAACTCTTGCCTTCCCATGAGCAAAATAAATAACCCCATTTGCATGTAGTGGGACTCGAACCTCTGACCTCCTTGCCCCTTGTGAGGCCACCTCCTTGCCACTACGCCACAAGTCTCTTTTTGTCACATTTTATCCTCGACTAATTATAAGGTCTATAGACTAACATCCAAGTTCATTTAAAACAAAAACCAAAATAAATTGCAAGAGCCAATACTTGAACCCTTGCTCCCTTGCAACCCTAATGACGCCACAACCACTAGACCACATGCTTCTTTGTGTCATTTTTTTAACATAATAATTTATAAGGCCTACTTCCAAGCATCCAGGGTTTTACTCACTTAAAACCAAAAATTTTACTAAAGCCCAGGTTTGAACCCATGACTTCTCCAACACTTCCAAACACCCGCAAATCATCTAGCCAAACAACCAAACATGCAATTTGTGATATTTCCATGCACAACAAAATATTATAAGCTGCCTTCAAACCGATCACAAGTTCAAGGCCCAGTACTTCTAGGCCTAAAATTCGGGGCGTTACATTCCGACCCTCCACTCCTGTGGGGATTTAATCGACCCACCCATCCTTACACTCCACTGTAGCACTGGTTGCGACGCTAACCAATATTGCAGCAGAGGTGCCAATCACATAATGGGCTTGAAGCCGTCGGTAGGTCCACAATCGTCTCGGGTGACCCATGCGACCTTACCGGAATAGGTCCATAGTCGTCTCGAGCAACCTATGCGACCAGGTCCACAGTCGTCTCGGGTGACCCACTCGACCTTAACAGATCATATTTTTCCTCCACTTCACCATCCCATCCCACATGCAACATAACGATACATGAATGCAACATATCATATATGGCATGCAAAATCAATCATAGAATAAGTAGGGCATTTTAGTCATTTCGCCCTTAAGGGGCATAAAGGTCAATAATCACTATGGCCCTAAGTACACACAAATCGCCCCATTACTAAACCCACAATCATTCAGCGCGTGATACGCTAGCAATTAAAAATACACTAGGGCCCAAAAGCCCAATACGTGGCCCAAAAGGGACCCATACTCTCATATGGCCCATTAGGCCCAAATTTGCCATTGGTCATGTAGCCTACATGCCCGGCTCATCATTTCTGACCCATCCATCAATTTCGCTCGTGTCAGACCCATGGGCCCATCAAGCCCATTTGGCCCATTTCGACCCAGTTGGATAAAGAGTGGCCCAAGTCTATGAGATTGCTCATGGGACCTCTGTCATCGTACCGATCTTTCCACACGAGCATTCGCACGCTCATGTGGTTGTTGTTGCCAACCTTTTGGCATTTCAGCTTTTCGGCATTTCGGCTTTTTTCGATCTGTAGTGTGTGCAGTGTGTGTACACACCTAATTACGAAATGCGCTATGGTTCCTTAGCCACAAACCTTGAACGATTAAGCCTTACTAACCCTTCATTAATTGCTAGCAACAATTGACTCTAAGATCCGTGTTACAAAAACCTTTATCATCAAAGAGTAAATAAACATGTGACTTACATCCATATTAAGCCACCATTAACACCTCACAAGAATATTCGACCTCTACTAAAAACAAGAATAAGGATAAGTGCACTTACTGGTTGCCAAAAACCCTTACCACATCAAAACCGAAGTAGTTCGGCAATGGACAATAAAGATTCAGCACAATTGTAGAGGAAAAGAGTCAATCACCACACTTGAGAAGAAGAAAGGAAAGATAAATCGATCCCTACAAATCTGATTAAGAGAGTGAGGGAGAGAAATGAGGGATTCAACCTAGCCAACGAAAATAGAAAGGTTCGGCTATGGCCCTAATCGATTGGAGAAGAGAAACATGGAAAAGAAAAGAAAAGAAAAGAAAAGAAAAGAAAGGCAGTATTCGACACAAAGAAGAAAGGTTAAAAAGATTCGAATTTAAAAAAAAAAGAAGAAGTGAGACACGGCTTAGAAAAAGAGAAGAAAAACAAAACAATTTCGGCACCAAACATCAGTTAAAGAGAGAAACCCGAAAGCGCATAGAGCACGAAAAATGACTAGAAGAAATTCGACACTACCTACACTTCAGAAAAAGGAGGGAATTAACAAACAGAACACAAAGACTTCTTTAGCAAAAATTAGGCTAGACTTCAAAAAACCACTCCCCAAATGCCGAAAATGAGCCAAATTCCTCCCCTTAGCCAATTTCTATGCTCCCCTGAGATCCCATTTCGGCTCCAACTCTTCTAACAACTCAATCTTTGATCCACTCCCATTATCTCTGCTTAAATTTCTCCTTAATTTACTCCCCATCTCACATTCAAACATCAAGACCAATTCAAACCTTCCCCCTGTAGAGTTTAAATCCATCTCTACCACCTACACGGCACAAGTGCAAAATAAATCCCTAATGCACTACCATACCACTCGAACCTTGGACCTCCCTGCCTCTCTGTGATGTCACCTCTACGCCTCCTATGTGGCGCCCCTTTGCCAGTAGACCACATGCCTTCTTGTGTCGTATCTCTTCTCTATTTATTTAAAAGACTTCCTACCTGAAGTCAAGGTTCCTTAAGGCTAAAACCCAAAATTTTTCCTATGCCCTAACTTGATCCCAGGACTTCCTAGAAACCTCCTAACTTACCAAAATCACTTAACCAATAGTGCCAACACGCCAATTGTGTCGTTTCCTTGCTCACTTAAAAATTTTATGAGACCTAAAGCTTAAGGCCCAATTCATCTAGGCCTAAAATTTGGGGCGTTACAAAAATAGTTGCCATATTTATTATGGTTGATACTTAATCTAAGTAAAAATCCGCGGAAGCCTTTTTATTTGAAAATCTTAAAGTTAAAAATGTGTGTTTCCTTTGAAACCATTTATTACTTTGAAAACTCGTTTTCCTTATACTAGTAGTTTAAAATACGAAATTAAAAGTCTAAATAAAAGTTAAAACTCCCCAAATGGCCTTATTACAAAATTAAAACCCAATAAATAATTTAAATGGATAAAAAACAAAAAAACAGTCTAGCAGTGATTGTATGGCCACCTCTGAGTCCCTCACAGCTCCAAATCGACTAAGACTGGGGATTACCTGTAAAATTAAAAGAAAGGGTGAGTTTGCCAAAACTCAATGTGTAATCCACTATCAGTAAAACTGTAAACAGTGCACGCAAAACAGTCTGGGCCTAAGCCCTATTCAGTGTTAGAACAGTCTGGTCTTTAGTCCTATACAGTAACAGTACAATGCAGATATGCAACCCATCCCAATCCAACCAACACACCACCCGTACCAACCAACACACCATGTGGGGATAAAATCAACCCACCCAGCCAGCACACCAATATCGTAGTGAAGCTGCTAGCAATAATAATGCAACAGAGCTGCTAATGACAGTAAACGTTGTGGAGCCACTAGAATCAGAATACATGGCAGAGCCACTACCCACAGAAAATACGTGGCAGAGCCACTAATACAGAACTTCCTTCGAATCAAAATCTCGACCCCATGCAATATGTCATGTCATAAATATAACATGTATGCAGTATGTCATACTCAGTATCAGTCAAATAAATATCACACACCTCAAACAACCTACCTCTAGGGGTATAATGGTCATTTCTATCCATTAGGGGTAAAATAGTAATTTTACTCCTTTAGGGGTATTTTGGTCATTTTACTAGTTACGACCTCACGGAAGGTCTTTCGTCGCCTTGAGCGACTCAGACAACCTATCTGACCAACCTAGTGTAAATGGGCCTAAGGCTCATTACTCGGCCTAAGGGGACCCACACACCCGTATGGCCCAATTAGCTTGAATTCAGTTATGGCTATACGACCTTCATACCCCAATCCATTATTTATCACTTACCGTGCATCTTCCCTGCGTGGGGCCCACAAGCCCATTGTGCCCACACGGCCCGTTTCGGCCCAACAAGGCCCACAAGTCCACGAGAACACTCGCAACGGCCTCTTCAGCCTATCAACGACGTTTTGTGGGCTTGGTTCGCCAAATGCACGTTAGCACGCTCGTGAGGCCTTGAATGTTGAAGTTTCAGCATTTCAGCTTTTTAGCTTTTGCCGATTTACAACAGCGAAGGGTGTGATTACACATCCTTTTGGCTTTGACAGTACAAAACGGTGTACGGTTACACACCTATTACAGAATAGCGTAAAAACCCTCGAGCGTCAAACTTGTTATAACAGAAACTTTGATTAAAACCTTAACACGTAAGTTGACAAAATTTTAATGAAGACCTAATCAAATGATTACCTACCAAAGCCTTGCTTGAACGAATGCCCCTAGTCTTCTAAGACTACTAACAAAATCAATCACACGATTAATCGTGTATCTGTATGACCACGGATTCTATTAAATAAGATTGAACACAACATAAGGTTTAGGAACCCAACATCAGAACAATCGGCCAACAACTTACAATATTTAGCCCAAATGTTTACCTTTGATTGAGAGGTAAGAAAAGGATGTTACTACCACCGTGATCCTTGAAAACCCCTTCGCCCCTTACCTATAAACCGAAAGTGACACCACCACAATCAGGTAGGGAAAAAGGAAGTTGGCCACATGTGAACAACCAAAAGAAATATTCATTAAAGTAGAGAAAATGATTAAGCGTACAGTAAGACTGGAAAGAAGACTGAGAGACTTCCAAACTGTAACTGCTCATAGAAGAAGAACGAGATTGGTACCCAGGTTAAGGCTATGAGCCGAAAGAAGAAAAAAGAGGAGTGAATATTCGACTTAACAACCTTATGAGCAAAGAATAAAATATGGAGAGAAGGGGAGTTCGATTGTGAAGGAAAACCAAAAGAAAATAGTAAGAAGAAGAAGGATTATTCGGCTATAGAGAAACTGAGAAGAAAATGAGAAAATAAGGGTAGAGAGAGGTTGAATTCGGTCAAGAGAGAATAGTAGCAGAAAGATGTTAAGTTCGACCAAAGAAGAATTAGAGAAGAATGAAATATGGTTAGGCCAAGGGTAGAAATTAAGGAAAGGAGAAATTCACAAGAATGCCAATTCCGTAGATAAATGTAAAGAAGAAAAGAAGGCTTTTAAAGAGAATTCGACACTTGTTGTTGGGGTTTCAGCAATGTGAGCAAAAGCAAATTGAGGAATAACGTCCAAAGAGAAAAGACCCTGAATGTTCAAAAACGGACCTAAATGAGAAAACCATCCACTCAAAAGAAATCCTACCGAAACAAGATGGAAAACACCCTACTATCCCTATACCAATTCAGCACTTGCACACCCAAAGACCCTAGCCGAATTTGCACACACGCAAGTCCCAAATTGACTACAACTCTTCCCCTCTCCCAACTCCATGATTTTCTCCCCTTATCTCTCCACCTTTTCCTCATTCAAATCCCCAACAACCAACATTTTATCCCTTGATCCTCTCCTCTTTTACCAAGTCTACCACCATTCAATAGAGTTTGAATCCATCACAACCACTTGCCACCCCAAGTCACAAAATAAATATCCTTTTGAATGCAAGGGAATTTGAACACAAGCCCTCTCTGATGCTCGTCACACCACTTGCCTTCTTGCCATCCAACTCTTTGTGACATAAAACAAACACAAATAAATATAAAGCCTACCTACTCACTTCCATATTCATTTAAGAATTAAAATTGAAAATGCTACAAAAGTCTAGACTTGAACCTCGGCTTTTCTAACACTCCTATATATGCCCAAACACTTAGCCATCATACTAAACATGTAATTTGTGACAGGCAATGCAAAATTAAAGACCCTATATTTTTGGGACGTTACAAAAACTATCCGAACTTTTCTTAGATTAACCAAAGAGCTGGACCCAATAACACCTACATGCAACCCAGATCAAATCAACCACAAGGATTTACCCAACAAGCTGAATCTTCCAATAGTTTGGAGAAGTTTTTGAAGGCGTACATGGCTAAGAATGATGCATTGATCCAAAGCCAAGTGGCCACATTAAAAATTTGGAGAACTAAATGGGCCAACTAGCTACTGAACTTTGAAATTAAACCCCAATGAGCTTTGCCTAGCGATACCAAAAATCCAAGAGTTTTTGGAAAAGAACATTGCAAAGCAGTCACTTTACGAAGTGGGAAAAAATTGGAGCCTAAAGTCATCGTATAACGCCCTCACTGGACCCAATCATTAAATTCAGGTGCAAACGTCACAACAAAATTGAAAAATCTAAAGTTAAACCATATTTCCTATTTATTTAAAAATTGCACAACAGTTCCTATAAAATTCTAATCGAAAATTTCTTGTCTCAACTCCGGTATCTAACATAACTATTTGAATACAACATATTCGCCCCACTTAGCGAAGTCTCTAAAGGTGACCCCTTATCTTCTGTGCGGGACAATTTCCTTCAATGCCCCTTGTCTTAGCACGATCTAGCTTGGTCCCTCCCCAAGTTCCTTGTTCCATGTATCTTGCACCCACAAGTCAATCCATTTGTAAGTTTGAATGAACTTAGTGAGTTTCTACATTACACAAAACATATTCCATCTTATCAGGGTTTTATTAATTAATAAAAATAATAAATATAATAAACTTCCTACTTGCTGGAAATGTTTCTCTTAAGCCTTCATAGCGAGCCATTTTATCTATTGTTGAGCCATTTTGACAGCTCTTCTGAATGCCTCGCCACTCCTGCAAATCACATCCTTTCTATACATATTTTCTTCTTTCCACGTATCCCAATCATGGGTTTCTTCTTCTTGCCATTTTTGTCATATTAAGGCGGCCTTCCAACTTAACCTTTCAAGGCTCTTGGGGAGTACACTCAATCTATTTTAGTTCGTGGCAAACTCTTTTCTTATCTTAATTACATATGTCTTGCTTGCGTTCATCCGTTAGTATGGCTAACAAGATCCCACGCCACTTTGGCGAACCAAATCTCGCTTGATCTAAATAGTGGTTGAATTATTTTTTTTTGTAATCCCTCTAAATCGCATTCCCTTAACTTTAAGCGAAACATAGCCTTTTACCAAAGATCCCTATGGCCTACAATACTCAACCAGTAACGCAGAGTGATCATCTGGTCCCACAAATTCTCTTTTTTATCGTATTCCCACCTAACTAGCCTTTTTGGTTGACACTACCTTACTGATTTCCTCCTTAAGAGGAATAGTCTTGACAGACAATTCTGTCATCCTGTGTATCCTACTTTGCTAATGGGTTCTAACCAACCCCCCTTCCTGAGGGACTAACTGGCGTACATGTGATATGTTGCCATTCTATATAGTTTCATTGACCTTCCTCTGGTAGCACTTATTGGTGAATCCTTATCTACAATCCTCATTTATACCAACTTTCATTCACCTTTACACCAGGCACAATCAGTACATCAACTTCCGTGCCTAACAATGTTGGGTTACCTCCCATATGCTTTACTAGCCTTTAGAACTGTTATTCTAGCAATCATTTCCCTTCATATATTTCTCTTTTTATTGGTGGATTCTTACGATCCGTTGGCTATCTAATTCATGCCCATACTTCCATTTTCCTGATAATCCATTTTCCTTAATGCAGGTTGACCCACGACTTCTATTATGATTTTTCACCCAATTATCATCCCAGCAGACTCTATATGTTTCCATAGTAAATCCATGGTCTTACACAGTATACCCCAATTCCCTTATCTAATGTCCTGGTGGACTACTCCGTGTTTGATATCACTTCGGACTCTCCCATGCTTAACATCCCGTCAAACTTTTTACGATGCCATAACATCTTTTAGCCATAGTCTTACTCATTTTATTGTCAATTCAAACGATGTCATAGTATCTTTCAGCCATGGTCTTACTCATTTTATTGTCATTTCATCTTTTGATACCATAACATCTTTCAGCTATGGTCTTACACAATATAACCCCATATTATTGTCCCGGCAGACTACACTGGTGGCTATAGTCCAACTATGGTCATACACCTTACATTTCTCATTTTACTATCCTGGCAGACTACACTAGTGGCCATAGTCCAACTATGGTCATACACCTTACATTTCTCATTTTACTATCCTGGCGGACTACACTGGTGGCCATAGTCCAACTATGGTCTTACACCTTATGTTTCCCCGTGTTTATTGTCCCAATAGGCTACTAGGATACCATATCATCTTTCAGCTATGGTCTTAGTTCTGGTTACCATGATGCCATTGCATCTTCAACCACAGTCCTATTCATTTATATCATGACACCATTGCATCTTTTAGCTATGGTCTTACTCATTTTAAGTGTATAACCTTTGATCTATCCCATGGCCTAGCCAGGATTTTTACTCTTCCCATTTCATTCCATTCATTCCTCTATTTCACCATTCTATACCTTGATGCTTGAGCACCGCAGTGTCACCTCTACAATGCCCGAAGCTTCGCACATCATGGGTGTACACAACAACGCCATATGGCAGTGTTTAACATAATCATCCCATTTCCCCTTTCCTAACTTCATTTAACCCGTCATTAATCCCCTTTCATGATTTCCCTTTATCATGCATTCTAAACTAAAATAATAGATATTTATAAATTCATGAAAGCATACATCGCACTTTTGCAGTTCTAAGTTTGAGAACAGAAACTCACCTGATGCTTTTTTGCCTTATCTATTTAGCTTTTTCGTATGCCAAAGCTTTCACTCTCCTAGAAGTTAAGCATGACAACCTAATCATGGATTGAACCCAGTGTTTTCACTTTAAACCTCAATTTTCCAGAACATGCAAAACCCTTAAAATGGTTTTGGAAACTCTTAACTTTGTTTTCTAAGTCTTACGTATACTAAAGGGCTTAAAACCTTACCAACTTACTGGTTTGTCTACTTTTTTTACCTAAACCTTCTGATTATCACTCCATGCAGAGCTTTCCACAACTATTGCTTCCTTGAAGCAACCATGAAAGATGAAAAAAAGGAGAGAATGAAACAAACTGAGAGGAATCCGTCTAAGGATTCATTTCTCAACTATATATAACCCTTCATGTGCGGTCTCCAACTGCATATCAATCATTCATTCATAATCATTTTGTCTCCCACTAAGAGATCGACTAGTTCTAATTCGACTAAACTAGACTTGGTTTTCAACCATATCCCATTTTGTTCCTAATTTTTCTTGGTTTTTCAATAGAGACCACTACTTTTTGGCCTTTTTCAATTTAACCCCCTAAAGTTCCTAATTTCCAAGTTTAAAGGATTTTTGGAGCGACGACTCTCCCATTTAAAAAAATTTCTCGAAATTTCCTTTTTTACTCAACCATCGAAGAGAACTTAAAGAAGTTCCTTGCCATTCTTGCCCTCATAGGGCTCACATAACTGATGGTCTCTTGTTCTTACTTGACCCTTCAATTTGTTTCCCCTCTGCACATTCACATTATTTCTGTTTCGCCCAATCTGTAGATCACTTCAACACTTAATGAATTCTAGATACTAGCTCATTGGTTGGTATCTAACCCTTCCAGTATTGCGCATACTCTAATTCATATCTTCTATCCACTCCTGATTTGGCGTTTGCTCTAAAGCAACCGTCGTCCAACTAACTTCTTCTTATTTCTAATTCTGGCAATTAATCCTACATCTCCCAAATTATTTTACATGCTAACCCTGTCCATCTTAATGGGGCATCTCCTTTCCTGACACAAGGTAAATAAACTTGCTCGTAAAACGTTTTTATTCCTACCTTGGTAAAATATTGAGGTTACTATCTTGACTCCGGAGCTATATTCCAACAATAACAATGGCTTATCAACCCTTGTAACGCCCCCACGCCCGAGACCAACACCTGAGTCGAGCTCGAGGTGTTACTAAACTTAATTTATCATTAAATCAACTTTACATCATTTATTTTAATTTTCAGAATAAGTAATTTTTCTGCGTCATAGTCGGTAAAAAAATCATATCTCGAGTTACGAAACTCAAAATCAAGATCCGTAAATTTTTCCTAAATCTAGACTCATATATCTATTTACTAATTTTTTTTCTAGAATTTTTGGTTGAGCCAATTAGTACAGTTTATTAGTTAAAGATTACCCTGTTTCAGGACTCGACCACACTGACCTCTACTTACTACGAACCCCTTTTATCTCTATACAAAATTAATATGACTATATCATTTGTTTTTATTAAAACTAGACTCAATAAGGATTCTGTACATATAAAATACACCTCCTAATTATTTTTTTAGAATTTATGGTGAATTTCTAAATTTGGAACAGGGGATCCAGAAATCGCTCTGGCCCTGTCTCACTAAAACTCAAATATCTCATCACATATAACTCCTTTACCTGTTTCGCTTCTTTCATATGAAAGTAGACACAATAATCTTAAATTTCATATTCAATTCAACACCTAATTCGGTTCCTACTATTTTTAGTGATTTTTCAAACTCACATCATTGTTACTGTCATGTTCTGTTTTATGGCAATTTCATTATTTTATGAATTTTCATGATCTAAATAACATATTAACCTCATATGGCATCAAACATGATCTAGGCTAGCCATTCCAATGACTAATCATTATCAAGCATTTTCTCAACCAAACCACAACCATGTCACAAGATTATTTACACAAAATAAGAACATTGCTATACATGCCATACTTAAGTCATACAAGCCATTTTACCAAAATGTTCTTCGGATAGTGTGATCGAGCCTTCGACCTATCCCGATTCCTGAGTCAGCTTGTCCAAAACTACAATGAATGAAAAGGAGGGAGTAAGCATGAATGCTTAGTAAGTTCACATGCAAATAACAAGTAACATAACAAAGCAATTCTTCCAAACAAAACTAGCATGGTATCACCAAAACATATATCACATTTCTAATCATCATTCATCATCTTACCACATTATTGTTGTTGTATCAAGTTTCAACCCGAGGGTTAAGTACATACCTGTCCAAAGTGTCCATTTCAAAACACTTATTAAAATGATACTTGCCTCTCGAGTGTTATTCCATTTCGCTAGAATTTTACCCGTTAAACACATCGGAATATAACTCGGATACATGGATAATTTGCACATAAGTGCCACATATATAATCAAGCGATCATGTAACCCGCCCATAAGTGAACTCGAACTCAACTCAACGAGTTCGGGCGTTCGCATCCATAAGTGAACTCGGACTCAACTCAACGAGCTCGGATGCCTAGTTACATTTCACGAACTCGGACTCAACTCAACGAGTTCGAACATTTGCATCCATAACTGAACTCGAACTCAACTCAACGATTTTGGATGCTCAACCATCCTAGTGACATGTCACTTGTATCCTAATCTATTCCTAAGGTTCAAACGGGATTTTTCTCAATCACATATCCTTGTCGTCTTCCACAGAATATCGAAACCAATACTCGGTAGTAATTTATATGTAACGCCCTGATTTTCGGGATTTTTCGGGTTTTGTGAATTTTAGTGAAGTTTTAAAATTTTGGTGTTCTGAAGGTTGAAAATGTATGTAAATGTGTTAGTGGGCCTTTAGAAGGCCCAAGCTTAAGTTAAAACCCAGTAAAATGTTAAGTTGGATTTTCAAGTGAAAGGGAACTTGGTTAAGTGGGCCTTTAAGAAAAACGGTGTAAAATATGTCACAAAGGGAGCCTTGGTAGAGTGGCAAGGTGGCATCACTAAGCTCCTAAAAAAATGGCGCCTGAGTGGGTATTCAAGGACAAAGGTTCGAGTTGTAAGGTAAGCGTAGTGTTCTTTTTAATTTTTAGACATGTGCCGGGCATGTGACCAACTTAAGTGAGAATTCGGCAAGGGCTGTAGGGGCTTGGGCCGATTGTTCATGTGTGATATTAGGGTTACATCTTTTTCTATTTTCTGTCATGACAATTAGGGTTAGCCACCTTAGGAGTTATTTTTTCTCTTTTCAGTCAAAAAGCTGAAACTTGCCTCTCTAAGAGCATCTAGCCGATTTCTTCATCTTCTTCTCCTCTACCATTGTTTTTCCTCTTTTCTTTTCACCTTGTTGATCTTCTCCTTAGCCGAACATCCTTTCTACTCAGACCTACTCTTACTTTCGATTTCATCCCTTCATAAACAACCATAGCCGATTGTCAGAAGTGCCGAAATCCCGAAATAAAATTCACCTTTGTGCCAAATTCCCTAAGCCAAGATCCTTCAACTTTCTTTCGTTCTTTTGGCCAAATCTCACTCCTTCTACACTCTAAATCCCTGTCGACAACACCTATACTAAACTCCCCATACCGAATCATCTTCTTCCTTACCATTCTTAAAGCCGAAATCACCATTAGTTTAGGGAGATAGCCGAAAATTTTAGATCTCAGAGATAAGGGTTCTACTAACGTTTAAGGGTCAAATTTACATCAGATCTGCATAGGAATCGAAGAGAAATCATTGGTAACCTCAGATCTGTACATTACTTCATGTTATGGAAATGCCGAAGTCCCTAGAGGCTTAGGGAGGTTGTCGTTTGGGCTCTAAGACTCTAAGGGGGTTATAATAATTGATTTCTTTGGTGTCAGTGTGACTTGGAGACTGCTGACAAGGGTTGAATTATCGGTACAACCAGATCTAGGCATTAAGGAGATCAAAGTTGACAAGGTAAGTGTTCTTGGCCATTAAGGGTGATGGCCGAATATGTAAGTGGGATTTTGTGAAGTTTCGATTTAGATTTAAGTATTAGTATGATCTGATCTGTTTAGGTGATCGTGTAGGAATAAGCACGTGGAGGATTTCGTCGATAAAACTACAAATCAGGTGTGTGTCTCGAACACCCTTCATTGCTTAAATCGGCAAAAGCCGAAATGCCGAAATGCCGAAGCTCTAGCATTTCGAGGGCTTGTGAGCATGCGAACGCTCTCGAGTCAGTAGGTAAACATTGGAATTCATTTTGGCACTGGTAGGTGAGTTGACCATGAAATTTTGGGCGCTGCGATAAGTTGGGCCTCGGTGGGTCGAATATGGGCCCAATGGGCTTTTGGGCCCATTTAGAGTAAAATTAGGTTTAAGGGTAATAATGTGGACTATAGCCGTAAAAACTGCTAAGACGAGTAACGGATTAAAGATTAAGGCTTAAATGGGCTTAACGGGCTAAGTGACATGGTAGGGCCTATTAGGGGATTTTAGGGCCTAAGGGCTAAAACTGATAAACTGAATTAAATGAGTTTCTGTAACAACCACTGAAATACTAGAGGCTGTAATAGTAATAAAAACTGTAATAAGAGAGCAGAATTACTGAAATACCCTTAGGGTGAGAAATTACTGATTTACCCCTAGGTGGAAAATTACCATTATACCCCTAGGGCTAGAGTCGACTGTACTGTTTGACATGACTGTTTCTGTTACTGCATATCATGATGTATGTATGACTGATGCATGGGTTGGGTTTATATTGAAGGAAGTGTGAGTGGCACTGCCACGTTACTGAAATGGGCTTTGCCTCGTATACTGTTTATCTAAGCAGCTATGCTGCGACTGTGGTGTGTTGGCTGGGTGGGTCGA
This sequence comes from Gossypium stocksii, assembly GCA_020496765.1. Classification (NCBI taxonomy): domain Eukaryota; kingdom Viridiplantae; phylum Streptophyta; class Magnoliopsida; order Malvales; family Malvaceae; genus Gossypium; species Gossypium stocksii. Next base: position 35,938,064 of record CM035625.1, read on the forward strand.
GTTATTCCCCACATGGTGTGTTGGTTGGTACGGGTGGTGTGTAGCAGATGGGTGGGTCGAGTAGTCTCCCCACGTTATTTGGGTTGCATACATACAGTTTTACTGTACTGTACTATTCTGGGCCTAAAGGCCATACTGTTATCTGAATAGGGCTTTAGCCCAGTAACTGTAATCTGAATAGGGCTTTGACCCAGTATCTGACTGAGACTGGTTAGGGCTTAAGCTAGTGGGCTCGAGCCAATTTGGGCTTTGGATGGGTTCTGCACACACTGAGTTTTCCCAAACTCACCCTTTTCTTTTCATCCTTACAGGTGAGCCCTAGATCGTGACTTGGTTGCTGGGAGGGATTCAGAGTGGCCATGAGGAATGAACACTGTTTAAAATTGGTTTATTACTTTAATTACTTTAATTACTGGTTTATTTTATTTTGGATTGTAATAAGGCCGCTATAACTGTTTTTGTTTAGGGGTTTTTAAATTTCTTTAAGTATGCATGCTTTTATTCAACTGCAAATGACACACATTTATCCAAAACTAAACAAACGTTTTCATAATCAATTTGGTAAGACAAATGACTAAGTAAGATAATATTATTAAAAGTAAATTGATGTAAACATGAAATGAAGAATAAGTCAATTAATCACTAAAACGGGAATTTCCAAAATCAAAGTAGTGCTTTTCAAAACACACCAGCATACTTAGTAATTAGGAAACGTAAATCAGTCTAGGTGATGTAGCACACCGGACTTGGCCGTAACGTCTAGGCAGGGTTTAGGGTGTTACATTATATTTAACAAGTGGCACACATAACTTGCATATTTTTCAATAATAACCACAAAGCATATATTTCATGATAAAAATCAGCATATGATATAAATAACATCAATTAACTTAAAAATAACAATTATGTTACATTATTTACACATGAACTTACCTCGGTACAAAATATAGCAATTTTGCAATTTAGTCCACAATCTTTTCTTTTCCTCGATCAAGGTTGATTCCACATCTTTCTTGATCTAAAATAACACATTTAACTTATTTAATACTCACATTTATCAAAATAATCCTAAATTCAAATTTTGGAAAAATTATAATTTTTCCCCTAAACTTTTACATATTTACACTTTTGCCCCAAAGCTCAGAAATTAAATTTTATTTCAAATTCTTATGTTTTAGGACATGCTGATCATTTATTTGCTATTAGCAAGCTCAAATTCCTACTATAACACATACTTATGAACAATATGTACTTTTATCGATTAAACCGTTTTGTTCGTTTTTACTTAAAACCGAGTAGCACAAGTTGTCTAACATAATTTAAAACCTCATATTCTATCATAAAACATCAAAATACACAAATTTCACCGATGGTTATTTTTCCAAATATGAACCCTAACTCAAAATATTGCTATCATAAGCTATACCGAGCTACCGGGATCTCAAAAACGTAAAAATCATTAAAAACAGGCTTGGAATCACTTACTATGAAGCTTGAAAGTTGAAGAAACCCTAGCTATGGAGAGAGGGAGCATTCGGCAGCAACTAAGGAAGATGATAACCAATTTTGTGTTATTTTTCCCTTTTTATTTCATTTAATGTCCAAATGACCAAAATGCCCCTCCCTTCCATGTCCAAATTTTGTCCATGAACTTAAAATTGGTCAAATTTCCATTTAAGACTTCCTAATTAATATTTCAAAGCAATTTCATACTAGAAACTTCTAGAATACAAGTTTTGCAACTTATTCGATTTAGTCCCTAATTTTAAATTAAGCACTTTATGCCAAGAATTTCTTCACGAAATTTTTACACACTCATGCAATCATATCATAAACCTCAAAATAATTATAAAATAATTATTTCTATCTCAGATTTGTGGTCACAAAACCACTATTCTGATTAGGACCCTTTTCGAAAAGACTTGTCACTGATATGATTTATGACTAGCTCTACTTTCACAAGGGTTATACCATAAACAGTTGGCATATATTCTCATTTTAGGAATCTTAAAGATTTCTTCCTTCTCTTATGCCACAGGTGGCCTCCTTGCTTTAATTGGTTTGAACGGTTCCTTAGCGCCTTGTGACAACCTGAATTAGGGGCTAGCCAGAATTGTGGTTTCGTAACCATAAATTCGAAGTGAAAATTTTTAATTATGTGAAATTTTGATGATATCTGTTTGATTGAATATTAGAGTTAAAATACTGTTTGAAAATTTTACTGTATTGATGTTTAATTGCTCAATAAGGATTAAATTGAGAAAAGTGTAAAATGTGCCTATTAGATGATAATTGGACTTGATTGAATTGTTGCATGAAATAAGAAGCTTTTATGTGGCAATAAAACTATGAGTAAGTATTATGGACCAAAATAGCCTTACATGGGAAAATATCTATGAAATGGCAGGAAGGGCATTTTTGTCAAAAGTGAGTAAAATACAAAATAGATGAAATAAAACATCATCTTCTCCATGAAACACCCCATGTTCAGCTGAAAATCCCAACTCCATAGCCAAGGGTTTCAAAATTTTTCAAGCTTCCATGTAAGTGCAATTTGGTCCCTTTTTAAGTTATTTTTTGCATTTTTGGACTCCTTGAAGCTTGTATTTTATTATTCTACCATTTATGTGAAGAAAAATTGAGGTATAAAAATTTACCCATTTATGGAATGAGTGTATTTGGCTCACTAATGGTAGATAATGGAAGTTTTAAATGCTATATGCGTGTTTTGATGGATGAAATTGAATGAAAGTTCATAAAGAGGGATTAATTTGTAGAGATTACAAATTGTTCCTAAATGTGTGGAATAGTGAATATTTTAGTGTTATACTTGTAAAAATGGGCTTTATAAGCCTATGGAATAAAGAAAATGAAAATTTGATGTCTAAGGGACTAGTTAGTAGTTATTGCAAAGTTGAGGGGTAAAATTTGAAATTGGCCCCAAATGTGAACTGTGACCGTATTGAAATAGATAAATGATATCTGTGCTATATGTGTTAATTTAGATCAAGAACTGTCTGAAAGAGCCCGTGACCTAGGAAAAGAGAAAGCCCTCGACTAATTTTGAAAATTAGTCCTTTTTGGCAATCCAGGTAAGTTATATGTAATTCTAGCAAATTCGATTAGTTCAGTTAGAATATTTGCTTATATGATGATATATGGATAATTGCTCTGTGAGGTGACTGAATGTATGGAAAGTAGTATTGACTGTAAATTCTGATTGATCATTGTATGTGCTTCTGAAACTGCTGATTTATGCATTATCTGTAAATCCCGATTGAGCAAGTAGGAATAGACATAGATAATAGTGACATATCACTTGAGGCCTACTGTTCTGACTGTTATAGTTACCCGGGTGCTAGGTAGTCTTGCATGTGTTGCAGACACCTATCAGCTTGTGTGAACAGGCCCGTGGTTAACTTTTGTACTGTTACTGATTGTAGCTTCGACTACCGTACAGATTGTAGCTTCGGCTACCCTACTGTTAATAGCTTTGGCTACTTCATGGCTTCGCCATGTCTGTATGGCACTTATTTGCTAACCTCTGTATATCTGTTCATATTTCGAAATTGCTCAATGGGAATTAGATTAACTGTATTGTGATGAAGTGATTGTGCAGGTGAACTGAAAATGGTACGGTATACTGAGAATGTTATTGCTAAGCATGTTCATGGTTGGTATGTGGAATGAGCAAAAAGAGTAAGCTAGTTGTATAATGATATGTGATAGCATCTATGATGCTAATTTAATGATATATTGAACTGTTTCATTGCTATGAATTTCATATAACTTAGTAAGCTATTGTAGCTTACCCTCCCTTTTTCCATCCTCTGTAGATATTGAGCTTGTTAGATCAGAATCGTAAAGTTGTAGCCACGCAACACACTATCAAGCTTCTTTTACTATATTTCATATTTTCAAGTGTAATTTATGGCATGTATAGAACAATTGGTGGTTGTAATTGGCTATTTTTGGTATGCCTAAGTTACGTTACTCATATGATATTTTGTAAGTAATATTATAAATGAAGCCCTTTTTGAGTAAAAATTTCTCTTGAATTGGTTTGTTTTGATTTAGCATGTGCTAGAATGTGTTTTAGGGAGGACAAGGCTTGGTATATAGCCTGACACGACCTGCACGGCAGGGCACACGGGCATGTGCCATGACCGTGTGGGATTTGGCAGTGTGCTCCACGGGTACATGGCACGGGCGTGCCTAGACCGTAGGCGATACACAGCCAGACCCTACGGGCGTGCCTCTGGACCGTGCCTCCCCTATACCTTAATTTAAATTTTAAAGTACCATACGGATAGGAGACACGGCCATGTGTCTCAACCGTATGGGGTACAGAGCCTCCAAACGATCGTATAGAGCGGCCGTGGCATAATGGACAGTCTTGTCCACGGTTGCCGAGCATGGGCGTGTAAAGACCACACGGTTATCAACACGGCCTGCCAATAGTCACACGGGTGTGTGACGGTGTTTTAAAAGCAAAAATTTTTCTCAGAGTTCGATATATTAGGATTCGAATCCTGACCATCTGTAATGTCCGTAATGTATTTGAATGCCTTTGATAAAGGTAATTCTGAGTTGAAGTGCATGCAAATCTGTAACTGTCCTCAAATAAATTCTTTAAGGTTTATTCTGAATCTGGTAACGCTCATTACCCAACTCCAGTGACGGTTCCGAGTAAGGGGGTTACACTCCCATTAAATCTTCCATAATTTCCACTCTCTTCTTTAGTTATAAATCAACCAAATTGTAAGAGGATTTTCACAACTTCTCATCTCTTGCTCGATCATTTTGCCCTGCGTTTTCTCGCCTCTTTTTCCATTTCTTTCCTTCTCTACCGATATCCACTGTAACTCATATAAATAGCTTACTCTAAATTTACTCTCGTTAGGTAATAGCTTCGATTATCATCCTAAAATTTCCTGTTTCCCTGAAGAAACAACGGTCTAGTTTTTTAATTCAACTAATACAAAATTATTATAATCATCACTTTCCTTTCTAGATTAAGGATAGGTCAATACAGGAACTTCCAGAAATATCTTTTTTTGAAGTTTTCCATATAACAATAGACAAGAATTTTACCTGAATCTACACGAAACCCATTTGCCAGATTTACTTACCTAAGAAAACCAACCCCTCTGAGCCAAAACTCATCTTTGTTAATTTTCAAATAAATTATTTCTTGCACAAAGTCTGTAGTACAATCTTCAAATATTAAACATGCACAGGTTCCATTTAAAGTAGATTAGAATACCATCAATAAACATAACTACGACAATATAAATATATAGATAAAGCAAAACAATTTGATTCATCTAACTCATAAATTAACAGAAGAATTAGTTAGTCCAGACAAGATTACCAGAATTCATAATGATCACCTCAAGTTCGAAAAGCAGTTTTTAGCATATCACAATCTTTAACCAACAACTGAATAACCAAATCTGTATTTATCTTCAAAAACACTGTTATGCCCTTTTTAACTGATCAAACAAGTTGCCTATATGAGATAAAATAGATTTATTCTTGTCCCGAATTTATCCAATTTACACATTTAGACAACAATCCCAGAAATTCTTCAAGAACAGATCAAGAAACCCACTGACAATTGGTACATGATCAATCTTCGATCTCAATTCTTGAATATCAAGTAGACATATATATCAAAAATGTTTTACAATCTTTTCACATCGTTTCCTGTACCAGGATAACTGAAATAAATGTGGTTGTACTATTTGATATACTTGACTCAAATACAATCATTACACTAGTCTAGCTTTTCAAATCAATTTATTTCAAATAACAATTCACTACAGCATCATATGACCTTAGCCATCATATTCCTAGACTAATAACAAATTCTTGAAATCATAGTAACATTAGAACAACAAGAAAGTCACAGTCATAGATTTTCAGTAGATAGTTTTGACATACCAAAATAACAATTATACTCTAACCCAATAAATTATGACTCGAATATCAACTCAATTAATTCAAGAAATAGGTCCTTCTCCATTACTAACGCAGTGCGACATATGAGTAAGTTGATCTATACCACTAAGTCCATGTACAATAAATAACATCAAAAAGATAGAACATACCAGGAATATTTTCAGCCGTAGTAGCTCCAGATCTAGCAACTGTGTCTTTGGTCCCACTACATTTAACTCCAGTGTTATTACTCTATACGAGTTCCTGTCTACATGACATTTGATGACATTTCTCTTTCCAAATGCAAACCTGAAGAAATCCCAGTTAATCTTGTCTCTCACTACCACCACTATGAATGTCGATATCAATTATAAACCCTGTCCATTTATCAAAGACATAATGGATCTGAATTAATCATCAAGGAAGCAAGCCAGATTTTTAAAATTCCCTAGGTGATTTCAAGCCAGTATCCAACTCTAGTTGGGTCATCTGTTTACTTCTGAATTTATCAACATTGTACTTTTTAATTTATTAAATAAGAATGGTCAAACTTTTTAAATCTATTAAGGACCAAAAAATACCATAGAAAACATAACATTGGGGTAGAGGTTGAAAGGCCATTGAATTGATTTGCACCAGTTCTATAAAGCACTGACTCGTTAAATCAAAAGGCATTATCAAACATTTACGAAACCAATAAACTATAACTTACTTCCTATTCAGAGGCCTAAACTTTACTATTAGGTGTTTGTAAAATCGGTAATCTATAATTTATTTCTAGTTTAGAAGTCAAAATTTTACCACTTACCTTTACCTCAACAAGATCAATATGATCAGATTCTATTAACATTCATATTCTGCAAGGAAAAAAGGGGTTAGATCGGATCAATCAGTATCACACTCTCTCTGGTTTATATGGCGTGTAATTTCTAGACTTTAAACACGCTACATTTAGTCCAAGAGCTGACTAAATCGTAGCTCTGATACCACTAAATGTAAAACCCCTAGCCCGTCTCTGTTTTCAAATTAGGGTTATGGAGCATTACTGATCAAACGAAATCCATTTAACGTCATATTATTAAATATATTAACATTATTAAAACCAACCCATCATATGAATTTTTCCCCTAAATCAAGCCTTCAAGGTCCTAAAAATAGCTTAGAAGTAATTCGGGACTAATTTGAAACAAATTAGAAAAATTTAGAAAAACATGACAATTTACAAAAATAATGGACACACTGTCATGTGGCCAGGCCGTGTGGAATGCCCCAGGCCGTGTAACTTTCGAAATAGGGACATACAACCGTGTCTTAGCCCATGTCCCAGCCCGTGTAATTCTCTAACTTATGACACATTGTCGTGTCTTTGACCATGTGTAGTACACGGCCAAGTGACACGAGCTTGTCTCAGGCCGTGTGCACCTAAATAAACCTAAAGTGACAAGCTTACCATTTCAAACTTTCTTGGACACTAAGTAAACCATTTATCAACCAATAGACCTACCTAAAATGACATTAAACAAGCTCAAATCATAACATTTTCAATCATCTTAAGTGTCTAACCAATGTACCCTTATTGATACCACAAATATACACCTAATCAACAATATAAACCATCATCCAAAACATGCAATTTCACACAACTTAACTTCTAACTAATATGCCCATTATAGGCACCTCAAATATCAACAAGTCAATTAGACCTCTTAGTCATACATATTCCACAAGTTTACATCAAAAACATATTCCATCATTCACATTCCATAACAAGGCATTATTTAAACTTTTTTCAAACAACATCAAAATCATATGTAGGTGTTCATGAGACCAATTTACAATTAGGTTCACTATTTACATTACACACATACCCAAAACAAAAGTAAGATCACAACAAGCCTATTACATGCCATATAATCCAAAATGAACGTTTCAAAAACTACTGAAAATAGGTGGCTAGTGTGATTTGAGTGCTAGTCCAACCGTCCAACCTTCAAATGTATCTATAAGAATAGAAATTAACACAAGTAAGCTTATTGAAGCTTAGTAAGTTTGATATACAGAAACAATAAATCTTACCTAAGAAAAAACGAAATTTTAACCAATAATAACTCAAATAGAATGTTTTCCTATCATCCAAAATCTCAACAAGGTGAATTGCATAATTCAATTCAAAGCTCAATCAAAGTTCTCTGAGAATAATATACATATCCATAATATAATCAATTCTAGATATCAATTACATGTCCTGCCATTCAAAGTCATTCTTTAAGTATAATACAATAATTTATGATCTGATGAACAACTTACAGATATGAGTACATCAATATTCCAACCGAAACACACCAGATGCTCGAAAGAGCTAATCATCCGAAACATACCAATGGCTCTAAAGGCCTAGTCCAACCGAAAACACACCAAAACAAGGAGTATAACACAAGAGTTCACAAAAAATGTTGATCCTCGGTCTACTCAAGAAACATATATATATATCTATATATATATATATATCACTCCACAACAATATCCACTCCAATCCCCCCACAACACACCATATCTCAATTGTACTCTATTCTACATTCAATCCAATCTAAGTATTGAATTTCAACAACTTTTATCAAATAACTTTACATCATTTATAATCAAATATATCTATTATATCACATTATATCATCAAACATTTCATATAGATGTTAAATTAGAAACTGTACGAACTTACAAGTTTGGTTTACAGTAACGGTCCAAAATAGCTCAATCAACAATTGACGCTGTGTCAATTCATAATTTTCAATTTTCAATGACACACATCAATATAATTCAAACATTATACAATTAAGGCATATAATACATTTAAAAATGTACTATATTTAAACCGTACGAACTTCTAGACTAAATTGCAGTAACGGTAAAGTACAGTAGCTATTTGATAATTTTCTCTTTTCATCGGTTTCCACTCGTTCATGATCTAAAATAATAATTCCATTCAATTCACTAATTTTAATAGCAATAATAATCACTAATTTTAGGCAATTAAGTCCTTTTTGACACTTTTACAAAATTGCCCCAACATTTTACTTTTATACAATTTAGTCCCTAAGCCTAAAGAATGCAATTTAACCATTTTTATTCAAATTTCATTTCAGACGAATTATTCACTATTTCTTTACAGCCCATACATTCTATTATTTCATATCAAGTCCTTATACTTTTATCACTTTAACGATTTAGTCCTTAAACATTAAAATTACCAAAAGTTACTTTACAAAATAGTTCTATCTAGCAACCAAGCTCAATAATCTTTCATAAAACTTCAAGATTACACTAAACTCATTAATGGCATAATCCAAAACAATTGACAGTTATACAAATTAGACCTCGGGTTAGCTAGATTAAGCTACAGTGATCTCAAAAACATAAAAATTATTAAAAATGGACAAGAAATACTCACCATGAAATAGAAATTTGTCAAGGCCGAAGCTTGTGTTCTTTAAGCACGGAGGAATCTGTTTTCAAAACCAAAATGAAGAAGATGAAGTTTGTTTTATTATTTAATTTTATGTAATCTTTTTATTAATTACAAAAATGACATTACTTCATATATATTTTTAGCTAAAACATATATATCTACCGTCCAACACTTTAAATATGGTTAAATTATCACATAAATCCATTTAATTATGCTTTCATAATCATTTAGCATAAACAAATTAATAATGATAAACTTTTACAATTTTTTATGATTTAGTTATTTTTAATTAATTAACTATCCAAATATCAAAATTTCTTAACCACACTTCAATGTACCAAAATAATCACTCCGTAAATATTTAATAAAAATATTTATGACCCTAAATTATGAAAATGAGGTCCTAATACCTCATTTTCATTAACCACTTGACTTTTGAATTGAACCTCTTATACTAATTTTTAATTCTATTAGTTAAATTCATCAAATCATAATTCAATATAAAAATTATTATTAGCGCGTATAATTTAACTATTGATTATATGAACTTACTCATCGAATTTGTAGTCTCGAAACCATTATTTTTAACACCACTGAAAAATGGGTTGTTACACTCTCCCTATTTGGAAGATTAAATTCAACCCCTCCGCGATTTCACAAAAGAAAATGGGTTGGTAGGAGTGGTGCCCTGGTGAAAATGTGCACTTGCAAAATGGAGGGTTTCTAAGCTCTCAAGGTTAACACTGTAGACACGTAGTACGACATCCAAGTGTACTTTCCTTCACACCTCATTCGTCTACTCCCAGACCGAATCACAAGGGTCTTCCCTGTCTGGTTTCAAATTTGCAATCATTCCTACATCCTCTCAGAGCATTTGGCCAAAAGAAGACATAGACACCGATTCAGCAGACTACTGCATTTTACCTTTGTTGTATTTCTGTTTTAATAATATGTTTACCTTTCCAATACTTGTAAGTTTCAATCAATTTATCTATTTGTCCTTACTTTATATCTTTTCTTCCTATTCGTCTACTCTTACTTTCATTTTTCCTAGTAAGCTAGGTCATCACATTTACATACTCAGCATATCACTATTTAATTAAATATTGAGCATCATGCACATAAAGGATACTCCTTCCAATTCCTAGGTCCAGAGGACCGCCTAAACCTTTGCTCTAATACCACTAAAATTTGTAATACTATAACACGCCAAACCTGTCCTTATGATAGGATCTGGGAATGGTGTGTGTAACGCCTTGGATTTGGGCCTAGAAGTATTGGACCTTGAGCATGGGAACAGTTAGGAGACTGCAGATAAATGTTTAGTTGTGCAAGAAAGTGACACAAATGCATGTCTGTTTTAGTGGTTATGTGCTTTAGGAGTGTCTGAGAAGTCTTGGGTTTAAGCTGTAGCTTGGGTAGAAATTTTGTTTTTATTGAGTAAACCTTTAGCTTTGGGCCAATAGGCTTATAATTAATTATGGGTAAATTATGACACAAAAAGAGCTTAGTGGTCCAGTGGTAGTGGCGTGTTAATGTTACTAGGGAGCTTGAGTTCAAGTCGCACTATGCGCAAAGGAGTATTTATTTTACTTCCTTGCTGTGTGAGTAGTGGAGTTTGACTCAAACATTGCTAGGTGGTGGAATTTGAATGAGTCATGGAGAAATTTGAGGAGAGATTTGGGGAGTTAATCTGGGATATTAGGAGCAAATCAAGGAAAATTTGAATTGTAGGAGTGTTGGAGCCGATTTTCATTTGGGGTTTCTCTCGGTTTTTCTTTTGCAGTCGTTTCAAGTCTTTTGTCTTTTCTTTGTTTTTCAGCTTTTACTTTGCTCAGGTTCTTTTCATTCACTGTTTAAGGGTAGCTGAATTTTGGCCTCTGACCATTCGAGTATTGTTTTGGTTCGATCTTCTTTTACTGTCTCTTGGCCAAATACATATCTCCTTCCCTTGATCTTTGTTATTACTTTTTCTCCTCTCCATTTTTGTGACCAAATCCATCTTATTCTTCTCTTTATTCTACTTTGGCTTTCTTTCTTTTGTAGCCTCCCGTTCTCAATTCATTTGGTTTGTAATCACTCTTCTATTTAGTTTCAGCCAAATGCTCCATCCATCCTTCCGTATTGTTTTGGCTTTGACAATTGATTCCCCGATCAACCAGGTGTGTATTTTCACGGTTGTAGTGTCTATTTTCTTTTCGCCACAATAAACTTCCATCTAACATGATTTATTCTTTTTACCACCGATTGTTTCAAGGGGAGTGTTTAGGCTAGGCCTTGTTGTCTTTGCTGCATCGTGTGAGCATCTAAGGTTAGGCCAATTTTCTCTTCTCCTAATCTAGACTTTACGTTTTGGGTAAGTGTTTTTTCTTCAAGATTAAACTGTTCAATTGGTGGATGGTTGTTAAGAGATTGCATTTGTGATGTAGCTAATCGATAGGGAACATGTGAACAGTTCTAGTCAGTAATCTAAGGGAAACAAACTGATTATTATTCAATCAAGGTGAGTAGGAATTGACGTTTTGGGATTAAATGGTTGTTAATCCTATTGGTTATAAGACTGATTGTATATCTTGATTGAATTTAGGTCCGAAGCTGGTGGATCGTAGCACGTTTTCGCAAACAAGTGTGAATATTCACACTGTCTTAACTGTAAATCGGCAAAAGCCAAAAAGCCGAAAAATATGGCATGTGATACCACACGGGCGTGCGATAGCACATGTGGTAATCTGAGCCCACAAAACATGGGCGTTTCACCGTAATGGCCACAGTGAGCGATCTTATGGGCTTAGGCCGTTTTGGGCCACTTGGGCCGTATAGTAGGCCTTGAGCCCATTTGCACTGTTTTGACTTATAGTGTAAAATGACCGAAATACCCTCATAGGATAAAATGACCGAAATACCCCCATTGGGTAAAATGGCCGAAATACCCCTGTAGGGTAAAATGACCGAAATACCCCCGTAGGGTAAAATGATAGAAATACCCCCATAGGGTAAAATGACCGATATACCCTCATAGGGTAAAATGATCGATATACCCCCATAGGGTAAAATGACCGAAATACCCCAATAGGCTAAAATGATCGAAATACCCCATAGGGTAAATGACCCATATACCCCCATAGGGTAAAATGACCGATATGCCCTCATAGGGTAAAATGACTGATATACCCCCATAGGGTAAAATGATCGATATATCCCCATAGGGTAAAATGATTGATATGCCCCAATAAAGTAAAATGACTGTTATACCCCCTTTGTGACAAATGACTATTTTGCCCTTATTTTGTATATGACTGTATTTGAGCATGCCACGTCATATGTATGTTACATCCATGTATGATATTATGATTCAATGCGTGACATGTTGCATAGGGATGGGATTATTATTTTGGAGGAAGTGTACTCTACTGATAAAGTCGCACAGGTCGCGCAAGACGACTGTGGACCTACTGATGGCTTTAAGCCACTATATTACCAGCAGCTTTACTGCAATACTAGTTAGTGCCGCAACCGGTGCTAACATTGGAGTGTAGGGATGAGTGGGTCGATTTATTCCCCACAGGACTGCAGGGTTAGACAGGAGATGGTGTGCAGGGTTGGTTGGGATTATGTGCATCATGCATTCTGATAACTGATACTATTATGGGCAAAGGCCTAACTAATACTGTAATGGGCTAAGGCCCATATTGATATTGTTTCTGTAAAGGGCTCTGGCCCATACTGTTGTTGCATACTGTATGCTTGATTTTTTGATAAGGGATCACACTCTGAGTTTTTGTAAACTCACCCTTCTGTTTAACTGTACAGGTAATCCTCGTCGTAAGCGGGTCGTTGCTACGAGGGACTCGACGATGGCCACAAAACCACATTGCTTTCATTTTTAGGCTTTGATCTATAAGCAATTAAATTTGGGTTATTATTTTGTAATTATCGCCTCTTTTGGATTTTATTTTTAATTTGGGGGTTTTTATTACTCTGCTTTATAATTGCTAATAGATGAAATAAATGAGGTTTTTAAAACAAATCCTATATTTTTCAAAATACGTGCAGGTGGGCAACTTTTTTAAAAAGAAAAGCTTCCGCAATAAACGAGATTTTGAAATTGATAATGTTTTAAAGAAAGTACTTTCGATAGTGACACAGTATTTAAAATTATCTTTTAAGATCACACAAAGAGGCTAATTAAAGATTGGGCTTTTCAAATGGTATCACGTTTTACGAAAAAGACTTCAATGTGACACCGCCAGATTCAGCCATAGCGTCTAGGTCGAGTTTGGGGTGTTATAGTGTATCACAACATAAAATCCAACTAATTTCAAAACATTTTTGGCGAAAGCTTTAAATTTTTTTAAAGTTATAAATATAAATCATTTAATAGTTATTGCTTTACTCAGTTTAAATGAAATCACTAATAGTTTAAATAACATTCAAGCCATTTTGGCGCATGAATACAAATATAATAATTTTATTAAAAAATAAAGTCTTATCAAAACAGAAGAAGTTCTTTATACAATTTATTTCCAAATACTCTTATGTGCCACCCCATGAATCATGCATGATACAAACACAAAACAGTTGGCTCACGATAAAAGTAGCACTCTAGCATAGTCTTTCTAACAAAGCCTTCATTCAGTCATCAAGCTTGAAAAGGAAAAAAAGGTAAGAAAGTAAGTTAAAATGAACTTAGTAAGTTCCAAAGAGAAATCATACATAACATTACTGATAATATATCTGAACCTTTTTGAAGGATTCACACACATGCACATGGCATGCCCAATTGCGTATATAGGATACAGATAGACTTAATACGCCAACTTGCTTATCACTCAGGCGTATATTGTACACCAACTGACTATAACTAAACAAATCTATCTACATGCTAGCCACTTACCCAGAATTTAGAATCAGAAGCATATCACTCAGTCATATTCACATACGTTCTTCCCCCTAACTCTTCATATCATTCTCATTTAGAAAAACATGGTTTATCGTGATCTGCCAATTCGATTTGCAATATAGTTGCCCTATCAGAGGCTATACAAACATATCTCTTCATCTCTATCATCACATATCAGATCAGATAATATCATACATATTAGAAGTAAATAGTAGTGGCTTAAACATGAAGAATGGCACTTACTTTATCTCACAGGTAGACTGCACTCATACTGAAGACTTTGGATAACCCACACAACACCACACACCATCTTTCATCCATTACAAATGAGGATTACTTACCTTATACAAATTATAAAATAAAGAAAATTTCAACACATGAAAGTAAGAAAGACCTCACCAGAAACTCTAGCATAATCTACAAAGTAAGTCCCTTGCCTTTATCCCTTGGACATTCGTTAGCATCTTGAACAGTGAGCAGGTACTAACGTATAAGTTAACTGAATATTGTGAACCTTCACTCTGAAGAGGTTTTTTGAACTTAGGTTTACAAAGAGTTTCAGAGAAAATCAAGAAAGAAGAAAACGTAAAAGTGTTCAGAAAGACCATTGTTATCCTTATATACTGTAGCATGGAGACAAGGATTAGTGGAAAAATCAAATAATTTCACTAAACTCTTGGTTCCCATGATTAAGTGCACCTAACATAATTTAAGTCTTATAATCTACAACAGTTTTGTTTCTTTCTAACTAAATATTAAATTAACTAACAAATTACCATTTTGAAATAATAAACAAATCTAAACATCTGTGAACTTAACGAGTTCACCCAAAGCATCTAGGTTGGGCAGATACTTAATAGAAGTGTTCGCCAAACCATAGAACCTACCAAAACTAAGAGTTGCCAAATGACGCAATTCACATAATTATATACTTAGTCACAACAAACATTTTAATTACTCATATCCTTATTTTACAAACTATACGCCAAACAATAACCAGATACAGAGACTTCGTTGGGTAGGCTATTATAAACATCCTTACCCAATCTAATCACCAGAACTGGGTGCAGACATCACAACAGAATTGGGATATTGTACGTTCTCAAATTTACTACAAAAATCTAAATTTAAACTATATTTCCTATTTATTTAAAAAACTATATCACAAAGCCTATAAAATTTAAATTGAAGATTTACTATCTCAACTCTAGCATCTAACGTAACTGTCTTAATACAATATATTCGCCCCCCTCAGCGAAGTCTCTAAAGGTGACCCTCTATCCTATGTGCATAACACTTTCTTTCAATGCCCCTTTGCCTCAGCACGATCTGGCTTGGTCCCTCCTCAAGTTCCTTATTCTATGTATCTTGCATCCATAGGTTAATCTATTTATAAGTTCGAATGAACTTAGTAAGTTTCTACATTACACAAAACATATTCCATCTTATCAGGGTTCTATTAATTAATAACAATAATAAATAACATAAATTTTCTACTCGCTGAAAATGTTTCTCTTAAGCCTCCATAACAGACCATCTTATCCATCTTCGAGCCATTCTGATAACTCTTCTAAATGCCTCGCCGCTTCCACTGATCCCATCCTCTCTTTACCTATTTTCTTGTTTCCACAAATCCCCATTATGGGTTCTTCTTCCCACCATTTTTCTTGTATTAAGGCATCCTTCCAACTTACCCTCTTAAGGCTCTTGGGGAGTACACTCAATCTGTTTTAGTCCATTGTAGACTTTTATTATCTTAATTATGTATGTCTTACATACGTTCATCTACTAGAATGGCTAACAAGATCCCACGCTAATTTGGCAGGTCAAATCTCGTTTGATCTAAATAGTGGTTAAATTATTTTTTTATAATCCTCTTAAATTGTATTACATTAACCTTAAGCATAACATAGTCTTCTACCATAGACCATTATGGGCTACAATACTTAATCAGTGACACTGAGTAATCATTTGGTCTCAAAAGTTCTATTTCTTACCATATTCCCACCTAACTAGCCTTTTTGGCTAACTCCATCTTATCTATTTCATCCTTAAGAGGAACAGTCTTGACAAACAATTCTATCATCCCCTGTATCCTCTTTTGTTAATGGGTTCTAACCACTCATCCCTTCCTTAGGGTATAACCGACGTACATGTGGTATGCCGCTAGTCTATACAATTTCTTTGAGTGTCTTATGGTGGCACTTATTAATGAATCATTATCTATGATCCTCGATTATACCAACTTTTGTTGACCTTTACACCAGGCTTTTGGATCTGGTGCCCTAAGTGTTGTATTTTTGTCTAAGTACACTTGTAATTTTTTCGAATAGATTGATTAATAAAATTATACATGAATTAAATTAGTATACTTTATATTATTTTCATGAAATGTTTTTTACATACAAAAAAAATAGAAGCAAATGTTGCTCATTGGTTGTCTACTGTTTAAATAATACTAAGAGGTATTACGTGGTCGAATTGTAGTACAGAAAGACAGCTTATATTAGTAGAGGAACCTAAAATGTCCTTAGTCTAATTAAAAATAAGCAAACTGATTGAAAGATTAATATGTCATCTATCAAGTCCAATTGGGGAGATGCCTTGTCTTGTGCATCGGAGCAGATGACTCCTAGAAAATAGAAACATAAATGTGACTAACTAGACTAACAGTATATTGGATAGAACCCAAGAAGAATAGATCGTGAATCTGTTTATGGATTTATTCACTTGTGATGTTCATAGTATGACATGCTTAAGTCCTTAGTGGATTGTAGACTATGTATGTGTGACTCGTACACTTTGATGTAAGTAAAAATCTAAGTCCAAATAGATAAGAAACTAAAAGCTGGTGCGTTGGGTGTCTGAGTTCTGTAGTATGTAGCGTCATTCACAATAATGGAATTCATAGCCCAAAACATGGGTAATGAGATCCTCTCATTGGCATTACATGGTTGATGAAAAGTAAACGTGGCCACTGGTCATCTGTCTTTGTGATGGATGACTTGATCACTATTTGATAGTGATTGACTTTTCATGATGGAAAATGTAATGGTTATCATAAGGTAAAATATGATCATATTGGGAGAATAAATATTATACAGTATACCCTAATTCCCTTATGTAAAGTCCTAGTGGACTACTTCATGTTTGATATCTTTTCATACTCCCCTATGTTTAACATCCTAATGGACTCTCTACAATGCCACAACATCTTTTAACCAAGGTCTTACTCATTTTTTCATCAATTCATCTCTTGATGTTACAACATCATTCAACTATTATCTTACACAATATAACCCCATATCCATTGTCTTGGGAGACTACGTCGGTGGCCATAGTCCAACTATGGTTTTAGACCTTACGTTTCCCATGTTTACTGTCCCTACAGACAACACTGGTGGCCATAGTCCAACAATGGTCTTACACCTTATGTTTCCCTATGTTTATTGTTCCAATAGGCTACAGGATGCCATAGCATCTTTCAACTATGGTTTTATTCATGCTTACCATGATTTCATAGTGTTTTTCAGCCATGGTCTTGCTCATTTATATAATGATGCCTTATCATCTTTCAGCTATGGTTTTACTCATTTTAGGTGTACAACCTTTTATCAATCCCATGGCTTAGCCAAGACTTTTACTCTTCCCATTTTGTCCAATCCACTCTTCCATTTCACTATCCTTTCCCTTGATGCTCGAACACTGCAGTGTCCCATTCACAAGGCACGGAGCTTCACATATCACAGGTGCACATAGTAACATAGTATGGCAGTGTCTAACAAAATCATCCCATTTTCCCTTTCCTAACTTAATCTAACCCATCATTAATCCCCTTAATGATTTCCCTTTATCATCCATTCTAAACTAAAATGGTGGGTACCCATAAATTTATGAAAATATGCATCATACGTTTGCAGTTCTGGGCAA
Source organism: Gossypium stocksii (assembly GCA_020496765.1). NCBI lineage: Eukaryota > Viridiplantae > Streptophyta > Magnoliopsida > Malvales > Malvaceae > Gossypium > Gossypium stocksii. Next base: position 35,956,300 of record CM035625.1, read on the forward strand.
AAACTCACCTAATGCTTCTTCGCCTTATTTGTTTAGCTTTTCCATATGCCGGAGCCTTTCTTCTTCTAGCAGTTAAGCATGACAACTAAATCATGGATCAAACCCTATGTTTTTTCTTTAAACCTCAATTTTCCAGCACATATAAAACCCTTAAAATGCTTCTAAAAACTCTTAATTTGTTTTCAAAGTCTTATGTATACCGAAGGGCTTCGAACCCTACCAGCTTATTGGCTTCTCTACTTTTTCGACCTAAAAATCTTAATCATCACTCATAGAGAGCTTTCATAACCAACACCTCTTCGAAGCAACTATGGAAGATGAAAAACAGGAGAGAATGAAACAATCTGAGAGGAATCCGTCTAAGGATTCACTTTTCAGCTATTTATAACCCCTCATGCGTGGTCTCCAATCACATATTAGCCATTCATTCATAATCATTTTGTCTTCCGCTAAGAGACCAGTTGGTTCTAATTCAACCGAACTAGACTTGGTTTTCCATCATATCTTATTTCGTTCCTAATTTTTCTTAGTTTATTAATAGAGACCACCAGCTTTTGGCTTTTTTAAATTTGATCCCCTAAAGTTCCTAATTTTGGGGTTTAAAGGATTTCAGATGTAACACATCGAGATTGAAGATAAGCCTATTGATGCTCAAGATAAAGAGGAAGTTCAACCAAGTGTTAAAACTCTAACTTCATAGAAACTAGATTCTTTAAACTTTGATAAGGTAAACCCTAAACTGGTCAATTCTGATAAACTAACACATATGTTAAATGCAAAAACATTACCTCGGAAGAGCTATCCAGTTCAAGCCAAAATTCTTCCACCTCATTATCCTCAAAGACTCCAGCAGCATAAGCAGCAACAAAATACTCAATTTAAGAGAATTTTGGATGTATTGAAACTATTGTGTATCAACATTTTGTTAGTGGAAGCTTTGGAGCAAATGCTGAACCACACAAAAGCTATGAAGGAATTTTTTTCTAAGAAGAAAAGGTTTGGGGAATTTGAAACCGTAGCCCTAACTACAAAACGTATCTTATTTTTGCAGAACATGTAGCCTCTTAAGTTGAAGGATCTAGAAAGTTTCATCATACCTTGCAATATTGGAGAATCCTATTGTGGTTAGGATTTGAGCAATTTGGGATCGAGTATCAACTTGATGCCTATGTCTGTGTTCAAACGATTAGGTATTGGTGAGGCTAGACTGACTATTATTACATTCTAACTGGAAAATAGATCCTTAACGCATTCGAAAGGAAAATTCGAGGTGAATTGGTAGGTGTTGGTAAATTTATATTTCCTACTAACTTTATTATCTTAGATTTTGAAGCAAATAAAGAAGTATCTATCATTCTAGAAAGGCCTTTCTTGGCAATCGATAGGACGATAATCAATGTGCAAAAAGTTAAACTCACCATGCATGTTCAAGATGGACAAATGACCATTAATGCACTAAAGGCTATATGATATCCTAATGAGATTAATGATTTTTCTGATGTTTCCAAGGTAGATTCGTTGGTTCTTATAGAATTGGAATTCAATTCTCTAAATGATTCGTTGAAAGGTAGTTCATCTAAGTCTTTGTATCAAAATGAGGACGATACATGTTTGGCTTCTCTAAAAGCTAGCTCGAAAGGATTCACTTTGAAAGCTCAGTTCGAGTCATTAGTGCTGTCATCTTGTGAGTACAAGCAACCCAAACTGTCAATAGAAGAACCACCTGAGTTAGACTTAAAGGTTTTGAAAAGGCACAAGAAAGGTATCAGGTGGACTATTGTAGATATTTGAGGTAATAAGTCTTCTTTGTGTACTCACAAGTTATTGCTAGAAGATACTGGAAGGGGTCTATCGAGGGACAAATGAGATCGATCCAATCTCGAGTATTTGATCCTGGGAAACTCAACTCTCAATGGTTAAAAGCGGGGAGCATTTATCCCATTTATACCAATTCTTTGGTGAGCCCTATTCAATATGTACCAAAGAAAGGAGGTATCACGGTGGTAGAGAATGATGATAATGAGTTGATTCCATTAAGGACAATCATGGTAGGCGAATTTGTGTGAATAAAAAAAAGTTGAACAGAGCAACGAGGAAGGATCATTTTTCGCTGCTATCCCTTAATCTAATGTTGGATAGACTTGTAGGGCGAGAGTATTATTTCTTTTTAGATGAGTATGGTTGGTTTGATAAATGACCCTTCGACTATGCTTCAGGCAAAGTCAACTCCAATAATAATTAAGGGGGTTTTTATATAAGCTCCTTGATTGTTATGATGCATCGTTGAGAGTACCAAAAATATCTTATCCCTATAAAACAACAAAAAGAATAGTATAAGGGAAGTAGGGTCAAATCCTCAAGGACTGGATTTACACAAGTTCCTGTATCTCGAGATTCCAGGTAGAGTCATGCCCAAGAAAATCGGCGTACCTGAAAAAAGTAGAATTAAAAGTTTGGTTGAATTGAGATTGCGTAAATTGAAATTGAAATTGTAAAAATAAACAGAGTTGACAAAAGCGAGTTTTTGATGGAGAGATTCCAGCCTCCGGTTATCTCCATCCTCCTTGGGTTTAATCCTAGGCTTTTAGGTGATCCTTCTCGAACAGAATAAGCCAGTTATAGTGGAAGAGGACACCTACGACCAGCAGCTCCACTTAGATTTTAGACTTACAATGTAGAAGAACCTGACTCTAGCCAACTGTCGCTTTTGTGGGACCATCTTACATTAGATCATCACTTCTCAATGGCGAATGCCACTCTATTTTGTCTCTCGGGCTCGACAACCACTGACGCATTAAGCTAACGATTCGACTGTGCAAACCTCCCAAAACATACAAAGCTGCCGCCTTTGCACAAGATGAAAAGATCACTTTGAAAGGGACATGGACAGAAGCGTCAATCCCGTAGTACAGAGAAATGATGAATATTCATTAAGAAGGCCAAGTGCGAATTCTAAGCCTCATGAACCCTTTTTGGGGAATCTCAACATCCTTTGGCTAGATGAATTTAGTGGCTCATGCTTTTTGGGGAAAAAGAAATAAACTTAATAAAATGGAATTTTATTGAATAAACGAAAGGAACAAAAGCTAGAGCTTTTTAGGAGAGGGAGCTTTTATAGAAAAGATTAGTGAAATTTGTGTCACTCTATCCCCTATTTATAGTACTCAAAAAACCTAGTTTATTCCTATCTAAATTCTAAAAGATAAATAAAGATAAAAGCTGAAATTAAATCTAAATAATAATCTTAACAATAATCCTAATATAATTCTAATTTAAATAGTCTTGTGTTTATAAAATCTCTTTTTTAAACTGTTGCCCCCCAGTCTTTCAAACTTTGTATTTTTGACACAACTTCTTTCCTATTTCGCATGCTGGCCAATTTTATATTTAAATTCATGCTTTTTGCCCCTAAATTTCCTTTTGCCTTCAATTCAGTCCCTACAAGATAAAAAGCATAAATAGCTCAAATTAGTAAGATCATACTCAAAATAAATATGTAATTAATACATAAAAATATGTCATTCCAAAGTATTATCAGGTTATGTGCGTGCGCATTAAAACACTGAATTTATAAATCTATTTTTAATCCCGATTTTACTGCAAGCGTAAGTGCCAATTGTAATATTTATAGTTCCAATGGAGCACGAAGTATTCCAAGGGGTCGAACCTAAAGGAAGAGGCGATTGAGCGATACTAGCATACACAATAGATTCTAAGCACTACTAATACGATTTTAGAGTACGACAATTCATAAAAAGATAAGTTTACGAGAAAGTTAAATGTTCTATCCTAAGGACTAAATTGCAAGATATGTAAAACTATAGGATTATCTAGAAAATAACTAATGAGGGTCAGTTGACTTCGATGTGGTTCACTGACTCTCGGATAAGGGACTCAAATCGTGTAAATTAGCAAGTGGCTCCATTTTATCTACCAATCTCAATTTTACCGAATTTGATGAATTAGGTCTAATTTATCTTTCGATATCATCAATTAATCCAAAAATAATGAACTGGTGCATGGCAAGGTTACCTTCCAGTCTCACTTTATCTTCATGCTCCCTTAGGAGCGTCACTACCTAAGTTCTTAGTTATATTCGATTTAGTCCAATTTATTACTATTCAGTCCTTGGTCCAAAGATTTTAATTTACCCATATTTCCATTAACCAACCTCCTTCAAGGTTTAGCTACTCATATTCAAAATGAAGAAAATAAATACAGAAATGGAAAACAATGCAGCCATGAAAGTAAAGCTTAAGAAGAAAAATAAAAGTTGAGATTTTTATGCAAGAAAACCTAAAGAACAAAAAACTAGAAGCATTTAACAAGAAAATCTAAAGTAAAGAACATAAAAGGAACAAGCTTTAACAAATTTAAAGTAAAATAAATTGAAATACATTAACTAAAGCTTAAAGAGTTTTGAAAGCAACGTACAAAGACTAGAAATGTAAATAAATCTTAGCTACAATAATAACTAACTTAACTAACACTGAGAACAAGAAATAAATACAGAAAATAAAACCTAAACAAAGGTAGAATAAGAGAAAAATAAAAACCCTAAAAAAGTATAGAGAAAAACTAAAGAAAACCTAAAGAAAACTAAATCTAAAACTAAGATAATATGTGTCTCTCTCCTCCTCAACAATTTTTGGTTGTTTTGAAGTGTGTTCTAGTGACTTTTCATTACCATAGATGCCCACACACGAGCCTTGTATGATTGGTAGACTAAGTAAACAAAGATTACCCTTTTTGTCAAAGTTTGTCCCACTGAGAAAGGTGGTATAATGATACGCAGAAGAGGATATCGCGATACCTCGGATAGTGTTGAGCCTTGGAGTCTTCTTTGGAAGATGGATATCGCAATACCCAAAGAAGATATCACGATACCACTAAAGGGAGTTTTCACTCTCCTATATTGTTGGAGGTATTACGATTCCAAGGTAAGGATATCACAATACCCTTTGCCTTGGTGTCGTTCTTGCTCGTATTTAACCTCAACCGTCCCTACATCACTCAATGACATGTTAGGCTAACCAATGGTGCTGTTGGCCAATTTGGGTCACAAAATGAGTAAAACTGAGACATTTCCACTTATTAACCGAATATATGAAAATAACAAAAAACTACAGTAAAGACACTATTTTGATCAAGAAAAAGCTCCTTAAGTGCGTCGAAAAAGCCTAATTTGCCACATCAATTTGTGGCAGATCACTCTTTATTTCTTTATATTTCCTGATTGCCATTTCATTTTATTGTTATAATTTTTAGCTCAAAAAAATGCATAATAAAGGGTTATTTTGACCTAAGGACCAATCTCTTGTTATAATTTGTTTTAATCCGTTTTCGCAGATATTGTTTAACCTAGCTGCCACCCTTTATAATATTGTCTAAACCTTTCCACTTTCACCCTTATACCCTATTCCAACTTAAACCATCGTCCTTATACCTTTCTTCTAAACCTTATATTGCCACCTTATATCATTTCCAAAATTGTATTGTCAGCCATCATCAAAACTATTATTGATCACCTCATTTTCGAACTCCACTAGTTCAGCACAAAAACAAATGTAGGAAAGTGAAAACAATATCAAATATAGACAGGTCTACAAATAAATAAAAATAGGGTCATTACTTTTCTCTAAATATTTTAAGATACTTTAAATTTTAGGTTACTTTTAATTTAGTTTTATTTTCTGCATAATAAACATTAAGCTAAAGTCATAAACAATTAGGCAAACTTGCACATTTTTCTTAAACTCCTAAAAAAAAAGTGTGGTAATGGGAATGTGCATGTCTAGGATTGGATTTGTCAAGGAAAGGTTTGGTATTTAAGCAGTCAAATTTGACTCACCTCCCTTTCTTGGGACTCTACTTGGTGCACAGTTTACGTTCACTTCTTTGCTTTTGCCCATTATGTTTTATGTTTTAAACAATGAGGACATTGTTTCTCCTTAGTGGGGGTACCAGAAATTAAAATTTCTTATTTTTTCCTGGGATTGTTGAAATTACATTTTTTAGATATTTTATGAAAAATAATTTTTTCCATCAAGTTATTATTAAGTAAATTTTACTCAAAAATTTAAATTGTTCTCTAATTATGTTAGCTTTAAGTATGTATAAAATTTAATTATTTCAATTATTTTTATGTTAGCTTAATTTTAACAAAAATGCTTATCTTCATGTGTACAAGTCAACCATGAAATTTTTTACCCTTAATAGAACTAGGTATGCATAAAGGTTTACGCCTCTAGAATTAACTCAATACTTTTTTTGAGGTGAAATCCTAAGAGGCATGGTAGTTTAAAAATGATTTAGGTAAGTTTTTGTTTAGATCATTTGAGCCTTTCGAGCCTACCTTATTAAAACTATCCCTATAAACCCACTTTTGAGCCAAATGACCTATTCTGTTTAGTCCTTACATTAAACAAATCATCCTTGTTTAAAATTATTTATCTTGATTTTTCTCATCAAACCTTAGACTCAACTTATTTTAAGATATTTTTTTATGTTGAGGTTTGGGGCAGTTCGAGAAAGAGTATTGGGTGCTTATTGCAAAAAGTGATGTTATGCTCAAAGAAAATGTCCTTTATTGTTGTTAAAAAAAAAAAACTCAATTATTTTGAAAAGAGGAACAATGAGCATATGGTTCCAAATTGAGAAAAGAGGAAATGGGTATTCAAGGGGATGGTCGTATTTCCAAAGGCTTGAGGTAAGCTAGTTAAGGGTATTTAGCCTAAAATTACTATCTCTTTTCCTACCCTAAACCTAGTTCCATTATAAACCTACAAAATACCTATTAATTTAAATTACTATGCCTACTACGTTAGTGAAGAGAAATTATTGAGTGCAACATATGAAGACATAATTTAAACCTTAGGATTGCTACTTAACTTAGTTAAGGGAAGTAAAAATTTATTGGAAGGATCTAAATACAAATTAATTAGGAGAAGGCATTTAGTTCACATTTTTGTGAGCATGTTAATAATTGAAAATAATTGAATGATATATACTTAAGTTAGATAGTAGAAAATTTTTTATTTTTAAGCATAATTTCAATGAATTCATAACTATGGGAAAGATTGATTTTTTAAGGGATCATCCAAATAGTGACTTCTTGAATTTTTTCTAAGTTAGCATTACTCGGGATGAGTAATGAATTAAGTTTCGGGGGTGCGATAACTCCAAAATATACAGACTTTTATAGTAATTTCTAACAAAAAATTCAAGCAAATTCTGAGTCTTTTTTATCATATTTTTGTAAAATTTTTTACAGAATATCTAAGTTGGACAAAATTAAAGACAAATATCTATTTTTTTAATTATTTATATGCTAAACTTGCACAATTTTGCCAATTTGAAGCAATTTGGTGCATTAGAAGAAAGGGCAGTCTTCAAGATCATCTTTTGGAACTCAAATGTTGTATTAATGAATCATGGGACATGCTTGACCCAACTCAAAAATTAGGTAGAAAAATTAGATAGTTTGTTAAGGATACAAGAGCCCACATTTTTCCATTAAAGAAGAAAGGCCCAATCGTCTATCAAGTGCCCAAATAAGTCATTTAAAGTTGATTAATATATTTTAAAAACAACCACAAAACTCCCTCAAATTTCCATTCAAACCCCTCCCCATTTTTAAGCTTCCTCTCTCATGTACCAAGCTAAATTTAGCAAAGCCATCAACTTCTCTCCCTTAAAACAAGGGACAACCATGGGGGGAGCTTCAATTTGCTAAAAATAATCAGTCCCCTCATGTATAAATAGGCCCTAGCTGATGACTCACTCACTCATCCTCTAATCTTCTCTCTTCCATCCTTTCACTTCCCATTTACGAGAAAAGCATAGAAAGTTGAGAGAAACCATTCCAAAGTTGTATTATGTAACAGCTCGATTTTGGACCAAGTCAAAATAGTGGTTTCGGGACCATAAATCCAACATAAGAAATTTTATTTTTATTATATTTTTATGGCCTACGATTTCACGAAATGATTTTGTGAAAATTTCATTTGAAAATTTCGACATTTGGGCACTCAATTTAGTCAAAAGGACTAAACCGTAAAAAGTATAAAAGTTGAATTCTATATGCTAGAGGTGCCCAATTGTTATGAGTTTTTAAATTGGAGGTCTTTAGATGGTAATTAGACCTCTGAATAAATTTTTGGACAAAAATGGACATGAAATAGGTGAAATAGAATATTTGTCCATCTTTCTTCTCCATGGCCGAATATAGCAAGAGAAGACATGGCTAGGGTTTGGCCAAGCTTCCAAGCTCCATAGTAAGTCCGCTCTTGCCCCGTTTCTAATGATTTTTACGTTTGTGAAATCATTGTAACATGATCTACCTATTTCTACCATTTATTTGAGATATGATGAAGGTCTAGGTTTTGACCCATGTTAGAAATTTGTGTATTTTGATGGTTAATGGTAGGAAATGCATGTTTATGGTTAGAGAAACAAATTTTACTAAGTGATTTTCAATGAAAATGCCTAAAAGGACTAATTTGTAAAGTTGTAAAATATGTAGTAAAATGTGTTTTAATGAAAAATATGGGCTGCTATAGTTATGAAAATGGTTTGGCTAGCTTGTATGTTAAAGAAATTGAATAAATTTCATTTTACGAGCCTAGGGGCAAAAGTGTAAATATGTAAAAGTTTAGGGGCAAAAATGTAATTTTACCATAATATAATTTTTGGGTCACATGGAATAATGTGGCTAATAAGTGAGCTAAATGTGATATTATAGATCATGGAAAACGAGGTTCGAAACTAGAACGAGGGAAAAACGAGTTTTCGACGGTTAAGTCCTTTTTCACCATTTTTGGTATCGAGGTAAGTTTGTATATAAATAATGCATTATTTTATTATGTTTTGATGTTCTAATGTTGTATAAAATGTGTGAATGATGATACGTGACATAATCGACAAAGTTTCGATAAGTGATAAGTGTGAAAGTGATCTCCTAATTGAACCTTAGGAATAAAATAGGATACAAGTGACATGTCACTAGGACCTTAAGTGTGTTAATGTGATTATGTGATGTCTGGGTGTTGGTCTTGTATGACTACCAGTGGCTAGGTAATCCTACATGTGTTACGGATACCTGTCAGCTTGTGTGAGCAGCACTGAGTAGCTATGTCCCAACCGTCAACTTGTGTGAGCAGACCTGTGACTAGCTCATGAATGAGCATATGTGTAAAATGTGATAAGTGGTAGCTTTGGCTACATATAAGTGGCACTTATATGCAAACCTTTCGTGTATTCGTTAGTATTCCGAGTGTTCAACGAGAAAGTCAAAGGTGAGAAAGTGTATGTGGCTATGTTACGAATTAAGAGATAAAAGTATGTACATGATGTTTATAATTATTGATTATACAATATTGTGAATCTATGACTCCCATGAAAATGTTATTAGTGAAAGACTTGTGATTATTGATCTATGTTTGTGATTTATGAAATACATGATAAGTTTGGTTGACGATGGTGAAATAGGCTTTCGGGCCAAATTGAGTTATCTTATAACATTTGAAAGAAGTTAGAATAAAAGCTTGACAAGTGAATATTTCCAATTAATGTGCATGTTCATTAGGAGGTTGGAAACAATCGAATAATAGAGCCGATAATGTGAGCCTTATGGCATCCTATTTTATCTTGTACTCATATTGATGGTTTTAGATAAATGATCAGTAATAAAACTCACAGGTGATAAGCTTAAAAAGTAATGATTATGATATTTGTGGTAACATTGTGTTATCCTTCTTTATATAAATCATATGGTCAAATGGTGTTCTAATATGCTTATTATTTGCATATAAACTTACTAAGATCTATAGCTTACTCCATTTCCTTTCCCATATCTTTTAGGATGATACGCTAGCTCGGGTTGGAGATTGCTAGAGATGCTATCACACTATCAAGCTATCATGTTGGGTAAATGAACGTAAACCTTTGGGTCTGTGGCATGTATAAGGTCTTACTTATTTTTTGTATGTGTTATTAAGGATTTGATTGGTTTATAGCCATATGAATTGGCTTACATTGGCTAAATGAGTTGTAAACCTATTTATATGTACATGCATGAGTTATTGCCTTTGATGATGAGTGAATGCCATTTTCAAGCCATGTTTATGGATGTTGATGGACAATTAATGTCATGTTAAATGCTATTGAGATGTATAAGTGTATGAAGGAAGTTGAGGGTCACAAATAGCTTGAAAAATAGCCTTAAAGTTGTCCACACGGGTAGACACACGGGCGTGTGTCTAGGCCGTGTGTGTGTAAAATCACAAACCCGACCTAGATGTTAAGGTCGAACCTGGTGATGTCACTTGGACGTGTTTTCAAAACTATGGCATTGCTAAAACCATTTCTCTATTCAAACAACTCTTCGTAGTCTTTTGTTAATTCAAAACCATGTCGTTTGCTTCTAAAACAGTTTCCATTTCCAAACGTTATTTATTTACCAGTCATTTAATTATTTCCAAAATATTATACTTTGCCACTCTACTTAACCACCAGACCAACAGACCCATTCTGACGTGTTTTTCCCATATTTATTTATAAGCCTACTGGCTAAAGATAGGGGTTCATTAAATGAAAAGAAAAAATTTGCCCAAGCTAAGGCTTGAACTTGGGACCTCTCAGACACTTCCCAGAACACTTAACTACAGAAGCAGGCAGTTATTTGTGTCACAAACACATGAAATTAAAAAAATAAAGGATTTTTGGGGCGTTACAACTCTACCCCCTTAAAGAAAATTTTGGACTTGAAATTTTACCTGATCAAAACAGATAAGAATATTATTGTCGCATCGCATCCTTAGACTCCCACGTGGCCTCCTCAGAACTATGATTACGCCAAAAAACATTAACCAGTTGGATGGACTTCCTTCTTAGAACTTTTACATCACGATCCAATATCTGTACTGGCTCCTCCCCGAAAGTCAGATCTGGCCTAACCTCAATCTCCTCAACTGGAACAATGTGTCTGGGATCAGAGCAGTAGCATCTTAACATCGAGACAAGAAAAACATCGTGAATTTGCTCCAACTCTGGAGGTAGCTCTAACTGGTAAGCAACTGGTCCCACTCATCTCAATATGCAATAAGGCCCCATGAATCTAAGGCTCAACTTTCCCTTACAACCATACGAATTTTGTCTACCAGATGCCTCTTTCAGTCGATCTCGAATTAATCTAACGTTATCCTCGGTATCAAAAACCAGTTCAGGGCCCAGAACACAACGCTCGCTCAACTCATCCAACACAAGGGAGTGCGACACTTACGACCATAAAGTGCCTCGTAAGGTGCCATATGTATGCTAGACTGGTAACTGTTGTTATAAGCGAACTCTGCAAGTGACAGGTAATCCTCCCAACTGCTTCGGAAGTCAATCACACAACTCCGTAACATATCCTCCAGTATTTTAATCACCCTCTCAAATTGACCATCAGTCTGGGGATGGAATGCAGTACTGAAGTCCAACCTTATACCCAGAGCTTCTTATCGCTTCTTCCAGAACCAAGACGTAAAATGAGGATCCCTATCAGATATTATCGAAACCGGTACCCATGCAGTCTTAGTATCTCTGACACATATAGTTTAGCCAACCTCCACAAAGAGTAATCAGTACGAACCAGTATGTGAGCAGACTTGGTCAATCGATCCACAAAAAACCATATTGAATCCTTCTTAGTGGGTGTTAAGGACAACCCACTAGCGAAGTCCATAGTCACTCTCTCCCACTTCCAAAGCGGGATCTTAACCGGCTAAAGGAACCCCAAAGGCAATTGATGCTCAGCCTTAACCTGCTGGCATCTCAGACATTTACTCACAAAATCGGTAACCTCACGCTTAAGACCAAGCCACCAGTATAATTCACGAAGGTCTCGGTACATCTTATTTCCGCCAAGATGCATAACATAAGGGCTACTATGCACCTTTCATAGTATAGACTACCTCAACTCAGTATCATTCGGTATACAGACTCTCCCACGAAAACAGATTCTATCCAAAATCTGATGTGTTACCACTATTAATCTGTCGGAATTGAAAACCTAGTGACTCATCCTCCAACTATTTACCCTTAACCTACTCGATCCACATTGGTTTCACCTAGAGTTCAGCCAACAGACTACCATCATCAAATAAACTGAGACGAGAAAACATCGCCCTCAAATCAGTCATAGCCCTTCAGCTCAGTGCGTCAGCCAACACATTGGCCTTACCAGGATAGTATTCAATCGTACAGATGTAATCCTTTAGCAGCTCAATCCATCTATGCTGCCTAAGGTTCAACTCCTTCTGAGTGAGGAGATATTTGAGACTCTTGTGATCAGTGTAAATGATACACTTCTCACCATACAAGTAATGTCTCTAGATTTTCAGTGCGAATACCACTGCGGCCAACTCCAAGTCATGCATCAGATAATTCGCCTCATGAGTCTTAAGCTGCCAAGACACGTACGCCACTACCTTACCCTCTTACATCAACACACATCCCATACCAACATGTGATGCATCACTGTATATAGTAAACTCTTTCCCAGACTCTGGTTGTATCAGAACAAGGGCCTCAATCAGTACAGTCTTGAGCTTTTCAAAGCTCTCTTGCTGCACATCACTCCAGTTAAATGGCACACCCTTACATAACAGCTTAGTCAAGGGTGCTGCAATCAGAGAAAACCTCTCTAGAAATCATCGATAATACCTTGTCAATCCCAGAAAACTGTGAATCTCTAATACAGTCTTAGGCTATTTCCTATCCAAAATAGCCTCAATCTTTCGAGGATCAGCCCTAATCCCCACCGCAAATACCACATAGCCCAAAACTATTACTTCTAGTAACCAGAACTCACATTTACTGAACTTGGCGTACAGTTGTTTCTCCCTCAAGTCTACAGAACAACTCAGAGGTGTTCATCATGTTCATCCTCAGTCCTCGAATACACTAGTATGTCATCAATAAAAACCACTACGAACTGATCCAGATAGGGTTAGAACACTCGATTCATCAGATCCATAAAAGTTGCTGGTGCATTCGTCAAGCCAAACGGCATCACTAAGAACTCGTAATGACTATAGCAAGTCCTAAACGTCGTCTTATGCACATCGATCTCCTTAACCCTCAACTAGTGAAACCCTGATCGAAGGTCAATCTTGGAGAAAACTGAAGCTTCTCAAAATTGATCAAATAAATTATCTATCCTTGGTAGGGGATGCTTATTCTTAATAGTCAATTTATTCAATTGTCGGTAGTCAACGCACATACACATGGATCCATCCTTCTTTTTCACAAACAGAACTAGTGCTCCCCATAGAGACACACTAGGGCAGATGAACACACGATCTAGTAACTCTTAAATTTGAGCCTTAAGCTCCACAAGCTCTTTCAGTGCCATTCTGTAAAGGGAGATAGACACTGGAGCTGTACCAAAAAGGAGGTCAATCCCAAACTCTACCTCACGGTTTGGAGGTAACCCAGGTAGCTCTTCAGGAAACACATCCGGAAAATCCTTAAGCATTTTGATATCTTTAACTGAGTAATACCTAGAATCTGAAACACTAATGTAGTCCAGATACGCCTCACATCCCTTATGAATCAACTTCTTGGCCCTCAATGCAGAAATCACATTCGACAAGTAGTTCTGATGTTCCCCAATTACAACTACCTCGTTGTCCTCCTCAGTTCTCAATACAACCCGTTTAGTGGCACAATCCAAGCTCACTCGGTGTTTAACCAACCAGTCTATTCCAGTATCAAATCGAACTTTTCAAAAGGAAGCTCTATCAGGTCCGCCGAAAAAATATCCCCTTGTACCTCTAAAGGAACATCTCTGAACAGTTTATTTACCCTTACCGACTGCCCTAATGGATTCAATACCGTAATTCCACTCGAAATGCTCTCAACCAAAATCCCCAAGTTTTTAATGACAGAACAGGCAACATAGGAATGAGTGGACCCTACATCTATCAATACAGTATAAGGTACATTATAAATAAAGAACATACCCGTGATAACATCTGGAGCATCTCCATCCTTCGATGATGTGCAGCATAAACTAAAGCTGGCTGCCTCACCTCAGTCTGATTAGTACCTCTGCCTGGTGCTCTCTGCCCATGACCCAACCCATTACCACCTCGAGCCTGACTGCGACCTCCAAGTGGCTGCTGAACACCCCTCGATGGTTGTGCAGTACCTAAACCAAGATCATGCATCTGGTCGGGCCTCCGTGGACACTCTCTGATACGATGCTCTAGTGAATCGCACCTCAAGCTTGCTCCAGTCCTTTCCCAGCATTCGCCCAGATGACATCTACCATAATCAGTACAAGGCTGCTGTCTAGAGCAGCAACAGGGGCCACAACTCTAACCAGACCATCAACTCTGGCCTTTTTCTTAGGCCTCAGAACGGAACACGAGGGTTCTAAATCCCTCTTTTTCCTACCTCTCTCTTTCTCACAATTCTGGCGCTCAGCACGCTTAACCTCTTCGACGATCCTCGCCTTATCAACCAGTGTAGAAAAGTCTTGCTCCCTTTATGGAGCTATCAGAACCCCTAAACTCTCCCTAAGGCCACCCTCAAAACAAACAATCACTCGTACTCAGTCGCCACCATAACTCGCGCATAGCGACTCAGTCGTAAGAACTCAACCTCATACTTGGCCACTAATCTATCCCTCTGAGTCAAGTTCAGAAACTCTCTCCTCCGGGCATCCACATAACTAACACCCACATACTTTCCCGGAAACACAGTCTTGAAAAATTCCCAGGACAATCGTTCGGGCTGAGCACCCTCCTTAACCATAAGCCACCACTAGTAAGCCTCATATCTCAACAATGAGACTGCACCCTTTAGTTTTTGCTTAGGGTGCAGTCCAAATCATCCATAATCATTCCTGTGGCCACAATCTAATACTTAGCCACGTTAGGGGCGACCCCAGTGACACCCCTGAATATCTTAGCTCTGTTAGACTAGAGTCTTTCCGTAACTAACCCTTAGCCCCCAGTACCAGTATTGGACCTAGTGACCTTCTCCAGAATTCGTAACATAGCATGGGACAGTACGTCGTCCCCAGCCACTTGATCTTGAGACCCAGTCCCAATCACAGGTGAAGCAGGTGTCTCATTAGTTTCCAAATTAGGTACGTTGCCAAATGACGAGGATCTACTCAGGCACCTCTTCGGCCTCTACCACGGCCTCTTGTACGCCGTCCATGACCACGTGTGCTCATTGTCTAATCTCATATTATTTGTATTATTAGTTTTATGTAGATCAGTTTACAATTCTAGTAATTATTAATAAAGCTTTATGTAGAACAGTATCAGTAATTTAGTATTCATTTTTGTAATTCACAGTGTCTATCAGTTTTACTATAGTCTCAGTGTACACTACTAAAGTGTTTGCAGTACAATATACTACCTACAGTAGTCTCAGTGTATACTACCTATAGTAGTTTTAGTCAGAATCATAATACAGTTTTCAGAGAGAACTTACAGGATCGGCATCGGAGACTTGGTGTATCACACGTTCAGTAAAAATGTTCCAGTATCAAAAATTAATTAAAACAAGTTTTCTTCCTTTTAAAACCCAAATCCACAGCTGAGTTTTACAACCTAGCTCTGATACCATTAAATGTAACACCCCGAACCCAGCCTTGACGTTATGGTCGACTCTAGCATGCCACTTGGACGTGTTTTCAAAACTAAGTCATAGCTAAAAACCATTTCTCCATTCAAACAACTCTTCGTCGTCTTTTGTTAATTCAAAACCATGTCGTTTGCTTCTAAAACGGTTTCCATTTCCAAACGTTATTTATTTCCAGACATTTATTTATTTCTAAAATATTATACCCTGCGGAAGCTTTTAAAACTGTTTGCATTATTTTGTTAAAATGTTTGCCTCTTTTAAAAACCAGTGTTTCCTACCTCTAACATAAACAGAGAAAAATAAAACCCAAATTACAGTATAAATCCATAAAGGCCATGTAACAAAAAAATATCCCAAATAATACTTAAAATCATAATTAAGTATGAAAATGTAAATGGTCGTGTGGTTACCGCTGAGTCCTTAGACGTACCGATCTGCCTATACTTGGGTTTACCTGTACAGTAAGAAACAAATAAAGGGGTGAGTTTACCAAAACTCAGTGTGTAATCCCCAAGCAACCAAACGGATAGTAGGCAAGCAAATAACAGTGTGGGCCTAAGCCCTTCTCAGTAACAGTAATCAGTTGGGCCTTGGCCCGTTACAGTAATAGTACTAGTGACAGTAACGGTATGGCCTTAGCCCATCACAGAAACAATATGAGGTAATGCGATGTACAGTATGCAAGTCCTACCAAACCATCCACTATACACCATCTCCTGTCCAACCTTACATTCCTGTGGGGATTAAATCACCCACCCATCCTTAAACTTACAAATTAGCAAAGGTTGCGGCATTAAGCAGAATTTGCAACAGAGCTGCCAGTACAATAGGCCTTAAGGCGATCAATCATATGCAGCAGAGCTATCAGTAAAACAAGAATTAAGCCTTTCAGTACACTTCCTCCACATATAGCATCCCAACCCCATGTAATGCATCATACAATTGTGTCATGCTATCTCATGGAATCATGCTTATAATTAGTACAGTAAAAGTAATCATGCTCAATATACAGTCATACATACACGTGTCATACAGTCAGTTATGGATCAAAGTAAAGCTTAACGATCCTACAGTAGGTTTAAAGTCGACTCGGGCGACTCGTGCAACCCTAGCAGTCAATCAATAAAAATGGGCCCATAAGCCCATGTTGTATGCCTTTGTGAGCCCACACGCACATCTGGCCCACATGGCCCAAAATGGCCTTGGCTGTGTGAATCACATGGCCTGGCCCCATTATTCCCACACACCTCTGTGGTTCAGCCGTGTGCGACCCACACGTCTGTGTGGCCCACACGGCCCAACTCGGCCCAGCCCCTAAGTCGCACATGGCCAGCCTCATCGATCACACACTTGTGTTTGGTCACACGGCCTACCACACGGGCGTCTGTATGCCTGTGTGGCGTCGACAAACGTATTTTTTGGCTTTTTTTCGATTTCTGTTTTTAGAGTTGTGTTTACATACCTGGTTACAAAAACACACACACAGTCCTTGAGCAGTCCAAATCTAAGTTCAACTACAAACATTTGATTAGTCGCATGTCAACCAAATTTAAAACGACCCTAATCAAAAACACTTAATCACTTAGTCGACAACCACTCACCTCGTTTGAGCAACTGAGGCCCTAACTACTTAAACCGTCAAGAACGAATGATCACTAAGCTCCTACGATCCAACCAAACCCTTATTAACAAATAATCGCATGAACAATTTGAACTAAATCGAAACTCAAACTTACTGAAAGTGCAAGACCGCATATAGAGAAAGGAACTATCGGGAAATAAACCAAAGGCAAAGGCCAAAGGCACAACAATTCGACAAAGAACAAAGATGAAGAGAACAGCAACTATGGGAAAAAGAAATCAGCACAGAGAGGGACATCGAAACAGAAAAAGGATCGACAAGGGTGGAGGAATAAGCGCCTGTTGAGGGAAGGACAAGCCAAAGGGAAACAAAAGGTGTAGCCGAGAATCACCTAACAATATTCAACCAAAGGAAAAGAGCAAAGGAGAAAAAAGAGAGAAAACGGTAGCAAAAATTTGGGGCAAAGCACCTTTGCCGTAGAAAAGAACAAATTCGAAAAAGAAAGAGAACAAAACAAAACAAAACAAAAATAGCAGAAACCCTTAACAAAGATTCGGCCCCTAAAAAGTGAGAACAGTTGACAGAAAATAGAATGGAAAGAAAGTACAACCCAAAGCTGAAATCTTGAGAAACAAGAGTTCAAGTTCGGCACCAACTCTCCCACTATCCTCAAATTCCCATATTTTCCTCAACCACCTAAATCAAATTCCACTACAACTCTTTAGTAGTTCGGTTAGACTAAAACACCCACATGACATTAGCAGCAAAATAAAACACTCCCTTGCGCAAACCAAGACTCTAACTCAAAACCATCAACACATTGTCACTCTACTTAACCACTAGACCAGCAGGCCCATTCTGACATGTTTTTCCTATATTTATTTATAAGCCTATTGGCTAAAGATAAGGGTTCATTCAATAAAAAGCAAAAATTTACCCAAGCTAAGGCTTAAACTTGGGACCTCTCAGACACTTCCCAGAACACTTAACCACTAAAGCAGGCAGTTATTTATGTTACAAACACACGAAATTAAAAAATAAAGGATTTTTGGGGTGTTACAGTGTGACACACGATCAGCCCCATGGGAGTGTGAATAGGCCATGTGTCCCCTGTACCCAAATTTTGCAAAACAGAATGCCCAGTAGTGAACACACGGGTAGAGACATGGCCTTGTGTCTCAGCCGTGTGAAGGACACGGCCTTAGGACATAGGCGTGTGCCCTGGCCGTGTGAAGTTTGCACCTTAAATGCGAAAATTAAATTCGCCGCACGGCCTACCACACGGGCGTGAGACTTGGCCGTGTGACCCTAAATGGTTGATGACGTCATAAACAGAGAGTTACACGGGTTGAGGACACGGGTGTGTCCCAAGCCACACGAGCGTGTGTGACCACACAGCCTGCCCACACGGGCGTGTGACTCTCCAAAACATTAAATTTTTATAAGTGTTGAAAAAGTTTTGAAAGTTCTCGGCTCAGTCCCGAACCACTTCCAGTGTATGTTTAGGGCCCTGTAGGCCCGTAAAAAGGACGATATGCTTTTGTATGAATGATTTTAAATTGAATGAAATTTTATGACTCGGATTTGTGTGTTCACGTGTGTTTAAGTCCAGTAATGCCTCGTACCCTGTCCTGGCATCGGACACGGATAAGGGGTGTTACATATTGGGTAGCAAACTTTCACCATTCCTAGGGGATTTATGCAAGACAAGTAAAGCAGAAAGAAGGAAGAAAGGGAGCACGAGTAGAAAAACACTGAATTTGTCTTCTTGTTCCTTCTTTTTTTATTTTTTATTTTTTATTTTGTTTTGATGAACATGCTTGTCAAATATTTTTCTAGTTTTAATTTAATCATAATTAATTAAATTTATTGTTGTTAAATTGATTATGTTCTTTAGCTTAGATTTATTAAAATGTTGTTAATGATGTTATGTGCCTTGGTTTTTCATTTAGTCAGATAAAATCATGACATGTTATCTATGCATTATGAATGTGTGGGTGCAACTAAATTAATTATTTAATCAAACCCAGATTGTAATTAATTGACACACTATCTGATTGGTGCATGTTGATCTTATTTATGTTAAAATAAGCCAAATTAGTATTAATATTGAACAAACTTTATTACCTTACAAAACCCTAGAATTAATGTGAGTAAACTAATTCAGCATAGAAATATTCTGTTACTTCAGTTAATATGAATGATTGCTTATGAAAATTACTAAGTTTATTTAACATAGACCTGTTTTAGAAAAAAATAATAATTTAATAAGTATGATTTCATAGGTTAATGAATAGCCGAGTTGTCATGATCTTTCCGTAACATCATTACTAGGTTTTAATAATTCATAGTTAAAGAAGATAATCAATTTAACACATTTATGTCTTTGAGATTTGTTTTGTAAATTGTTGTTTTTTTCTGTGTTTCCCTTCATTTACTTTTATTTAGGTAATTTCTAGTTACACAGAGTAGTTAGTCTAAATATCCCATAATTATTTTCACTGTCAATTTGCTAAGTCTTATTTAACAACATTTTCCTATACAGTCCCTATGGGGACGACACTCAACACTTATCACTTTATTACTTGTTAAAGATTGTGTACACTTACATATTTTCGCAAACCATCAATACCTACACTCACATTTTGGAAAGTTGGCAGTTTGGTTCTTTTTCATGCTCGGATCAATTTAATGACATTTATAAGTTTGATTAAGTTCTAGTTTTGTTTTTAAATCCTATTTTACGTGTATTTTGTGAAATGATTTAATGTTGAACTTGAATTAATTGATAAAAATATGCATGTGACTGCTCTAGTGACTGTAGTAGCATCCTGTAGCTCGGGTCCAGCGATCGGGCTAGGAAAGGGGTGTTACACTAACAATGTAGAACATCTTTATATTGGTTTGAGTTGAGTGGGAAATATGTGATTGGGCCAAAATTGATTCAGGAAGTAGAAGATATGGTAAAGCTAATCAAAGGCAGATTGACAGCAGCCTTAGATAGGCAAAAATCTTATGTCGATCTAAAACAGAAGGAAATTGAATATGTTGTGGGTGATAAGGTATTTTTGAAAATATCTCCATGGAAAAAGATCTTGTGCTTTGGTCGCAAAGGAATGCTAAGTCCCAAGTATATCAGGTCATATGAGATCATTAAGAGAGTTGAACCGATTGCCTACCATCTAGCTTTACCGTCAGAGTTGTAAAAGATTCACGATGTGTTCCATGTATCTAAGCTCTGATGATATTGATATGATCCATATTATATTATACCAGTGGAAGCAATTTAAGTTCAACCTATTCTATCATATAAAGAAAAGCCAGTGGAGATTTTAGCTTGACAAGTAAAAGAGAGAAATAAGAACATGCCATTGGTGAAAGTTCTATGGCATAGTCATAGCATGACAGAAGATACCTAGGTATCGGAAATGACAATGAGATCTCAATATCCCCACCTCTTTCCGGGTAAATTTCGAGGAGGAAATTTCTTAATGGGTGAATTGTAACAACCTAAATTCCAATGGTTTTAAAAAATGTGGTTTTAGAACCCTATTTCTATAAATCAAGTCTATAAATATAAAATAAGAATATTTACGAAGTTAATATTAAAATATATTGAAGTTCAATTAAGTAGTTTAGCCAAAAAAGTAGTTAATTAAAACTTAGGTGTAAAAGTCCAATCGCTATTGAGTTTTAATTAAGAAAAGGCTTGGGGACCTAGATAGAAATTATTCAATGGACTAAAATGATAAATAAACTTATAAAAATTAATTGATTGTGGATGATGATGTTGGAAAACATTAAGCTTGATGCATAGATAATTAATGTATAAGAAAGCTTAATTAAGTTAATTAAGTAAAATTATTTAATGGTTAAGCATGGTATAAAATGTTAAAGTGAGTGGAGAAATATGATAATTCATCATCTTCTTCACCGTCCACCATTATTTTTAAGCAAAGCAAGCTTCAAACTTTCCTTAAGCATTCGGCCAAAAATCTACCAAGGTAACCAAAGCATTTTCTCGTAATTTTTATAGATTTGTGACATGGGAGCTTGATTTAGCTAGCCCATGTATCATTTTTTTTCAATTTTTTTTATTTTTTAGCAAGTTTTCATCGATGAGAAATTGATGAATTAGGTTTAATTTTGTATATATTAAGTTTAGATCATAAAAAGAACTAAATTGTAAAACTAAATAAAATTGTTAGTTAACTTTGTAACAATAGAGACCAAATTGAATAAATTGAAAATATATCATGAAATTATGCTAGGAATAGAAATTATAGGGTCCCTAATGAAATAATGTGAAATCAAATTTTGATATGACGTCAAATATCGAGATATGCACATCCCGAGAGAGGGACTAAATTGAATAAAATGAAAAAATATGCTTGCCTTTGTATTTGAATATGAGTTGGATGAAATTTGATATTGTCTATTTGTTGTATTATCATACATAGCTAAAGACAACGTTAGGCCGTCGAGAGAGAAAGGAAAAGCAAGAGTTATTGACAAGTGACGCAAGGATTCATTTGTATTTTTATGATTCAAGATCAATATATTTGTTTGCATATACATGTTAATTGTATGATTGACTATCGGGGTTAATATATACCTGTCGTGTGAATTAAGTCATTGTGATTGATGTTGAATATCAAGATATTGGATTGAATTGAATAAAATAAAAAGTAGCTTGATTCGATTGATACATTATATATGGTATGAAAATGGATTGAAACATGTTATGTGATATGAGATAAACATGAACTAATGATGAATTGAAATGAAACTATGAAATTGAATGTGAAACGATATATGAATTGGATGGTGTAATGAAATTAAATTAATGGTACCCTATTAACTATTTGAGCAAGTCGGATATAGTTGGCATGCTATAGAATAGATTGAGTTGGGTTGTTTCAACAACATGTCGATGAGCATTGGGCGCATTTTTCTTCTGATGTTACAATGAGTGTTGGGGACAACTTTTACTTAGATATACTGATAAGCATTGGGCGCAATCTATATACTTCAGACGTTCTGATGAGACATTGGGTGCCAGATTGGTGTGTTGGTTGAAATTCATGTATCCATTCAAGTCTAAGTCAAATTAATAAGGAATATAAAATGTGAATTAGTAAAATGATGCTCATAATGATTTGATAATAAGAAATGATACTATAGATGCATATTTGTAATATACGAATATCGATAGCATGAGAAAGACCATGCGAACTGATTATACGAGCCCAGAGGGTCAATATGGAAACATGGCGAATTAATGGATTTGATTTAGAAATGGAATGATGGTATATATAAATTTTGAATTGGAATTGGAATTGAATGCCTAAATGTTAAGTAGATGATATGGTATGTTATGTTACTTTCATTGCTAATGGTGATAGTTCATAAATTTGGTTAATTGAAATTATATATAATCTCAATTTTGATACATGAATGAAAAATGCTTTGGTTGATTAATAGATGTTACATTAAAGGTGCTACATATATATGATATTATAAATGTTTAATTGATTTGAGTCATGAAAGTACCAGTGAGCTTTATCGCTCAACATACGATTATTATTCCATGTGCAGGTATAGGTGAATCTTGAGGTTATGAGAAGTGATCTGGCATCCATAGTGCAACACTCAACTCAGCAATGTTTGTATAATTCCTTTTGCTTCAAATAATGGCATGTATTTAGGGTTTGAGTTAGTTTTGTATCATACGTAGTTGTTTTGAAAGTTTGTTGATTAATGTTAACTTGAATCAATATTTTGGCATGTATGGAGATGGAATTTCATTGAAATGGTTGAAATTAAAATGTACAGATTTTGTTTCAGGTGTCCTAAAATTTCTACCATTTGGAAACAGATTGCCACATCATGACATTAGGCCCCTTAGCTCAAACTCAGCGATCAGATCAGATATGGGGTGTTACAATATTATTTTCATATTTATTAATTGAATTTAAATAAAAATACATGTCCAGACGTTAGAATCAAAATCAACTCAATACTAAGCACAAGTGCATAATTAATAGCAAACCAAAATAGATCAAGGCACACATATGGTGATATTTAAAAACAGAGTAATATAAAGAAAAACCCACATATGACACTTACATATGATGAGACTCAAACATGAAAACTAAAGATGTAACGCCCCCAACTCATATCCGTTGTTGGAGCAGGGTTACGAGGCATTACTGGAGTTTACAGAACAGTTTCTGATGAATCGAGTCATATACTATTCACTTTTCAAAATTATCTATAAAGTCCCTTGGTTGGGCCTTCGAGGCCCAAAACATGCACTAGAATCAATTTGGGACTAAATCAGGACCTTAGGGAATTTTTCTCAAAACAAAGAGTTACACGCGCGTATGGTATGGGACACGCCCGTGTGGTTAGGCCATGTGGATTCACATGCCAATGTCCCTTACCCGTGTAACTCTCTGACTTGTAACTCATAAACAAATTGATGTCACACGGCCAATTCAAAGGCCCGTGTGTTAGACCGTGTGGTTCATTTGAATTTTCAAAAAATAGGTGTAGGTTTCACATGGCCAAGAGACACGTCCTTGTTCTAGGTTGTGTGCTCACAAGATTGAGACACACGCCCGTGTCTCTAACCATGTGTTCAATTCTGAGCATTTTTTTTTTCAAATTCTAGGATGTAGGGGACACACAGCCTTGACACACGCCCGTGTGTCTACCTGTGTGGACAAAATAAGGCTATATCTAAGCTTTATTTCTCACCCATTTTCATCCGATACCTGCACCAAGCCATTCCAATTCCAACCAAGCAATTCATATATAATTTCCAACCAATTTCATCATACAATGTGCCACAGTTTCACATGCCCATTTGGTGCAAAACTTACCTCATGATCTTATATGTATGATCTATCAATTTGAACCACTTCAACATACATTAAATCCATCATTTACTTTATGAACATATTCAAAAACAAGTTAACATTAGCCATACCAATGGCTAGGTTTACATCAATCCCTTTCAACATCAATATTAGTATTTTTAGCCTACATAGCCTACACATGCCATTACTACAAAATAAAGTATCTTCATATACCAAAATGTGTGAATTAATAGTGTGCCCAAGCTCTAACCTATCTCTGACCTTCTGAGCTTCCAAGCATAATAAAACAGGGAGAATAAAACAGAGTAAGCACTTAGTGCTTAGTAAGTTCATGTAACAGGAAATTTAACTTACCACATATATCCATTAACAAGATCAAACATACATATATCCAAACAGTAGAATATTTCCCTATCATACACAATCTCAACACATTAAGTTAATTCAAGGATATCATGTAATTTCAACATATGAATGAATGATTGATTAGCTCATCAATTCCATGATTTCCATATATTTGCCATTTCCATGTCACTTATACCTTTCATGACAAGGTTATTCATATTCCATTTTTCATTTTCCTGTTTATCTCATTAAATTTATCGAATTTTCGATAGATACTCAGTAGTACACCTATAGTGTACAAATCCATTAACCGTCAATTCACATTTACTCATGTTAGAGAGTACTCTCTCGAATCTCATTTCATATGGCGGGATTACCAGTCCAGGCAAAATCCCTTGTAATATATACTCAAAGAGTTTTGTAAGGATTACCAGTCCAGGCTAAATCCTTTCAGTGACAAATACTCTTTAGAGCTTTATCCTAGATTACCCATTCGGGCAAAATCCATTCCATATCATATACATTGGGAAGGCTTATTTCAAGATTACCCTTCTGGGCTAAATCCTTTTTCTACTCATGTAACATTCTTTTTTAGTGATCCATCGAATTCCTTTTTATTCAATCGGGATTTATTTTCCCTTTTTACCAAGTATTGTCAACCGTTTCATCACTTTCCATGCATTGAAAAATCAATTAGCATTCATATCATATACATATGCAATTCAAGCATTTCAAGAATTAATTTCAAGTTACACGAACTTACCTCGATGATTGTTCGTGTTTGTATTCTACTAATCTGATATCTTTTTCTTTCCTCGATCTAACTTTGAATTTGAATTCTTTAGAACTATATAAATGAATTTAATTATCAATTTTTCATTTCTCATATTCGTACGGACTCAATTTACACTTTAGGCAAATTTACCATTTTGCCCCTAAACTTTTCATTAATTCCAATTTCGTACCTAGGCCCGGAAAATAAAATTCATGTGATTCAATCCTCTATCCAAGCCTAGCTGAACTTCTCATGTATTATTTACCGCACATATATTTCACAAAAATCAAAATTTTTCTTTTGATTTTACAAATTTTCACTTTAGTCCCTTTTTTAACAATTTCATCCAAAATCACTTTGTAAAGTTGTTTATCTACTAACAACCTTTCATTTTCTACTGTAAACTTTCAGTTTCCAGCATATTCATCCATGGCATAATTTCTATACTTTGATAACTTTTCAATTTGATCCCCAAAGTAGAGAGAGCAAGTTATCCCGATCTCAACAATATAAAAATTACTAAAAACGGGACATAGAAACTTACCAATTTATGCCAAGAAAGTTTCTTCTCTCTCTCCTAGGGTTTCCATGGAAATTGGGGACGAAGATGAATAAAGATGATGATATTTTTCCATGTAGATAATTATTATCTTTTATTTTTCCTTAATTCCAATTTAGTCCTTTTCTTTTTTTCAAATTCCATGGATAAATCACCCTAGATATTTTCCCATCTTTTAATTGATGGTCTAATTACCATATAAGGACCTCTAGTTTTGAATTTCATAGCTACTTAATCTTTTTAGCTTCTAGCACTCAACTTCTACATTTTATGCAATTAAGTCCTTTCTCTACTTAATCGATAAAATTTTCCTATCAAAATTTTCAGACAACTGTCCTATCATATCACAAATCATGTAATAATATCAAATTATATTGTCTTCCTAACTCAGATTTATGGTTATGAAACCACTGTTCCGATATCACTGAAATTTTGGTAATTACAACTCTCCCCCCTTTAAGGATTTTCGTCCTTGAAAATCTTACCAGTAAAGAGGTTTGTCTATTGTTTCCTCATTGCCTCCTCCGATTCTCATGTGGCCTCTTCAATCCCATGTTTTTTCCATAGAACTTTCACTAGATTTATCTTTTTATTTCTAAGCTCTTTTGTCTCTCGTGCCAAAATCTTGATCAGTTCTTTACTGTAAGTCATATCGGGCTAAATTTCATCCTCTGTAGGGGAAATAACATGTGAAAGATCTGATCGATACCACCGTAACATGGACACATAATTTTCTCAAGTTCTGGCCGCAACGCTAATCGATATGCCACAAGTTCAATTCTTTCAGTGATCTCATATGGCCCGATGTACCGTGGGCTCGATTTGCCTTTATAACCAAACCGAAGAACTTTTTTCCAAGGTAAAGCTTTCAAAAATACCTTATTGCCAACCTAAAATTCAACCTCTTTTCGTTTAAGGTCAGCATAGGACTTTTGACGATCTGAAGCTGCTTTTAAACTATCCCGAATTACCTTTACTTTCTCTTCAGTTTCACGGATCAAATCAACTCCGTGTATCTTTTCTCACTCAGCTCTATCCAATATAATGGAGTTCCATGTTTACAGCCATATAAAGCCTCATACAGAGCCATTTTAATACTAGACTGATAGCTATTATTATATGCAAATTCAATCAAAGGCAAGTACTTTTCCCAATTACCTTCAAACTCCAATACACTAATACATGAATTACACGTTTAGATTGGCCATCAGTCTGAGGATGAAAGGCAGTACTGAAATGCAACTAAGTCCCTAGAGTTTCTTGCAATTTGTCCCAAAAATGAGATGTAAACCAGGGATCTCTGTCTAACATAATCGAAACTGGTACTGTCATATCCGTAGCTAGACAAGTCAATAGCCTACGAAATTTACGTAGCCAAGCTACCATGTAACCCGCCCATAAGCGAACTCCGACTCAACTCAACGAGCTCGGGCGTTTGCATCCATAAGTGAACTCGGACTCAACTCAAAGAGCTCAGATGCCTAGTTACATCTCACGAACTCGGACTCAACTCAACGAGTTCGGAACTCAACCATCCTAGTGACATGTCACTTGTATCCTAATCTATTCCCAAGGTTCAAACGGGATTTTCTTCAATCGCACATCTTTGTCGTCTTCCTCGAAATGTCGGAACCGATACTTTCTAGCATCTCATACTTATCAAGTTAACCACGTACTTTGCATATCAATAAATAATAATTCACAAAGCATAATATTCATGATAATAAGTACCAAATCATATAAATACATTCAATTACTTAAAATATCAATTATGTTGCCTTATTTACACATGAACTTACCTCGGTACAAAATATAGAAATTTTGCAATTTAGTCCACAATCTTTTCTTTTCCTCGATCAAGATCAATTCCACGTCTTTCTTGATCTAAAATAACACATTTAGCTTATTTAATACTCACATTTATCAAAATAGTCCTTAACTCTAACTTTGGCAAAATTACGATTTTGCCCCAAAACTTTTGCATATTTACACTTTTGCCCCAAAGCTCAAAACTTAAAATTTTTCCATAATTCTTATGTTTTAGGACATGCTGACCATTTATTTACTAACAGCAACCTCAAATTCCCACTATAACATGTACTTATGAACAATAGGTATTTTTACCGATTAAGCCGTTTTACTCGTTTTTACTTAAAACCGAGTAGCACAAGTTGTTTAACATAATTTAAAACCTCATATTCTATCATAAAACATCAAAATACACAATTATTCAACATGGTTCAATTTTTGAAATCAAACCCTAGCTCAAATAAATGGTAGAAATAGAGAAATCATGTTACCGGGATTTCAAAAA
Organism: Gossypium stocksii; assembly: GCA_020496765.1. Lineage (NCBI taxonomy): Eukaryota > Viridiplantae > Streptophyta > Magnoliopsida > Malvales > Malvaceae > Gossypium > Gossypium stocksii. Next base: position 35,984,404 of record CM035625.1, read on the forward strand.
CGTAAAAATCATTAAAAACGAGGCTAGAACGGAGTTACAATCGAGCTTGAAAGCTTGAAAAACCCTAGCCATGGTTTCTCCATGCTATTTTCGGCCTTGAGGAAGAAGATGAGGAAAATTTGGCTTTTAATTTGATTTTTAATTCATTCAATCACTAAATGACCAAAATGCCCCTAACTTAAAAATATTTTTTTTCACCCATTTCATGTCCATTTTTGTCCAATAAATTAACCAATGGTCTAATTTCCATTTAAGGACCTCCAATTTAAATTTTAATAACAATTGGACACCTCTAACATATAGAACACAACTTTTTCACTTTTTACAATTTAGTCCTTTTGACTAAATTGAGTGCCCAAACGTCAAAATTTTCGTGCGAAATTTTTTTACAAAATAATTTCATAAAAATTTAAACTATAAAAAATATAAATAAAACACATTTCAATTTAACACCTTTACCATTTGACAAAAATGCCCTTAATGCATTTCTTTGTAATTTTTCATGTACAAGCCCATTTTTGTCCAAAATTTTAGAAATTGGTCAAATTGCTATTTAAGACCTCATAATTAATATTCCAAAGCAATTTCATACTAAAAGCTTCTAGAATGTAAGTTTTGCAACTTATTCGATTTAGTCCCTAATTTCAAATTAAGCACTTTATGCATAGAATTTCTTCACGAAATTTTCACACAATCATGCAATCATATCATAAATCTCAAAATAATTATAAAATGATTATTTCTATCTCAGATTTGTGGTCACGAAGCCACTATTCCGATTAGGCCCTAATTCGGGATATTACAGGTACTCCATGTAGTCTAACAATCTCAGAGATATATAATTCAACCAATTTTTCCAAAGAATAGTCCATACGTACCGAGGTAAAGTGTCCCAACTTTTTCAATCGGTTAACGATTACCCAAATAGCATCATTCTTTTTCGGAGACAACGATAATCCCGATACAAAATCTATAGTGACTCTTTTCCATTTCCATTCTAGTATCGTGATCGGCTGTAGTAATCCCGAAGGCATCTGATGTTTAGCTTTAACTTGCTGACATACCAGACATCTTGATACATACACAGAGATGTCACATTTCATTCCCGGCCACCAGTACATCTTTTTTAAATTATTATACATCTTATTGCTTCCCAGATGTACTGACATAGTACCACTATGTGCCTCGTGAAAAATCTTCTATATAAGCTCTATATTCTTTGGTACACATATTCTGCCATTTAACAAGAAACAACCATCAATTCCAATCTAAAACTCTGAGTCAAGAATTATAATCCTATATCACTCATACAGATACACATTGTCCTTTAAATAGGTCTATGAGACCTTAAACATGGTTTAAAGAAGGTCCAGGACTAAACCGATCATATACAAAAACTTTGGGAAACATAGAAAACTTTCATGCATACAGGGGCACACGCCCGTATGAACAGGCCGTGTGCCTCACAGGGCTACAGACACGACCGTGTCACAAGCCATGTGAAAATAGGGCATACATACTGACTTGGTTCACACGACCGACCACACGCCCGTGTGTCTAGGCCGTGTAACTCACTGACTGTAACGCCCTAAATTTTGGGCCTAGAAGGATTGGGCCTTGGGCTTGGGTGCGTTTAACATTCTTGAGAGTAAGACATCGGCTCAATTTGCAGGTTAGAATTGTTGGGTTAGTGATTTTAGAATGTTAGAGGGTTTTTATGAAGTTTTGGGTTCAAGCTTGGACATAGGAAAAGTCTTGGTTTTGGACTTAAGGGAACCCTGAGCTCAAGTGGGATAACTTATAAATAAAATGGGCTAAAATAAGACACAAAAGGAGTTATGGTCTAGTGGCAAATGGTGCCACATGAGAGACAAGGAAGTGATGCCATAGAGGGAAGCAAGGGGTCCAAGGTTCAAGTCTTGGCTCTTACAATTTATTTTGGTTTCTCTTTTAAATAAATCTAGAAGCGAGTAGGTAGGCTTTAAAGTTAAATGTGTTGGACTTATGATACAAAGGAGCTTGTGTCCTAGTGGTGGTGGCATGGAATGGCTATCGAGAGGAATTTGGTTCGAATCCCTTTCCATGCAAAGGTTGTTTATTTTGCTGGTGAGTTAGTTTTGGAGGATTGATGGAGAATCCTACATCAGAAAGCTAACATGAGAATAGGCGAGAAGCTGGCGTTAAATAGAGCAAACCATGAGGAGAGTAAGCATACCTTTCTTGGCTTATCCCTTTCGCATTGTGGCGTGTTCGTTTGGGTTAGGCGTTGGATCATTCGTTGATCTGTATGCCATTGGGTCATGGTGGTGGTGACCGTAGTTGATCGACACACCCCTTGGGAGTCAATGGTGCGATTATTGTTGGCTTCTGGGCATAACAGCGATTAGAGCGTGGATTAACTTCAAATACCTATCAGGTGTGTATTTCTCACTACTCTAGCTGTAGAACGGCAAATGCCGGAATGCCGAAATCCCGGTCACACGGTGATGGTAGCCACACGAGTGTGCGAGCGCACATGTGAGAGCTTTGACGCCATAGTTGAGACCATCATGAGTATTCTCGTGGGTTTAGGCTGCTTTGGGCCACGATGGGCTAGAATAGGCCATGTAAGCCCAATAGGCCCGTAGGCCCAATCGGTCAAATTGTATGATTGTGTAGTAAATATTGGATTGGACTATGTGAATCTCTTATCTGTGGCTAAATTTGGGCAAAAAGGGCCACACGAGCGTGTAGGCCCACTTGGCCCGAAAACGGGCCTTAGGCCCATTCATAACATTATCTTTATTTAAAATACTTAAGTCGTTCGAGACGACTGTAGACCTTCTGAGGGATTAGTAAAATTATAGAAATACCCCTGATTTACAAAATTACCAAAATACCCCTAATTTATAAAATCACAGAAATACCCCCAGTTTACAAAATTACATAAATACCCTCGGTTTACAAAATTACAAAAATACCCCTGGTTTACAAAATTATAATATCCTAATTTACAAAATTACCAAAGTACCCCCGATTTGCAAAATTACCAAAATACCCTCGGTTTGTGAAATTATCGAAATACTCTCGGTTTGTAAAATTATCGAAATACCCCTAAACTGTAAAATTACCAAATTACCCTCGATTTATAAAATTACCAAAAGACCCTTGTAGGGTAGGATTACCGAAATACCCCTGTAGGGTAAAATGATCGTTTTGCCCCTCGAGGGTGAATGACTGTCTATAATTGTATGATTAGGATTTGACTGACTTAACTGTGATTTGTATGATGGTTTATGGGCAAGACATTCTGCATACATGACATACTGCATGGGTTGGGATTGATATGGAGGAAGTTCTGTTCTAATAGGATCACACGGGTCACATGAGACAACTGTGGATCCAGTAATAATCTGATAAGGTCGCACGAGTCGCGCGAGACGACTGTGGACTGACTAAGGGCTTAATGCCAGTTATTCTGAGTATGACTCTGTGCCAACCAACATATGCCTCTGTGCTATCGGGATCATGGCTTTGTGCCGATTATATTTGCCTAAGGTTATGTGCCTATCTTATTTACTGATGACTGTGTGTCGGTCACATTTACCCATGGCTGTGTGCCGGTTATATTACCCTAATTGATGGCTATGTGCCAATCCTATTACAGTTACCGATGGCTTTGTGCCCATTATGATACTGCTACTGAAGGCTTAACGCTGCATTTATATTAGCAGCCTACTGCAATTCTAATTAGTGCCGCAACCGGTACTGACACTGTGGAGTGTAGGGATGGCGTGGGTGATTTATTCCCCACAGGTAGTGCAAGGTTGGACAGAGTGGTGCACTGGTTGGATGGGTTTGCATGCATCATGCATCATTTATACTAAGACTGTCATTGTGATGGGCTAGGCCCGGTGGATTCTGTTATGGGCTACGACCCAAATGATATTGTATAGGGCTTTGGCTCACATAAGCTCTGAATTGGACTGTACTGATACTATTAACGGGCTCAGACCCAGATTGATTATGTTTCTATTTTTCTTTACTAACTGTTACGTTAATAGGGGATTACCCATCGAGTTTTCATAAACTCACCATTTTTATTAACCTTTCGGGTAATCCACAGCCTTAGACGGATCAGAGCTGCGAGAGACTCAGAAATGGCCACACATCTGCATCTGTTTTTCTATTAAGTCATTCATAAGTACTTTATTTTGGGTTTGGTTTGTAATAAGGCCTCTTAAAGTTTTGGATTTTAATTTTAGGTTTTTATTTATTTTGAATTATATCTGTTAGAGGTGAATCGCAGATTTCAAAAATGTTAACAGTTTTAAAACCACACTACGTTTCCATAAATCATTTATTTATAAATTAAGCTTCTACAACTGAAAAAGATTTTACAGTTTTAAAAAGGGAATAGATTTTTAGTAAACCACGATTTGAAAATAAACAAACGCGAGCTAAGATTTCAACAAAAGTTTTAAACAACAAGAAGGGTTTACAATGAAAACACGATTTTTGAAAAACACTTCAATGTGACACACCAGATTCGGTCGTAACATCCAGGCCGGGTTTGGGGTGTTACACTGACTTGATTTATTATTTTATCATTAGGGGACACACGGCAGTGTATCAAGGCCATGTGTCACACACGGTTGAGCCACACACACGTGTGCTTTACTTCTGTGGATGAAAATAGGCTAGTTTAAAGCCATATTTCTCACCCAAAACACCAATACCTACAATAAGATCAAATGGTACCACTTCCAAACACAAATATGCATCTAAAATATCCTCAAATTATCATATGATAAGCCATTTCAGTATGACAACCACCTTACTCAACATTTACCATAATTCATCTATAATACATAACCATTTATCTAACTAAAAACATACCCAATTCATCATGATTCATTGGACATAATTCACATATATTACCCAACCTATGACCAACCAATTCATAATCTAAAATCAAGCCACAACATGACATATCTCAAGCAAATATTCATCAAATAATTAGCTATTTAGCTATTATCAAGTTTATCAAAATTACCAAATTCCATAACCACATTCATAAACAACCCAAAATCAACATCAAGCCATCTCAACTGACTAAGTACATTTCCAACCATTAAATCAAATACCATAGCCTATACATGCCATATAACCAAGTCACTAAGTGTATAAATATCGAAATCAATAGTTGGATAGTGTGATGCGATCTCCGTCGACTCTCAACTCGAGCGAACGTTCAAAACACTATAAGACATAGAAAAATAACAGAAAGTAAGCTATAAAGCTTAGTACGCTCGTATAATATTAGACTTATCTTATCGAATAAACACATATTAAGCATTTACATATACTATCATGTAACTTATTTGTTTTCACCTTTATAATCTAAATCCAATCACATAATTAACTAAAAGTCACACAAGTTTGTACATTTCTATGCTCATATGGATCAAATACATTTTTATAAATTCATTCACACTTACATATGCATAAATGAATATCTATATAACTTTATTCGATCCAATATTCATCACATTTTCTTTAGCCAAGTGAATCATGTGCAATATCATCAAATAATGATAATTCGCACCCTATGTGCCTTACATGTTAATAGTTAAAACATCTATAACTTACATCTCATAAATCATTCAATTCATACCTCATTATAGCCAATTAAACATAATTTGGCATGAAACATACTTATACATAAATATTTCTCATTTCATATATATATGATACAATATAAACTCGTCAAGTTACCTTCATTCGATTACCACATAGGTTCTGTACGTACCTGTAGCACTTAATCTAATTGTACTTTCATTCTCCTCTTAGCTATGCCCGCTGACCATTCGGAATCACTAAGGAAACTCGAGAATCCCACATAGGTCGTACAACGCCATATCCCAGATATGGTCTTACATATATCTCATATCGATGCCAATAGCCCAGCTATGGTCTTACACGAAATCTCGTATCAATGCCATGTCCCAGACATGGTCTTACAGATAATATCATACCGATGCCATATCTTAGATATGGTCTTACACGTAATATCAGTACCCCTAATGTCATGACATTTGTATCCTATACTATTCCTAAGGTTCGTACGGGACATTCTCCTGTTGAGTCTTTGTTGATCATTTCTCTCAAACTTGTATACAACCATTTTCTATTCAATTCAGTAATAATAATGTACAAGCAACACAATTCAGTAACTTTTACTATCATACGAACTTACCTCAGAGGTGGAACGACGAAATAAGTCGATTAATTCGGTGCTTTGTTTTCCCTCGTTCTGGATCCAAATCTCGTTTTTCCTAAACTATATAATAAAAAATTTTAAAATTGACTTATTTAATCATTAATTCATTTAACTTAACACATTTTACACCTTTTGAAAAAATTACACTTTTGCTCCTATTATTTCACATTTTTGCAATTTCGTCCTTATCACATAAAATCACAATTTCATGCAATTAAGCCCTTACCCTAGCTAGCATATTTTCATATAGATCCCTAGCAGCTCACAATTATCATTTATTTCACATTTTAACCACCAAATTACCACATTTCACAATTTAACCCTTAATTGACAATTTTGTCAAAAACCACTTAATCAAACTTGTTAATCTAGCATCAAGCATTAATATTCTATCATAAAACATAAAAATACTCATGTATTCATCAATGGAAACTTTTTAAATCGTTAACAGTTTCAAAATCGAAGACACGGGCTAGTTAGATTAAGCTGCAACGATCTAAAAATGTAGAAATTATTAAAAGTAGATCAAAAATCACTCACCAATTGCATCCACAAGCTTAGCCGAATGTTAAAGACGAAAATGGCTTCTTCTTTACTTCATAATCAGTTGAGGATGATGAATGAAATAAAATATAGCTTTTGTTTTGTTAATTATAACCTTTATTAACTAATTACTTAATTACCCTTTAAAAACATTAGTAATTACACCATATGCCACTCCACTATCACCCTACTAACTCATAAATGGGTTATTTATCATATAAGGACCTTCAATTTAAAGTTCTACAGCTATTAGAAGCCTTTAGCTTATAAAACACAAATTTCGCACTTTATGTAACGCCCTGGATTTCGGGCTTGAAAGAAATGGGCCTTATGTGTTGGGGAAATTGGATTTTGGTTATGCGGGAAAAATTTCATAAATTATGTGTTTAGTTTAGTGGATAAGTATTTAAGGAGGAGTTAGGAGCGTCGGAGAAGCCCTGGGTTCAATCGAGGGCTCTAGCAAAAATATTAATTTTTGCTTCCTTAGGAAGACTTAGGCATTAGACCTTATAAATATTTTTGGTTGAAATCTGACACAAGAAAACACTTGGCCTAATGGCAAAAGGCGTTAGGAGTAGGAAGGGGAGCTGGGTTCAAGTCGCGGCACGCGCAGAAATTTTTGCTGGCGTCTTAAACAACCTGGTTGGTGGCAGATAGGCTTCTTAATTAGTTAGGGAGGAAAGTTGACGCAAATAAGGCAAGCGGCGTAGTGGCAAGAGACGTGTAGCATAGCCTAGAGGTTGGAGGTTTGAAACTGGTTAGTAGCAAATATTTTTAGATTTCTTCAAATAACCTAGTTGCTGGTTGGTAGGCCTTAAAAATAGTTGAGGATGAAATATGTCACAAGCAGTGCCTAGGGTGCAGTGGCAAGTAGCGTGCTATGGGTTCTGAGTGGGCACAGGTTCGAATCCCATGACATGTAAAGTTTTGATTTTTACTCTTTGAGTAAACCGTGGCTTTAGCGTGTAAGCCTTATAGTTATTTGTGACCGAATCATAGCACAATGAATGGTGTGGAGTAGTGGCTATGGCGTTATTGGGAGATAAGGAGATTCAAGGTTCGAATCTGGACTAAAGCGATGGAACAATTATTTTGCTAAAGGGATGTCCAGTGTTTGAATTGGAGTAAAGTCCTGCTGAGTGAGTATCAGGGAGAAATTTATGGGATTAAGATTGAGGTTGGTAAGATGTTGGAAGAGATAAGAAGGAGAAAAATGAGGAATTTGGATTGTTGTGGAGTTGTACATTCTTTTTACTTTCATATCACTTTCTTTTTCTCCTTTTCATCCCATAGTTGTATATTTCCTCTCCAATTCTTTTGGCTTCCTTGCCGAATCCCTTATTGTGCCATCACAATGTCCTCCCTTTCTTAAAAACACTTAAACCGAATTTTCTTTTCCTTCTCTCACACTATTTCTCCATTTTTCGAATTCAAGAAGAGTTCTTTCGTTTGGGTTTATTCCTTGTTAATCGATTACTCCCTATCCTTTCCAAGTCGATTTTGCTTCCTAAGATTCATATACTTGGTGATTCGACTTCTTGTTTGGCAAGCGATTCATCTCCCTCGTTCAGTAGGGGTAAAGGCCGATTTCTCTTTCCCCCCAATATCCTTATCTTTTGATCTTAAGAATGGAGTAAACTAATTACCAACATCTCTTTCTTCTGATCACTAGCCTCTGGAATATCAGATCTACAGTTCTCTTGACGGTTGACGGAGTTCGTTCTAGTTGTTAGCCGACAGTTGGGTAAGTGATTATATATTTGCTAATCGTAGCCGATTCTTAGATCTTTTGTTGGCAATATGGGCTTAATTCTGAGTTATTGCTTAGTAATAGATGATGGTAATGGTGATACAGTGAATCACAAGGAAGAGTGATCGATTCTTAATCAACAGTTTAGGTGATAAAAGTCAACATAGCCAAGGTTCTTCACTCGTGGGCTATTACGTTCTCTCCGTTAAGGTGTGTACATACACCACACACACTATAGATCGACAGATCCCGAAAAGCCGAAATGCCAAAAAGCTGAAAATTTGAAATGTTGGTGCCGGCAACCACCCAAGCATGCGAACACTCGTGTGGAGATACCGATATGATGATAGAGGCCCCATGAGTGATCTCATGGTCTCGGGCCACTTTTTAGCCAACTGGGTCGAAATGGGCCCGTTGGCCCAGCGCGAGTAAAATTGATGGATTAGTAGGACTTGATGAGTCGAGGCTAATTGCATGACTTATGGTAGATTTGGGTCTAATGGGCCATATGAGTGTGTGGGCCCTACTTGGGCTATGTATTGGGCTTTTGGGCCCTAGTAAATTTGTAACTCTAATGAATTGACGTTAAACGCATTGAATAATTATGGAAATGTTAATGGGCCAGAATGTGTACCTAGGCCCACAATAAAATATGACCGATATGCCTAAGTGCGTAATGACTAAAATGCCCCTATTTGATATATGTACGATTTGTATGCCATATGTATATTGTGATGCATTCATGAGATATTATGCTGCATATAGGCTGGAGTTATAATTGGAGGAAGAGTATGTGAGGGTCGCACGGTCGCTTGACAACTATGGATCCTAGAAAGGCTTTTAAGCCATATAATGATTAGCAGCTCTGCTGCAATGTTGAGTAGTGCCGTAACCGGTGCTACAACGGATATTACGATTCGCAGCTCTACTGCAATGATGAGTAGTACCGCAACTGGTGCTACAATAGGTGTATAAGGATAGGTGGGTTGAGTAACTCCCCACAAGAGTGTAGGGTTGGAAGGGGCAGCATAGGATTCGATGGGAATTATACATTGTATATTCATATTGATATTTGTGATATGGGATCAGGCCCAACTGAGGCCACTATAGGCTAAGGCCCAAAGCCCACTATTATTGAATTGGGCTTAGGCCCAAATTGTTTATTGCATGTTATGTGTCTGTCGAGGGAGTACACACTGAGTTTTCGAAAACTCACTCCCTCTTTTAAATTTTTCAGGTGATCCTCAATAGGTGATTTGATATATGGGAGAACTCGGACGTGGCCACGCATTAAGATTAGCTTTACATTTTAGTATTTAATTTTACATTATTTATTAAATTACTTTCTTTTGGGGTTTCTGTTGTAATAAGGCCTGTTCTTTGCTTTTGATTTGGTTTTGGATTATATTCTGTTAGTTGCTAAGTTTATAACTTGAGACTTGTTTTTTTAAAAGAAAGCAACATTTTGATTTAAAACAAAGAAAAATAGGACACGTTTTTCAAAGATAGAGCTTCTGCTAACAACTGAAATTTGAGAGTATAAAAACTAAGGTTTTCAAATTTAAGGTTTTCCCAATCATACAAAACACACAAGTTTTTAATAAACTTCGCTTTAAACAAAGTAATGAGACTGGTTTTGTAAACATTGTTTTAAACCATGAACTGGCAAATGTTTTCTAAGACTCCCAACAACATCAATTTGTACGAGTCACCCCCAATGTGACATGCCAAACTCGAGTCTATCTTCTAGGCCGGGTTTGAAATGTTACACTTTACGCGATTTAGTCATTTTTTTATCAAATTGAGCACTTAAAGAATAAAATTTCTTTACAAAAATTTCACACAACTCTAATATCATACTGTAGAATTTAAAATAATAATAAAATAAATTTTTTATGTCAGATTTATGGTCCCAAAACCACTGTTCTGATTTGATCCAAAAACGGGCAATTACAACTCTCCCTCTTTAAGGATTTTCATCCTCGAAAAGCTTATCAGAAAATAGATTTGAGATTTGCTTTCTCATAGCCCTATCATATTCTCACATAGCCTCGGATTTCTCAACTCTTTAATCTCACGAGTTAAGATTCTGATCTGATCTTCACTATACATCATATCAAGCTGAATTTCAATTTCTGAAAGACAATAATATAAGTTGAATAAGCCACTAGCTTTGTTTTCTCGATAATCTCATATAGCCCGATTAATCACGAACTCAACTTCTCTTTATAGCTAACTGGAGAAATTCTATTCCCACAGCAATACTTTCACAAACACTTAGTTCACTAACTGAAATTCAATGCTTTTACGTATCGAGTCTACATATGCTTTCTATCAATCTGAATTATTTTCTAACTATTACAAATTACTTTCACTTTCTCTTCAATTTCTCTGATGAAATCAATCCCGTGAATCTTTTTCTTATAAAGCTCGATCTAGTAATGATGGAGTTCAGTAATTGAATCATACAACACTCTATACAATATCATCTTTATACTCATCTGATAACTATTAATGTACGCAAACTCAACTAACAATAAATGTCTTTTCTCAGTTGCTTTTAGACCCTAAAACACAGTAACAAAACATATATTTGAGATTTTGATTCACTTTCTCAGATGAACTATCAGTTTGAGGATGAAATGCAGTAAATAAACTCAACCTCGTGCTCAAAACTTACTGTAGTTCCCTTTAGAATCACAATATAATTCCAGATCTTTATCCAAATCAATAAAGACTGGCACTCTATATAAACTAACAATTTCATAAATTTATAACTCAGCTAGTCTATCAAGAGAAAGATTTGTACGTACTGAGATAAAATGTGAAAACTTCTTCAAACGATCAATAATAATTTATATAGCTTCTTTCTTTTTCGGTGATAAGAATAATTCTGATACAAAATCCATCAAATTCTATCCCATTTCCGTCACAGACATCAAAACATGCTATAACAGTCTCGAAGACACTTGGTGATCAGCTTTAACTTGCTGACAAATGAAACTTCTAGACATAAAGTCAGAAATATCTCTTTTCGTATCTGCCTACCAAAATGGTCGTTTCAATTCATAATACTACTCAGACAAACAGATAAGCTACAGCTATAAACTTCATATTCACTATAAAATCTTTGGATTTCTTGGTACACAAACTCTGTCTCAGAATAATTAAAAATTTATTAATTCCAATCAGAAACTCTAAATCAGAAGTCATCTCACATTGAACTCTTTTTAACTTGCAATTCACTGACACATTTTAGAGCTTCACAAATTCGTTGGAGAAACAACGGTTCAGCTTTTAACTCAGCTAATATCGCACCATCATCAGATAAGATCAATCACATATTTATCTCTCGCAAAACACACAAAGATTTCATGCTTTGAATATCCGTAACTATAATCGTTTGCCCTGGATGATAGCCAATTAAAAACCCAAAATCTTTTGATAATTCAAGCCATCTTTGATGTCCCCAATTTCAGATCTCTCTGTAACATTAAATATTTTCAACTGTTGCAGTCATCAAATAGGTTACATTACTCACCAAACAATTAATGTCGCTAACTATTCAGCACAAATACAATGTCAATCATCTCTAATTCGCATGTCGAAAAACTCTTTTCATATAGCTTTAACTGTATAGAAGCATAAGTTGTCACTATACAAGAATGTACTAGACCACACTGCAAACCATTCAATGACGCATAACTGAAAATCCTAAACTCTTTACCCGACTCAGGCTAAACCAAAATTGATGCTTCAGTTAACAATTCTCTCAACTGTTTAATTTACAAACAGAACAACTTTCATTTACAATCACATTTCCTATTTAAAACTAATCCGATGCATATAATTTTGTATCATGTCTTCTAGAATATGAATTCTGCATTCAAACTATTCATCTATTTGCCGGTGAATGGTCAAAATTTCTGTTTGCACCCAATGATAAACTCAAACACATGTAACTCTATTATCCCTTCAAGCAAATAATCCCATCAGACTAAACAACTAAATCGATCTTGGCTGTCAAACAATTTATCAAGATAATTTAGACATACAATTTATCACAATTTCTTCAAGATACTAATCAAAGATCTTCTTAAAAGCTACATAACTTGAATATATAACACCAAATTTCATCTTTACTCATTGACATATATCAAGATTTACCTTGACGTGGTAACTATCATACAAATTTGAACTTGATCTTCTATCATCTATGTTTTTGCCGATGTCAATTCCTTTTCAAGAAAACTAGAAAAGATTATATAATAAAGCTATCTCAACTATTAGTCATCAAAGCGTTGTATTATACTGAATCTACCTCCATCAAATAAAAATCATAGTGCCATAATAAAACTGACGTCTCAACCATATAGATAGTTACTATCCCAACTATCAATAATGTAGTTTGAAAAGAGAAAATTGAATATAATTCCACTAATAACTAGTGCAGAAACACAATCTTTGTAAATCTAGAATAGGTACCACTGTGCTCCCATTATCAAACCAGAAATTATAATCATAATAATAATAGATATAGATATAGTCATCTTTGTTAAAAGAATATCTCTTGTAGATAATCACATAGAATCATAGTAAAACCGAGGTAAAAAAAAACTCTAAATGTGAAACTATACAGAATTTCTGGAAATTACAATTCATACAGAATGATAAAGATCTCAATGATATCTCAGAAAAATTCTAGAAATAAACATCACTCATAAGCATTAAAATCAACTGTGACAGAAGCAATATAATCTTCATGTATATTCAACAGAACAATAACTAGTAGAAACAGAATACTAGCATCATACGGATTTTATCGTCGACTTTTCTATCAACACAATGGAATAAAATACCAAAGAAAGATAGAGCAATGCCAATCATAAATCAAACAGACTAATAATGCTTTCGTCTAACAGTATGCTTAGCTAGCGTTCTCATATGATAAGAATCTCATCTGAAAATATACAGCTATAAATATATACCTATGAGAATGGATGAATACATAGAATACCCAAAAGACATCGTTATAAATTACTCAACTATAACCGCTGCACTTAGCTATCGATACAATTCAAACATTATTCCACTGTCTAATTCTGTCATCACTGGTTTCTAATTATCCCATCACTAACAGAAATCAATTCAGTAGAACTTTCAGTTAATACATTCTTTAGATATCATACCTGAATATTTTGTTTCATCAAAGTCCACTTCTTCTCTAACAGTGACTTTGCATAATCCGAATGGCCTTCAGAATGATCCAACATCTCTTCTAATACTATCTTTACTTGCTGACTTATGCTCTTATTTGATCACAACATAATCCTTCAATTATGGAACTCTATAATTCCACACTTGTGAGCTTATTCAAGCTAAATCTTTCAGATTTCATTGGAACACTTTACTGATAAAGGGGTGATAGTCATAAAGCCTCAAATTTAACTCTCACATATACATGCACATAACATAACATTTATCAGTAACAAATATCATGCACTCTCGTTTATACCTTTATGAGTTTCAACTCATCATAAACACATTTTCACTCAAATATTTGAGTACCATATTCTGCACTATCGGAATTAGCTCAATTAGAAAGCATATCTGTCTAAATAAACAAATTTCATCAAAGTCGGGAGATATCACACTATCACAGGTTAAATATGCCAATTATAGCTAAACTCACATATGCTACGTTAGTCCTTGGATTGACTAAACCGTAGCTCTGATAATAATAAAATGTAACACCTCTAACCCGTATCCGTCACTGGAATAGGGTTATGAGGTATTACCAATCAATCACATCAATTAAACATTTATTCATCAAACAATAAGCAATTATAATCCATATCACTCATACATATACACATTGTCCCTTATATAGGTCAATGAGACCTTAAACATGGTTTAAAGAAGGTTCGGGACTAAACCGATCATATACAAAAACTTTGGGAAACTTAGAAAATTTTCATGCATACAGGGGTCACACGCCGGTATGAACAGGCTGTGTGCCTCACACGGCTACAGACACGCCCATGGCACAGGCCGTGTGAACACAGGGCATACATACTACTAACTTGGTTCACACGGCCGACCACACGCCCATGTGTCTAGGACGTGTAACTCGCTTACTTGAATTATTATTTCATCATCAAAGGACACACGGCTATGTACCAACACCATGTATCACACACGGTTGAGACACACGCCCGTGTACTCTACCCGAATGGATGAAAATAGGCTACTTTAAAGCCACATTTCTCACTCAAAACACCAATACCTACAATAAGATCAAATGGTACCATTTCCAAACACAAATATGCATCCAAAACATCCTCAAATTATCACATGATAAGCCATTTTAGTATGACAACCACCTTACTCAACATTTACCATAATTCATCTATCAAAACATAACCATTTATCTAACTAAAAACATACCCAATTCATCATGATTCATTTGACATAATTCACATATATTACCCAACCTATGACCAACCAATTCATCATCTAGAATCAAGCCACAACATGACATATCTCAAGAAAATATTCATCACATAATTAGCTAATTAAACAACCATAATTCCATCACATTAACCATACCAAAATGGCCATATACACTTTAATATTAACAAGCCAATCTCATGACAATTCTAAGCTATTTAGCCATTATCAAGTTTATCAAAATATACCAAATTCCATAACCACATTCATAACCAACCCAAAATCAACATCAAGCCATCTCAAATGACTAAGTATATTTCCAACCATTAAATCAAATACCATAGTCTATACATGCCATATAACCAAGTCACTAAGTGTATAAATGCTAAAATCAATAGCCAAAAGGTGTGATGCGATCTCCGTCGACTCCCAACCTGAGCGAACATTCAAAACACTACAAGACATAGAAAAATAACACAAAGTAAGCTATAAAGCTTAGTAAGCTCGTATAATATTAGACTTATCTTATTGAATGAACAAATATTAAGCATTTACATATACTACCACGTAACTTATTTGTTTTCACCTTTATAATCTAAATCCAATCACATAATTAACTAAAAGTCTCACAAGTTTGTTCATTTCTATTCTCATATGGATCAAATATATTTTTATAAATTCATTCACACTTACATATGCATAAATGAATATCTATATAACTTTATTCGACTCAATATTCATCAAATTTTCTTTAGCCAAGTGAATCACGTGCAATATCATCAAATAATGATAATTCGCACTCTATGTGCCTTACATGTTAATAGTTAAAACATCTATAACTTGCAACTCATATATCATTCAATTCATACCTCATTATAGCCAATTAAATATAATTTGGCATGAAACATACTTATAAACAAATATTTCTCATTTCATATATATATGATACAATATAAACTCGTCAAGTTACCTTCATTCGATTATCACATAGGTTCTGTACATACCGTATCACTTAATCCGATTGTACTTTCATTCCCCTCTTAACTATGCCCGTTGAACGATTCGTAATCACTAAGGATACTCGAGAATCCCACATAGGTCATACAATGCCATATCCCAGCTATGGTCTTACATGTATCTCATATCGATGCCAATAGCTCAACTATGGTCTTACACGAAATCTCGTATTGATGCCATGTCCCAGACAAGGTCTTACACGTAATATCATACTGATACCATATCCCAGATATGGTCTTACATGTAATATCAGCACCCCTAATAGCATGACATTTGTATCCTATACTATTCCTAAGGTTTTTACAAGACTTTCTCCTGTCGATTCTTTGTTGATCATTTCTTTCAAACTTGTATACAACCATTTTCTATTCAATTCAGTAATAATAATGTACAAGCAACACAATTCAATAACTTTTACTATCATACGAACATACCTCGGAGGTGGAACGACGAAATAAGACGATTAATCTGGTGTTTTGTTTTCCCCCGTTCTTGATCCAAATCTAGTTTTTCTCAATTAATATAATAAAAAAAATATAAAATTTACTTATTTAATCATTAATTAATTCAATTTAACACATTTTATACCTTTTGGAAAAATTACACTTTTACCCCTATTATTTCACATTTTTTGCAATTTCTTCCTTATCACATAAAATCACAATTTCATGCAATTTAGCCCTTACCCAAGCTAGCAGATTTTCATATAGATCCCTAGCAACCTACAATTATCATTTATTTCACATTTTAACTTCTAAATTTCCACATTTCACAATTTAACCTATAACACACCAAACCCGGCCTAGTCATTACGGCCGAATCTGGCAGTGTCACATTGAAGTGAAATGTAAAACTTATTGTATTGGGAACCTCAAAACCCAGTAATCATTTTGTGATTAAAAAGTGACTTAAAATAGTTTATTTGCTTTAAATCGTAATTTTGTTTGAAAAACCCTGACTTGATTTATCCTCTTGTATGCGTTAAAGGCTGATTAAGAACCTCGCTTGATTATTAAAAGTTACTTTCTCTAGCATGTTATTAAATTTTCAAAACCATCTTTTATAGCGAAAGTATATCTTTTAAAAATAATTGTGTTTGTATCTGAAAAACACTGTTCCCTTTTTAAAAGCCGGGTGTTATGCTAGCAATTATATCCAAACCAAAATAAAACTACAGAACTAAAAATAAAAACCAAATAAAGGCCTTATTAAAACACATAATACCTAAAATAAATCCAAAAGTATTTAAAACATCTGAACCAACTCATTGAAAAGAATGGCCAGCTCTGAGTCCTCCGATCGCACTGAACCGCCTAAGATTGGGGATTACTTGTACAATTAAAGTAGACGGGGTGAGTTTACGAAAATTCAGTATGTAATCCCATAATAATTAATCAGTCAGACTTTCAGAATACAGTAAGTCTGGGCCTGAGCCCTTTACAATAACAAAATCAGGTGGGCCTTAGCCCAGTACAGTAGCAGAATCAGAAACAGTATATATATATGTGGGCCTAAGCCGCAATACAAAATCCGTAACAGAGTGGAAATACAGACAGAAATCCCACTCCAATCCAGCCAGACACACTACTCCGTCCCGCCAGTCACACCATGTGGGGATAAAATCAACCCACCTAACCAGACATACCAAGATTAGCACCGATTGCGGCACCAATCAGAATCGCAGCAAAGCTGCCAGTATACTGGATGGCTAAATTCCATAAACAGGATGGTTAAAAATGATAATTAGGATGACTAAAAGCCATAAATACAAAACACTTCCTCCGTCCATAATAACCCATCCCCATGCAGAATGTCATGTCATAATATTATACGTGTATGCAACATGTCATACTCAATCACAGTCATACGTATCATATGCAAATCAGTCATATTACCTATAGGGGCAAAACGATCATTTTCATCAGAATGGGTCTAGGCACACTTATCGACCTATCAGAAGGTCCACGGTCGTCTTCGGGCGACTCGTATAACCTCAACATACATAGCTATGTGAATGGACCCAAGGCCCATTATACGGCCCATGTGGGCACACACGTCCGTGTGGCCCACTAAGCCTAGAAATGACCTAGCCTTATGTACGATATAGCCGGGTCTAATATTCCCACATATTCATAAGATTTATCGATGTGGGGCTCAGAGCCCATTGGCCCACACGACTCATTTCGACCCAACGTGGCCCAATAGAGCCCAAGCCTATGAGATCGCTCTTGGTGGCCTCTACAGTCATACACCCATGTTTCATGGGCTCGGTTTATCACACGTACGATCTCATGCCCATGTGGCATCAATCGCCAAACTTTTCGGCTTTTCGACTTTTGCCGTTCTACGGTTGAAACTGTGTGAGTACACACCTGTTTGTAAAGTTGGGTGAACAATCCACAAGTGCCAAAGCCTACATTTAATCAAGGTATTCAATTAGTCATTTGGCAACAGGGCCTCAACCTTTCTTATTACGAACCCAACTTATCACTTCTACTTACCTTGATTAGATAATAATTTGTTTGTTTCCCTTAGATTCCTGACCAGAAACGATCACACGTCTCTTGACGATTATCTGTATTACAAGCATAACCCATCAATTAACTGTCGTCTAAAATCACAGTAATCTAAAAGAAACACCCGAACCCCTCCCTAAAAGGGAAAATAACATTTGGTCAATCATTGGAAAACACAAGCCTTTATATTTACCTTGATCGTGAAATGAGAGAACAGTTTGAACTCTCTGTGAAATTCTATGAACCGAATGCAGCACTACTAAGAAAAAGAAGGAGAAGAGAGTCAGCCAAAGTGAACACAAAAGAAGAGCATTCGTTTAGAAAAAGTCTGAACATATAAAAGGAATGGAGAAAACAAGAAGTAAACTAGTAACTCACCGATTAATCCTAGAATGACTGTACCCGTCCAAAACTGAAATAGAGAGGGAAGGGAAGAGGAGAATCGGTATAGAGAGATATAATGAAGGATGATATTTGGCTAACCAAGAGGAGAAGGATTGGGAAAGAGAAGAGCAGATATTCAAGGTTTAGAAGGATGAGAAAGGAAATAATGGATCAAAAGAAAAGCCAAAATGGAAAGGAGAATTCGGCTTACACACAATTGACCAAAAAGGAAATTCACAATACACTGAAAATAGAAAAAAAGTTCCCGAAATTGCAATAACCAGCCACTAACAAAAAGAAATAAGAAAAAAACGAAACAAGGAATACTACCCACAGAGAACCGTACCAAAACTCAAACTGCCCAAATTCCCAAAACTGAAAGTGCTCCTACTTCCCCCTAGCCAAATTCTCATTCACTATAGTATATGTTCGGCACAAAGACTTCCTCCCACACAACTCTTATTTTTTTTCCTCCCTTATCACTCTCAAAATCACTCAACCAATTCTATCTTACCTACCCATATCTTACCAGCCAAATTTTCTCTCCAACCACTCCACAATCCTTGATTCTCTCTACCTATGACTTATTCAAAATCCCCCTTGTAGAGTTTCAGTCAACCTCTGCTTCTCATATGGCAAGCGCAGCTAAATAATCACCCCTTTATGCCCAACGCAACTCAAACACAAGCTCCCTAGCAGCATTAACACACCACTACCACTAGATCACCAAGCTCTTTTTGTATCATATTTTAACCATAATAATTTAAGAACCTAGTATCTAGAACCAAGGGTTTTTATTCACTTAAAGTAAAAACTTTGCTAAAGCCTAGGTTTGAGCTCAGAACTTCCCACACTTCTCTGGGCACTTAACCACTGAAGCCAGCATTCATTTGTGTCACTTTCTTGTACAGATAAATGCTTATGTGCAGTCTCCTAACTGTTCCCATGCTCAAGGCCCAATACTTCTAAGCCCAAATTTAGAGCGTTACAATTCACCGCTCTTGAAAGAAATTTCGTCCTCAAAATTTCCAACTACCAGATCAGTTTCATAACAAACTATACCACTATGCTTCTCGTTGCGCACTCCAATTCCAAACATTACCATACTTAAATTGAGTGTTTCCAGTACAAAATGTGTCAATCCAATACTCAGCTGCACGACCATGAGGCCCAGCTCGAGCACCTTCCTAGCCTCCGCCGCAGCCTATTGTACCTCTTCTACGAGTACCTCTGGTGTCTATTTGACTATTTGCGTTTTATCTTGTATTAATAGTTTTATGCATCATATTACAGTTCCAGTAATTAAGCAGATGTCTTATGAAAAGTAGTAATTTAGAGTTTGTTTTCGCAATCGTAAGCTCACTACAGTTTCAATTTCCTACAGTTTTCAGTTTACTCTAACTAGAGTATCTCAGTACAGTGTACTACCTACAGTAGTCACAGTATTCCTATCTACTGCATTTCAGTGTAAATAAACAACAGTTTCAAGACAACTTACAGAATCGGCACCGGAGACTCGATGTGCCATACTTTTCAGAAAAAATATCTCAAAGCACTTCACATATTTAACAACAACTTATTGAAATCCAAGATTTGAAAATCCATTCCACAACTGAGTTTTGTAACTTGACTCTGATACCACTAAATGTAACACCCCAAACTCGACCTAGACGTTACGGCTGAATCTGGTAATGTCACATTGAAGTGAAACGTAAAACTCATTGTTGTTGGGAACCTCAAAACCCAGTAATCATTTTGTGATTAAAAAGTTACTTAAAACGGGTTATTTACTTTAAATCGTAATTTCGTTTGAAAAACCCCGACTTGATTTATCCTCTTGTATGCGTTAAAGGCTGATTAAGAACTTCGCTTTATTATTAAAAGTTACTTTCTTTATCACGGTATTAAATTTTCAAAGCCATCTTTTATAGCAGAAGCATGTCTTTTAAAAACAATTGTGTTTGTATCGGAAAAACACTGTTCCCTTTTTAAAAGCCAGGTGTTATGCTAGCAATTTTATCCAAAGCAAAATAAAAATTCAGAACTAAAAATAAAAACCAAATAAAGGCCTTATTACAACACATAATACCCAAAATAAATCTAAAATTATTTAAAACATCTGAACCAACTCATTGAAAAGAATGGCCACCTCTGAGTCCTCCGATCGCACTGAACTGCCTAAGATTGGGGATTACCTGTACAGTTAAAGTAGACAGGGTGAGTTTACGAAAATTCAGTATGTAATCACATAATAATTAATCAGTCAGACATTCAGAATACAGTAACAGTCTGGGCCTGAGCCCTTTACAGTAACAAAATCAAGTGGGCCTTAGCCCAGTACAGTAGCAGAATCAGAAATAGTATATATATATATGTGGGCCTAAGCCCCAATACAAAATCCGTAACAGAGTGGAAATGCAGACAGAAATCCCGCTCCAATCTAGCCAGACACACCACTCCGTCCCGCCAGTCACACCATGTGGGGATAAAATTGACCCACCTAGCCAGACACACCAAGATTAACACCGATTGCGGCACCAATCAGAATCGCAGCAAAGCTGCCAGTATACAGGATGGCTAAATTCCATAAACAGGATGGTTAAAAACCATAATCAGGATGACTAAAAGCCATAAATACAAAACACTTCCTCCGTCCATAATAACCCATCCTCATGTAGAATGTCATGTCATAATATGATACGTGTATGTAACATGTATTATTCAATCACAGTCATACATATCATAGGCAAATCAGTCATGTTACCTATAGGGGCAAAACGGTCATTTTCATCAGAATGGGTCTAGGCACACTTACCGACCCATCAGAAGGTCCACGACCGTCTCAGGCGACTCATGTAATCTCAGCATACATAGCAGTGTGAATGGGCCTAAGGCCCATTATATGGCCCATGTGGACTTACACACCCATGTGGCCCACTAAGCCCAGAAACGACTTAGCCATGTGTGCGACACAATCGGATCCAATACTCCCATATATTCGTGAGATTTTAGTGTGATGCATTAGTGAGTGTAATTTTGTGGTGGTGTGCTTGTAACTTTCACAAACAGGGTGATGCATGATGATTAATGATTGAATATTGATGCTAATATCCTTTCACCCTCTTTCTTTTCACTTCTTTTTCCATATCGTTTGCTAAAACCATTCCTTTCTCATGTTAATGCCTGCAATGTAGACACATCAGGGCTTCGGGTCCCATCAATCAACATAGAGAAATAAATAAGAAAAATGGTAAATATAAATTATAAATTGTTCTTTTCATTTAGCAATACCACTCGAGATTTTAAAAATTGTGTATTCCAAGCTTATTTTATATAAATCACATGTATTTTATCATATCATGTTTATTTTCATTTTAAGTCATCTGATGTTAATTTTGTTTATATTTATTTTGACATAAGTATTTATTTTAATTATTAATTCGTAATTTTGTCAATACATTTATTGTTGATTTTAGTAGAATCTATTCATTATAATTATAATTGAGCATAATGTCTTTTATAGCTTTTGAATTATAAAAAAAAATATTTTAGCTCATGTTGTTTTTCTTTCCTTTCATTTAACTTCAAATTTTTTAGTTTTTGTCAAATTACTCGTACCATAATTGAATAAAAAATTTAATGATTTATTAATTTTATTGATGTGAATAGTGGATATAAATGTGGCAGTCCAAATGTATGTTATATTAGTAATTTATTATTTTTCTAGAACATAAAATATTCAAAAAATTAAAAAATATTTAGAAAATTTTAAAATCTAAAAAATCTAAAAATATAGAGAATTATAAAATATATTTAAATTTTCAAAAAAAATAAATAATAAAATATTTAATAAATTCAAAAAAATTAGTGAGTGTAGAAGGCAGTGAAGTAATGGTCAAATTTTGGACTTAGGTAGCGATGTATGGCGATTATGGATGGTGATAGGGGTGCTGGGGTACAGGCTAGAAGCTGAAGGGAAAGATTTTTCAAGAATCAAATGGAATAGACTGTTAAGAAAATAAATTAATGAAGAAAATAATTCAAATTTTAATAATTTCAGTGTAATTTTTTAAATTTTATATATTTATAAAAAATTAATTAATTATTCATATCGCAGTACTATGACAACATCTACCATCCATATAGTAAAGCAAATGGACCATTAATTTTTCCATCAGGCAATTTAATAAAAACAAAAGTTAGAAATAAAACGAATAAAAATGAGGTTAAGATGATTTTTTTAATAATTTAAGGGGGTTTAATTGAAAGTTATTTAAATTGTTGGATTTATTTGAATTTAATATTTAAGTTATTTTTAGGTTGATTTGAGTATTTAAATTTTAATTTCGTTACTGAAATTAATACCTGTTATTAGTGCCGTTAAAAATAATATATTAATTAATTAAATGTCATGATGTCATTATTTTATTAAAATATAATTAAATAAAATTTAAAAAAACAAACCTCCCCAGCCCGTACTTCCACTTAGGGATGAGCAAAACTCGATTCGACTTGAAAAAATTGAAAAAAAATTTGAATTTCTAGTTAAACGAATCGAGTTGTTCGAGTTAATCGAGTTATTCGAGTCAACTCGAATTTTTTTTTCGAATTTCGAGTTCGAATCGAGTTAAGTTTTTGAATTCGAATAACTCGAATAATTCGAATAATTCGAATATCAAACTATAGTATTTTACATTTTTACCCCAAACTCCCAAACCTTTTTACTTTTCCCTCAAAACTTTTACTCCTTCCCACTTTTCCCCCAAAACTTTTACTCTCCTCCCATCCAAACCCCCCGATCTACTCAAAATCCATTTCCCACCATTTTACTCTCTCATTTACTATTTCTCAAAATTTTACTCCCCAAAACCCTTAAAACTTTTTATTTTCCCCCAAAATTTTTATTCCCTCCCATTTTCCTCCTAAAACTTTTACTCTCTTCCCATCCCACCTCCCATTTACCCCAAGCCCACCCCCTTCAATTTTTTTTAATATTTTCCCTCCAAAATTTTACTCCCCCTATTTACTTTCCCTCAAACTTTTATTCCTCAAAACTTTTTATTTTTCCCCTAAACTTTTACTTCTCACCCTTTACTCCCAAATAAAAAATAAAAACTATCCAAAAAAAATCACTAAACATAAATAGTAATAATTTTATTTATATCTATATTTATATTATTAAATTAAATTTCACATTTATATTATTTATATTATTGAATTGTTTAATCATATTGAATATTTATATTAAAATTGAATTATTAATTATGCCATAAAATATTCATGTTAAAATTTTATATTGGTATCAATTCCACATTTTATCTTTAAAATAAATTTTATTAAAAAAATCTCATTTTTACATTTAGTATATTTTTTAATTTCAAAATATATAGTGACAAAAATCTAAATATAATTGAAACAACCAAGCAAGCAAAGAAGCTAACTCGTATATAAAAGATCAATAAATAAATTATAAGGTGATGAAAGTTAATAAAAAATTGATTAATGTGGACAAATTTTATTACGATAGGTGACAGTGGTTATAAGGACCCAAAATTATTTTTTAAAATTTAACTCGAACAAATATATTCGATTCGACTCGATTCGAATTCCATCTCACTCGACTCGATTCGAGAAAATTTCAAATCAAACTAGGATGATAAAGTATGATTCGTCAACTCGATTAACTCGAAATTTTTTCATTCGATTCGATTCGATCGAATGCTCACCCTACTTCTACCGCCTCCCCTAGCCTTGTAACTCTCTTCTCTTCATTTATTTTATTTAATTATATTTTAATAAGATAATAACATGACAAAATTTGATGGGGTAACATGGTTTTTTTAACATCACAAATATTTGGTATAACGGAATTAAAATTTAAATATTCGAATTTATAAAAAATAATTTTAAGTATCTAACTTAAATAAACTTAATAATCTAAATATCTCCTCAACAAAATTATTATGAATTACAGTTATAAAAGGATTTAATAAATAATGACTTACATGTTATATTATTAAAAAATGAATTACAAGTTGGAAAATCTTTTTGATGTAGCTAGGAATGGAATGAATACACAAAAATGATGATAAACGGAAAAATGAATCCGCTTTGAGATTTACTTTTTAAAACTTTTAATGAAAAGTTATCCATTGATGATTTAATTTCTTAAATTTATATTAAAATTTAGGCTTAATTTTAACTGGAGGCATTTTTTTCTCTATATATAAGTTTTTCTGATTAAATGGTGAAATAATAGTGATTTTATTTTTAGGTTTTAGGTTCGATTTATCTTCTAACTATATTGTATTTTTTATTACATGTTGTTTAAAGTTTTTAGATTTATTTTTAAATTAATTAACTCTTTTATTTATATAAATAAAATAATAATTATATATTTATATAATAAAAATATATATTATATATATATCATCATGTTAAATTATTTTTAATTAATAACTTATTTATTTATATAAATAAATTAATAACATATAATTATATAATAAAAATATATTTTTTATATTTATCATTATGTTAAATATATTTATTTTTTAAAAACAACTAATTTTTTTATATAATATTTATATTTTAAGTATTTATTTTCTTCACATTCATTGTGAGTATGATAATTTTTAATATTATAAAATTAAATATTTCAAATATTATTATTTTTATATATATAATATTTTAAATATAATTATTTTTCATCTGCATTGTGTATCACACAC
Source organism: Gossypium stocksii (assembly GCA_020496765.1). Lineage (NCBI taxonomy): Eukaryota > Viridiplantae > Streptophyta > Magnoliopsida > Malvales > Malvaceae > Gossypium > Gossypium stocksii. The sequence continues at coordinate 36,010,054 of CM035625.1, forward strand.
TCTTAATCAGCAAGTAATAATATTATATTAATATTTCTTTCGCCAGTAATATTTTGTTATCATCACCTGCTGTTCACTCACATGCATCTTCACAGCTTAAATTCAACCAGGTTAAAATATTTTTAAATTATTTGTATTTTTATTTAATTTTCATTTTTAAAAATAAAAGTTGAATTATTAAGGTTAAACTTTTATGTTAGCCAATATCTTAGTAAAAGGATTTTAACCATATTGATAATTAAATTTTAAAATTTGAGAATACAAAAAAAAAATACTTTAAAACAAAAACTAAAGAGTATATGGATTTGAAGTTTAAATTGATATATATAAATTAAAATTGAAATAGGGACGGAAGAGAATCTGACTCTCTATTCTCCCAACTCCAATCCCGTCAAGGCATATATATATATATATATATGTATTATACCACATCAAAGCATATAATTATATCACACAATTAGGTACCATTTGAATTGAATTGAGTGAAAAGATTTAGAGTTAATTGAATTTACAAACATTAACTTTATAATTTTAATTTTATTTGAATTTTTTTGAATTAAATTGAGTGAAATTGGTCGAGTTAAATTAAAAAATTAAACACGTCAAATAAAAATATTATTATATTATAACTAGTTCTATGTTAGAGTACATAAATTTGAAATCATATATATTTGAAAAAAATTCAAAGCAAAATAATAAGAAAAATAAGATACTTTAGTATGATAATTATGAATTATTGATTAGGTCCAAAAATTATTATTTTAGAAAATTTTTAAAATTTTAACTTTTTATATATTTTTAGAATTATTTTATATTTTTATATATTTTTAAAAAATACAAAATTTTAAAATTTTTATAAATATTTTAAATTTTAAAAATTATTTTAAACTTTTTTTTGTAGTTTTTTATGAGAAAGACCAATTTGTTTATTTTCAAAGTTGACAGGGACCAAAAAAGTATTTATACCAATTTGTTACTTGAATTATTCGTATTATTAAAGTTATTCGAATTGTGAAATTCAACTCGACTCAAACTCGAAATTCAAATCGAGTTATTCGAGTTGATTCGAATAATTCGATTTCATTAACTCAAAACTTAAAATTATTTTTAATTTTTTCAAATTAAATCAAATTTTTTTCATCCCTAAACAGCAAATTGAAGCTCATGTGAAGTCGTTGGCGTAACGTGGTTCCGATGTCTTGCATATCCATGGTGATCTTTTTCTTTTTGTAATTTGTTGTATAACCGTATTTAATATATTTTTTAGAAGTAATCATATTTAATTTTTTATATTTAAATAATTTGTATTATATATTTTGAAATATTCATGTTGTGATTTTTTTCACTTCACCGAAACTTTTATAGATATGTGTTTCTTTTATTTTTAATGAGGATGGTAGAAAAATATGTTATAACTGTGGCCATCCTAAATCATTGTAGATTAATTACTAAAAATCAATTGAAATGGATTTATTAAAAATGATTAATTGGACTACCAAGAGATAAAAATAGATTGATTCTCGTGTCGATACAAATCAATTAATTTATTTTTTTTTGTTTAAATTATCACTAAAAAATGGGTTTAATCAATTAATTTATTTGTTATAAACTGATGAAACTAATGGAATCAAAACTAATGATGTTACTTATTTAATCACAGATCTCATTCCAAAAATAGAACATCATTTTGAATAAAACAAATGAGTTTATGTTCCATTTTTGGAGTACCCGATGACAGGGTTTTTAACTATATTATGCTAAAAGGTTCAGCAGTCAAATTTCCCAGTGTTGTTAGCAAATTTGATGAATGCAAAAGTAGTAGTTTGGACCACTTGAGGAAACTTGTAAATTAAATAGTTTGAATTATTCCACAATCTTATTCAATTCGAGTGATATAATTCAACTCAATTTAGATTGTAGAATTTGAATAATTTGAATTGTTTTAAATAAACTCTATGACATTTGTAGTTGAATGTGCTAATATTTTTATAATCTAAAAGATTCGTAGATACTAGTTTTGAAATATTAATTTTTTTTATAATTGAGATGAAGTTGCTCGAGTTCAAATCTAAGCTCTCGTGCATATAACATAATACACTTATCACTAAGTCTAGAGGTTGTTGACTTTGAAACATTATGTAATGCCCCAAAATTATTGTATTTGATTTCATGAAATTATGATACAAATTTGTATTTGCATTAGTGGTTAAAATGTTTTGGGAGTGTTTGAGAAGTCTTGGGTTCAAGCCTTGACTTGAGTAAAAATTTTGTTTTTAAATGAATAAAGCCTAACTCTAGCTCAGTAGGCTTAAGTTTAAATGTTAGTGAGTTTATATTAGAATAGGCTTGTTGGTTTGGTGGTTAAGTGGAGAGTTGTTATGACAAAGGTTTTGTGTTTGAATATTGGTATGAGCGTTATTTTTGGTTAATTTTGGCAAGAGTTTGAGATAGCTTGGAGTCTGAGTAGTGGTTGTAGTGGGGAGTGTAGTAGAGTGATTTTAGGAGGAATATGTGTGGTTGAGGGAATATCTAGTTCTTTTTCAAATTTCGGTTTCTTTTGTTTCAAAACCCTTTGCTGAATTTCCCTTCTTTCCTCTCCATTCTTGCTGCCATTTGCATCCCAAAGTTCTCCACTTTGCTACCGTTTTGCTTTTCCCCATACCTACCGATTTGTTTTCCCCCACTCTAAACTTTTAGCTTTCTTCCGAAAAGGAAATTGGTGTTGGCTTTTTATTTGTTTCTTGGTCAAATTTCTGATTATTCATCTTTTCCCTCTCCGTTGTGACTTATTCTTTTATTTGTTGCCCGATTTTGTATGAGAATCATCATCAAAATACTCCGTCACCGTGACTCGTTGTGTCTGTGCCTCTGCGCGTTTTAGGTAGGATTGGCAAATGTGGTATTGTTTTAGATTGATGAATTTTGATCTAATGGAGGCTTTAATCGTGTTTAGGTAACCGTTAACTAGCTTTGAAGGTTCAATTGGTGCTGTAGAGGTGAGGATTCGTCACTGTTCATTCGGGGTAAGGATTATTGTCGGGTTGTGAGAAATATCCGTTTGTAGTGATTCAGTTTAAGTGACTAAGATTGGGTTCTGATTGTCAATTCTAGGTACTACTGGTCTCGGAAGTGCTTTTACTGCGAATCCTTGAAAGGTGTGTACCTGAATCGTTGAAATCGAAACTCGATGAAAAGCTAAAAAAGTGGACTGTCGACGCCACACGGACGTGTGGTCGCCCGTGTGGTAGGCCGTGTGGTAGTACACAGCCGTGCGATCGACGAACAAGGCCATGTGCGCGTGACATAGGCACATAACACGGCCGTGTGATAGAAGGCGAGGCCGTGTGCGAGACACAGGCTCAGCCAATTGGATCGTGTGGGCCACACAAGTGAACCACACGGGCGTGTAGGATTTGGGGCTAGGCAGTGTGATCTACACGGCCAAGGTTAAATTGGGCCGTGTGGGCCCACATGAGCGTGTGAGCCCATTTTACTGAATTGTTTACAAAGGTTGCACGGGTCGCCCGAGACGACTGTGGACCTACTGTAAAGTCGGTAAGCCATACGTAGACCCCTATCTGTATTATATGACTGTTTGACTGTGATGTGTTATTGAGCATGAGTTACATTGTTAAATGATACTGTATGCACTGATATAATGGCATAGCATAATATATTGTATGTTGCATTGCATGGGGTTGGGTTGATTTATATGGAGAAAGTGTACTGAAAAGGCTTAATGTCTGATATACTAGCAGCTATGCTGCAAATCACTGATGGCTTAAAGTCTACTATTATACTGGTAGCTCTACTGCAAATATTGTTTAGTGCCGCAACCGGTGCTAATTTGTAACTGTAGGGATGTGTAGGTGATTTATTCTCCACAAGAGTGTAGGGTTGGACAGGAGATGGTGTATAGTGGATGGTTAGGTAAAACTTGCATACTGTACGCTGTATTACTGATTTCTGATACTGATGTGGGCTAAAGCCCTACTGATACTACTATTGTTACTGTCACTTTTAATAAACTGTAATGGGCTAATGCCCCACTTCTTATTGTAATGAGAAAGGCTTAGGCCCAGTCTGTTACTATTTGCATTCTGTTTGCATGACTGCACGGGGATTACACACTAAGTTTTCATAAACTCACCCCTTTGTTTTACTGTACAGGTAATTCTCAGTCTTAAGCGGATCGGTACAGTGAGGGACTCAGTGGTGGTCACACGACTGCATATATTTTCGTACTAGATTACGTTTATTATTATTATTATTATTATTTGGGGTATTTTTGTTGTAACACGACCATTATAGATTTTTACTTTGATTTGGGTTTTTCTTTACGTTGTTTATGATTTATAACTGCTAGTGATAGGAAACGCTGATTTTCAAAAAAGATACACATTTTATCAAAACAACGCGAACGGTTTTTAAAACTTCCGTAAGTCTATAATGTCTTATAAATAACTGGATAATGTTTTAAAATAGTTAACATTTTGAAAACAAACGAATTGAAATAGGGATACTAAGAGATAACGAGATTTATTAAATCAGAAGAAAATGGTTTTCAACAAGATAGATTTCGAAAGCACTCTCATGTGACATCGCCTGATTCGGCCATAACGTCTAGGCTAGGTTTGTGGTGTTACATTTAGTGGATCAGAGCCAGGTTACAAAACTCGACTGTGGATTTGGGTTTTTAAAACTTGAAATTTTAGGAGCTGTTTCCAAATGATTTGAAATGTTTTACTAAACGTGTGGTACATCGAGTCTCCGGTGCCAATTCTGTAAGTTCTCTCTAAAAAACTGTATGATAATTATGACTGAAACTACTATAGGTAATATATACTGAGACTACTACAGGTAGTAAACTATACTGTAAAAACTTAAGATGGTGTATACTAAGACTATAGCACTATAGTGACATTGCGATGTACAAGGACAAATACCAAACTACTGATACTATTACTATTTTTTATAAAATATCTGTTAATAATTACTGGAACTATAAACTGATCTACATATCGAGTCTTCGGCGCCAATTCTGTAAGTTCTCTCTGAAAAACTGTATGATAATTATGACTGAAACTACTATAGGTAATATATACTGAGACTACTGCAGGTAGTAAACTATACTGTAAAAACTTAAGATGGTGTATACTGAGACTATAGCACTATAGTGACATTGCGATGTACAAGGACAAATGCTAAACTACTGATACTATTACTATTTTTCATAAAATATCTGTTAATAATTACTGGAACTATAAACTGATCTACATAAAACTGATTAATACAGATAATACGAGATTAGGTAATAAGCGCTAGAGGTACTCGTGAACGGTGTACAAGAGGTCAAGGTAGAGGCCGTAGAGGGGCTCGAATAGGTTCTTTGTCATCTGGCAACATACCGAATTTAGACACTAGCGAGACGCCGATGTTGCCTATTACTGAGTCTGGATCTAGGTCGTATGATCGTGCGGCTGGGAACTACGCACTGTCCCAGGCCATGTTATGGATTCTTGAGAGGGTCGCTAAACCTGATACTGGTAATGGGGGCCGAGGGTCGGTTACAGAACGACTCCGGTCCAATAAGGTTAAGATTTTCAAGGGTATCGTTGGAGTTACTTCTAACGTGGCTGAGTATTGGATTGAGGCCACAGAGAGGGTCATGGACGACTTGGACTGCACCTCTGAGCAGAAATTAAAAGATGCAGTGTCACTGCTAAGGGATGAGGCTTATCAATGGTGGCTTACGGTTAAGGAGTGCACTCAACTCGAATGATTGACCTGGGAGTTCTTTAAATCTGCCTTTCAAAGAAAGTATATGGGTGCTAGTTATGTGGATGCCAGAAGGAGAGAGTTTCTGAATCTGATCCAGGGGGATAAATCTGTGGCTGAATATGAGACCGAATTTTTTACGACTAAGCCACTATGCGCGAGGTATGGTGGCGACTGAGTACGAGCGATGTGTTCGCTTCGAGGATGTCCTCAGAGATAGTTTAAGGGTTTTAATAACTCTACAAAGGGGGCAAGACTTTGTTGCACTGGTTAAAAATGCGAAAATCACCGAGGAGGTTAAGCGTACTAAACACCAGAACCGTGAAAAGGAGAGGTAAGAACATGAGGGATTCGAAGCCCTCCAGTTCCATTTAGAGGCCTAAGAAAAAGGCCAGAGTGGATGAGCCGGTCAGAATTAGGGCCCCTATTACTGCTACTGGACAGTAGCCATGTGTTGACTGTGGTAGACGCCATCAATGCGAGTGCTAAAAAAGGATTGGGGCTTGTTTAAGGTACGATTCACTAAAGTACCGTATCAGAGAGTGTCCACGTAGGCCCGATTAGATGCAAGCCTCTGGTTTAGGTACTGCACAGCCACAGAGAGGTGTTCAGCAGCCACTGAGAGGCCGTGGTTAAGTTTGATGTGGTAATAGGTTGGGCAAGGACAGAGAGCATCGGGTAGAGGTGCTAATCAGACTGAGGCGAGACAGCCAGTTTTAGTGTATGCTGTACGTCATCGAGAGGATGGGGATGCTTCAGATATCATTACGGGTACATTTCTCATTTTTAATGTACCCTATACTGCATTGATAGATATAGGATCCACTCATTCCTATGTTGCTTGCTCTGTTGCTGAAAACTTAGGGATTTCAGTTGAGAGTACCTCGAGTGAAATTACTGTGTTAAGTCCATTGGGATAGTCCGTCCGAGTTAATAAGTTATTCAGAGACGTACCTCTAGAGGTACAAGGGGTTATCTTTTTGGCTAATCTTATGGAGCTTCCATTTGGGGAGTTCGACTTGATACTGGAAATAGATTGGTTGGTCAAGCACCGAGTGAGTTTGGATTGTGCCACTAAACAGGTTGTACTGAAAACTGAGGAGGACAACGAGGTAGTTGTGATTGGGGAATGTCGGAACTACTTGAGTAATGTGATTTCTGCACTAAGGGCCAAAAAGTTGGTTTGAAAGGGATGTGAGGCATATTTGGCCTACATCAGTGTTTCGAATTCTAGGGATTCTTTTGTTACAGATATCAGAACTGTTAAGGATTTTTTGGATGTGTTTCCTGAAGAGCTACCTGGGTTACCTCCAAATCAAAAAGTGGAGTTTAGGATTGAGCTCCTTTCTGGTATAGCTCCAGTGTCCATCGCTTACTAGAGGATGACACTGAAAAAGCTTGTGGAGCTTAAGGCTCAAATTCAAAAGTTACTAGATCGTGGGTTCATTCGCCCTAGTATGTCTCTGTAGGGGGAACCAATTCTGTTTGTGAAAAAGAAGGATGGATCCATGTGTATGTGCATTGACTACCACTAACTGAACAAGTTGACTATAAAAAATAAGTACCCTCTACCGAGAATAGATGACTTATTCGATCAGTTTCTAGGAGCTTCAATTTTCTCTAAGATTGATCTTCGGTCAAGGTATCACCAGTTAAGAGTTAAAGAGGCCGATGTACATAAGACGGTGTTTAGGACTTGCTATGGTCATTATGAGTCTTTAATGGTACCGTTTAGACTGACGAATACACCAGCAGCTTTTATGGATTTGATGAACCGAGTGTTCTAGCCCTATTTGGATTGGTTCGTAGTAGTGTTTATTGATGACATCCTGGTGTATTCAAGGACTGAGGACGAGCACGATGAAGATCTCCGAGTGGTTCTACAAACTTTGAGGGAGAAGCAACTGTATGCCAAGTTCAGTAAGTGTGAGTTCTAGTTAAGAGAAGTTACATTTCTGGGACATGTGGTATTTGCTGAGGGGATTAGGGTTGATCCTTAAAAAATTGAGGCTGTTTTGGATTGGAAGTAGCCTAAGACTGTGTCAGAGATTCGCAGTTTTCTGAGACTGGCTGGATATTATTGTCGTTTTGTAGAGGGCTTTTCTATGATTGCAGCACCCTTGACTAAGCTGCTACGTAAGGGTGTGCCATGTAGCTGAACTGATGCATAACAAGAGAGCTTTGAGAAGCTCAAGATGGTATTGATTGAGGCCCTTGTTTTGATACAGCCAATGTCTGGAAAGGAGTTTACTGTGTACAGTAATGCATCACATGTTGGTCTAGAATATGTGCTGATGCAAGAAGGTAAGGTAGTAGCCTATGCGTCTCGACAGCTTAAGACTCATGAGGTGGATTATCCGACGTATGACTTGGATTTGGCCGCAGTAGTTTTCGTACTAAAAATCTGGAGACATTACTTGTATGGTGAAAGGTGTATCATTTACACTGATCATAAAAGTCTCAAATATCTCTTTACTTAGAAGGAGCTGAATCTTAGGCAGCATAGATGGATTGAGTTGCTAAAGAATTACAACTATACGATTGAATATCTTCTTGGTAAGGCCAATGTGGTGGCCGATGCACTGAGCCGTAAGGCTATGACTGATCTGAAAGCGATGTTTGCTTGCCTCAGCTTATTTGATTATGGCAGTCTGCTGGCCGAACTCTAGGTTAGACTGATATGGATTGAACAGATTAAGGGTAAACAACTAGAGGATGAGTCACTGGTCTTCGACTTCGACAAATTGAAAGTGGGAACACTACAGATTTTGGACTGAATAGCGAAGCGGTACTTTGTTTCCATGGGAGAATTTGTGTACCGAAAGATAATGATTTGAGACAGTCGATACTGCAAGAGGCGCATAGTAGTCCTTATGCTATGCATCCTGGCAGGAATAAGATATATTTAGACCTTCGTGAGTTATATCAGTGGCCAGGACTTAAGCGAGAGGTTACTGATTTTGTAAGTAAATGCTTAACATGCCAGCAGGTTAAGGCTGAGCATCAACTACCTTTAGGTTTATTACAGCCAGTTAAGATTCCGCTTTGGAAGTGGGAGAGATTGACTATGGACTTTGTTAGTGGGTTGCCTCTAACCCCTACTAAGAAAGATTTGGTGTAGGTCATTGTGGATTGATTGACTAAGTTTACCCATTTCATACCGGTTCGTACTGATTATACACTGCAAAAGCTGGCTAAACTGTATGTTTCAGAGATAGTGCGACTACATAGGGTATCGGTATCGATAATATCTGATAGAGATCCTCGTTTTACGTCTCGATTTTGGAAGAAGCTACATGAAGCTTTGGGTACACGGTTAGACTTTAGTACGGGGTTCCACCTTCAGACAAATGGTCAATCGGAGAGGTGATTCAAATATTGGAGGATATGTTGAGAGGTTGTGTAATTGACTTTCGTGGCAGTTGGGAGGAGTTTTTACCGTTGGCAGAGTTCGCTTATAACAATAGTTACCAGTCTAGCATACAGATGGCACCTTACGTGCACTCTATGGTTGTAAGTGTTGAACTCCCTTGTGTTGGACTGAGTTAGGCAAGTGTCATGTTTTGGGCCCTGAGCTGGTTTCTGATACCGAGGATAAGGTTAGATTGAATCGAGATTGACTAAAAGATGCATCTGATAGGCAAAAGTCGTATGATAATCTGAAGCGTCGAGAGATAGAGTATGCATTTGATGGTATGTTGGTGGTACGGAGTGGTGTGTTGGCTGGATTGGAGTGGGTTGCACTGTTGTATTACTGTTCTGCTACTGTATTGGGGCTATGGCCCACACTGTACTGTTCCTGAATAGGGCTCAGGCCTAGATTGTTACTGCTTTCAGTATACCGATTGACCGATAGGGGAATTACACACTGAGTTTTCGTAAACTCACATTCTCTTTTAACTGTACAGGTAATCCCAGCCATAGGTGATTTGGTGCTGCGAGGGACTCGGAGGTGGCCACACGTTCGAAGTTAATTCTTATTTGGTTTTATTTAAATTTATTGTTACGTTTTGGGTTTATTTATGTAATAAGGCCATTTATGGGATTTTTATTTATAATTGGGTTTTTGCTTACTTATGTTAAAACTCCTAACCAGAAGAAATGAGACTTTCTAAAAATAATATATGCTTTCCACAAACACGCGTTTCAAATGTGGAGGTTTTAAAACTTTCACGATTTAAATCAGTTTAGCATATCAATGGCATCTAACACAGCAAGCGTTTTGACAAGACAATTTAATTTTAGTAAAGAACATAATTTACTAAAGTTTTCTGTATAATCACAAAGGGGTTTTTAACTGACGATAAGTTTTAATTCACAATTCTAATTTTTCGAAAGGCACTATGATGTAACGCGTCAGATTTAGCCATAACGTCTGCGTCGGGTTTGGGGTGTTACAATGACACAAATCTATATCTACTTTAGTGGTTAAAGTGTTCTGGGAGTGTCAGAGAAGTCTTGGGTTCAAGCATTGACATGAGCAAAAATTTTATTTTTAAATGAATAAAGCCTAACTTTAGCTCAGTAGGCTTAAGTTTAAATGTTAGTGAGTTTATATCAGAATAAGCCTACTGGTCTGGTGGTTAAGTGGAGAGTTGTTATGATGGAGGTCCTGTGTTCGAATACTGGTATGAGTATTATTTTTGGTTAATTTTGGCAAGAGTTTGAAATAGCTTGGAGTCTGAGTAATAGTTGTAGTGGGGAGTGTAGTAGAGTGATTTTAGGAGGAATATGTGCAATTGAGGGAATATCTAGTTCTTTTCCAAATTTTGGTTTCTTTTGTTTCAAAACCCTCTGCCGAATTTCCCTTTTTTCTTTTCCATTCTTGCTGCCATTTGCATCCCAAAAGTTCTCCACTTTGCTACCATTTTGCTTCTCCCTATACCTACTGATTTGTTTTCCCCCACTCTAAACTTTCGGCTTTCTTCTGAAAAGGAAATTGGTGTTGGCTTTTTATTTGTTTCCTGGTCAAATTTCTGATTATTCATCTTTTCCTTCTCCGCCGTGACTTATTCTTTTATTTGTTGCCCGATTTTGTATGAGTATCATCGTCAAAATACTTCATCGCTACGACTCGTTGTGTCTGTGTCTCTGCGCGTTTTAGGTAAGATTGACAAATTTAGTATTATTTTAGATTGATAAATTTTGGTCTAATAGAGGCTTTAATCGTGTTTAAGGAACTGCTAACTAGCTTTGGAGGTTCAATTGGTGCTGTAGAGGTGAGGATTCGTCACCGTTCATTCAGGGTAAGGATTATTATCGGCTTGTGAGAAATATCCGTTTGTAATGATTCAGTTTAAGTGACTAAGATTGGGTTCTGATTGTCAATTCTATGTACTAATGATCTCGGAAGTGCTTTTACTGCGAATCCTTGAAAGGTGTGTACATGAATCGTTGAAATCGCAATCGACGAAAAGTAAAAAAAGTGGACTGTCGACGCCACACGGGTGTGTGTTTGCCCGTGTGGTAGGCCGTGTGGCAGTACACAGCCATGCGATCGACGAACAAGGCGTGCACGTGTGACACGGGCACATAGCACGGCCGTGTGATGGACATAACACGGCCGTGTGATGGACATAACACGGCCATGTGTGAGACAGGGGTTCAGCCAATTGCGCCGTGTAGGCCCACACGGGTAGCCCAACACGGGTGTGTGAGCTTATTTTACTGAATTGTTTGCAAAGGTTGCACGGGTCACCCGAGATGACTATGGACCTACTGTAGGGTCGGTAAGCTATACGTAGACCCCTATCTGTATTATATGACTATTTGACTGTGATGTGTTATTGAGCATGAGTTACATTGTTAAATGATACTGTATGCACTGATATCATAACATGGCATAATATACTGTATGTTGCATTGCATGTGATTGGGTTGATTTATATGGAGGAAGTGTACTAAAAAGGCTTAATGCCTGATATACTGGTAGTTATGCTACAAATTACTGATGGCTTAAAGCTTACTGTTATACTGGCAGCTCTACAGCAAATACTGTTTAATGTTGCAACTGGTGCTAATTTGTAAGTGTAGGGATGGGTGGGTGATTTATTCCCCACAAGAGTGCAGGGTTGGACAGAAGATGGTGTATAGTGCATGGTTGGGTAGGACTTGCATATTGTACGCTGCATTACTGATTTCTGATACTGATGTGGGCTAAAGCCCTACTGATAGTACTATTGTTATTGTCACCATTACTGAACTATAATAGGCTAATGCCCCAATACTTATTGTATTGAGAAGGGCTTAGGCTTAGTCTGTTACTGTTTTTCTATTTGCATGACTGCACGGGGATTACATACTGAGTTTTCGTAAACTCACCCCTTTGTTTTACTGTACAGGTAATCCCCTTTGTTTATTGTACTAAGAAATACTTATTTTTTTCATTGGGTAGAGAGTTACGAATTGCTATTTTGGCTAATTGTTATTTTTGTTTTCACACTCAACTTTAGGCATTAATTGTGAGTGAATTGAACATTTGTAAGTAAGGTTTGGGGTAAGTGGTTGTAACTAGTTAAGACTAGCTATTAGGGCCGCAAATACATCCTGTGGAAGTATAGTTTAGGCTTACACTAATATGTGGTTGGATCAATTGAGGAATAAGAGACCATCCACTGAGCAATGCTCCGTAGAGTAGGATTATGTCTAAATTACGTAAACAAGCTACTGTGTGCAAATCTCTCTTTATTTTTGCTATTTTTATTTTTGTTTTATTATTTGTTCAATTTTGTGTCCGAACTTGCTATCTAACAATCAAGTGATATTTGCAACAAACTAACGTGGTTTTTTAAGTGGTATCAAACAATCTTAAAAAGTCGTTTAAAGATAATCCTAAACACTTTTTACTATCATGGAAACTATAAGAGAATGAAGCTCTATCACTCGAGCACCTCTTTTAGTTGGCTCCTCAAACTATGCTTATTGGAAAGCTCAGGTGAAAGCTTTTATCATGTTAGTTGATAAATCAGCTTAAGAAGCAGTCAAGGAAGGATAGAGAAAGCCCCATGTAATAGGAACTAATGGAGTAACTAAGCTAAAACAAAAGAGTCAATATATTCTTGAAGAAAAGAAGGTAGCTCAAGTAAGCTCAAATGCTCTCTATGCGATTTTTAATAGAGTTGATATGGAACAATTCAAGATGCTCTCAACATGTGAAATTGCTAAGGAGGCATGGACCATCTTACAAAATCAACATAAAGGGAATGTTTTTGTCAGGATGCCAAAACTCTAAAATTTGACCATCGAGTTTGAGAGTTTGAAAATAGATGAAGATGAAACTATTTTTGATTTTTATACAAGGCTGTGTAACATATATGATGAAGTTTTTTTTGTCTTGGTGAACATTTTTCTAAAGTGAAACTTGTTAGGAAAGTTCTCCATTCTCTTTCAGAATAATTTGTTGTTAAAGTCACTGTAATTGAATAAGCCAATGATATCACCACCATCAAGTTAGATGAGTTGATTGGTTCACTGAGAACCTTTGAATTGAATCTTGATGAAGGGAAGCGTGACAGGGTAAAAGGTGTAAAAGAATGTTGCTTTCAATTTTTAATTTCGTGTTCAAACAGAGAAGCAAACATAAGAAGCTATTGATTAAATTAGAGAACAAATTGCTCTACTATCTAAGAACTTCAATAAAACTTTAAAGAGCTTTTCAAAACAGAAATTACCAAGAGAAAACAGTGCCAATAGAAAATTTCAACAAAAATAAGACAATGTGTTGAACAAAAAGGAGATTCAATGTTTCCAATGCAATGATATGGTCACATTAAATCCTGATGTGCTAACACTAAAAAGAAACAAAAGTCTCTGGTGGTTACATTTCAGTGGTAAAGAAGATGAGAGTGAGTACTCAAACTCAGATAAGGAATTAAATAATTATGATGCCTTCACTATGTTTGTTTAGTCATCGATTTGAATAGAAAACCAGACAAACATCTATTTTGGTTAATTGTTCTCTTTGTTTTTGCACTCAATCTTAGTCATTAATTGTAAGTGAATTAAGATTTTGTATGTGAGGATTGAGTGAGTGGCTGTAACTAGTTGGGACTAGCTGTTAGGGCTTCAAATACATCTTATTAAAGGGTAGTTAGACTGACATTAATAGATGGTTGGATCAATTGAGAAATAAGATACCATTCACTGAGTAAGGCTCCACAGAGTAGGATTGTTTCTGAACTGAGTAAATGAACGATTGTGTGCACATCTCTCTCTAGTTTTGCTATTTTTATTTTTGTTTGATTGTTTGTTGAATTTTGTGTTCGTACTCGCTATCAAACCATCAAGCGATATTCATAGCAAACTAACATGGTTTTTCAAATACTAACAGTCACTCCAATACAAAAAAATACTTTAATTTATATTAAAATAAAATTGTTACTAGTATAAGACGACCTGGGTTCAAACGCGTTGAAACATGTTTATCCTCCTATTTAAGGGCTTGGGAGGAGGTATGATGTAGAAAATATTTTTAAGAAAATAAAATAGTTCAAAAACTTTTATAATATTTGAGTTTTTAATTTATAGCTCCAAGACATTTATAATCTTTAAAATTTTTAATTCCACATAAAGATTAGATAATTTATTTGGTAGAAGACGCTTACCCCTCAAGTTTAGTGTAAAATACACTTATCATCTATGGTTTCAAGTTGAGGTGTTCATAGGTTAGGTCTACTGGGTTCGGGTCGAGCCCAACTAAAATTCAGGCCTATTTACTATGCCCGGGCCTAACTCGAAAAATTGGCCTAAAATTTTTCTCAAGCCCAGCTCGGATAAAAAATATTAAAACCTAGGCTCGACCCGGCCGTATTAATTTTTATATAATTTTTAAATATATATAATACATAAAAAAATAGTAAAAACATCAAAATAAATATTTCCCAACAAAGTGAAAATAAATTTTTAAAAAATATGTATACTTAAATAACACTAAGATAGATGTAATTTAACAAGCAAATGCCTCTAAAATAATTAAAAAAATTTAACAAATGCCTTTAAAAATATAACAAAATTAACTATAAAACAAGTTTTATACAATATCTAAACAATAACAACAAAATAGTAGCAACATAATAATAAAATGGTAGAAAAATGGGGAGAAAACAACAAGAAAATAATATTAAAAAATTAAAGAAATAGCATAATTTTTTTGTCCTTTAGTGAATTCGGCTTGGACAGGGCAAAAATACCTTACCTAAGGTCCGACCCCTTCTTTAAAGGGTCTTATTTTTTGTCCAAACTCATTTTTCGGGTTTATATTTTTGCCCAAACTCTCCTACATTCCGGACGGGCCTTCAGGTCGGGCCAGGTGACCCAATCTATAAACAGGTCTAGTTTCAAGAATGGCCACACCTCGTATGTTTGGAAAAAATCTTATAAATCTCCCAAGATATTTATTTACTAAGCAAATTTTAAATTATTATTTATTTTCCATTTAATTTATTTATTTCTCTTTTTAATTACAAAATAATAAAATTTAATTACATATTCAAGTGATACTTTCATAAAAAAAAAAAAATTGAATTCGATTGAAATCAAATATTTAAAATTTATACTTAATCCAACTATATATTAACCTAAAGATGAATTTATTAAATTAATTTTTTAAATTAATTAGTTATGTAATTTAGAAGGTTTGGATTAAAAAGAAACTAATTAAAACTTAAAACTTAAAAATTAAAAATTAAAAGAAAAAAATCATCTAAAATTTTATATTATAATTAAATTAAATTAAAAAAAGTTAACATGTATTTGCATAAAAATTATTAAAACAATAAATAAATAATAAAAGAAAAGATAAAAAAATTTATGGATAGTTTAAAAATAAACTTATAGCTAATGAGGTCTTAATTTATTGCAAGGTTAATGCCATAGAAATTTTAATATCTCAAATTCAAATCTCAATTTGTGTAAAGCATATAAGGGTTCTGGATCTAATATTTATTATAGTTATTTTTCACCATTTGTGGATGTATAGAATTTTTTTGGTATATGTTTAAATATATCTTAGTTATTAATTTGATCACACAAAAACATTATGTTTAGCATATCAATATATTATAATATAATACAATTTATAACTTAATTTTGTAATAATTAAAATATTTTTATAATTAATTATATTTTTATATTTTTAATTAAAATTTTCATATAAATATTTAAGATAAAAATAAATAAAATAATAATGAATTAATAAAGGATAAAGTTGATATTTAAAAAAAAATCATTTAATAAATAAGTCGGTAGGTAGATTCGGATTCTTTTATCAAAATACTAGGCTTGAATAATTTTTTGTAAATTCAAATTTTTACTTATATGTAGGGGTGTTCATTCGGTTAATCGATCCGAAATTATGTTAACCGAATTAACCGACCTTTTAAAATATTTAACCGTTAACCGAACCGAAATTTTTTTAAAAAAATTAACCAACACGAAATTTTTTCGGTTAATTCGGTCGGTTAACCGAATTAACCGAATTTTTTAACTTTTAGTTAAAAATTAACCGAATTAACCGAGTTAACCGAATAAACCGAATTAACTGATTAACCAAATTAACCGATTAACCGAATTAAATCACTACATATTAAAAATATTACATAAGTCTTTGAATCACTACATAAGTAAAAACATTACATAAGTCTTTCAATCACTACATAATTAAAAACATTACATAAGTCTTTGAATCACTACATAATTAAAAACATTACATAAGTTTAGGTTAAATTATTTATTAAATTATTTATTTATTTGTAATTTCTATTATTGGGTTGGGTTGGGTTGGATAATTGGGTTAGGTAATTGGGTAGTTGGGTTTGGGTTTGGGTTGGGTTTAGGTAAATAAAAAGCCTATTTATATATTTTATTTATTATTTTTAATTTTTTCGGTTAAACCGAAAAATTTCGGTTAACCGACCGGTTTCGAACCGAATTAACCGTTAACCGAAAATTCAAAAAATAATTAACCGACCCCCGACCGAAAAAATTCGGTTAACCGACCGAATTTTTTCGGTTTTACCCGAATTTTGCACACCCCTACTTATATGTTATAGATATTTATTTATTATAATTTTCTAATAATTATTTAGTAAAATTGACCGGAACAATTCAACTGAAAATTAATAGTTTTAGTAGTACCTGGTTATGAAAATGTTATAGATAAAGATAAAATATTTTTAGCATTGTTATAGAGCAAAAGATTGGTGCTTCCCCTTTTGGGAAAATATCTTTACTAGGAGAATGTCTGAGGATCAACCAAAGTCTCTTCCTCCTCTTCATTATATCCAACGGCTCACATTCTTTTTAATTCATATTAAAGTTTCTGTATTTATATTATTATTTAATATTTAAAACCATGTTACTTTATTTATTATTTTAATTATTTTGAGATCGTACAAAGCGTTTTTAAATTGTCAAATCTTTAGGAAAGCAATCAAAGCATATATGGACACATCTCTGCATCTTTGTCTCTTCCTTCACTTGAGAACTGAGGAAAAAAAAAAAAAAAGAAGGTTCAGAAGCATTCTTCTTCTTTTTTTTTAGACCAAAAGCAATGGATTTCAGACTACCTCTCATCTTTTTCCTCATTCTCTTCACAACCCAGTGTTGCTTCAGTGCAAATACTGAACTCAAAGCACTTATGGAAATCAAAGCTGGTTTAGACCCAGAGAACAAGTATCTCTCTTCATGGACCTTTAGTGGTGACCCTTGTGATGGTTCATTTGAAGGCTTATGCTGTAACGA
This sequence comes from Gossypium stocksii, assembly GCA_020496765.1. Classification (NCBI taxonomy): domain Eukaryota; kingdom Viridiplantae; phylum Streptophyta; class Magnoliopsida; order Malvales; family Malvaceae; genus Gossypium; species Gossypium stocksii. The sequence continues at coordinate 36,027,571 of CM035625.1, forward strand.
GAAAGGCCAAATAGCCAACATTTCTTTGCAAGGGAAAGGATTGTCTGGCAAACTCTCACCGGCTATTGCTGAGCTTAAACACTTGACAGGGCTTTACTTGCATTACAACTCTTTGTATGGGGAGATACCTAAAGAAATAGCAAACTTGACTCTACTCACTGATTTATATCTCAACATGAATAATCTCTCTGGTCAGATTCCTCCTCAGATTGGTGAACTGGGTAACTTGAAGGGTTAGTGGTCTTGTATTTGAATTTTCTCTTCCATTTACCATTGGTTTTTTTTCCAAATCTTGCTGTGTTTGGATTATGAGAAAATTTTCCATTTTGGGTCTTTATGTTTTAAAGCAAAAATCACTTAACTGGGTTTTTTTCCCCTTTTCCTTCTTTTGCAAATATACTGTGTAGTGTTGCAGCTCTGTTATAACCAGCTCACAGGAAGCATACCAACACAAGTGGGATCTTTAAAGAAGCTTAATGTACTTGCCTTGCAGTCCAATCAACTTACTGGTGCAATCCCTGCAAGTTTAGGGGATTTGGGTACATTAATAAGGCTTGATTTGAGTTTCAATAGTTTCTTTGGTTCAATCCCTATGAAACTAGCTGATGCTCCTTTGCTTCAAGTTCTAGACATTCGGAACAATTCACTTTCTGGCAATGTCCCTCTTGGTACTCATCTTTTATTATTATTATTATTATTATTATTATTGTTATTATTATTATTATATTCTGCTTGGCTTTATGGAAAATTAATAATGAACTTCATTTGATTTTTTTCCCTTCTTGGTTTGATGTAGCTCTTAAGAGACTGAATGATGGATTCTTGTTTCAAAATAATCCGGGTCTATGTGGGTCTGGTTTTGCATCATTGAAAGTTTGTAATGATTCTGATCATATTAATCCAAGCAAACCTGAGGTGTATGGGTCAGGGGCAGCTGGTGTTACTAGAGAAATACCGGAAACTGCAAATCTTCAGTTACCTTGTGAGCAAAAACCCTGCTCGAAGCCATCAAAGTCTCAAAAGGGTCCTATTCTTGTTGCCCTGATTGTTGTCATAATTGGATTATCAGTTGTAGGACTCGTCACATTCATGCAATATCGTCGCCAGAAACAGAAGCTTAGTAGCTTTTCTGAAGTTCCCGAAAACCACCTTAGCACCGATCAAACCAAGGGGTTTAGTAGGAAGAACGGATCTCCACTCATTAGCCTTGAGTATGCTAATGGTTGGGATCCTTTGGCTGATGGCAGGAACTACAATGGCTTTGCCGAGAGCTTTAGGTTCAACTTAGAAGAGGTGGAGACAGCTACTCAGTACTTTTCGGAGTTAAATTTATTGGGGAAGACTAACTTTTCCGCAACTTATAGAGGGTTTCTAAGGGATGGATCAGCTATTGCGATTAAAAGCATCGGCAAAACTAGTTGCAAATCAGATGACGCTGAGTTCTTGAAGGGACTGAATGTTTTGGCTTCATTGAAGGATGAAAATTTAGTGGGATTGAGAGGGTTCTGTTGTTCAAAGGCCCGGGGAGAGTGCTTTCTCATATATGATTTTGTCCCTAATGGGAATTTACTCAGCTATCTTGATGTCAAGGATGGTAATGGACAGGTCTTGGAATGGTCCACAAGAGTTTCCATTGTTAAAGGCATAGCCAAAGGTATAGCATATTTGCATGGTAACGAAGTAAACAAACCTGCCCTCGTTCACCAAAACATTTCAGCTCAAAAAGTGCTCATCGATGATCAGTTCAATCCTTTGCTCTCGGATTCGGGCTTGCACAACCTCCTAACCAATGATATCGTGTTTGCAGCACTCAAGGGCAGTGCTGCTATGGGTTACTTAGCTCCTGAATACACTAGTACAGGCCGGTTTACCGAGAAGAGTGATGTTTATGCATTTGGGGTCGTGGTTTTTCAAGTCCTTTGTGGGAAACGAAATGTGACTAGCTTGGTACGAGTTGGAGGTGAATGTTGTAGAATCCATGATTTTATAGACCCAAACCTCCATGGTAGGTACTTGGAATATGAAGCAGCTAAACTTGCAAGAATTGCTTGGCATTGCACTCACGAGTGTTCTGTAGAAAGACCATCCATGGAAGCAGTGGTTCAAGATCTGGGCGTGTAGACTCGGTTTCAACTGGATTTTCATGTCAAGCTTTTTAAGTTTTTGGATATTTTGTGCTTTCATTGGCACAAGTGATGTAACTTTGTAAACCCTTAATTTTATGTTCATCTCCCTAGCTTTATGATGGCTCTTTGTGTTTGATGGGATACTTTTGGGTAAAGTCATGTGAAATTTACTTGTTTGATCGGAGTCTGGTGAGATATTCTGGCATGATATCTTCAGGGTACGAAAACAGAAGATAATAACCATTCCACATTATGGAGCGTTTTAGCAAAATATACTTTATTTCTATTTTGGCTTTTCTCGACTTCAAAATGCAATGGGTCAAGCAAAAGGTAATAATCTCCTACGTCACCAAGCAACCCTGGCTGCTATCCAATTCCAATTAAAACCAACTTTTTTCTCAAAATAAAAAAATCACCACCAAGGAGGCGACACGAGAAGTCGAGAATCCAAATCCTTATCGTAGTTCGTCCACACTGAATCTCCTACTTATCACCGTCTTAATTCGTAATCAAGAACCAAAGAATTCCGCCTCCTTTCATCTGATTTTAATTCTTTCTTTTTTGTTTCATCCGTTTTGTTTATTATCGATCGAGAAAAAGAAATGGGGAATACGTCTTGCATATTCTTTGCGTGCGTCGATCAGGCCAGTATCGGCGTGGTTGAGAGGTGGGGTCGTTTCGAGAAGTTGGCGGAGCCTGGCCTTCACTTATTTAACCCCTGCGCCGGTCAATGGCTCGCTGGCGTCCTTTCTACCCGAATCTCTTCTCTCGATGTCCGCATCGAGACCAAAACCAAGGTCAATTCCCTTATTAACCCCTTCCATCAATATTCCTAGCTACTCTATTTCTAATCAATTCATCATATGAATTTTATCAGTTTTTTTTTTTTTTTTTTTTGTGTGTGCTTGTTTTGCTGGGAAATCGCCCAATATTGAACAATATTTACATTGATATTGTTGCTCTACTAGCTGAAGATCAATGAGTATGAATATGAGAATGTTACATTTTGTAGGACAATGTTTTTGTTCAATTGGTTTGCTCCATTCAATACCGAGTGATGAAACGACATGCTGATGATGCATTCTATGAGCTGCAAAATCCCAAAGAACAGATCCAGGCTTTTGTGTTTGATGGTCATTTTCTTTGGCTTTCTTTATGCGTATCAGCCTATAATATTATGCTCCTTTTTTGGTAAACTAAAACCATTTATGCATCCCATTTCGTCTCATTTTTTTTCCCTTGTTGGTGGTAGTGGTTCGAGCTCTAGTTCCAAGGATGGATTTGGATGAACTCTTTGAACAAAAGGGTGAGGTTGCTAAAGCTGTGCTTGAGGAAATTGAGAAGGTAGTATAGTGCATTCATTTGCTATACCATATATCCTTATGCACCAAATTACTCAAGAGTGCTTAAATTAAGTGCATAAGGCATACATGTATATATACACTCACATACATACATATTTGGTTGTAAAAACTGTTTAACGGGTAGGCTGAAGAAGACCAATGATTATATAAGCATGTATATGTATAACAGAGATAAATTTTGGTTATAGAAACTGATGAGCTGGTAAACCAAAGAAGACTTTGATATGTCAGTCTTGAAAAAAGTACGATAGATGTCCTTGTACTAAGAGTCATGCATTTTGAGCAAATTGGTCCACATATATTGGATAAAAAAGCAAACTGATCTTTCTGTAAAAAATTTCATTCAGTTCTATGGTTCAAAAATGGTCCTTGTACATTAGTATCAGATACACATGGCACGTCATGTGTTACTTTTTGGTTATTCCGTCAGCTATGCCAGTTTTTACCAGTACAAATGAATGAAAATTTCAAGAGAAAGGATCAATTTGCCCCTTTGATTTAACGTATAGAGACTAATTTTCTCTTTTTTTTTTAGTAGAGGGGGCAAAATATAATCTGACCCCTAGTATAGGGGCCTCCATGTTACTTTTACTGTCAGTCGTGTACTTGTTGCTTTCAGTTTGATGTGCCCGATAGTAGATGGTAAGTGAAGCAATGGACTTGCTCTCCTTTGCAATAAAGGAGAGATTAGGACTATTTTGTGGTCTTGTTGTTTGGCTGCATTTTACCAGAATATGAATGCATGAGGAACAGCCATTTTCATTTTCTTGTAAAGTAGCAATTCTTTTTTAATGATACATGATAAATTATGACCATTTTCTATCTAATTGCGCTAGAGTGGTTATGCATGCATCTAAATTTGGGTTTCCTTTTCTCAATCTATGTGCTTCTTCTCTACCTTTTATGAGGCTATTCATATCATATATTATATAGAATCTGAAATTCTGTATCAGGTTATGGGAGAATATGGATATAGCATTGAGCATATTCTGATGGTTGACATCATTCCTGATTCTTCTGTACGCAAAGCAATGAATGAGATAAATGCAGGTAATTACATGTACCAATTAAAGATGTTCCCACTTTTATTGAGCTATCTGTTTTAGTTCTCTCTCTTTCTGATACAAGCATATAAAATTTTGTCAAAGTTGTGAAATTACTACCTAAACTCCAGCTTCTCTAAGAATCATGTCTGTCTTCTTGGCACTAATTAAGCTATTAAACGATGCAAAGAAATTCAGTGACCATGCAATCTCGAGTCTAATACTCTTCGACTCTTTAGATCCATTTGTCTGAAATTTGAAGAAACGCATAACTTCGCTATGATTTTGTTTTTCAGCTCAAAGACCATGCTAACTCGAGTCTAATACTCTTGGACTCTTGAGATCCCATTTGTCTGAAATTTGAAGAAATGCATAACTTGGCTATAATTTTGTTTTACAGCTCAAAGACTTCAGCTTGCCAGTGTGTACAAAGGGGAAGCTGAGAAGATTCTCCAAGTTAAAAGAGCAGAAGCGGAAGCGGAAGCCAAGTACTTGGGCGGGGTGGGTGTAGCCAGGCAGCGGCAGGCAATCACGGATGGGTTGAGGGAGAACATTTTGAATTTCTCTCACAAGGTGGAAGGCACCTCAGCCAAGGAAGTGATGGATCTTATCATGATCACACAGTACTTTGATACAATCAAAGACCTCGGAAACTCCTCCAAGAACACTACTGTTTTTATACCCCATGGACCTGGTCATGTTAGGGATATCGGTGAGCAGATACGAAATGGGCTGATGGAGGCAGCTAGTGCTAAAGTAAATGTTGAATAAGCAAGAGTTGTTTTTAATTGAAAGAGAGAAGACAATCAAATAGGTAGGTCTTTGAGTAGTAAATACTGTTGTGATACTTGTGAGTGGTGAGACTGTAAGATTGGTTGATATATAGGGCTGTAAAAAAGATTTAACAATTTGAGGAGATGAGATTGCTCTATTTTTACATTTACCTTTATTTGTTTTGACCTTTCTCTCTCTCTCTCTCTATATATATATATATATTATAAAACCAAAAACACCTACATCCTTGAGAATGGCATGTCTTTTGAATGGCTGATGACTGACTCACTGATATTTAGTAGACAGGCCAGGAAATACCGAAGGGGAACCTTTAAAATGCTCAAATTATGAACATGTCAATATTTTGAAGGTAACCAGAAGTTATTTCTCGTAGTTGTCACTAACATTGCACTATTCTTTAGATGGGTGTGCAGGGTCAAGCAAGTAAAGCTTGAAAACATTTTCATCGAGGTAATAAAGAGTGTATGATAAAATTAAAATGGATAAAAAAATTAAAATAGAATTTTAGTTGGGTGATAAATTAAAGGTTTTAATTATGTAATTGGTCTAGGTTTAAATCTCAAAATATGTATATTTTTTTATTTTTTTTCAAGTAAAAGATTAAAGTACCCATATAAATTATTTTAAATACGAAAAGATATTTTTGTCATTTTCCTAACCGAGTTGGGGTCGATTAATTTGTGATACCAACTCAATCATAGGCTTAACTAATAATATAAATATTTTTAAAATACACATATGATGGTTTCCTATGCTCGTATATTTTATAAAATTGTTACAACTAAATAATGATATATTAATTGAAATTATTGATGAAATAATATTTAAATATATAAACAACTTAAAAATATACTTAATTTTAAAATATAATATAAAAAATTAAACTGTATGCAAATAATTTCAGTAGAATATTTCAAAAAATATAATCAAGAATCTTTCTTCCCTTGACAAGTAAAATTTAAAAGGGTAAACTATTAAAATCGTTATTTTTGTTTGCCTCATGTTACATTTACTCACTTATATTTGAAATGTTACGTTTTAGTCACTTATATTTTTGTTTGCCTCATGTTACATTTACTCACTTATATTTGAAATGTTACGTTTTAGTCACTTATGTTATTGTGTTGTAACATTTTAGTTACTGAACTGTTAATTGTCGTCAATAGTGTAATGGTAGGCTGACGTAATCATCATTTCAAACGAAAATTTTAAGTTAAATTCTACAATTGGTTCCTATATTTTTTTCATTTTGAGCAATTTAATTTTTTTCTTTTATGTTCTTTTAGTTTTCCTTTTTTTTTTCAGTCTATTTTGCTTCTCCTTTTGTTTTCCTCCATTTTAATTTCTTTTAACATAGTTTTTCTATATTTTTCATTTTTTAAAACTAGTCCACAAGCTTGCCTCACTCGAAAAAAATTAAATTGTTCAAAAAAAATAAAAGTATGGGGACTAGTTTTAACAAATAGAAAACATAAAAAAAAAAAACTACGTTAAAAGAAATAGTTTCTTTGCTTCTTTTGTGACTTAATTTGACTTTCTAGCCAAGTCTAGTGGCGTCAACCTGAATCACCTTGTGAACTTATCACTTCAACGAGTGTGGCGTTCAACCGATATCGTTGGTTCCTATCTCAACATAGATAGTGGGTCACAGTTTAACTATCTTTTCCATCTTAAGTGTTGACATAAGATTCGAGTCAATATTGAGCTATAATATTGGTTCACTCTTCAACCTTAAGCCGAACCTACTCCATTCAATTTCCAACTTCAAAACACCTTTATCTTTGTTTTCAGCCAAACCTAACTTTGCTATTTCTAAACACCTAAAACCTTTGCTTTCAACCATACTTTTCCAATTTCAGCCTGATTTCAAGATAGGACGAATACTTCTTAATTTTACGATCTGGAACATCAGAGACTCAAATCCATCAACGAGTACGAATTTGTATCATTTGGTATCAAAGCTAGCTAAATTTGAGAAGTATCAACGTTTTAGTATGTTTTAGATATGTCTTAGTTTAGGACATCTTAAATAAGTGTTTTAAATATGTCCTAGTATGTTTTAGATATGTCTTAGTTTAGACATTTTAAATACATGTTTTGATTTCAAACCAATTAATTATGTCTTAGCTGTGTTTAATGTGTCTTGTAGGATGATGAATAGATGGCATTAAAGATGAAGACATGCACTTGGACATGCATTAAAAGGGTGGAGCTTCTGGTTGCTCTCTTCCATGCAAGAAATGCCATAGGCTTTTTCACACTTGTTCATTTCAGCTGAAAATTCTGTTCACATGGGAGACCATTCATGCGCCACAATCTGCCATTAAAGAGCTTAAGTCCATTTGGGCTTCCAAGGAGCATCTTAAGCTTGTTCACACTATTTGACTATTCATCTTCAAGCATATTCAGCTCATTCCTTAATTCAAATGAATTCTAGCTGATTGGGATCACTAATGGTCATGGCTGTTGGCGTCACCAAGGTTTGGAAGACTTTAAGAGACATGTTGAAGAGCTCAATGATTAATCAGCTTGATAAAGCTGAATTAAAAATTGCCCATTCGGCTGGACCTTTGTAGAGCTATAAATATTAAGCTCAACTCATGTATTTTAGACTTTTGATCCTTCTATGAACATTATAACTTTTGTGAGTTATTCAACTCTCTTTGCTTCTTTTGTGACTCAGTTTGACTTATCTAGCCAACTCTAGTGGCGTTAACTTGAATCACCTTGTGAACTTATCACTCCAACGAGTGTGGCGTTCAACCGATATCGTTGGTTCCTATCTCGACATAGATAGTTGGTCACGGTTTAACTATCTTTTCCATATTAAGTGTTGACATAGAAAAAATTTATTCCGATTAAGTTTTAGGTTTATTATGTGATTGAATGCATGAGTGACAATTTTAGTAAATGAATTTTACCGATAAAGTGCTCAATTGAGTAATAGGACTAAATTGCAAAAGTTTCAAAATATGTGTTCTAGAAGCTTTTAGTGTGAAATTGAAATGAAATTATAAATTAGAGGTCATTATTTAGCAGTTAGACCATTTTTGGGCATTATGGACAAAAATACCCTTGGAAGGAAAAATTTGCAAAGAAAGCCATTAGGGGCATTTTGGTCATTTGGTTATTAAATGAAATAAAAAGGGAAAATAAGGCGAAAAAATGTCCATCTTCTCTACCCTTGGCCGAATATCAAATGACACACCATAACTAGGGTTTTTCATCTTTCAAGCTTGATTATCAAGAACGATGTGAAAACGACCTCGACCGAGGGAAATGTAAGGTGTAGTCCTAAATGTAAATAATGAGTTATTTTTAATCATTATGTTTAACTAGTTTAATTAATTTGAAATCTAAAATTTTATATCAAATTATTGTTTATTGAATGTGATAAACCAATAAGTAAAGAAAAGTCCCGGTTGAACCTTAGGAATCATTAGGATACGAGTGACATGTCACTAGGAAACCATCGACCGTTATTGATTGTTTATGTGATTCCGGGTTCTGGTCTAGTTCGACTACCAGTGGCTAGGTAATCCTACATTTGTTGCGGATACCTATTAGCTTGTGTGAGCAGCACTGAGTAGAATCGACTACACCGTCAGCTTGTGTAAGTAGCACTGAGTAGAACCGACTACACCGTCAGCTTGTCTGAGCAGACCCATTAATAGCTCATTATTGAGCCTTATGTGATAAGTGGTAGCTTCGACTACATATTAATGGTAGCTTCGACTACATATTAGTGGTAGCTTAGACTACATATTAGTGGTAGCTTCGACTACATTATGTGTGTGGCACTTGTACCTTATTTCCGTGTATCCTTTAGTATTCCATGTGGTTCATCGGACTATCCGAGTTAATATGACACAATGTGGATGTATGTGAAAAGATTTAACCATATGTTTAAGATTGGGTATGTGCAGGTTTTATGAAAACCATTAAGTGTACTAAGCGTTTAATGTATGTATTGAATCATGTGGTAAGATCCCATGTGTAAGTGATAACTCTCAAGTTTAATTGTATGATTGGAAAACTTATTTTCCATTAGCTATGTCCATTTAGTTTAAATGCTTATTTCTTTTACATATAGACTTACTAAGCTTTATAGCTTACCCATTCGTTTTTCCCTTTCCCTATAGGTTCATCAAGCTAACCCGAGGTTCGTAGATCAACGGGATTCCATCAACACTATCAACAAGCATTTTAGTATTTTGTTTAAACACTTAAGATTATGGCATGTATAGATGGTCTAATGATTTGTTATGTGTCATAGTCTATGGGGTCAAATGTAGTCACAAATGTTTTGAGATTTGGCCATTGGCTATGGGCCATATATGAATGAGTATTTACTAATTAAAGTGTTGTAATTTCTTATTATACAAATTATTATAGTAGCTATATTATGTGTGTGGATGTGTATGCTTGTGTATGGTTGGTAAAATGTATTGTATGGATGTCGAAATGGGGTTGTTTGGATGTGTTTTTGTGCTATATTGTGTATTGGAAAAATTGGTTTGTGTTGGTTTGTATGTCAGGGTGACAATTGGTTTGGAAAATAGCCTATAATTGTCCACACGGGTAGACACACGGGCATGTGTCTCGGCCGTGCGTGACACACTGTGACAGCTCAATTTAGGGCCTAAACGGAATAATGGTATCGAAACCACAAATTCGAAGTAGAAAAATTTATTGCGATTAATTTTTAATATTTACTGTGTGATTGAATAACTGTGTGAAAATCTCATTGCGAAATTTTATCGTTTGGGTGCTCAATTTGATATTTAGGACTAAATTGAAATAGGTGAAAAATGTGTTCTAGTTCATAAAGGTACTTGTGAGTAATGGGTTTTTTAAAGTAGAGATCCTTATATGGTAATTAGTCCATTTTTTAAATTGTTGGACAAAAATGGACATGGAATAGGTGAGGTAGGATATTTTTTTAGTAAGGGCATTTTAGTCATTTTATAAATAAAAGAATAAAAAGGGAAAATAAGCCAAAATTTGTTCATAATCTCCTACCTCTTAGCCGAATATTGGTAGTCCTCCATAGCAAGGGTTTTTTCATCTTTCAAGCTTGATTGTAAGTGCATCTTAGCCCCGTTTTTAATGTTCTTCGTATTTTTGAAATCCTCGTAGCTCGGTTTACCTATTTCTATCATTATTTTGAGTTAGGGTTTATGTTTAAAAATTTTACCCATGAATGATATGCATGTATTTTGATGTTTTATGAAAGCATATGAATGTGTGGAGTGTGATAAACGTCTTTTACCAAGCGATTTTCGACAAAATCGGGTAAAGGGACTAGCTTGTAACAATTTGTGAAATGTGTGTAAATGTATGATTTAGTGAGAATTATGGGCTACTATTAGAGGGAAAAGGTTCAGCTAGGTTTAAAATGCAAGAAAATTGAATACAAATTATTTTACGAGCCTAGGGGCAAAATTGTAATTTTATGAAATTTAGGGGGCAAAAATGTAATTTTGCCATAATGTGATTTTTGGATCAAATTGAATAGTATGAGTATGAAATGAGCTAAATGTGTTATTATTAGATCAAGAAAGACGTGGAATCGACTTGGATCGGGGGAAAGAAAAAGTGGTCGATTAGAGTATAAACTCGTCATATTTTGCATCGAGGTAAGTTAATACTAAATAAAGCATTGTTTTTATTTATGTTATAATATTTTATCATATTTTATGAGATGGGATTGGACATGGAATAATTATTTGATGTAAATTATGAATTATATTTGAATAAGAATGAATTGGTAAAATGAGTAATTCTCTATTGAACTTTCGGAATAGAAAAGATATGAATGATTCGGGGTGAGAACACATGTGTAGTACTATGTGCAGACTACTATGTGTTCAAGATGGTTTAGGTCACGTGTTTAGTACTAAGTGCAGGCTACTACGTGTACCATATGTTAGGGTCGCATGTGTAGTACTATGTGCAGGCTACTATGCGTACCTGATAACTTCGATAACATGTGTGATATTAAGTGCAAGTCAATATGTCTAAGGGATGATTTTGGTCACATGTGTAGTACTAAGTGAAGGCTACTATGTGCACCAATTAACTTCAACTTCAAAGGTAATACTATGTGCAGGTCACCGAATATTTATTATTGTTCTATTCCGATGTGTTCAATGGGAAAGTAACCAAGTGAAAATGAGTGCGATTGTGTAAAGACTAAGTACTGATATATGTGTATATAATTATGTGAGTAATGTGTTCGATAAAGGATCAAACTTCGGTAAATTTGATGTGGACAAGTGTTATTGGAAACTTTATATGAGGAAATTATGGAAAAGGTGAAATAAAAAATAAAACAGTTTATGATAGCATCAGTGGGTTGATTTGAAAAATTACAAAAAATAGTAGGCATTGAATTAGAGATTGAATGAGATATGGAATTAAATCTTATTGAGTCTATTTTCATGTAAAAGAAACAGAGCTAGTAAAAGCTTTCTATATTTTGAGATATTTAAATTCTGATGAGACTGATATAGAATGATTTCGTGATCCCCTGTTCTGATTTGGAAAAATCATTAAAATTTGTACAAAAATAATTATGGAACATAATTTATATGGTTATATTCCTTATTGAGTCTATTTTTAGAAGAAATAAATATGAACATCTTTTTAATTCTGTATAAAGAGAAATTGAAATGTTAGTTAAGAGTGGTTAGGACTACCAGGCAACGAAATAGGGGAGGTTTTAATGAATAAATTTATTAATTGGCCAAACCAAAAATTCTGAAATTTTTATGGCAAGAAGACATATGAGTATAGTTTTTGGGAAAATTATCAGATCTTAATTTGGAGTTCCGTAGCTCCGAATAAAAATAATTTAGTGACTGGGACTCGAATGGATAGCTTGTACTAAATTTAAGTAAATAGTAAATTCATATGAGATTAAGATTGTATAATTGTGGAAACATATTTTGGTATTTATAAATGCCATAAATAGTTTATTATTTTTATTATTTACATATTACTTATTAAGCTATAAGCTTACTTTGCTTTCTTTTTCTTTCTTGTCTTATTTTATAGTGTAATCGAGTTTGTCCGTGACTTGGAAAAATATTGTCGGAGGCTCACCAACACTATCCATCCTTCATTTTGGTATTTTGTAAACATATTTTGGAACTATGGCATGTATAGAAGACTTGAGTATTTTTTTGTATATTATAGTAATATTACTTGAAATATTGATCTCTAATATTTGATATATCACTTGTAATATGCTATCGATGTGGTTTAATACTAGTTAAGTTACTGGTTTATGATATATATGAACTCAGTGATTAAAAGATGAATGAATAGTTGAAGGGTTTTAATTTAAATGATCATTTTATGACTCGGTTTATTATGATTACACGTGTGCGATTTTGTTAATAACTCATATCCTGTTTCGGTGTTAACACGGGTAAGGGGTGTTACATTTTAGTGGTATCAGAGTTGTGGTTTAGTCGGTTCTTGGACCAGTATAGTGAGTGTGAAAGTCTATCTATACATGCCATAATTATATTGTGATAGTGTGGTGACTCTTGACATTAGTAAACTGTGTTTTGTTTTTATAAAGTAATGGATCTCGATTGAGCAGCTGCTGATGATGCTGCAAGTAACGCGTCAGCTCCTGCGCAAGGGACTGTGCCTGTAGAAAGTAGACATGAGACATCGGGTCAGGAAGACGAAGCTAGGAATGCTTTTCTTCAAATGATAAAAGACTGGTATACTAATTTTATTAGAGCAAACCCTAATACTCAACCTCCTCCTCCCTCATCTATACCACAACCGGTCTCTGCAGCTCCACAGAGTATTGATATGGTACGATCGACAAAACTCCGGTACATAAGATCCGTAAATAAGGGGCTGAAGAATTAAGAGAAAATATTGATAATGATCTAGAAAAAGCAGAGTTCTAGCTCGAGAATTCTATGCCAATAGTTGATGAATTATCTTGCACACCTGAGGAGTGTTTAAAATGTGTTGTATCCTTACTGAAGGATTCAGCCTATCATTGGTGGAAGGCTTTGATATCCGTAGTTCCAAAGGAAAAAGTAACCTGAGATTTCTTCTTGGAAGATTTTCGAAAGAAATATATTAGTCAGCAATATATCGATTAGAAACGGAAGGAATTTCTTGAGTTGAAACAAGGTAAGATGATAGTGGTTGAGTATGAATACGATTTGTAAGGGTCAGTAAATATGCACAAGAATGTGTTTCTACTGAAGCAATGATGTGCAGAAGGTTTGAAGATGGACTTAATAAAGACATCAAGGTGTTAGTGGGAATTCTAGAATTAAAAGAAATGATGGTATAGGTTGACAGAGCTTGTAAAGCTGAGGAGTTGAAAAGCTGCTATTGAAGCCCGAGATCAAAGGAAGAGGCTAATGAACAAGTCATTTCAATCCCAAACAAAGAGGTCTAGAGAGATAAATCCTCGAAAGACAACTTCAGTTGATTATTCACGCTAAGATCGTGGGAAATCCTATTCGGGTTCTAGAACTCCAGCTATGTCAATGGCGAGTGTGGGTAATGTGAGATCTAATAGACTAGAATGCCAGCATTGTGGTAGACGACACTTCGGTGAGTGTTATATGATTAGTTGTGCCTGTTACAAATGTGGCTCCAGAGAGCATTTTATTAAAGACTGTCCCGAGAAAGTGGAAGAAGAGAAAGCTCAAAGTGTTAGGCAGAGTAATACTACTGGCAGAGGTAGACCCCCGCGGAATGTCGGAGGTGGAACTAGTGGTAAAGGCATGGTAAAAGACTCAGCTGCAAGGTCAAAAACAAGAACACCTGCTAGAGCTTGTGCTATACAAGCTCGTGAGGAGGCATCCTCTCCCGATGTGACCACTGGTACTTTTTCACTTTATGATATTGATGTTATTGTATTAATTGACCCTGGGTCCACTCATTCTTATATTTGTGAAAATTTAGTACATGATAAGAAATTGCCTGTAGAATTAACTGAATTTGTGGTTAAAATATCAAACCCTTTAGGCAAACATGTGCTAGTAGATAAGGTTTGCAGGAATTGTCCTTTGATGATTCAAGGCTACTGTTTTCCGGCTAATCTGATGTTGTTGCCATTTGATGAGTTTGATGTTATTTTGGGTATGGACTGGCTAACTCAACATGATGCAGTAGTAAACTGTAGATAAAATATATTTTGTTAAAATGTCAAAACGGTGAGTTGCTCCGGGTTAAATTTGATCAGACCGAGGGGTTATCTGATCTGATTTCAGTGTTGGCAGCACAGAGGTGTGTTAAAAAAGGGTATGATGCTTACTTGGCTTATGTACTCGACACTAAAGTATCGGAGTCAAAGATTCATGTAGTGCCGGTGGTATGTGAATTTTCTGATGTGTTTCCACAAGAATTACCAAGGTTACCACCAGAAAGAGAAGTGGAATTTTCTATAGATTTGATTCCAGGAAGTACTTTGATTTCCATAGCTTTGTACCAGATGGCTCCTATAGAATTAAAGGAGTTAAAGACATAGTTATAGGAACTTGTTGATAAGGGTTTTGTTCGACCAAGTCATTCATCTTGGGGTGCTCTGGTTCTATTCGTGAAAAAGAAAGACAAGTCCTTGAGATTGTGTATTGACTATCGACAGCTCAATAAGGCAACCATAAAGAATAAGTACCCGTTGCTCGGGATTGATAACTTATTTGATTAGCTGAAAGGTGCCACAGTATTCTCGAAGATTGATCTCCGATCAGGGTATTATCAACTACAGGTAAAGGAGTCAGATGTGTCAAAGACAACCTTCAGAACCAGGTACAGGCATTATGAGTTTCTAGTTATGCCATTTGGGGTAACTACTGCACCTGCAGTATTTATGGATTTGATGAACTGAATATTTAAACTATACTTAGACAGATTTGTGGTAGTATTCATTGATGATATCCTAGTTTATCCTCGAGATGAAAATGAGCGTGCAGAATATTTGAGAGTAGTGTTGCAAATTCTGCGTGAAAAGCAGCTTTATGCTAAATTTAGTAAATGTGAATTTTGGCTCCGAGAAGTGGGTTTCCTTGGACATATTGTATCTGTTGAAGGTATCAAGGTAGACCCGAATAAAATTTCAGCTATTATTAATTGGAGTCCACCGAAGAATGTATTTGAAGTTAGAAGTTTCTTGGGTTTAGCTGGTTATTATCGAAGATTTGTACAGGGGTTCTCTATGATAGCTTCTCCGATGACCCATTTATTACAGAAAGATGTTAAATTTGAGTGGACTAAAGAATGTCAGCAAAGTTTTGATCGATTGAAAGAATTGTTAACAAAAGCACCTGTGTTGGTACAGCCTGAACCGGGTAAAGAATTTATTATTTATAGTGATGCATCATTAAATGGTTTAGGTTGTGTCTTGATGCAAGAAGGTAAAGTAATAGCCTATGTTTCAAGACAACTTAAGCCATATGAAAGAAATTACCCGGTATATGATCTTGAATTAGCTGCTATTGTATTTGTGTTGAAGATATGGCGCATTACTTGTACGGTGAGAAATGTCATATTTATACTGATCATAAAAGCTTGAAATATTTGATGACTTAGAAAGATTTGAATTTGAGACAGCGTAGGTGGCTTGAACTGATAAAGGATTATGATTTGTTATTGATTACCATCGAGGTAAGGCTAATGTTGTAGCTGATGCTTTAAGCCAAAAATTTTTATTTGCTTTGCGAGCTATGAATACCCGATTATCATTGTCTGATGATGGTTCAATTATAGATGAAATGAAGGCTAGACCAATGTTTTTACATTAGATCTATAAGGCTCAAAAAAATGATGAAAAGTTACAAGCTAAACGGGCACAATTTGAGTCAAGTACTAATTCTGAATTTCAAGTTGGGATCGATGGTTGTGTAAGAGTATGCCCAAAGATCAATCACGAGATGGTTGTAATAACATACTTGATTTATCATGTTTATTAATATAAGGCATTGCCATTATTATTTCAGTTTCTTTTTTGTGTGTATAAATAAACTGTTTTATAATAATGTCCTGAGAATAATATGATTATTCTTAAAAGATCCTTAGTCAAGTATTATTGTTGGCTAGGACAACAATAATGCATTAAGACTAACATGTAGTTGATTGATGATAAAGAGTTGTCATTGATATGGAGTGTCAGAATCAATGCATGAATATGTGTGTTAGAGAACAACATATTGGACTGACCCGTTATGAGTATGTTTCTTGGATTATTATGTAATTATCACAATATTACTCATAGTGATTAATATGTATATGATCCTTATTCTTGAGATCATCATTATCCCAACGTCGTGAGTTGTATATTTTGATATAGTCAAACAAACACCGTAACTGGTTGTTCTATAAAGGCTGATGTTGGATATACCACAATCTATGTAGAGGGATATGGTTGATCAATATGGGATAAGTCCCTCCTACATAATGGGAGTAATATCTCAGGCCACTTGATTGAGTGAGACTAGAAATGCATGGCCATGCTTAAATAAGTTGATATGAGATGTCATACTTATTTGTGTATCATAGTCTACTCAAGGTATCAAGAAACATGGGATGGACTATGCAAGTGTGACTATTCCATGACTTGTGTCCATTCCAGAGATAAAGGATTTAAGGATTAATGCATGAAAGGTTAATCACAAAAAAGGTTATGTCGAATCATGACTTCTTGTAACTTAGGTAGCAATGATGCATTGCTAGATTCCACTCATTGTTTGTAACATTAGAATCGTTCTAGTATTACTGCTAACGTTACAAGAACCTACAAGGTCACACCCTATGGTTGAAATGAATGGAGTATAACATAGTTGGTATTATATTTGGTTGTCACATGAATTAAATTAATTATAGAATTAATTTAATTGGGCAATCAAATATCGAACATACTATATGTACAAGGATATTGTACACATAATGAGAACATAATTTTATTAATATATGAATTTGGTTCGTATATAAATTTAAATAAATATAGTTTACTGAAATATTTATTATAATTAATGTAATTATAATTTTTGGTTAAAACCTTATTATATTTATTTTAATTATGATTATTATGTTCGGATTAAAGTTTAATGAATTAAGAATTCATTATATACATACCAATTAAGAGGGGAGTTATATATAGAAAGAGAGAAAAAACCCTAAAAAGTGAATAAATAAAAAACCCAATTTTTGCTACAAGGTCTAGCAGCTGTCAAGCAAAATATCTTTGAAAAAGTTTTGGGGATTTCTCTCGTTCATCGTCAACTGGGTGGATTAAGTGGAGGCCGAGATCATAAGGATTGCGGCTTGGATTTGATAGCATAACAGTATTCTCGTTGCCAAGGTGTCGCTGTCTACTCAGATTGAAGTTTCAGTAATTTCGAAACCTTTTATCACCCCGATTCGTTCCTTACACATGGATCCATGGTTTGGATCACCGGAATTTATTTCTTTCGCTGCGCCTTGGAGGCACCGGCGCTCCAACAGGTTGTTTGTTATTTAAAGGCAGGGTATGTGTATCTCAGAATTCAGAGCTCATACAGAAGATTTTACACGAGGCTCACAGCAGTACCTTGTTTGTACATCTGGGGAGTAATAAAATGTATAATAATCTGAAAAAGATGTACTGGTGGCTAGGCAAGAAACGTGATATCTCTGAGTTTGTGTTTGGTATGTCAGTAGGTTAAAGCTGAACATCAGGTACCGTTGGGGTTACTTCAGCCAATCACTATACCGGAATGGAAATGGGAAAGAATTACTATGGATTTTGTATCTGGGTTACCGTTGTCTTCAAGGAAGAAAGATGCCATTTAGGTGATTGTTGACCGATTAACAGAGTCAGCGCATTTTATTCCGGTATGTATGCATTATTCTTTAGATAAACTGGCTGAATTGTATATATCTGAGATTGTCAGGCTACATGGAGTGCCTGTCTCCATTATATTAGATAGAGATCCCCGATTTACATCTCGTTTTTGGAACAAATTGCAAGAAGCCTTGGGTACTCAGTTGTATTTTAGCATTGCGTTTCATCCTCAAACTGATGGCCAAACTGAGCGTGTAATTCAGGTACTGGAAGATATGCTCCGATGTTGTATACTAGAGTTTGAAGTTAATTGGGAGAGGTATCTACCTTTAATTGAATTTGCTTACAATAATGTTATCAGTCCAGTATTAAAATGGTTCCATATGAAGTTTTATATGGTAGAAAATGTAGAACACCGTTATATTGGACAGAGCTCAGTGAAAAGAAGATACATGAGGTTGATTTGATCCGGGAAATAGAAGAAAAGTAAAAGTGATTCGGGAAAGTTTGAAAGCTGCTTCTGACTGTCAAAAATCATACGCCGATCTTAAACGAAAGGAGATTGAATTTTAGGACAGGGATAAAGTATTCTTGAAAGTATCACCTTGGAAGAAAATTCTCCGGTTTGGTCGTAAAGGTAAATTAAGTCCAAGATTCATCGGACTGTATGAAATCATAGAAAGAGTTGGATCGGTTGCTTATAGATTGACATTATCGACGGAACTTGATAGAATTCATAATGTTTTTCGTGTATCTGTGCTACGATGATATCAATCGGATCCTTTACATGTTATTTCTCCTACAGAAGTGGAGATTAAGCCAAATATGAGATACATTGAAGAACCAGTTAAGATTTTGGGACAAGAGACCAAGGAACTTAGAAATAAAAAGATAAAGTTAGTAAAAGTATTGTGGCAAAAACATCGAGTAGAAGAGGCAACGTGGGAATCGGAGGAAGCTATGAGAAAACAGTACCCAAACCTTTTTTAACGGTAAGATTTTCGGGGACGAAAATCTCTAAAGGGGGAGAGTTGTGACAGCCCGATTTAGGGCCTAAACAGGATAATGGTATCGAAACCACAAATCTGAAGTAGAAAAATTTATTGTGATTAATTTTTAATATTTACTATGTGATTGAATGACTGTGTGAAAATCTCGTTGCGAAATTTTATCGTTTGGGTGCTCAATTTGATATTTAGGACTAAATTGAAATAGGTGAAAAATGTGTGTTCTAGTTCATAAAGGTACTTGTGAGTAATGGGTTTTTAAAGTGGAGGTCCTTATATGGTAATTAGTCCATTTGTTAAATTGTTGGACAAAAATGGACATGGAATAGGTGAGGCAGGATATTTTTTTAGTAAGGGCATTTTAGTTATTTTGTAAATAAGGGAAAATA
The DNA here is from genome assembly GCA_020496765.1 of Gossypium stocksii. Classification (NCBI taxonomy): domain Eukaryota; kingdom Viridiplantae; phylum Streptophyta; class Magnoliopsida; order Malvales; family Malvaceae; genus Gossypium; species Gossypium stocksii. Next base: position 36,047,103 of record CM035625.1, read on the forward strand.
AGCCAAAATTTGTTCATAATCTCCTACCTATTGGCCGATATTGGTAGTCCTCCATAGCTAGGGTTTTGTCATCTTTCAAGCTTGATTGTAAGTGCATCTTAGCCCAATTTTTAATGTTCTTTGTATTTTTGAAATCCTCGTAGCTCAATTTACCTATTTCTATCATTATTTTGAGTTAGGGTTTATATTTAAAAATTTTACCCATGAATGATATGCATGTGTTTTATGAAAGAATATGAATGTTTGGAGTGTGATAAACATCTTTGTGAAAGAATATGAATGTTTGGAGTGTGATAAACATCTTTTACCAAGCAATTTTTGACGAAATCGCGTAAAAGGACTAGCTTGTAATAAGAATTTAAAGATCTCAGAATATAGACTTCCTTTGCTTGCTCTGTTTCTTTCCTATGAAAATAGACTCAAAAATATTTAATTCTATATCTCATTCACCATTTAATTCCATTCCTACAATTTTTAATGATTTTTCAAAATCACGTCACTACTGTTGTCCCAAAACTGTTTCACGGCCAACTTTTACTCTTTCATAATTTCTTTGCATTAAACCTCATTTAGGCATACATAACACCAAAACATGTTCTTAACTAGCCATTTCAAGAGCTAATCATTATCAAGTATTCACATGCCATTCTTTAGTCATATCAGAAGGACATGCACACAAAATAGCCAAGTCCCTATACATGCCATAACTTAAAACATATCAAATCACAAAATACCAAGATAGCCCTTTGATAGTGTGAAATGATCTTCGACGTCCTTACAATCCCCGAGTTGGCTTGACGATACTATAAAAAGAGAGAAAAGGAAGGGAGTAAGCATAAAGCTTAGTAAGTTTGCATGTAAATAAATAACAACATTCTAAATGAATTATCTCATTCGTATCTTATCAAAACCACTATAACCTTTAAACTCAATATACATAATTCTTGAATTTTTACCTGAACCTTTCGAACATGAACTTACTCTTACCTTTCCTTTGGTATACTCTTTAAATTTCCCATTGAACCACTTGGAATACTAAGGATACACGGGTACCTTTCCTTTTTAAACTTACCATTGCCATGTCTTGACATAGTCTTATGGGGTATCCTTGCCTTATGAACTCACCATTGCCATGCCTTGGCATGGTCTTACATGGGATCTTTGCCTTATAGTAGCTTATCAATGCCATGTCAAGACATGGTCTTACATGATTTCCTTGCCTTGTAAAACTTACCAATCCCATGCCTTGGCATGGTCTTACTTGGTATCCTTAAACCCTAATGTCATGACATTTGTATCCTACACATTCCTAAGGTTTAACTGGAACTTTTAAGTATCATTTCTCCATCAATTCTTGCTTGAGTCATCAATGAGTAAATTCGCAAAATAAACATATAGATGCTGAAAAATAATAGAATTAAATATAAATAACAAAACATTATATTTATTTAATGCAAACTTACCTCGATACAAAAGACGATCAAATATTTTGATTTAGTCCTCAATCTTTTTCTTTCCCCGATCTAACCCTGAATTTCGTTCTTCTTGATCTATAATAGCAAATTTTGCTTATTTAATGCTCACATTTATCAAAACGGTCCTTGCCTCTAACTTTGGCAAAATTACAATTTTGCCACTAAACTTTTGCATATTTACACTTTTACCCCAAAGCTCGAAAATTAAACTTTATCCCTAATTCTTATGTTTTAGGACATGCTGATTATTTTTTTCCTTCTATGGCCATCAAATTCTCACTCTAACATATACTTATGAACATTAGGTATTTTTACTGATTATGTCGTTTTACTCGTTTTCGCTTAAAATCGCTTAGCTCAAGTTGTTTAACATAATTTCAAGCTTCATATTCTACCATAAAACATTAAAATAAACACATTTCACATATGGGTATTTTTCCAAATATGAACCCTAGGTTAAATTATTGCTAGAATAAGTTAAAGCAAGTTACCAGGACTCCAAAAACGTAAAGAACATTAAAAACGGGGCTTGGATGCACTTACTATGAGCTTGAGAAGTTGAAAAAACCCTAGCTATGGAGACATATGAAGTTTCGGCCAACTTGAGAAGATAATAACCATTTTCTCCATCTTTTCCCTTTTAATTCCTTTTAATTACCAAATAACTAAAATGCCATTCATTAAAACTTTAGTTAATTTTATCTATGTATGTCCATTTTTGTCCATGAAAACCTAATGTTCTAATTACCATTTGAGGACCTCTACTTCAATTATGCTCTTTAATTTAATTCTTTTCTATCTAGAACTCATATTTATCAACTTTTTCAAACAAGCCCTAATAGGCAAATTAAATATGTAATTCATAAAATTTTCTATCGATACTCTAACACATGCATCTAATCACTTGGTAAATTATAAAAATTAATCAAAATAAATTTTTCTATCTTGGACTCGTGGTTTTGCAACCACCATTCCATTTAGGTCCTATTTCTGGATGTTACATACTTATTAAGCTATAATGTAACGCCCCTAACCCAAATCCAACACCGGATTAGAGTTACGGAGCATTACTAGAATTACTGATTTATTTATCAAATATTTTATTTCATCTAACATTTATATTTCGAACCACTTAAAATTAGACATATTTTCCCCCAAACATATTTATTTTTCTCGACATATTTTATTTGGATTTATTATTCGTCTCAACATACTTAATTTCCTTGTATCAACGTCTCAAAGGTAATCACATATTTACATGTCATGAAAAATGTCATTTTTGTTTCCATATTCCAGTCTCGTATTTGAGTCATCCGAATTTTTATAATAAATTTGGTCATCGATTCCATTTATTCTATATTCTAATACATTCAATTAATGATCTAGGAAAAATTACCATTTTGCCCCTAAATCTTTAATTAATAACGATTTTACCCTTAGGCTCAGAAAAATAAATTCTTGCAATTTAATCCTTATTTCCAGCCGTTATCATCATACATATTAATAACATTCCATAAATTCTATAAAATATCAAAATTTTCCATAATTTCAACACTTTTCAATTTAAACCTTAAAACATGTTTTCCCTCGATCTCGAACTAAATTAACAATTTTCATTTAAAATTTTCAATTTAAATAATATAATAATCCATTTCATGTAATTTGACCATTTCTAACATTTATACAAAATTGCCCATAAAGTTTTACTTTTATTCAATTTAGTCCCTGAGCCTAAAACATACAAATTAGCCATGCTAACTGATTATTCAGACATATTTTCCTCCTCCTCCTTTCCATTCCACAACCTTAATTTATATAACATGCTTATGAGTAACATTATCAATAATTTCACTATTTCTTATGTGTATATTCAAAGCTGTCCATTTGAGTCATAGTCACTAAATTATTTATATCTTGAGCTACAGAACTCCAAATTAAGATCCGCTAATTTTTTTCTGAAACTAGACTCATATATCTTCTTACCATAAAAATTTCATAATTTTTGGTTCATTCAATTAGTACAGTTTATTCTTTAAAGTCACCCCTATTCTGCTATCTAACAGTTCTGACCCTTCTTCACTAAAAATTAATTATGTCTTCATACAGGTTTCGGATGATGTTTTTGTTTATTTCTCTTGAAAATAGACTCATTAAAGAATCTAACCATATAAATTATGTCCCATAATCATTTTTATACAATTTTTAATGATTTTTCAAAGTCAAAACAGAGGATCCCGAAATCATTCTGAACCAGTCTTACAAAAATATGAATATCTCAGAATAAAGAATTCATTTACTTGTTATGTTTCTTTTATATGAAAATAGGCTCAACAAGTTTTAATTCCATATCTCACTCAACTTCTAATTCAGCTTCTACCATTTTTGGTGATTTTTCAAAGTTAACTTACTACTGCTGTCCAAACTGTTTTAGTGCAAGATATTAATTACTAAGTTTATAACACCCTTATTTCCTTTCTTTATAATATTTCCCATCACTTTCTCTTATTTCTCTTCATTAATATATCAAGAACATAGAACCATATATATATAAGAAAACTCTACATTAACATCATTTCCATGCTTTTTCAATAATATCAAACTTAAAAATATATGAAAATCTTGATGTTCTTACCTTTTCCCCTTGGTTTCAATCTTTAACTTGATATTCTCTCTCTTCCAGCTTCTATTTCTTGAGTCCAACTTGACATTCTAACTCCCCATAGTCTCCTTAACATTTTTCTCCTTTGATAGCTATGGAAATTCTTTTGATTTCTAGGTGAAAATGGTGAATTTTTGGTGGAAGGACTAAATTGTAAAGAATGAAAAGTTTCTTTCTTCTCTTCTCTTCTTCCTAGCGTGAATGCATGAAAAATTGGATGAGAATTTCCTCATCTTTCTTTCTTTATATATACTAATAAAATAATAATAAAATAATAAAATATCATATAAAAAAATCAAATTAAAATATTAATAACTAATAATTAATTAATTAATTAATCTAAAATATCTCCAACATCATCATTACTTTCTAGATTTCTTTCTCTTCCAATTGACCATTTTACCCTTCGTGATCTTTTAAAATTCCATTGTTGAGTCATCACTTAATTTTGATAAAATTGCAATTTAGTCCCTCATAATTCTTCATCTATTCAATTTGGTCCTAATTCATCCTTTTTCCTTAGTTTCTAGATTATTCCACCCATAAAATATTTGCACTATTGGTCCTTTAACTTTTCATATTTACTCTTTAACCCTTTAAATTTTGAGTATTTACTCTTGGGCAACAAAACTTTTCTCACTTTTACAATTTAGTCCTTTCTTGAATTAATTTGTCATAATATACTTCCCAATGATATAACTCAAATTTTCGCTCCTTGCCACTTTATTTCCTTATTTTACTATATCAAGGATACTATCTTACTGTAAAAATATTCGGGGTGTTACATATAAGCTTACTTTGTTTTCTTTTTCTTTCTTGTCTTATTTTATAGTGTAATCGAGTTTGTTCGTGACTTGGAAAAATATTTTCGGAGGCTCACCAACACTATCCATCCTTCCTTTTGGTATTTTGTAAACATATTTTGGAACTATGGCATGCATAGAAGACTTGAGTATTTTGTTGTATATTATAGTAATATTACTTGAAATATTGATCTCTAATATTTGATATATCACTTGTATTATGCTATCAATGTGGTTTAATAATAGTTAAATTACTGGTTCATGATATATATGAACTCAATGATTAAAAGATGAATGAATAGTTGAAGGGTTTTAATTTAAATGATCATTTTATGACTCAGTTTATTATGATTACATGTGTACTATTCTGGTAATACCTCATATCCTGTTTCGGTGTTAACACGGGTAAGAGGTGTTACACACACGGCCAGTCCACGGCCGTGTTGATAAGCCGTGTGTCCCCTGCACCTGAAATTATGGGAATTAAATGTTTTGTAGTAAACACACGAGTTGGTGACACGGTCGTGTGTCCCAATTGTGTGATATACATGGCCTAGCCACGGACGTGTGGCTTGGCCATGTGACAAAGATTTCGCGATGACGTCATAAACAGATTGCCCCAATTTTTCACACGGGGTGAGGACACAGGCGTGTTGGGGTCGTGTGAAGGACACGGGTCAGAGACACGGGCGTGTGCCTAGTCGTGTGAAAACCCCTATAGGTTGAAAATGAAAATTAATTTCGCACGGGCTAGGGACATAGGCGTGTGAGACCACACGGCTTGCCCACACGGGCGTGTGCCCTGTTTTAAGTAGAATTTTTTTCTAAGTGATCGAAAAGTTCCGGTTTGGTTTCGGATTGTACCCAATGAGTCTCTTTGGCCTCGTTAGCCTATAATAAGAGGGTTTTGAATATGATTGAAAAAATTAAATCTTAGTGGAATTTGTGAGTCGAGATTGAGTGATCGTGTGTTCGTAAGTCTGGTAATGCCTTGTACCCGGTCCCAGTATCGGACTTGGGTGAGGGGTGTTACATGATACATTAGTATTTGTGAAATTTATTAGTAGGAAATTATGATGATTTAAAAAAACAATGGTTGGGAAGAATGAAAAAAATTTCAAAGAATTCCTACCATATCAATGAAGCTGTGTGTAACGCCCCGAATTTAGGCCTAGAAGTATTGGGCCTTGAGTATGGATCCATAAGGAGGTTGTATATAACTATTTAATTGTGCAAAGAAATGCAAAATTAAATGTATGCTTTAGTGGTTAAGGGCCTTGAGAAGTGTTGGAGAAATCTTGGGTTCAAACCTAGGCTTTAGCAAAAATTTTGTTTTATGAGTAAACCCCTAGCTTTGGGCCAATAGGCTTATAGTTAAGTTTGGTTAGACCATGACACAAGGAGCCTACTGGTCTAATTGGTAGGTGGCGTGTGGAGTGTTCATGGGGTCAGAGGTTCAAGTCTTGGCGTATGCAGAATTTTTGTTTTATTTAGTTAAGTGAACTTAGACTTTGGCTTGTAGGGTTTATAAATAATTGTAAAAGGTAGCTGACACAAGATGAGCTTGTAGTCTAGTGGTGGTGGTGTGACATGGCTATGGTGAGGGGTTTGAATCCCATAGAATGCAAAGGGATATTTTATTTTATTTTATTTCTTTATGGTGAGAGAGGTGGAGTTTGACTGAAACTCTGTTGAAGGAAGCTTGAACTAGTCAAGGAGAGATTTGAGGAGTGGATTGTGGAGCAAATCATAGAGGGATTTTAGGAGGGATGAGGGGAGAAAATCAAGGATTTGAGTTGAGGGAAAGTTGTGCCAATTGGGGACTTTGGTTGTTCATGAATTTGGTTGAGGGTAGTAAGGTTCACATTCGGTTTTGGGGTCTTTACTTGTTTTCTTTGGTGCTGATTTTGTTTGGTGTTATTTTCTCAAGTTTTCAGCATGTTCTTTTGGCATTTTTTGGTCGATTTTCTACCCTTTCTAATTTGCTCACCCTAGTAACCTTAACTTAATACCATTTCTTCCATCTCTTCTGAGTAGTGGCCGATTCTTCTTATCCTTCTTCTTCTCTTTTAAAACCAAATTTATATACTTTCTCCTTTGCTCAACTCCATTATTTGTTTGGTATCCTGGAGACTGTAGACCAATTGCTTTTAAACCTTTTCCCCTCTCAACAGTTCGGGTTTTTGGCTAGTTCTTCCTTGAGCCGATTATTGTTGTTGTCCTCTATGAGAGCATTTTGCTTCTCTCTCTTTTCTTTGAACTAGTGTTTTCTATGGTTGCTGCCGAGAGTGGGTAATTGTTGTTCTCTATTTTGGTCGATTTCCATCATCCTTTGCCCCACTATGCTGAATCTACTCTATTGCATTCTTAGCTTATCTGTCTCTTTTGGGTTCCACATATCGAGATTTCGGTAAGTGTGTTTCGCTAGGGATCAATTGCTTTCATAGAAATATGTTAATGAGTGGTTTGTTTCATTATAGATATTAATCGTGGAGTAGGTAATCACTCTTAATCAGCAGTAAGGTGCAAGTATCCGTTAGTTCAAGTAAGGTAGGTGACTGTGGTTTAAGTGATGGAGTATATTGATTAAGGCTGATTATGTTTCGATTGTTATGCGATTAATCTTGTATTATGATTGGATATAGGTTTTGGTATTCAAGGATTATTCGCACTCTTCGTGAATAAAGTTGTGTATAACATTACCCTGTATCTGTTAATCGACTGAAAAGTCGAAAGTGTGTGTATTTCACACTGATTTTGTTTGTAGATCGGTAAAAGCTGAAAAGCTGAAAGTACAACGTATCAGGGCACCCGAGTGTGCGATTGCTCATGTGGTGAACCGAGTCCACTAATCATGGGCTTAAGACTGTAGAGGCTACCATGAGCGTGCTCATGGGCTTAGGCTGTTATGGGCCGAAATGGGCCGTGTGGGCCCAAGGGGCTCATGTGTCTCACACGGATAAAACTTTACGTTTTGTGGTAAATATTAGACTAGATTGCGTAGTTGCATGACCATGGTTAATTCTGGGCCAAATGGGCCACACGAGCGTATGGGCCCACTTGGGCCGCGTATTGGGCCTTGGGCCCAATTACATTGTTATGACTGTTTTGAGTGCACGTGATGATTGTAGACCTTCTGATTGGGTCGGTTGGTGAGTTTAAACCCATTCTGTTGAAAATGATCGAATTACCCCGGAGGGTAAAATGACCGATTTACCCCCGAAGGATAAAATGACAGAATTACCCCCGAAGAGTAAAATGACTGAATTACCCCTAGAGGGTAAAATGACAGAATTACCTCCAGAGGGTAAAATGACCGAATTACCCTCGAAGGGTAAAAGGACTGAATTACCCCCAGAGGGTAAAATGATCGAATTACCCCCGGAGGGTAAAATGACCGAATTACCCTCATAGGGTAAAATGACCGAATTACCCTTGAAGGGTAATGTAACACCCCTTTTCCCGTAACCGTCGTCGAAATAGGACGGGGGGTTACCGAAAACTAGAAATCGAATCAGGACGGTAATTTTTTTTGACACATTTAAAGTTCGAGTTTAAAACTTATACAAGAAAGTTCCAAGATACATATTCACATGACCTATATACGAAAATCAAAGTATCATTCCACTCATTGTCCACCCTATACATGCCATAATGTAAGACCAAACACATGGTTACCGTAATAGTAGATAGTGTGACGAGGTAATGACGATCCCCGAGCTGGTAGTCAGAATCCACAATCTATAAAACAAAGACACAAAACAAACAGAGTAAGCTTTTATAAGCTTAGTAAGTCTTAAGCAAAACATTAGTCGTGTTGAACCAAAAACGAGTATCCCATATACATGGATCTGAGTAAGGTCTCATTTGACCGATTATACCTAACCAATTTTCTCATAATTTGATTTATATATCTTTAACCTTGATTTTTAAGTCACAATTGGTTTCATCCATATCACCGATCATTCATTTCTTCTATTTGATAAAGTTATTTTAGAGCTTCATATCGAACTATAATTTCAGTAAACGCATTACCTACTAACACACATATATACTTTCATAATAATGACCAAGATGTTTGAATATTCACAAGTACATTTCTTTATATACTTTTAATTCGATCAAATTAAACGTAATACTTTAACCACATTCAATTTCCATATTTGGGATTGCATTGTAATATCATAATCTATCAAGAATAATTTCATAGAGTCACTACTCATTTAGCTTAACATATAACCCTTTCATGATTGGTTCTCAAACATATTCTTCATTAGCCAAGGTTGAGTTCACATGGTGAGTGCATATCATACACACAATACTAAGTCTTTGTACTCATATGAACTCATCTCGTGCACATACAAGAATATACTTACGTACATAGGACTTAATTCCATAGTTCATAATCACATCAATATTTTCGAGCATTTTAACATGACATGAATTACATTACCGTATAGGTACACAAAGAATAAAACATATTTCTTATCACATATACGCAAGTTGTCAGAATATAATCCTTCACTTAAATTCGCATATCTAGCTGTATACGACCCATCCTCAAGTCATAAGACCTTTTTGGCCGAATATACACTAATACATATGGATAATCCCAAACATGTTTTTCTTTACTTAAAGTTCATACACTATATATTTTAAATCAATTACTTCCATATACTAACAACCATTTGACCAAATAGATCATTCACATATTTGGAATTATATTATCAATCACATTTACATTCCTCTTTGATACCACTGATTTACTTCGAAATTAATCCACTGATGAGTAAGTAATACATACCTGAATATCTTAAATGCATAATACTTACTTGATGGTAATTTACTGCGGATACTCAATATCAAAGTCTTACTTGTAACTCCAGCATTTAGCCTTCGGTCTTTAAACCCGGATATAGTACGAATACAAAGTCTGCGGACATTAAGCCCAGAAAATATTCTCGCACAAAGCCTGCGGGATTTTAACCCGGATATATCACTAGCAAGAATACTCTTTGGGACTTAGCCCGGATATAACACCAGCACGAATGCCCTTTGGGACTTAGCCCGGATATAATACCGGCACGAATGCCCTTCGGGACTTAGCCCGGATATAACACCGGCACGAATGCCCTTCGGGACTTAGCCCGGATATAACACCGGCACGAATGCCCTTCGGGACTTAGCCCGGATATAACACCGGCACGAATTCCCTTCGGGACTTAGCTCGGATATAACACTGGCACGAATGCCCTTTGGGACTTAGCCCGGATATAACACCGGCATGAATGCCCTTCGGGACTTAGCCCGGATATAACACCGGCACGAATGCCCTTCGGGACTTAGCCCGGATATAACACCGGCACGAATGCCCTTCGGGACTTAGCCCGGATATAACACACTACATTTTCATGCATATATGTCCACAAGGTATAAAATTCACTAAATCTATCACAATTGAAATTCACTTGCGTCATTCACATATTAACCCATAACATCTCACATTAGAAATTCATTTGTGTTATACGAATACAAGCTCAACATGCAACCTCATTCCTTTATTTTTCCATTCAATAATCAATCACAAAGATCATATGTCCAATTCACTATCTAAGCTTGACTTCTAATGATCATTCGGCTATAAGCCATATACACAATTTATTCTAAAAAAAAACGATATGTCACAAATCATTTATCATACACATAATTCACCTTAGCCGTTCGGCCTCTCTAAATGCATATACACCACTTTAATATGTTCAGATGTATGTATACAAACATAATAGAATCTTGATTCTTATGATAAGTATGCATATATATATATATATATATATAAATACTCCACGATATATTCAATTCTATCCCATACCTAATTACTCAAAACTTAATTAATATTTTTTTTTTCATTAGCCATACGGCTTAGCATCATTCCCATTCATATTTCTTCACTTCAACTTCTATATTCAGTTGTAAGCATTCATGCAAATAACATCAATCGTTTATAATATAAGGCATACTTAAATTACTTAAAACTTACAGAGAGTCAAACTCAAATACTTAAGAACTTACTTCAAATATCTTTGAACAGATGCAGATTGGTTATTCATCCACTTTCTCTTTTCCCCCATCCAGCCGTGATTCCCTATGCTCTTGAGCTAATTCAAACAAATTTTTATTTATTAAAGTCCATTATACTAGCTTATGGCCGAATATAAAAAAAATATAAAAAGGGCCATATAGTTTCTTTTAGCTCAAGTATAAAATAATCATATGCACCTTTGTTCACCTTAGACAATTACTATGTAACTAAGGAAAAATAAAAACTTAGATAGTTTTGCCCATTTTCTTATACATACTTTAATCATATATCCAAATATGTTTTTCAACAATTGCACACATATACTCAACAACTAACAATTCATACTTATTAGTTAATCATGAATAAATACACTTATTGTAACACCCCTAGACCCGGTCCCATCGTAGGAGAGATGAGAGGCATCACCAGACCATTTCTTTGAAAAGCCGCATGTTATTAAAAGAAGATCTTTACTAAACATAACGTTACAATCAACACTATTAGGCAAACGCTCGTCAACCGAATACAACTAAACCAATTTATCAAGTTCAAAACAATGTACGTAATAAAATCATCCCTAGTCACATTCACCACTTATACTTCATAGATTACAATTATAAAGGTAAGACATACTTCAAAACTAGTTTACTAACATGCATTTATTTATTTATTTATTTATTTTTTTAACCATTCATATATAACATAATCTAATTAATACCATAACTTTAAAAGTGAAAATTTTAAGGGAGCCATTTTCGCATGGCCTAATTCAGTTACAAAATTCAAAAGATGTTTGTTTAACCACCAAAAGTCAAACCTATACATGCCATTCCTAGATTTAGTTACCAGTACCAAAAGATGAGTGATAGTGTAGATGACTTCAATTCTGGAACTCCCGAGACCGTAGCTTCCGATCTAGACCTACAAAATCGAAAGCAGGAACAACAAAGTAAGCAAATACTTGCTTAGTAAGTACTTAAGTAACTCATTCAAAAATAATGAAGGACATAATATTATCAACTCTTGTCTAAATCCTTCTTTGGCCGAATATGAGCATATCAAGTTACTATTTATTCGCAAGCATAACTCAAAAGAAAACACAATGCAATCCAAGAATCATTCATTCATAACTGAGTATTTCGATTCTATTCTTTGCATAGTCAATCTAGCACACATATATATAAATATACGACTTAACATCAGATTTCTTAAACATACAAATGATATCAAACGATAGTTCACAGATCCTTACCAGGCTCAAATAGGTCAATCTTAATGATATTCTAAACCATCGAGAGTATAGAATACATACCTGCCTTCCTTACATTAAGTGGCGCATATGTTATAACCAGGGCAATATTATTTATACGTAAGCTTATACATTTAACCCATATCCGATTTCCACCACGAATGGTTTTCAAGGTCAAACTCGAAGCTTATCACTGGCTTTAAGCCCTTCGAGCCTAAGCTCGGCTTTAACTCTAGCTCAAAAGCCCTTCGAGACTAAGCTCGGCTTTAACTCTGGCTCGAAAGCCCTTCGAGACTAAGCTCGGCTTTAACTCTGGCTCAAAAGCCCTTCGAGACTAAGCTCGGCTTTAACTCTGGCTCAAAAGCCCTTCGAGACTAAGCTCGGCTTTATCAACGAAATTTGTACTCATACATAATAGCATATCTTTCATATCATCTTTCCATAGCCATCCAGATACAAACACACAATTTCGGCATAATACCAAACATGTTCCATACGGTTTGTTTAATTGTAAGCAAAGAACACAAATTCACAACTAGATACATTAATATTTAACCTTAGTATTCGCCTTTCAACAATTTCCCACACGTTCATTTCCAAAAATTCACATTCGGACATATCATTTTCCATTAGCTCACAGATTATACATATGTATTATAACTTCTCCTTATCCTAAATAAAGGTTCGATTCTCAAGGACTTACTTCGTATCTTTCCGAGTAGTGCACGAGTTGACTATTCCGCGACCTTGGCCTTCCCTTTGTCCGAAGTTGCACCTTTAAGCTCTTGAGCTTGAATAAACAATACAATCATATCAACTTTATTCACACATCTCTATTGATAGTTATACTTTCATTTCAATTAAGACATACATGTAATTCCCCTAGCACACCTACATTCGGCCAAGCATAATTACATTACAATTTATAACTAAATTCATTGATCAAATGTAGTAAACAAAGTCTTTTAATCCAACTCAGTACTCATGACACCCTAATTAACAAAAGCCGAATAGGTGAGCACCTAAATGCTTTAGCCATAAGTCGTTTCCTAACATTTTTAGCACATAAATCCCCCATTCGATTAAGTTCACGTTTGGTTTATGCTCAAACATTTGCAACCACTTTAGAAGCTTTCATGCCATCACTTAATTTTACTTACCAATTCATTCGACCCACATGGATTTCATAACACATTAATACTTTCAAATCAAAGCACCAAACATCATAAAGTTGGCACAATGCTACCCTGACCGAATGTTTAAATACATTTAAAATCACCCTTAACAATTTTATCAACTCCTCTCCCTATGTGAGTTTCGTCAAACAAATTTTACTAAGGACATAGAAATTCCATCCATACATTTCAAAATTCAAAATCGATTATTTACAAGTAAAATTTCTTCACAAATTAATTATTTCTAAACTAACATTAAAAATTGCAATGGAAGCACATATATAATTTAGTTTCAAATCTCAACTAGCATGAATTTCCCAAACATTAATTCAACCTAAATTTACCATTTTATCAATTTACTAACTCCATATTCGGTCACTACTCTCACCTAAGCATAAAGCCGATTTCTCCTCTTTGTAATAATATATATATACACCCTTGATTAATTCAATTTCATCTATCCTCCATTTCATCTAAATGACAAGAAAACAACAAGCATTTCGCACAATAATTCCCATGACCGAATGATTTTAGCACCACAACCTCCAAATTTTCACTATCACACCATACAAACTCATAGGCACATGAATTTTGACTTCAAAGAGTCCATCAAACATTCAATTAACAACTTCTCACATGAACTCAAAGATCCTTACTTTTCTATCCATGGCCGGCTACTTCAATAACACAAAAATTCATAATTTCCTCATGGGTTTAAGGCTAGATGACAAATGGAACTCGATGACAACAAATTCAAGCCAAATTACTAAAATTTACCTTGAATGCATGAGCCTCAAATGGCCGAATGGTGCAAGCTTTATTTCCTTATTTCTTCTTATGGTTTCGGCAAAATGGAAGAAAAAAAAAGAGAGATGAACAAAAATCCTCTTTGTTTTTATCACCCAAATAACAAATATAAAATATATTCTAATATTTCATTTAGCAAAATTATTATTATTACCTTATTTTATACATAAAAATACATGTTCTTTCATGATTATCTTCACATGGCCGGCCACTAACTAGAAAAATGTCAAATTGACATGCAAGCCCCTTTGTTTCACTTAACTCCATAACTAGTCACCTTAATTTAGCCACTTATGTTTTAAATTTAAACACATGAGTCCTGACTATTAATTTCACATGCAATTTGACACTTTCCAAGCATTCAATATTTCACACATAATTCATCACATAAAATAAACATAAAATTTTATACTCAAATATTTTTGTGATTTGGTTTAGCGGTTCCGAAACCACTTCCCGACTTGGGTCGAAAATAGGGCTGTCACAACTCTCCCCCCTAAAGGAAATTTTCGTCCTCGAAAATCTTACCGGTAAACAGATTTGGGTATCTTTCCTTCATAGTGTTTTTGGGTTCCCAAGTCGCTTCTTCAATCCCGTGCTTGAGCCATAACACTTTTACTAACGAAACCTTCTTGTTTCGCAATTCTTTTACTTTGCGGGCCAAAATTTGAATCGGTTCTTCATCATAGCTCAAATCAGATTGAATCTCAACTTCTGATGGACTAATCACATGCGAAGGGTCAGATCTATAGCGACGGAGCATTGAGACATGGAAGACATCGTGAATCCTTTCCAATTCAGGGGGCAAAATCAATCTGTACGCTACCAGTCCAATCTGTTCCGAAATCTCGTACGGTCCGATGAATCTCGGACTCAACTTGCCTTTACGGCCAAATCTAAGTATCTTTTTCCACGGTGAAACTTTCAAAAACACCTTATCACCCACTTGATACTCGATGTCTTTTCGCTTTAAGTCCGCGTACGATTTCTGACGATCGGACGCCATTCTCAAACTGTCGCGAATTATCTCCACTTTCTGCCCCGCTTCTCTGACTAAATCAATCCGAGAATCTTATCTTCACTAAGTTCGGTCCAGAATAGAGGTGTACGGCATTTTCGACCGTAAAGAGCTTCATAGGGCGCCATCTGAATACTCGACTAGAAACTGTTATTATACGCGAATTCAACTGGGGGTAAGTATTTCTCCCACGAGCCGCTAAACTCGAGGATGCAACATCTCAACATGTCCTCGAGTATCTGAATAACCCGTTCAGATTGACCGTCCGTCTGCGGATGAAAAGCGGTGCTGAAATGAAGTTTAGTACCCAGAGCTTCTTGCAGCTTCCTCCAAAATCTAGAAGTAAATCGAGGGTCTCGATCAGAAACAATAGAAGTCGGCACCCCATGTAATCGCACAATCTGAGAAACGTATAATTTCGCTAACTTATCAAGCGAAAAGTCAGTGCGAACTGGGATGAAATGGGCCAATTTCGTTAATCGATCAACAACAACCCAAATGGAGTCCTTTTTACTTGGCGTCAACGGTAAACCCGACACAAAGTCCATTGTAACGCAATCCCACTTCCACTCGGGTATTAAAATCGGCTGAAGTAATCCCGACGGCACCTGATGTTCCGCTTTTACTTGCTGACATACTAGGCATTTAGATACAAAATCAGAGATGTCTCGTTTCATGCCGTGCCACCAATACTGTCGCTTCAAATCATTATACATTTTCGTACTACCCGGATGGACCGACATTCGGCTGTTATGGACTTCATTCAAAATAATCGAAACTAGCTCCGACTTTTTCGGAACACACAATCGGTCCTTAAATCTCAAACAATCATTTCCGTCGACCCAAAATTTTGACTCCACATTCGACTCATACTGAACTCGTTTGGCAACTAAGTCGTCGTCGTCTTTTTGAGCCTCACAAATCTGTTGAAGTAGCACAGGTCTTGCTACCAATTCGGCAATCAACACATCATCTGCTGACATCGTCAGCTTCACATTCATAGCTCGCATGGAAAATAAGGATTTTCGGCTAAGAGCGTCTGTAACTACATTAGCTTTTCCCGGGTGATAATCAATAACAAGCTCATAGTCTTTTAGCAATTCTAGCCACCGCCTTTGTCTCAAATTCAAATCTTTTTGAGACATCAGATACTTGAGACTTTTGTGATTGGAGAAGATGTGACATTTTTCACCGAACAGATAGTGTCGCCAAATCTTTAAAGCGAAAACAATAGCAGCTAATTCAAGATCATGAGTCGGATAATTTCGCTCGTGAGGCTTTAACTGTCTCGAAGCATAAGCAATAACCCGGCCTTCTTGCATCAAAACGCAGCCTAAACCGTTCAGAGATGCATCACTATAAACTACAAATTCTTTACTGGTTTCCGGTTGAACTAACACCGGAGCTTCAGTTAAAAGAGTTTTCAGTAGATCAAAACTTTGCTGACACTTATCCGACCACTCGAACTTGACCTCTTTTTGCAGCAACCTTGTCAGTGGAGTTGCAATCATTGAAAAACCTTTGACAAATCGTCGGTAATAACCGGCAAGTCCCAAAAAGCTTCGAACTTCGGTAATGTTTTTAGGGGGTTTCCAGTCGAGAATAGCTGAAATTTTGTTCGGATCGACTCGAATACCTGATGCAGATACTATATGGCCCAAGAAGCCGACTTCACGCAACCAAAACTCGCACTTACTGAACTTCGCATACAATTGGTTATCCCGCAAAGTCTGAAGTACCAGCCTCAAATGCTCGGTATGCTCTGACTCATCACGAGAATAGATCAAAATATCGTCGATGAACACTACTACAAAACGGTCCAAAAACGACCTAAATACCCGATTCATCAAATCCATGAATACTGCAGGGGCATTGGTGAGTCCAAACAGCATCACTAAGAACTCATAGTGACCGTATCTCGTTCTGAATGCCGTCTTCGGTACGTCGAAATCTCTAACTCTCAACTGATAATAGCCGGATCTCAAGTCAATCTTCGAAAATACTGAGGCTCCTCTCAACTGATCGAACAAGTCATCAATTCGAGGCAACGGATACTTATTCTTTACCGTGGCTTTATTCAGCTGTCGATAGTCGAT
The DNA here is from genome assembly GCA_020496765.1 of Gossypium stocksii. NCBI lineage: Eukaryota > Viridiplantae > Streptophyta > Magnoliopsida > Malvales > Malvaceae > Gossypium > Gossypium stocksii. Next base: position 36,064,464 of record CM035625.1, read on the forward strand.
GCACATTCTCATAGTCCCGTCTTTCTTTTTCACGAACAACACCGGTGCACCCCAAGGTGAAAAACTAGGTCGCGCAAAGCCTCTATCCGTCAACTCTTGCAGATGAGATTTCAATTCCTTTAGTTCGGTAGGTGCCATACGATACGGGGCAATCGAAATCGGCGTCGTACCTGGAACCAACTCTATACCGAACTCGACCTCTCTTACAGGCGGCAATCCCGGTAATTCTTCGGGAAAGACATCTGAAAACTCGCAGACTACGGGCACCGTCCCAAGCTCTCGGTCGGAAACTTTGTTATCTAGCACATAGGCCAAATACGCTTCATAACCCTTCCTCACATATTTCTGAGCTGACATGGTTGTAATTATTACAGGTGGCCCACTTAAATCAATAGACTCAATTCGGATTATTCCATTATTCAAACATCGCAAATCGATAGTTTTCAGCTTACAATTTACTATCGCGTCATGAACAGTCAACCAGTCCATTCCGAGAATAATGTCAAATTCGTCGAATGGTAGAAGCATCAAGTCAGTCGGAAAACAAAAATCTCGAACCATTAACGGACATTTCTTGCATACTTTATCAACCAGAACACAACGACCCAAAGGGTTCGACACTCGAATTACAAATTCAGTAGACTCAACAGGAAGAGTCTTACTGGAGGCTAAAGTTTCACACACATACGAATGGGTTGAACCAGGATCAATCAGGGCAATAACATCAGTGTTAAAGAGTGTGAAAGTACCAGTAATAACATCCGGAGAAGAAGTTTCCTTGCGGGCACGAATAGCATATGCTCTGGCTGGTGCTCGAGCCTCGGATCTAACTGTAGTGTCTCTAGTCCCTCTCTGACTACAGCTAATATTTCCACCACGTCGCGGTGGTCTACCCCGCGAAGCTGCGCCACTAGGTCTCTGAGTCGGATCAGGAGTGCGTTCATCATTTCTCGGACAGTCTTTAATAAAATGGTCGGCTGATCCACATCTGAAACAAGAGCGATCGCGATGCCTACAACTCCCCGGGTGCCATTTACCACAATAATTGCAATCCAATCTATCCCGACGTTCATTTCCAACACTGGCAATAGAAGTGGTCCGTGAACTCACGGGAGGTTGATGGTGTTCTCGTATAGAAAAACCCGATGTATATTTAGATCGGCCTGAATCATCTCTAATCTTTTTGGACGATTGCTGAACAGATTTTCCCGCAGATCTCTTACGAAACTCTCTATTTCCAGCTTCGGCTTTTCTTTTTTCATTACTGAGCTCTTCAGCTTTACAAGCTCGCTCGACTAACACGACAAACTCCTTAATTTCCAGAATTCCCACTAGCAGCCTGATATCTTCGTTTAATCCGTCCTCAAAACACTTACACATAATGGCCTCGGAGGATACACACTCTCGAGCATAACGACTAAGTCGCACGAATTCTCTCTCGTACTTGGTTACTGACATCTGACCTTGTTTGAGTTCTAGAAATTCCTTTCGTTTTTGATCGATGAATCTCTGGTTGATATATTTCTTACGGAACTCGGTTTGGAAAAATTCCCAGTTGACCCGTTCTTTCAGAACAACAGAAACCAGTGTATTCCACCAGTAGTAGGCAGCGTCACGTAACAGAGACACCGCACATTTAAGACACTCCTCGAGTGTGCAGGACAGTTCATCAAACACTCGGAGGGTATTGTCGAGCCAAAACTCGGCCCGCTCGGCATCGTCACTAGGGGTAGCCCGGAACTCTTCAGCCCTATATTTTCTAATTTTGTCAATAGGGGGCCTACTTGATCTCACTGGATCGGTCACAGGAGGGGTCGTAAAAGTCGGAAATGGAGTATTTGGGGGTGGAGGTTGCGGAACAGCCGGATTTGATCTAGCGAATTGAGCGAACCAGTCACTCATCATTGCATAAAAAGCTGGTCTAATATCATCTTCTCGATGACCTATATTTGGTTGAGAGTCGGGTGGCGCTGTCCCTTGCGCGGGAGCAGGAGCTACACTCTCAACATCGTCCGCTACGGTTCGATCAGGTTCGGGATCCATTCTATATCAAAAATCACATTTCAGATATCAGAAGTCATCTCACTATCAAAATGACACTAAATAGCATGTATAGCTAGACTCATACTTACTACAGTAGTCCGAGAATCGACTAAACCGTAGCTCTGATACCAATAAAATGTAACACCCCTAGACCCGGTCCTATCGCAGGAGAGACGAGAGGCATCACCAGACCATTTCTTTGAAAAGCTGCATGTTATTAAAAGAAGATCTTTACTAAACATAACGTTACAATCAACACTATTAGGCAAACGCTCATCAACCGAATACAACTAAACCAATTTATCAAGTTCAAAACAATGTACGTAATAAAATCATCCCTAGTCACATTCACCACTTATACTTCATAGATTACAATTATAAAGGTAAGACATACTTCAAAACTAGTTTACTAACATGCATTTTTTTTTATTTTTTATTTTTAACCATTCATATATAACATAATCTAATTAATACCATAACTTTAAAAGTGAAAATTTTAAGGGAGCCATTTTCGCATGGCCTAATTTAGTTACAAAATTCAAAAGATGTTTGTTTAACCACCAAAAGTCAAACCTATACATGCTATTCCTAGATTTAGTTACCAGTACCAAAAGATGAGTGATAGTGTAGATGACTTCAATTCTGGAACTCCCGAGACCGTAGCTTCCGATCTAGACCTACAAAATCGAAAGCAGGAGCAACAAAGTAAGCAAATACTTGCTTAGTAAGTACTTAAGTAACTCATTCAAAAATAATGAAGGACATAATATTATCAACTCTTGTCTAAATCCTTCTTTGGCCGAATATGAGCATATCAAGTTACTATTTATTCGCAAGCATAACTCAAAAGAAAACACAATGCAATCCAAGAATCATTCATTCATAACTGAGTATTTCGATTCTATTCTTTGCATAGTCAATCTAGCACACACATATATATATATATACGACTTAACATCAGATTTCTTAAACATACAAATGATATCAAACGATAGTTCACAGATCCTTACCAGGCTCAACTAGGTCAATCTTAATGATATTCTAAACCATCGAGAGTATAGAATACATACCTGCCTTCCTTACATTAAGTGGCGCATATGTTATAACCAGGGCAATATTATTTATACGTGAGCTTATACATTTAACCCATATCCGATTTCCACCACGAATGGTTTTCAAGGTCAAACTTGAAGCTTATCACTGGCTTTAAGCCCTTCGAGCCTAAGCTCGACTTTAACTCTGGCTCGAAAGCCCTTCGAGACTAAGCTCGGCTTTAACTCTGGCTCGAAAGCCCTTTGAGACTAAGCTCGGCTTTAACTCTGGCTCAAAAGCCTTTCGAGACTAAGCTCGGCTTTATCAACGAAATTTGTACTCATACATAATAGCATATCTTTCATATCATCTTTCCATAGCCATCCAGATACAAACACACAATTTCGGCATAATACCAAACATGTTCCATACGGTTTGTTTAATTGTAAGCAAAGAACACAAATTCACAACTAGATACATTAATATTTAACCTTAGTATTTGGCTTTCAACAATTTCCCACACGTTCATTTCCAAAAATTCACATTCGGACATATCATTTTCCATTAGCTCACAGATTATACATATGTATTATAACTTCTCCTTATCCTAAATAAAGGTTCGATTCTCAAGGACTTACTTCGTATCTTTCCGAGTAGTGCACGAGTTGACTATTCCGCGACCTTGGCCTTCCCTTTGTCCGAAGTTACACCTTTAAGCTCTTGAGCTTGAATAAACAATACAATCATATCAACTTTTTTCACACATCTCTATTGATAGTTATACTTTCATTTCAATTAAGACATACATGTAATTCCCCTATCACACCTACATTCGGCCAAGCATAATTACATTACAATTTATAACTAAATTCATTGATCAAATGTAGTAAACAAAGTCTTTTAATCCAACTCAGTACTCATGACACCCTAATTAACAAAAGCCGAATAGGTGAGCACCTAAATGCTTTAGCCATAAGTCGTTTCCTAACATTTTTAGCACTAAATCCCCCATTCGGTTAAGTTCACGTTTGGTTTAGGCTCAAACATTTGCAACCACTTTAGAAGCTTTCATGCCATCACTTAATTTTACTTACCAATTCATTCGACCCACATGGATTTCATAACACATTAATACTTTCAAATCAAAGCACCAAACATCATAAAGTTGGCACAATGCTACCCTGACCGAATGTTTAAATACATTTAAAATCACCCTTAACAATTTTATCAACTCCTCTCCCTATGTGAGTTTCGTCAAACAAATTTTACTAAGGACATAGAAATTCCATCCATACATTTCAAAATTCAAAATCGATTATTTACAAGTAAAATTTCTTCACAAATTAATTATTTCTAAACTAACATTAAAAATTGCAATGGAAGCACATATATAATTTAGTTTCAAATCTCAACTAGCATGAATTTCCCAAACATTAATTCAACCTAAATTTACCATTTTATCAATTTACTAACTCCATATTCGGTCACTACTCTCACCTAAGCATAAAGCCGATTTCTCCTCTTTGTAATAATATATATATACACCCTTGATTAATTCAATTTCATCTATCCTCCATTTCATCTAAATGACAAGAAAACAACAAGCATTTCGCACAATAATTCCCATGACCAAATGATTTTAGCACCACAACCTCCAAATTTTCACTATCACACCATACAAACTCATAGGCACATGAATTTTGACTTCAAAGAGTCCATCAAACATTCAATTAACAACTTCTCACATGAACTCAAAGATCCTTACTTTTCTATCCATGGCCGGCTACTTTAATAACACAAAAATTCATAATTTCCTCATGGGTTTAAGGCTAGATGACAAATGGAACTCAATGACAACAAATTCAAGCCAAATTACTAAAATTTACCTTGAATGCATGAGCCTCAAATGGCCGAATGGTGCAAGCTTTATTTCCTTATTCCTTCTTATGGTTTCGGCAAAATGGAAGAAAACAAAAGAGAGATGAACAAAAATCCTCTTTGTTTTTATCACCCAAATAACAAATATAAAATATATTCTAATATTTCATTTAGCAAAATTATTATTATTACCTTATTTTATACATAAAAATACATGTTCTTTCATGATTATCTTCACATGGCCGGCCACTAACTAGAAAAATGTCAAATTGACATGCAAGCCCCTTTGTTTCACTTAACTCCATAACTAGTCACCTTAATTTAGCCACTTATGTTTTAAATTTAAACACATGAGTCCTGACTATTAATTTCACATGCAATTTGACACTTTCCAAGCATTCAATATTTCACACATAATTCATCACATAAAATAAACATAAAATTTTATACTCAAATATTTTTGTGATTCGGTTTAGCGGTTCCGAAACCACTTCCCGACTTGGGTCAAAAATAGGGCTGTCACACTTATCATATGCACACTACATATATATATATATATATATATATATTTATATATATATTTAATACTAATGCAAACATTCAAAGATACCAAAATATGAACAATTTATCAAACTCATTAACTAATAGGTCATTCGGCATTTCACTTATATAAATTAACACTTAAACATTTACTTCAAGTACATAGCTAAAGGTTTTATGTTAGGCCTCATAAGCCGAATGTTCACTTGAACATTTAAGCCCTCACCAACACCATTTACAAGCTAACTTTACAACTTTAATACACAAACATCAATCAAGAAACACATTCACCAATGGCCGAATGTTTTTTTTTTTATTATCAAAACTATGGTTTGACAAGCTTGAACTTTAACCCTCATAGTCGAATACCAATTAACTATGCATTTGAACCATTTTACTATAGACATTTCCTACATTCGGCAACCCTCCAAATAACATAACACTTTGCCATTTTCTATCATAGCCGATTGCCAAAATCACATGGCATCCATGACCAAGATGCTTCATAGCTCACAAAAATTTTACTAACCTTCCATCTATCATTACTAAAAACTAAACAAAATACAATTAACTCATGACCGAACAAAGCATTCACCCTCCTTATAATATTAAACATTCAAAACACCATCTTAAACACCTAAAACCTCACAGTCGAATACTCCAACTCAACCAAAACTAATGTTTTAACATGATTTATAAAGGAGAGCTGACATCTAAATCAAAACACACCAAGATTTTCAAGAACAATTCAAACATACCTTAAATTATGAACATGCATGTTCGGCCTTCAAGAATCCCTTCCTTTCCTTCTTTTTTTCTACTTTCGGCTATGAGAACAAAGATGAACACCATTTTTCTCCCCCTTTTGTTTAACACCCTTTTCTTATTTTTAATTATTTATTAATTCTTAATTTGCACCACTATCTAATTTAATAATAATAGAAAATGTATATAATGCCCATAATAATTTCCTTGGCCGGCCACTAACCCTTAAAAAGGGTAAATTGACATGCAAAACCATTCTTTTGCACCATGCAATTATTTGGTCATTTAAAGTTTACCTAACATATTTTCAATGTTTCACAACTAAGTCCTTTTCAAGAAAAATTCACATCAAATGACTAAATCAAAGTATCAAAATTTCACACATGCATTAACACATATAATAGACATGAAATTTAACATTTAATATAAGGATGGTTTAATAACCATGCAACTCTCTTTTTTTTTTTTTAAACAAATCCCATTCAGCCCCTTTGTAATGTATCCAACAAATTTTATAAGTTTTTCAAACAAATCCTTTACTAATTAATTAAATACACAACAATAAATTTTTCATACTAATTTTTTTTTTATAAATCATGTAAAATAAACACAGAATATATCATTTAAATAAATTTCTGACTCAATTTCGTGGTTCCGAAACCACTTCCCGACTAGGGTCACAATAGGGCTGTCACAACTCTCCCCCCTTAGAAATTTTCGTCCCCAAAAATCTTACTGGCGATTAAGCTAAGGTAACGTTCTTTCATTGCGTACTCAAGTTCCCAAGTCGCTTCCTCAACTCTGTGTCTACCACAACACATTTACTAACGAGATTTTCTTATTCTGACTAAGCTTCAATCTCTGACGGTCAAATCATATGAGAGGGGTCATATCCATACCGATGGAGCATCGAAGCACAAAAAACATTACGAATATTTTCAAAATCAGGTGGCAAAATCAATCAGTATGCAACCAGCCCAATTCGTTATGTAATCTCATTCAGTCTAATGTATATTGAGCTCATTTTGCTTTTACTGTCGAGTCTGAGCACCTTTCCTTACAGTGAGACTTTTAGAAACACATTTAGCTCATTTGGTGACTAAATCATTATCAACTTCTAGAATTCCCAGATCTATCGTATCAACATTGGTTTCGCTTTCAGTTCCACTATTAACGGACACATACAGATGTACATTCATCGCTCGCAGGATAAACAATGATTTTCAATTAAGAGCCTCAGCAACCACCTTATCTTTTCTCGGATAATAATCTATGACAACTAGAAATCTTTCAGTAATTCTAGCAACCATCGTTGTCTTAATTTCAAGTTCTTCTAAATCATCAAGTATTTGAGACTTTCGTAATTGAAATAACCATGACATTTCTCTTTGAACAAGTAGTGACGCTAAGTTTTTAGAGCGAGAAATAATAACAACTAACTCGAAGTCATGTGTCGAATAGTTTCTCTCATGAGGCGATGACTATCTCGAGGCATACATATCCACTCTATCGTCTTGCATCACAACACCTCCTAAGTCGTTCGAAGAGGCATCACTAAAAACTATAAATTCTTTACCCAATTCTGGCTGAAATAGCACTGGAGCTTCCGTCAAAAGGGTTTTCATTTGATCAAAACTTTTCCGACATTTCTCGGACCACTCAAGTTTGACATCTTTTTGTAGTAATCTTGTTAACAAACTTACTATCATCAAGAAGTCCTTTCACAAAATGTCTATAGTATCATGCAAGTCCTGAAAGCTATCCTCATATAACCAAAACTCACATTTACCAACTTCACCTAAAGCTGCTTATCACACCGAATTTATCATCTAGTACATACGCAAGATAATCTTTATAACTCTTTTTCATATATCTATGCACCAGTATCGAAATTACCACTGATGATAACTCGTTCAAATCAGTTGACTCAGCTCTAATTTTCACATCATTTGAACATCGCAAATCAATTGTCTTTCTTTTGCAATTCACTATAGCAACATGCTCGGTTAACCAATCCATATCGATAATAATATAAAATTTATCAAATGGTAACAACATATCATTTAACACATAACAGTCCCAAAAGAATTTTAACATTCCAATTGTAAACTTAGTAGACTCAACAGATAAGGTCTTACTAGATGCCACAGTTTCAGGATCAATCTAAGCAATATCATCCGTATCGAAAAGAGTAAAAATACCGATCATAACATCTTGTAAAGTAGCATTTTTCACGAGCACGGGTGGCATAGGCTCTTGCAAGTGTACGAGCCTCAGATCGAATAGCTGTGCCTTTAGTCCCTATCTGACTATCACTATCATTACCCGTATGCCTTGTGGTCTACTTCGCGTCGCAGTATTTCTAGGCCTCCCATTCGAATTAGTATTCCATTTCACTAATCTCGGACAATTTCTAATGTAATGATCAGCTAATCCGCATTAAAGACAGAAGCGGTCAAGAATCTATAGCTCCTTGAATGCCATTTATCACAGTGCTTACTCTCAATTCTTTTTGGTCGAGCATTACTCATGATAGCAACTGATGCAACTTGCGACTTTACAAAAGGTTGGTCTTGGTTTCATCTTGAATAATCCGTATTAGCTTTAGATCGGCTGTTATCTTCTCTAAATTTCTTTGACGACGACTGAAAGGTTTTACTCATTGATCGTTTACAAAAATCTTTAGCCTTGAAATCAAATTTTCTCTTTCCTTTACTCGGCTTTTCATCTCTGTATTTTCTAATTTTGTCGACTGGGGGCTTACTCGATCTCAGCAGATTGATCACATGAGGGGTTATAGGTGTCGAAAGCGTAGTATTCGGGGGTGGAGGAGATTGTGTAACCAGGTTATTTCTCACAATTTCAAAGAACCATTCATTCATTATAATATAAATGGTTCGTTTCATCTAACCATTATCTGCTATAGCTCGACTGGGATCAGGATTCATTGCTATACAATAAGCACATTTCAATTGCCAGTAGTCGTCACACTGTCATTTTATCACATTATGGCATGCATAGCTAGACCCACACGCGCTACGTTAGTCCTAGTGTAACACCCCAAACCCGGCCCAAACGTTATGGCCAAATCTGACGTGTCACATTGAAAACATTAAGACACAAGTTCTGATTTTAAACCTCTCTTAAAGAATTTGATGATAATTTTTAAAAGACTAAAGTGAATGGAAGCTGTGCACCAGGTAGGTATTCGAAACAGAGGAGGTGAGCCATGAAGGCTGCTTAAGTACCAAGCTCTTGATTGGATCCAATCCTCGACATGCCCACAACCATTGCCACACTTTAGGTTATTGATAATTTTGAAAATATCCCGAGATGGAGTTTGTACAAAGTGATGTTTTAGTTAAAATGTTATATTTTATCTCTGTATGATTTGAAAACCGAGAGTTGTTTAAAAACGTAACCTAGATCTAGCCCATTTTAAGATATAATTAATAACGCAGATTTCAAAGTTCAAAACCAACCAAATCCAGAAGAAATTAGTTAAAATGGCCTTATTACAACCCAAAAATAGATAATAATATTTAAATAAAACTTTTTAAAAGAAAGTCCGATTGAACATCATGGCCACTCTGAATTCCCACTGGCTCCAAGTCTCCATATTAAGGTTCACCTGCAAGGTTGAAGAAGGGGGGTGAGTTTGGAACTCAGTGTATAACAAGCCCTTTCAGAGCCCAAATCCATACATGTACAAGCTCAATTTCAACACACACTGGGCCGAAGCCTTTCGGTTAACTGATACTGGGCCGAAGCCTTTATATTACTCATATCGCTAGGCCAAAGCCTTTCTGTAAGCGGTATGGCTCATAGGCCCATTTCAATATTACAAAACTCAAACCATGCATGTATGCAAAAACCCAATTGGGGAGACTACTCAACCCTCCATCCGCTACTCTCCACCCGTACCAACCATACTCTCCATGTGGGGAATAACTCAACCCACCCAACCAAACTCTCCACTGGCAGCATAGCTGCTTAATCATATAACTGGAGGCCAAGCCTCTTTTAATAACTGGGCAAAAGCCCTTTTCGGTAAACTGGGGCAAAGCCCTTTATCACTTCCTCCATCATATAAAACCCAACCCATGCATATAATGAATCAAATAGTGCATACCATGTTCATGTCATAGCATATCATGTGCATAGCATGTCATAGCATGTAAAACAACAATATCAAAGTCATCATAAACATATTACAACCCTAGGGGTATAATAGTCATTTGCATGTTTTAAGGGGTAATTACGTAATTTTATCCATTATTAGGGTTTTCCATGCTTATTCATCAATTCCAAGTGTTTAAATAGCAGTTTTTAGCCCATTATAGCGCATTCAAGTTATTGGGCCCAAAATCCCTAATGGGCCCTTCGTAGCCGATTTAGTCAATTAGGTCCTTTTTAGCCTAAGTTACGCAACGGTACTAAAAATTTAACATACAATTCAATCAGATTCCATTTTTACCAATTTTTACCCAAATGGGCCCACAAGCCCATTGGGCCCTATTTTAGCCCATCGAGGCCCAACGTACCAAACTGTACGAAATTGTACTCTTACCTGTTCCTTCCCTTCCGTTTACTGTGTTCATCGCAATTGAACTCATCCACACATCATCTCGTATTTACAGGTTACATCAACAACATAATCCGATGTTTCGGCTTTTATACAATATGAACCTAGGCTATTACGGGGTATGTTACACACCTGTTAAATGACGGTCGATTCCTCAAAGTCGTCCACGCACCCGTCCTATATTCATTTACTTAATGTATTAGATCCAAATCTAAAAGAATAATCACTATAGTCTTCTCAACAACATTCGGCCACTATGCCTATTACCGTAGATAGCTTACCTTTGCTGGGTCGATTATTGATCCAAACTTATCCAACACCGCTTCACCCAACCTACTGCTCCTTCAAGGTTGTTTGCTTCGCTACAAGAGACCATAAAACCAAAGAAGAAGGCTTAATAAAGCCTAGACTACAAATCGGCAACCTCCCTAAACCTTAGGAGGTTTCGGCTTTTCTAAGCATTTAAAATACTGAATCGAATAGGGTACGAGTACTTACCACTAGAACCCTTCCGTACCACCTTAAACTTGAAACAGACCAAACTCCCAACTGCTATCAGAAATCGCTCCCCAGGGGTCCTAAAATTCGGCCAACATGTCCTCCAAAGGTGATGTGCTTTCGGCTTTTGATCCAAGGGAGGAGAAGGTGTTTTGGGGATGGTTTAATCGGTAGGGGATTGAAGGCTTAGAGGTTGTAAGATTCGGCCACAAAAAGATAAAAAGAGCCTGAGGGTTGTGGCTTAAAAGAAAACGGCACAAGATGGCTTTCGGGATTTGGCTTGCTTTAGAGTATTCGGCTAACAAGAAGAAGTGGGAAGGGAATATGGTTCAGCTTTCTTCTAAAGGATGGAGAAGAGGAAAAGGAAAATAAAATAAAAGAAAGAAGAGGGATTTGACTAAGGTGAATCGGCACAACAAAGAAAATGCAAGGACTCCCCAAAACTAGACTCAATTGCCGAATATGCACAATGCAAACCCCTTGGCCGGCCACACTCCTTTCAAAATTGAATTCTCCTAAAATCCCTCCAAGATATGCTCCCCCTTATCACTCCTTGAATCAAGCTCATGACCGATTCAAACTCTTGTGAACAGAGTTCCACTCAACCTCAAATTCTTGCCTACTCAAGACACAAAAATAAACATCACAAATACCTGCATAGAGAGTCGAACCTTGGCCTTCTCCCTTCCACTTACACGCCACATTTTTAGGAGACTGGTGGCGCCACTTAGCCACCCTACGAAGGCTCCTTTTGTGATACATTTTACCCACATCTTTTGATAAAGCCTCCTAACCAGAGCCCCTAACTCTTTAAGTCCAAAATTCAAAAATTCTACCGGGTTTTGGCCAACTCATGGGCCTTCCATAGGCCCATTTACACACTCTAAACATGAATTTCACAACCATATACCAACATTTAAAATTTCACCCAACATCACACAAAATTACTAAGCCCCAAAAATTAGGATGTTACACCTAGAATCAACTAAACCGTAGCTCTGATACTAATAAAATGTAACACCCTTTTTCCCGTAACCGTCGCCGGAATAGGACGGGGCGTTACCGAAAACTAGAAATCGAATCAAGACGGTAATTTTTTTTGACACATTTAAAGTTCGAGTTTAAAACTTATACAAGAAAGTTCCAAGATACATATTCACATGACCTATATACGAAAATCAAAGTATCATTCCACTCATTGTCCACCCTATACATGCCATAATCTAAGACCAAACACATGGGTACCGTAATAGTAGATAGTGTGACGAGGTAATGACGATTCCCGAGCTGGTAGTCAGAATCCACAATCTATAAAACAAAGACACAAAACAAACAGAGTAAGCTTTTATAAGCTTAGTAAGTCTTAAGCAAAACATTAATCGTGTTGAACCAAAAACGAGTATCCCATATACATGGATCTGAGTAAGGTCTCATTTGACCGATTATACCTAACCAATTTTCTCATAATTTGATTTATATATCTTTAACCTTGATTTTTAAGTCACAATTGGTTTCATCCATATCACCGATCATTCATTTCTTCTATTTGATAAAGTTATTTTAGAGCTTCATATCGAACTATAATTTCAGTAAACGCATTACCTACTAACACACATATATACTTCCATAATAATGACCAGGATGTTTGAATATTTACAAGTACATTTCTTTATATACTTTTAATTCGATGAAATTAAACGTAATAATTTAACCATATTCAATTTCCATATTTGGGATTGCATTGCAATATCATAATCTATCAAGAATAATTTCATAGAGTCACTACTCATTTAGCTTAACATATAACCCTTTCATGATTGGTTCTCAAACATATTCTTCATTAGCCGAGGTTGAGCTCACATGGTGAGTGCATATCATACACACAATACTAAGTCTTTGTACTCATATGAACTCATCTCGTGCACATACAAGAATATACTTACGTACATAGGACTTAATTCCATAGTTCATAATCACATCAATATTTTCGAGCATTTTAACATGACATGAATTACATTACCGTATAGGTACACAAAGAATAAAACATATTTCTTATCACATATACGCAAGTTGTCAGAATATAATCCTTCACTTAAATTCGCATATCTAGCTGTATACGACCCATCCTCAAGTCATAAGACCTTTTTGGCCGAATATACACTAATACATATGGATAATCCCAAACATATTTTTCTTTACTTAAAGTTCATACACTATATATTTTAAATCAATTACTTCCATATACTAACAACCATTTGACCAAATAGATCATTCACATATTTGGAATTATATTATCAATCACATTTACATTCCTCTTTGATACCATTGATTTACTTCGAAATTAATCCATCGATGAGTAAGTAATACATACCTGAATATCTTAAATGCATAATACTTACTTGATGGTAATTTATTGCGGATACTCAATATCGAAGTCTTACTTGTAACTCCAGCATTTAGCCTTCGGTCTTTAAACCCGGATATAGTACGAATACAAAGTCTGCGGACATTAAGCCCAGAAAATATTCTTGCACAAAGCCTGCGGGATTTTAACCCAGATATATCACTAGCAAGAATGCTCTTTGGGACTATAACACCAGCACGAATGCCCTTCGGGACTTAGCCCGGATATAATATCGGCACGAATGCCCTTCGGGACTTAGCCTGGATATAACACCGGCACGAATGCCCTTCGAGACTTAGCCCAAATATAACACCGGCACGAATGCCCTTCGGGACTTAGCCCGGATATAACACCAGCACGAATGCCCTTCGGGACTTAGCCCGGATATAACACCGGCACGAATGCCTTTCGGGACTTAGCCCGGATATAACACCGGCACGAATGCCCTTCGGGACTCAGCCCAGAGATAACACCGGCACGAATGCCCTTCGGGACTCAGCCCGGATATAACACGGGCACGAATGCCCTTCGGGACTTAGCCCGGATATAACACACTACATTTTCATGCATATATGTCCACAAGGTATAAAATTCACTAAATCTATCACAATTGAAATTCACTTGCGTCATTCACATATTAACCCATAACATCTCACATTAGAAATTCATTTGTGTTATACGAATGCAAGCTCAACATGCAACCTCATTCCTTTATTTTTCCATTCAATAATCAATCACAAAGATCATATGTCCAATTCACTATCTAAGCTTGACTTCTAATGATCATTCGGCTATAAGCCATATACACAATTTATTCTAAAAAAAACGATAGGTCACAAATCATTTATCATACACATAATTCACCTTAGCCATTCGGCCTCTCCATATGCATATACACCACTTTAATATGTTCAGATGTATGTATACAAACATAATAGAATCTTGATTCTTATGATAAGTATGCATATATATATATATATATATATAAATATTCCACGATATATTCAATTCTATCCTATACCTAATTACTCAAAACTTAATTAATATTTTTTTTTTCATTAGCCATACGGCTTAGCATCATTTCCATTCATATTTCTTCACTTCAACTTCTATATTCAGTTGTAAGCATTCATGCAAATAACATCAATCGTTTATAATATAAGGCATACTTAAATTACTTAAAACTTACAGAGAGTCAAACTCAAATACTTAAGAACTTACTTCAAATATCTTTGAACAGATGCAGATTGGTTATTCATCCACTTTCTCTTTTCCCCCATCCAACCGTGATTCCCTATGCTCTTGAGCTAATTCAAACAAATTTTTATTTATTAAAGTCCATTATACTAGCTTATGGTCGAATATAAAAGAAATATAAAAAGGGCCATATAGTTTCTTTTAGCTCAAGTATAAAATGATCATATGCACCTTTGTTCACCTTAGACAATTACTATGTAACTAAGGAAAAATTAAAACTTAGATAGTTTTGCCCGTTTTCTTATACATACTTTAATCATATATCCAAATATGTTTTTCAACAATTGCACACATATACTCAACAACTAACAATTCATACTTATTAGTTAATCATGAATAAATACACTTATCATATGCACATTACATATATATATATTTAATACTAATCCAAATAACATAACACTTTGCCATTTTCTATCATAGCCGATTGCCAAAATCACAAGGCATCCATGACCAAGATGCTTCATAGCTCACAAAAATTTTACTAACCTTCCATCTATCATTACTAAAAACTAAACAAAATACAATTAACTCATGACCGAACAAAGCATTCACCCTCCTTATAATATTAAACATTCAAAACACCATCTTAAACACCTAAAACCTCACAGCCGAATACTCCAACTCAACCAAAACTAATGTTTTAACATGATTTATAAAGGAGAGCTGACATCTAACTCAAAACACACCAAGATTTTCAAGAACAACTTCAAACATACCTTAAATTATGAACATGCATGTTCGGCCTTCAAGAATCCCTTCCTTTCCTTCTTTTTTTTTCTACTTTTGGCTATGAGAGCAAAGATGAACACCATTTTTCTCCCCCTTTTGTTTAACACCCT
Organism: Gossypium stocksii; assembly: GCA_020496765.1. Taxonomy (NCBI): domain Eukaryota; kingdom Viridiplantae; phylum Streptophyta; class Magnoliopsida; order Malvales; family Malvaceae; genus Gossypium; species Gossypium stocksii. The sequence goes on from CM035625.1 coordinate 36,080,308, forward strand.
TTTCTTATTTTTAATTATTTATTAATTCTTAATTTGCACCACTATCTAATTTAATAATAATAGAAAATGTATATAATGCCCATAATAATTTCCTTGGCCGGCCACTAACCCTTAAAAAGGGTAAATTGACATGCAAAACCATTCTTTTGCACCATGCAATTATTTGGTCATTTAAAGTTTACCTAACATATTTTCAATGTTTCACAACTAAGTCCTTTTCAAGAAAAATTCACATCAAATGACTAAATCAAAGTATCAAAATTTCACACATGCATTAACACATATAATAGACATGAAATTTAACATTTAATATAAGGATGGTTTAATAACCATGCAACTCTCTTTTTTTTTTTTTTTAAACAAATCCCATTCAGCCCTTTTGTAATGTATCCAACAAATTTTATAAGTTTTTCAAACAAATCCTTTACTAATTAATTAAATACACAACAATAAATTTTTCATACTAATTTTTTTTTATAAATCATGTAAAATAAACACAAAATATATCATTTAAATAAATTTCTGACTCAATTTCGTGGTTCCGAAACCACTTCCCGACTAGGGTCACAATAGGGCTGTCACAGGTAAAATGATCGTAATACCCCTATAGGGTAGCATGACTGTTATGCCTTATTTGATGGTTGATTGATTGAGCATGCCTTGTGATATTTATGTGTTTTGCATACATGCACGACATACTGCATGGGTTGAGATATTGTTATGGGGGAAGTACTGATCTGTTAGCGTTGCACGGGTCGCACGAGATGACTGTGGACCCACCGAAGGCTTTGTGCCGTTATTTAAGGCTTTGTGCCGTTTTTGAAGGCCTTGTGTTGTTTTTGATGGCTTTAAGCCACTTATTTATCTGGCAGCTTAGCTGCGATATTGGTGGGTTGGCTGGGTGGGTTGATTTTATCCCCACATGGTGTGTTGGTGGTATGGAATAAGGTGTGTTGGCTGGATTGGGGTGGGTTGCACTGTTGCATTTCTACTCTATTTACTGTTACTGTATTGGGCTTAGGCCCATCTAATTCTATTTCTGATACTGTAATGGGCTCAGGCCCAATATGCCTCGTATTCTATTTATCTGACTGACTATTTTTGTATTAGGGGATTACATACTAAGTTTTCGTAAACTCACCCTGCTTTTAACTATGTAGGTAATCCCCAGCATTAGGTGGATCGATGCTGCGAGGGACTCGAGGGTGGCCACACTACTACTTCCGTATTATTTTATTGAGCTTTTATTTTCATTTAGATTTCATTTTGGGTTTTGATGTAATACGACCTCTCTCTAAATTTCTAGTTTTAATTTGGCTTTTTTATTTATCACAATTTATATCTGCTAGAAGTAGGACGCGGTTTTCCAAAATATTAATGGTTTTCAAAACATTACGTTTCCGTAACACAATTCTTTCTTTTAAGCTTCCGCAACAAACATTGATTTTAAAGTGCAACAATATTTGAATTTGATTAACAAATTTTTGATTAAGTCGTAATAAGGTTTTAACACGAAGCAGGTTTTCAAACAAAATCATGTTTTTGAAAAACACCTCAAACGATTTGATTTTTAACAAAGAGGCTTTAACATTCAAACAGGTTTTTATCAACAAGAACAAGTTTTCAAAAAGACACTCCAATGTGACAACGCCAGATTCGGACATAACGTCCAGGCCGGGTTTGGGGTGTTACACTTTGAATGATATAAAAGTAGTGGTTCAAAAAACTTTTAAAATTAGATTTGATATTTGAGATTTGAAATATTTAATGAGGAAACAATAAATAAATTTAATAATGAATCAGATTGAGTTTAGATCAAATTTTAATAGAAATTTAAGTTCATTTTTTAATATTTGATCGATTTGAAAAATAGATTTAAAATAGTAAGCTCTCAACTTATTGCTTGACGGAGTCTTAACAATTTTACACATTGTTAAAATAATTCATTGCTTAAAGCAAACTACAAAAAAATGTCTTCTCTCTGTGAAAGCTCCGGCTCGGATAAATCCATTGTAGAGGAACTGATACCTAAAAAGGTTAGATTCAGAGGAAAAGATGATGATACAAATAGTGATATGATGGTTGATTTGCCTTTGGCAAAACCTGTTTCGTGGAAAGATAAACTTGTTGGTTCACATCCAAAGGATTCTTTTAGCAAGTCGGAAGGTGAAGACCTTGAATACTGGAGGGCGATGTCCAGGAAACATTTGTGAAAAAAGTGCCTGTAATAACATTCTCGAATAGAATTCAACAAACTTCTCGGTCGAAACATTGGTTTTTCAATCCTGCAAAACAAAATCTATAATTTTTGGAGACCTACTGAGCCTATGCGTTTGATGGATATTGAAAATGGGCACTTTCTGGTCGAATTTCAAAATAAGGTAGATTATGAAAGAGTCCTTTCAGAAGGCCCTTAGATCATTTTTGGTCAATATTTGACTGTGCAACCCTAGACGCTAAGTTTTGATCCTCCATAGGCTTTTCCAAGTGCTGTTATGGCATGGACTAGATTTCCCGGTTTACCTGGATATTTGTATAATCATAAAATCATCATTGAGATAGGGGGATGGTAGGGAAGGTTGTTAAGCTGGACATGAATACTGTAACACCTTTACCCGAAACCGTCATCGGAATCGAGTAAAAGGCATTACCAAACTTACCGAACTACAAACTCTAATTTTTAGCCAAATTATTATAAATTTATCTTGTTGAGGGTTTTCTAAATCAATACGGACATCTCGGATGATTAGGATTCAAATCCTATCACATCAAAAACTCGAAAAATTTTTCTCTTTCAAAACAACAACACACGCCCGTGTAACATACAGCACGGCCGTGTGATAAGGCCGTGTGGCCTTCACACGCCCATGTCCGGAGACCGTGGTCGAATCTGTCAAATTTGCCACGGTCACCCTACACGGTCATTTGGGGGCTGTGTACTCCACATGGTCAAGACACACGGCCGTGTCTCTAGCCCGTGTGGTACTCAAAATTCAATTTAAAGTGCAGGGGAGGCACGGTCCAGGGACACACCTGTGGGGTCAGACCATGTGTCACCCACGGCCTAGGCACGCCCGTGCCATGAGACTGTAGAGCATTCTGCCAAATTCCACACGGTCATGACACACGCCCATGTGTCCTGCTGTGCAGGCCGTGTTAGGCTATATGCCAAGTCTTGGCCCTTCCAAACCCAACAAACATCCATACCATTCAAATTCAACCAAAATAAGGCATCTACCCACAAGAACTATATTTACAAATACCATTTACAAGGCAATTATCATTTACACACCTACTTGATAGGCTTATAAAAGAATATCTATGCTAAGACTAGCCACCTATACATGCCAAAAATCAAAATACAAACTATGTTTTCAAATACCAAGATGGCTTTATAGTGTAGGGCGAGCTTCCTTCGATCACCAATCCAAGTTGTAATGTGCTCGGTAATCTAAAAGAAGGGCAAGGAAGAGAAGTAAGCTACAAGTAGCTTAGTAAGACATAAGTAATTTAAAAGCAGATGCACATTATCTAATTAAGGCAATTGATTTCCACATAATACAAATGCAACATTCATGAACTTACTCATTACATACTCTTACCACATTGTTCAATTATAGATATTCCATGCACATGTCCTATTCAATTTTATTACCCTGCACCATGGCTTCGCACATTAACGTTAATCTTTTTCCGTTGAACTTTTAGAAAAGAAAAAGGATATGCAGAGATTGGCATCAAGTGCCTCACAATAATATGGCCGAAGCCACCATAATACGTAGCCGAAGCTACCACAATACGTAGCCGAAGCTACCACAATATATAGCCGAAGCTACCACAATATGTAGCTGCAGCTACCACACTATGTAGCTGCAGCTACTACAATCAATGAATCGCAAACGTAATCCACAGGTCTACTCATAGAAGCTGACAGGTGACTGCAACACATGCTAGTACACCCAGCACCTGGGATACGGAAGCGAAACCCTCAAGTGACATGTCACCCATATCCAAAATCAATCTTACAGTTCAAATGGGATTTTTCGTAATATAGAAATTATGCAATTATTCAATTCACCATTCATATTCATACATTTTCACATGTAATTTATCAAATAATTAATGATAATGCAAGTGCATGATAATTTACTCATGACTTACCTCGATTATGAAACGACTAGCTCGTACTAATCTACTATCTTTTCCTTTCCACGATTTCGATCACCCTCGCTTCTTTCTTGATCTAAATAAATGCATTTAACACATTTTATCAATATTCTATCCAAACACATTCATAAATCGGACTATTGGGCAAAAAGACCATTTTGCCCCTAGTCTCAGAAATTCAATTCCACTTCATTTTCTTGCATTTTAGACTCAATTAAACCTTTTTACCAATAAAACAATCCAAGAATCACTCACATTCACATACTTATGAACAAACTTTTCTCTTTTCACATTTTAGTCCTTTAGGGACGTTTTTATCGAAAACTACTTGTAAAAACACGTAATTAATACATTAATAACTCATTTACTACCAAAACTCATCAAATAACAGATTTCTCTAAAATGGGGGATTTTCAAACCCTAATTTCTTCTCAAATAAATGGTAAAATCATGAAATTCAAGCCTCAAGGAACTCAAAAATACGAAAATAATTGAAAACGGGGTTGAAATGCACTTACAAATTGCTTGAAAAAGTCCAAAGCTCTCTTGGCTATGGAGGAGGAAATTTCGGCAGAAAAATTGGGGAAGAAGATGAACGTTTTCATCTTTTTCTCATCTTTTATGATAATTTTTACAAAGTGGACAAAAATGCCCCTAGCCTTGTTTCTCAAAAACTTTTCTAGAAATGCCCTTTTGTGTCCATACTACTAACTCATGGCATAATTACATCATAAACACTCCTATTTCATCTAATACTCATATTTTTCACTATTTGCAATTTAATACAAAATTTTCAATTAATCACAAAAGCAGTAAATTTCTAAACGATTTTTTCACAGAACTTAATCAATAAACAAATGTGATATAAAATCCATAAAATTAACTTATTTCATCTCAGATTTGTGGTTGCAAAACCACTATTCCAATTAGGCCCTATTTCGGGCTATCACAATCCTTCCCTCCTTAGGGATTTTCGTCCCCGAAAATCTTACCAGTAAACAGATGGGGATTTTGACTTCTCATAACCTCTTCCATTTTCCATGTTGCCTCTTCCACTCCATGATGTTTGCACAACACCTTTACTAGCTCAATCTTTTTATTTCTTAACTGTTTTACTTGCCGTGCTAGAATTTTAATCGGTTCTTCATCATATGACATGTCTGGTCGAATCTCAATCTCAGTAGGCTCAATCACATGTGATGGATCTGATCGGTACTGATGAAGCATAGAAACATGAAACACATTGTGAATTCTTTCCAATTCCGGAGGCAAATATAACCGATAGGCAACTGGACCAATTCTTTCAACTACTTCATATGGACTAATATAGCGCGGACTTAGTTTACCTTTTCGGCCAAACTTTAAAATTTTCTTCCACGGGGAGACTCTCAAAAATACTTTATCTCCCACTTGGAACTCGATTTCTTTCCTTTTTAAATCCGCATATGACTTTTGTCGATCTGATGCAGCTTTTAAACAATCTCGAATTATCTTTACTTTATCTTCAGTGTCTTTTACTAAATTAGTCCCATGAACATATCTTTCACGAAGTTCAGTCCAATACAATGGAGTCCGACATTTTCGCCCATATAGAGCTTCATACGGTGCCATTTTAATGCTCGACTGATAACTGTTATTGTACGCACATTCAATCAAAGGCAGATATTTGTCCCAACTACCTTCGAACTCTAAAACACAACATCTCAACATATCCTCGAGCACTTGAATCACTCTTTTCGATTGTCCGTCTGGTTGATGATGAAAGGCAGTACTAAAATTTAACTTAGTACCTAATGCCTATTGCAATTTCATCCAAAATCTCGAAGTAAAACGCGGATCTCTGTCGAAAATAATAGATATAGGCACACCATGTAATCTAACTATCTCAGAGACATACAACTCCGCTAATTTGTCCATAGGAAAGTCCATTTTCACCGGAATGAAATGAGCTCACTTAGTTAACTGATCAACTACTACCCAAACAGAATCTTTCTTTCTCGGTGTCATAGGCAATCCGGAAACAAAATCCATGGTAATTCTTTCCCATTTCCACTCAGGAATCATAATTGGTTAGAGCAATCCCGAAGGCAATTGATGTTTTGCTTTTACTCTCTGACATATCAAACACTTTGACACAAATTCAGAAATATCTCGTTTCATGTCCGGCCACCAATATACTTTCTTCAAGTCTTGATGCATTTTCACGCTATCAGGGTGCACTGACCATCGACTATCATGAGCTTCGTGCAAAATCTTCTGAGTCAAGTCAGTATTTCTCGGTACACACACTCTATCACGAAACAATAGACAACCATCCGAATCAACTCGAAAATTAGAATCATCATTCATTTCACATTGAATCCGTCTCATCAATACCTCATTATCCGCTTTCTGAGCTTCGCAAATTTCTTGCAAAAACAACGGCTTCGCCACTAACTCAGTATTTAGTGAACCATCATAAGACATTGATAATTCTGTATTCAAAGCTCTCAAAGCAAACAGAGATTTTCTACTTAAGGCATCAGCAACTACGTTTACTTTACCCGGATGATAATCTATCACAAGCTCATAGTCTTTTAGTTGTTCCAACCATCTTTATTGTCACAAATTCAATTCCTTTTTAGTCATAACATACTTCAAACTCTTATGATCGGTGTACACTCTACACTTTTCACCGTACAGATAGTGCCGCCAAATCTTTAAAGCAAAAACTATAGCGGCCAGGTCCAAGTCGTGGGTCGGATAGTTTCATTCATGTGGTTTTAATTACCGAGAAGCATAGGCTACTACTTTTCCTTATTGCATCAATACACATTCGAGTCCATTTAAAGACGCATCACTATACACGACAAATTCTTTTCCCAACTCAAGTTGTACTAACATCGGCGCTTCGGTTAAACATTATTTAAGCTTTTCAAAGCTTCGCTGACATTCATCGGTCCAAGTAAATTTAACTTCTTTTTGCAACAGTTTCGAAATCGGTGAAGCTATAATCGAAAAACCCTCTACAAATCGACGGTAATATCCGGCAAGACCCAGAAAACTTCTGACTTCAGACACATTCTTCGGAGGCTTCCATTCTACAATTGCTGAAATCTTATTCGAATCCACTCGGATACCATCTCTCGAAACAACATGTCCCAAAAATCCCACTTCACTGAGCCAAAATTCACTTTTACTGAACTTAGCATAAAGCTTCTTTTCTCTCAAAATCTGCAATATTATCCTCAAATGCTCAGCATGCTCGGTCTCACTTTTAGAGTATATCAGAATATCATCAATAAAAACCACCACAAATTTATCTAAATAAGGTCTAAAAATTCGGTTCATCAAATCCATAAAATGGCTGGAGCATTGGTCAATCCAAACGGCATTACCAAAAATTCATAGTGACCATATCGGGTCCTAAAAGCAGTTTTAGGCACATCGGATTCTTTAACCTTCAATTGATAATACCCAGACCTCAAATCAATTTTCAAAAACACTGAAGCACCCTTAAGTTGATCAAACAAATCATCGATTCTAGGCAACAGATACTTGTTCTTCACTATCACTCTGTTAAGCTGACGATAATCAATGCAAAGCCTCAATGACCCATCTTTTTTCTTGACAAATAAAACCGGAGCACCCCATGAAGAGAAACTTGGCCTCATAAAACCCTTGTCAGTCAACTCTTGCAACTGTGTCTTCAACTCTTTTAACTTAGTCGGTGCCATTCTATACGGAGCAATCGATATCGGAGTAGTACCCGGAAGTAATTCAATACCAAACTCTATCTCTCTGTCTGGAGGTAAACTAGGTAATCCTTCCGGAAAGACATCTAAATATTCACAAACTATAGGCACATATCTAATCTCTTTCTCAGACATTTTGGTATTCAACACATATGCTAAATATGCATTACACCCACTTCTTAGACATTTATGAGCCAACATTATAGAGATCACAGTCGGAACACAATCTAACTTATCTATTTCAATTCAGAGTATTTCATTATTATCACAATTCAACTCAAGGATCTTTCGTCTACAATCTATCTTACCACCATGCATGGTTAACCAATCCATTCCCAAAATAACATCAAACTCATCAAAAGGAAGCAACATTAAATCAACAGGGAAACAGTGACCATGAATCATCAAAGGACAGTTCTTACAAATTTTGTCTACTATCACATGTTTTCCTAACGGATTTGACACTTTAACTACAAATTCAGTGGACTCAACATAGAGATTCTTATCAGATACTAAATTCAGACACATATACGAATGAGTCGATCCTAGATCAATTAAAGCAAGAACAAAATTATCATAGAGAGAAAATGTACCAGTAATCACTTCCGGTGAAGATGCTTCCTCACGAGCCTGTATAGCATACGCCCGAGCCGGAGCTCTCGCTTCAGATCTTGTAGGGGTGTCCTTTCTTTCACCTTTACTGTTATTCCCAGACCCCACATTTCTTGATGGTCTTCCCCTACTCATATTACTTGGTTTTACATTTTGAGATTTCCCGAATTCTTCTCTTTTTGGGCAATCTTTAACAAAATGGTCTTGAGATCCACAATTAAAACAAGCCCGATTACGCACATAACATTCACCCGAATGTTTCTTCCCTTAATATTGGCATTCGAGCCTATCAGATCTCACACACCGACACTTGCTGCAGAAGTAGTTTGTCCCTTCGGTTTGAAACGTTCTTACTATGATCCCTCTGAGAAAAGTTTACCGAAACATTTGACTGAGAATTCTTCTCTCTTGATTTCTTCGATTGTGATTGAAATGATTGGCCCATCGATCTTTTCCTAGAATCTTTAGCTTTATTCTTAACCTTCTTCTTATCTTTGCTTAATGCTTCGGCCTTGACACCTCGTTCAACTAACACTACCAACTCTTTAATTTCCAAGATTCCCACAAGCAGTCGAATGTCTTCATTCAGCCTATCTTTAAATCTCTTACAAAGCATTTCTTCGGTAGTTACAAACTCTTGAGCATACTTGCTCAATCTGACAAACTCTCTTTCATATTCGGCTACTGACATACTCCCTTGCTTCAATTCCAAAAATTCTTTCCGCTTTTGATCAATGAAATGCTGACTAATATACTTTTTACGGAATTCCTCTAAAAAGAAATCCCATGACACTCTTTCTCTAGGTACAATGGATTTCAAGGTCTTCCACCAATGATTAGCAGAATCTTTTAGCAATGAGACAGCACATTTCAAGCTCTCATCTGGAGTATAAGACAATTCCTCCAACACTCTAACAGTATTCTCTGCCCAGAATTCAGCCTTCTCGGGATCATCATCCACACTGGCTCGAAATTCTTCATCCCCATATTTTCTGATTTTATCCACTGGGGGTTTAGAAGGTCTTACCACTTCTGGTTGTGGAGGAGTTATAGGAACAGCGTGAGGGACAGGAGGGGGCGGGGGAGGTTGAGTATTCGGATTCGCCCGAATGAACTCCGTATACCAATTATTCATCATATGGAGAAAGGCTGCCCGAGCCTCATCTCCTTGACCCTGAGCCTCGGGTCTATTCTCAATAGGCACTGTCCCTTGCACGGGAGCAATCGCATTACTCTGAGATCATCAGCAAGAGCTTGATTGGGATCCATTTACTATAATAGAAAATAAGTTGAAATCATTAGAAGTCATCACACTATCAAGTCTTATTTTGGCATGTATAGACTGACTATTACACTTGCTACGTTAGTTCGAGAATCGGCTAAACCATGCTCTGATACCAATTAAAATGTAACACCCTTACCCAAAACCGTCATCAGAATCGAGTAGAAGGCATTACCAAACTTACCGGGCTACAAATTCTAATTTTTAGCCAAATTATTATAAATTTATCTTATTGAGGGTTTTCTAAATCAATACGGACATCTTAGATGATTAGGATTCAAATCCTATCACATCGGAAACCCAAAAAAATTTTCTCTTTCAAAACAACATCACACTTCCGTGTAACATACAGCACGGCTGTGTGATAAGGTCGTGTGGCCTTCACACGCCCATATCCAGAAACCATCATCAAATCTGTCAAATTTGCCATGGTCACCCTACACGGTCATTTGGGGGCCGTGTACTCCATACGGTCAAGACACACGACCGTGTCTCTAGCCCGTGTGGTACTCAAAATTTAATTTAAAGTGCAAAGGAGGCACGGTCCAGGGACACACCCATGGGGTCAGACCGTGTGTCACCCACGGCCTAGGCACGCCCGTGCCATGAGACCGTGGAGCATTCTGCCAAATTCCACACGGTCATGACACACGCCTGTGTGTCCTGCTGTGCAGGCCGTGTTAGGCTATATGCCAAGCCTTGGCCCTTCCAAACCCAACAAACATCGATACCATTCAAATTCAACCAAAATAAGGCATCTACCCACAAGAACTCTATTTACAAATACCATTTACAAGGCAATTATCATTTACACATCTACTCGATAGGCTTATAAAAGAATATCTATGCTAAGACTAGCCACCTATACATGCCAAAAATCAAAATACAAACTATGTTTTCAAATACCAAGATGGCTTTATAGTGTAGGACGAGCTTCCTTCGGTCACCAATCCAAGTTGTAATGTGCTCGGTAATCTAAAAGAAGGGCAAGGAAGAGAAGTATGCTACAAGTAACTTAGTAAGACATAAGTAATTTAAAAGCAGATGCACATTATCTAATTAAGGCAATTGATTTCCACATAATACAAATGCAACATTCATGAACTTACTCATTACATACTCTTACCACATTGTTCAATTATAGATATTCCATGCACATGTCCTATTCAATTTTATTACCCTGCACCATGGCTTCGCACATTAACGTTAATCTTTTCCCGTTGAACTTTAAAAAAAAAAAAGGATATGCAGAGATTGGCATCAAGTGCCTCACAATAATATGGCCAACGCCACCACAATACGTAGCCGAAGCTACCTCAATATGTAGCCGAAGCTACCACAATATGTAGCCAAAGCTACCACAATATGCAGCCGAAGCTACCACAATATGTAGCCGAAGCTACTACAATCAATGAATCGCAAATGTAATCCACAGGTCTGCTCACAAAAGCTGACAGGTGACTGCAACACATGCTAGTACACCCAGCACCCGGGATACGGAAGCGGAACCCTCAAGTGACATGTCACCCATATCCAAAATCAATCTTACAGTTCAAAGGAGATTTTCCATAATATACAAATTATGGAATTATTCAATTCACCATTCATATTCATACATTTTCACATGTAATTTATAAAATAATTAACGATAATGCAAGTGCATGATAATTTACTCATGACTTACCTCGATTACGAAACGACTAGCTCGTACTAATCTACTATCTTTTCCTTTCCACGATTTTGATCACCCTCTCTTCTTTCTTGATCTAAATAAATGTATTTAACACATTTTATCAATATTCTATCCAAACACATTCATAAACCGGACTCTTGGGCAAAAAGACCATTTTGCCCCTAGTCTCAGAAATTCAATCCCACTTCATTTTCTTGCATTTTAGACTCAATTAAACCTTTTTACCAATAAAACAATCCAAGAATCACTCATATTCACATACTTATGAACAAACTTTTCTCTTTTCTCATTTTAGTCCCTTAGGGACGTTTTTATCGAATACTACTTGTAAAAACATGTAATTAATACATTAATAACTCATTTACTACCAAAACTCATCAAATAACAAATTTCTCTAAAATGGGGGATTTTCAAACCCTAATTTCTTCTCAAATAAATGGCAAAATCATGAAATTCAAGCCTCAAAGAGCTCAAAAATACGAAAATAATTGAAAACGGGGTTGAAATGCACTTACAAATTGCTTGAAAAAGTCCAAAGCTCTCTTGGCTATGGAGGAGGAAATTTCGGCAGAAAAATTGGGGAAGAAGATGAACATTTTCATCTTTTTCTCATCTTTTATGATAATTTTTACAAATGGACAAAAATGCCCCTAGCCTTGTTTCTCAAAAACTTTTCTAGAAATGCCCTTTTGTGTCCATACTACTAACTCATGGCATAATTACATCATAAACACTTCTATATTCATATCACATTTCAATCAAGTCCCTATTTCATCTAATACTCATATTTTTCACTATTTGCAATTTAATCCAAAATTTTCAATTAATCACAAAAGCAGTAAATTTCTAAACGATTTTCTCACAGAACTTAATCAATAAACAAATGCGATATAAAATTCACAAAATTAACTTATTTCATCTCGAATTTTTGGTTGCGAAACCACTATTCCGATTAGGCCCTATTTCGGGCTGTCACAAATATTGACAACAAAGTGTAATGACCCAAATTTCACGGGCACCGAAAAAGTGAGTTTAGGGCCTCCGTCTTAGGAAAAATGAGTTGTAGGGCCTTTGTCTTAGTAAATCGAGTTAGTAAATAATTATTAGAAATACTTGAGTGTTTAGTTGTGTGTTTAATTAAGTTTTGAATAAGGGAATTTAATTTAATTAGAAATAATTAGTAGTAAGGACTAAATTGAATAGAGTATAAAGGTTTAATTATAGAATATAAAAATATTAAGGGATTAAATTAGTTATTAAACCAAATTAGTGACATGTGTGTGGTAATGAATAAATCCATGTGTACTAAAATTGTTAGTACAAATGTACATAATATGTTTATTTACTTAGTAATTAAGAAAAAATATATATAATTAATTAATTGTTTATTATTTATAGTTATGAAAATATTTTTATGTGATAAGTTGAATTTTGACAATTGGATGGTGATGATGAATTACATGTGTCATAATGTGTGTATATACAAATGTATGTTTATTATTAGTTATAATTAGATATTTTATAATTAATTATTAATTAAGTAAATAAAAAGAATAAAGAAATAAAACAAAAAGAAAAAGAAAGAAAAGAAGAAAGGTACAGAGAAACCCATGAAAATTAAGGTTTTGAAGCTTGAGGATTATTTGCAAACAAGGAAACCGAGGCGTTAAATATGAAAGGGAAGGACAAAGTGATCGAGGAGTAAATACGAAAAATTTGGGTTTGTATTACCTTAATTCAAGTTATTATTTGTTATGTGTTTAAATTCAATATATGAGTAAAGAGAATGAAATTAAGGTAAGTAGTAATATTTGAATTTAATATGATTTGGAATTGATTGGTGAATTATGATTATGTGAATTGATTTGGAATTGATTGGTGAATATTTGATTATGTGATTTTGAAGCAAATTGAGATTGAAATGCTATTATGATTGAATTTGAATGATTTCATTCAATTGAAAGTGGAAGTGAAATGAATAAGTGATTCTGATACCCTATTAACTAGTCGGGCTTAGTGGATATAATTGGCATGCTATAGGATCGGAACAGTTCAGAGATTCTTTGACCTCGAGTCGATGAGGCACTTGGTGTGCCATAGATTTGCTTCGGATAGTTTCGATGAGGCTTTAGTAGCCACTTTTCTTCGGCTCAGTCGATGAGACACTTGGTGTGTCATAGATGTACTTCAAACTATCCGATGAGGCTTTGGTAGCCACTTTACTTCGGTTAAGCCGATGAGGCATTGGTCGCCATTCTGATATGTTTAATTGGGTCCGTGTATCTACTGAAGTCCGAGTTAGGTTAATAGGGGTGTTTAAGTGAAATGAGTAAGTTATCTGAATTGATTGTTTGAAATATTGGATGAAAAGTGAAAAAGATCTTGTGATATGGAATGTGAAATGAAATTTCTGATGTGAGATTTGTATGATGAGTATGAATACATGAATCAAAGATTCATGAAAAGTTTAAGTTGAAATGTGATTTGAGATATTGTAAATGCTTGAGAAATGATCTAAAGTTGTGAATTGTTGAAATCTATATTGATGATAATATGGTATGAACTTATATGTATGATTCGATAGTTGTTTTTGAAAGGATATGATATTTATTGTTTTTTTAATTTGAATTATGGTAATACCACTAAGTATTTCCAATACTCAGCGTATGGTTATTTTCCGTGCACAGGTTAGGTTAAATTGAGGTTCAGTCAAGCATCCAAGTCAATCCCGATCTCAGCTCCAAATCGTGGTGATGTATCTATCTTTTGGTAACGTGGCATGTACTAGGTTTAGTGTTTGTCACTTGTAAATGTTTAATCTTTTGAATGTAATTATGGCTTATAAACCTTAAGAAGTTGTTGGAATGATTGAATGAGTTTTTGTTAAGTTTTGAAAATGAAAAGAATGGTATTTGATGAAGATTTATAAGCTAATGATTTAGGCATGAATTGGGTATGTTTAGTGGGTGAAAGTAGCTTAAAAATGGTGAAAAATTATGTTTTCACACGGCCAAGACACATGGGCGTGTGCCCAGGCCGTGTGGGGAAGTCAGACTTGCCCATGGGCTAGTTACACTGTCGTGTGTGGCAAGTCAGATCTGCCCACGGCCTGGCCCCACGGCCCTGGGGAACCATACGGGCTGTCCACACGGGGGTGTCCCAAGCCACACGGCAATGTGCCCTTGTCTTCAAAGAAAAATCTTTAAAGTTCCCGGTTTAATCCCAAATCATTTTCTAAACCCATTTTGGACCCCGTAGGCCTATATTAAGGACTAATTGATGGAAATAAGATGGTTTTAGATTGAAACTCAAATTTATGTCACGTTTTTATTTGTATGTTAGCGTATAAGTCCGGTAATACCTCATAACCCTGTTCTGGCAACGGTTTGGGGTTAGGGGGTGTTACAGCAAGGGGCCAATTCGCTAGAATGGCTATTTATATCGACTTGAAGAAAGCTTTAGTGTCGCATTTACTGATTAATGGTAGAAAACAAACAGTGGAGTACGAATCGCTACCTACAATTTGCTTCCACTGTGGGAGATATGGACATATGGAAAATTTTTGTGCTTTTAGAAACAGTATTCCCATTAGAAAAGAAACCATTGGCTCATCAAAAATTTCATCGAAAAATTAGACCAGGGTTGTGGACAAGTCGGTGAAGACTAGCAAAATGTATGGGCTGTAGATGATTGTAGAAACAAAATCAAGGTGAAAGTTTAGAGAGAACAGGCATAATTTTGTAGGAAATCAGGGGGATGAAAGGAAGGTTCTCGTTTTAGGATCCTTTACGCTAGGGAATCGTTTGGAGAAAATAATGAGGAGATTTTCCCAGAGACCCGAAATATCAGAGGGAAAGATTTAGCAATTGAAAAGCCCCAAAAGGCAAACACTGGCTTTAAGTTCAATGGGTAGCCAGAATCAAATAGAAAAACAAGTCTCAAAAATAATTTGAAAGAAGTGGGCCTGAATCCTGGAAGTGGCTCGATTTCTAAAAAAAGTACGGATACTGGGATAGGATCAAATTTGAAAATAAACAGCAACAATTTGTAGTTATCTAAAGAAAGGCCCAAGCATTCGGGCCAAGGGGTAATGGCAGATTTACAAACCTGCACTATGTTGGAGCTGAATGGCTCGAACTCAATGGTTCAATGTGTTCCCACTATGGCTGGAAGTAGCAGTAAAGTTCAGGAGGCGGTCGTCTCAAATATTTCTGCTGAAGGTGTCCATCATTTTGAAGATCGAGAATCTGTCCCTTTGAAAGAAAATACTCCTGTTATACAAGAAAAAATGGGAGTCTTGGTGGAAGTTGAAAGCTTAGACTCTGACAAACACTTGGCTATCGTCTTCCCTAAGAGTATAAATCTAAAATTTGATAAAAAGGACCACTCTTTAAAAAGCACTATGAACAATACTAGGATGAACCCCTTGAGCATGGGAAAGGGATCGAAACATAGAGGCAGGGGTGTCACCAAAAAATATAGCCGAATCTTGCAAGGGAATAGGATCAGCTTCAAAAGCTCCAACCCACGTCAAGTCCTGTTAAATTAAACCATGGTGGAAGTATCTGAGAAGCTGTCGGTCTTGGGCGAAGGAGATTCTACTGCTCAAGCATTACCAACTTTCAGTCAACTTCAAGTGGGAGCTAAATCCCCTGAGCAGTAGTTGCTGCTTGCTTCAGTCTTGGCTCTCTCGTGCCTGTCTGATCTTGGGGGTCTGTTTATTTGGTTATCTTTTAAAGCTCAGCCTTTTACTTATTCGGCTTTATGGTGTTATTTATTTATTTATTTTTCATCATTATGAGTTTAAACTTTAATGTTTTTACATGGAATTGCCAAGGATGTGTTAGCAGGAAATTTATTCATGCTTTTTGGGAGTATAATGTGGAACATCGACTTGATATTGTTTGTTTGATTGAACCTAGAGTGAGTGGTGTTAAGGCTAATTCTATTATTGAAAAATTGGGTTTTAATCACTCTCATCTGGTTGAAGCTGTTGGCTATTCAGGTGGAATCTAGGTCGAGTGGAAAGAGAACATACAAGTTCAAATTATACGAAATCATCCTCAATTTATTTTTTTACGTATTGATAATTTTATCCCTAATAAATTTGTTTTTGTCTCCTTTGTCTATAGCAGTCCTAATAAGTCAAAACGCAAACTTTTCTAGAAGGGGTTAAAATTTGTAATCCCTGATAATTCCATCCCTTAGCTTATCATGGGGGATTTCAATGCCATTCTATCTCATGTGGATAAGAAAAGTCCTCTCACTGTTCGTAAGCGTTGTCAGTTATTTGGAAAATTTGGTGATTCTTGTGCTTGGCAGGATTTGGGGTACAGTGGGCCCTCATATACTTGGCAAAGAGGTGACACTTTTGTAAGACTTGATCGGGCATTAGCTAATGACGCTTGGATGACTATGTTCCCTTAATGCTTAGTGCTCTATCTTACTCAAATTAAGTCAAATCATCAGCCTCTTTTATTATCTACTAGACCTGATTATCGTATGAACAAAGGTAGACCGTTCAAATTCCTAGCCGAATGGATGAAGCACAATGATTTCCCCAATTTTGTCAGAGATAAGTAGAATTTTGAAGGTAATATGTTTAATGCTTTAAACAGTTTTACTCAACCTGTTAAAGTCTGGAACATGGATGTCTATGGTTTTCTAGGGGCTCACAAGAGGAAACTTATGAGGTCGCTCAATAATATTCAAAAAGTCCTTGCGAGCTCTAACTCTATTAGTTTGGCTAAGAAGGAAATGGAAATTAGGGATCAGTTGGAAAATATTTTGGACCATGAAGACATGCTTTGGAAACAAAAAGCTTAGTGTGATTGGCTTCAACTGGGTGACCGTAATACTAGTTTCTTCCATAGCCGTACGATAAGGAGAAGGAATTTTAATCGAATTACCTCTTTATGTATTGACAATAGAGAGTGGTGCTTTGATCAAGATACTCTACAATCTAAGGTGGTAGAATTTTTTGAAAAGCTTTATGGTGAGGTTCCTTCTATTATGAGGAGTATGCCTATTTTTGGTTTCCCTACTCTTAGTCCTTCAGATGTTTCGCTTTTGAAATATACTATTACTGATGAGGAGATCAAAAGAGCGCTTTTTGACATGGCTCCTTTAAAAGCCCCTGGTAGTGATGGTTTTCACGCTCACTTCTTCCAAAGTTAACGGGATATCCTTGGTAAAGATGTTTATAATTGGGTTAAAGGTCTCTTCGCTAGTAGGCAGATTGACCAGGACCTGAATAATACTTTGATTGTTCTTATCCCTAGAAATGAGGCACCAGAGGATTTCAGCCAATTAAAACCTATTAGTTTGTGTTTTGTCCTATATAAGTTGGTAATGAAAGTGATTGCAAATCGATTTAAGGCAGTTTTCCCTAAACTGATCTATCAAGAACGATCTGGCTTTATAGCAGGGCATAACATTTCTGATAATATTATTTTGGCTCAAGAAATCATCCATTTAATGCGGTGTAACAGAAAAGGGAGGAACTGGATGGCTATTAAGCTGGATTTAGAAAAAGCATATGACAGAGTTAGTTGGGATTTTATTATAGCTTCATTGGTAGTGGCTGGGATTCTTGGCTTTCTTCAAGAGGTGATTATGTCGGCTATCTCTTCTACTTCGATGCAAATCCTTTGGAACGGGATACCTTCTCAAAAATCCAAACCAAATTGTGGAATCGGCCAAGTTTATCCTCTTTTGCCTTACCTATTTGTGCTCTGTATGGAATGGTTGGGACTTAACATTCATGTTGAAATTGATAATGGTAAGTGGGACCCTATCTGACTTTCTCGTAATGGCCCTGCAATATCGCATCTGTTCTTTGCCGATGATTTTGTAATTTTTTGTAAAGCTCAGTATGATCAAGCACGATTATTAAATAACATTCTCTCGCATTTTTCTGAGTCTTCGGGTCATAAATTCAGTGTAAGCAAAAGTAATATTTTTATTTCAAAAGCACCAGTGCTGAGGATCATCACCAAATTAGTAGGCTCTTTGGGTTTCAAGAGGTCCAAAACCTGGGGAAATACTTAGGGGTACCTCTTTTACACGATAGAGTTACTAAAAGCACCCTCAGCTTTGTTGTTAACAAGGTAAGGCAAAAATTGTAGAATTGGGATGCGAGGTAACTTTCTATCATAGGAAGAGTTACTTTGGCTCAATTAGTACTGTTCTCTATTCCTAATTATTTCATGCAGTCGTTGATGATTCCAAAAGAGGTCTGTGATGAAATTGAAAGAATTGCTAGAGAATTCAATTGGGGGAGTGCTGGTGGGCATCTTAAAATGTCCCTAGTTGGTTGGAATTCTATATGTCAACCACGGGCTCGATGTGGCCTTGGTTTCAGACATTTGAGTGACCAGAACTCGTCCTTTCTTATGAAGATTGGTTTCAACCTTGTTTCCAAAAGTAATGCACTTTGGGTTCATTTTGTCCGATCTAAGTATGGCTGGAAAGAGTAGCTTCCTGATTCTATTGGTACGAACTAGTGCTCTTACTTATGGAGATCTTTATCCAAAATATGGCCACTTCTTTTGGAAAATCTAGTTTGGTCCATTGGGGATAGAACCAATGCCCGTTGCTGGAATGATCCATGGATACCAGGTATGGGGCCCTTGAACTCTAAAATTCCTTCTTATGCTAACCTTGATATGGATTGTTGTGTTAGGGACATGGTTAATTTAGATGGAAGCTAGAACTTGGAGATGTTTCAAATTTGGTTACCTGAAGATATAATCTGCAGGATTACTAGCATACCTCCTCCTCGTCCCAATGCAGGTACTGACAGAATAATTTGGGCTAGATCAGTGTCAGGTGTCTTTTCAATTTCCAGTGCTTATTGGGCTTTAAAAGAGAACTCTTGGAACCTACAAGAAGAATTTTGGAAGACTACTTGGAAATATTTGGGTCCACAAAGAGTCAGAACTTTTATTTGGTTAACTTTTAAACAAAGACTTCTAACCAATTCAGAACGTACTAGACGGGGTATTGGTCATAGCAACGCATGCACTATATGTGGCCATGATTTTGAAGACTTGGCGCATGTGCTTATGGATTGTCCTGTAACGAAAGAAGTGTGGATGCTCGTGGTTCCGGATCAGCTAAAACAAAGGTTTTTTTCTGTCTCTTTTCAAGATTGGCTTATTCTTAACCTTTCTTTTCATGAAAGAGTGTAGGATAGAGGGATCACTTGGTCTTGCCTTTTTGATCTAATTGCTTGGCGCATTTGGAAGAATAAGAATTTGTTCATTTTTCAGAACATTTCCTGGGATGCAATGGAAGCAGTGAAAGTATCCAGTTGTTGGGCTTGCCAATATGAAAGTTATCTTGGTGGCCTAATAACTAACACCCCTAGATCGAATTACCCTAATAACCCAGATGGTAATTGGGTGTTTTTATCCTCATATGGGGTAGTGGCCAGAGATTCTGGTTTTGCGGCATCTGAAAGAGTAATACGGGCCTTTGATGGAAAATAGATTGTAGGATATACATGTTTTTTAGGGTTTGTTGCCCTTTTGAGGCTGAATTATGGGGCATCTTAGATGGAATCCTCATTTTGCTCAACAAAGGTTATAGACAGGCCATTATCATGACAGACAATCTTGAAGTAGCTCAAATATTAGAGGATTTAGACTTGGAAGACTCAGGAATCGCAGTACTACGCAGAACTCAACAACTCCTAAGATCAGAAGGGGAATGGAAAATTAAGCATACTCCAAGAGACCTTAATTTGGTAGTAGATCGATTTGCAAAATTTGGATTGAACTGGAAATCGAGCTTACAAGTCCTTAATAAAGCTCCTAAAGAAGAAGAAGACTTACTTTAAGCTGATAGTGTTAATAATCGATTTATGAATTTGTAGTAATTCGATTTTGTTTCTTTTACACCAAAAAAAATAGATTTAAAATTTAGTGTAATCCTGAACTGCCTATATTGTTTTGTGGCATTAAAAGTAATGTCCTGGTGAAGGAAATTATCACTGCCAACAGAAACAATTGATTAGATTTCATGAATTTTAGTAGCTCACTTTAAATAAACTAATGAAGATGCAAAATAGATTATATTATACATGCATATTATTTTGAGATGTTCGAAGGCATAATGTTAAGTATACAAATGATCGAAGGAGCACAAGATTTAGTAAATGTTGGTAATGCAAAGTGGATAATCTTATATTAGTTGAGAAAATGCTTCTAAGAGGATTAAAATATAGTCTTGTCTCTTACTCTCATTGAGTAATTGGGGGCTAAAGGTTTAACACGTGTGTTGTTGCTTGCCTTGATTTGTGTTCACGTTTGTGTCAACATGTGTCTATGACATGTGCTCTGCGTGTTTCTTTTTTAATAAAATTTATGTTCCTTTTATCATAAATATATATGTCTGCTTTTAGAATATTTTTTCTATTGCAGAAAATCTTTTGACTGTTGTAGAATATTTTTGGTTGAGGAAAATACTCTACTATTTTTGGAAATTGACACTAATATTTACCATTTTGCTCTTTCAGGAAACAATATAAATAGCATGCCATTCTTCTCATTTTTCACAACAACAAGCAAACAACAATCTCTTCTTTGTTTCTCTTAGCTTGCTTGTTTTCTATTCAGAAAACTTTTCCACTTAAATTTCTGATTAAGTTTTCAGCTTTAGTTTCCAGTCTGCTTCTTCGAATAATTTTGAGAAGGGCAATAACAATTTTGTTCCACCTTCTTTATTTGGGTGTACGAATATTGAAGTATTGTGTTAACCTTAAGGGACGTCGTCCACTACACGATTATACTGATTAGGGCAGATTTGCTTCTAAGGAAATGGTTCTTCCATGACACAATGATTATTTTGTTTACTTACTATAGCACCCATAACTCATTTCCATCGCGGGAATAGGGTTATGAAGTATTAACTTACAATTCGAAACATTCATAACAAGTAGCAACCAGTTACCAAATTAATTTAACAAATACATGTATAACTCATGATGGAATAAAACATATATTTACAGACCTTAAATCAAACCTTCAAGGCCTCAAAAACAATTTAATAATAATCAGGGACCAATTCAAAACAAAACAGAAGATTTGGGACAAAACTTAAAATTTTCAAAATAGGGGTCACACGGCCGTGTGTCCAAGCCATGTGACGAAGCCCAGACTGTTTGGCTCCAGACATGGCCGTATGACTATCCCACATGCCCGTGTGTGCATTGTGTGTCCACACATGTAACTCATTGACTTGGGTCACACGACTGTGTGCCAACTCGTGTGAACCCTGCACTTAACACGCTTGGGACACACGCCCGTGTGGGTTGCCTGTGTGTGACACATGGCTGTGTGACAGCCCGTGTCCCAAGCTTTGTGTGCCCAAAAATAACCCAAAACATGCTCATTTCACATCCAAATCCTTAGGTACCTAAACACATCAAAAGTACATGTATACAAGCCCTCAGAACACATTCAAAAGCACTCAAAGCATTCCGAAACAATCAACTTATGTGCATAGACAATGTGCCATCATTGATACAACAATTCAAATGCATACATTTCATTATCTTAGTTAAAATGAAAAAGCCACAACACACTAAAATTGACTTACATTTAAACCCAAAAATACCATACTTAACTCATACCAACTTACCATTTCATGCTCACCCACTTATGCTTAAACTTAGAATTAGGCTTGCATATAACCATTAGTTATTCAATCATTTAAACTAGAATCTCAATTCACAAGTATATAACCTAGTGATTAGCAATCACAAAAATACCATACCATATTGAATGTTAAGACTTACAATTTCCTTTTTCCAGTCAACCACAACTTGCATCATGCATGCACATATCAATAGCTATTTCACTAAACAATATAATAAGCACACCAAGCCATATAACATGAGTACTTATGAACTATTACCAAGCAAACTCAAATCCCTTCATTACATGTCATAGAAGCCAAGTTAGAATTCAAAATCTACCAAGATCTTCGATAGTGTGATTTCTTTAGATTGATTCGATCTCTGACTTCCCAAAAAAATATCTACTAGGAAACGAAATAATAACACAAGTAAGCTTTCATATAGCTTACTAAGTTCGTTGATTAAAACGATAAAGCCTACCGAATAAACATAATAAATCAAATAACGAGATTACTAAATAGAGTTCCTATCAATAAAGTTATTCTCAGAAATCCTGTCAATCACAGCTCACAACAGGTGAGTAATGCTCAGTACAATAGTACAAATCAATTCCACATTTCAATAGTTTTTAGAGATAAATAACATAGCTTGATGAATGATAAGTGGATGTGTAACAGCCTGAAATAGGGTCTAGTCAGAATAGTGGTTTCGTAACCACAGATCTGAAGTAAAAATTTTGAATTGTGTGAATTTTTGATAATATTTGTTACTTTGATTATTGATGTGAAATTTCTGTTTGAAAATTTTATCGATAAAGTGTCCAATTTTATTGTTGGGATTAAATTACATTAATTGCAAAATATGAGATATAGAGTATAAGTACCTATTTGAAATGGGGGTTTGAATAAGAAGCCTTTAAATGGCAAATGGACCATTAGTTGATAGCATGGACACAAAAGGGCATTTCTAGAAACATTTGTTAGTTATGTCATTAAGGGTATTTTTGTCATTTAGAAGGAAAAAGACAAAAGAGATGATAAAAACATCATCTTCTCTATGGAAACAAACCCCATGGCTGCCGATTCTTCTTCTCCATGGCTAGGGATTTCTTTGCTTTTCTAAGCTCAATAGTAAGTGCAATCTTGTTCCGTTTTCAGTTATTTTCGTGTTTTCATGATCATTTAAGATTGAATTGCATGATTCTACCATTATTTTCAAGAAATATTGGGGTTCAAAAATATACCCATTTGTGATATAAGTGTTTTTGATTGGTTAATGGTAGAAAATGAGAGCTTAAGATATTATATGCATGTTTTTGGGAATGATTTTGGATGAAACCGAATATAATTTTATAAAAAAGGGCTAATTTGTAAAGTTTACAAATTATTTCTAAATGTGTTAATTATTGATAAATTTAGTGTTTGAATTGTGAAATTGGGTTAATTAAGCCCATGGAATAAAGAAAATGAGTTTTTGAGCCAAGGGATTAATTTGTAGATTAGTGAAAGTTGAGGGGTAAATTTGAAAATTTACCCAAAATATGAATTGTGTCCGTAAATGAATAAATTATTGATAAATTGTACTCTGTTTGTTAATCTAGACCAAGAAAGGTGTGGTAAGCCCGAGAATGGGGAAAAAGAGAAAGTTCTCGACTAAATCTCGAGAATTTAATCCGTTGGTTATTCAAGTAAGTTGTATGTAAATTCTAGCATATTTGCTAAAATAAAATTGTCTATTCATGATTGATTGTTTATATTGATATGTAAATTATGATATGACTGGAAATCCGGTATACTTCCGTATTACTAAGAATAAGGTATGTTTTGTGAACTTCCAATTGATAATTAGATATATTTTTAGAACTATTGATATGTGGATCATGATATGACTGGAAATATGGTATATATATGTATATCTGTAAATGTGGAATTAAAGTAAGTACAGTAAATTACGATTGGTTGTTTGATGTGCTTATGAAATTATTCGGCTAATCAGTTGTTATATCTCTGAAATTGTGATAATGATGAATTGTCTATAAAATCCCTATTGAGCAAGTAGGAATAGACATTGATATAAGTGACATGTCACTAGAGGGTTCTGATTCTGTCTGATATAGTTCCCGGGTGCTGGGTGGTCTAGTATGTGTTGCAGACAACTATCAGCTTATGTGAGCAGGCCCGAGGTAACTTCTGTTCTGATCCTGTGATGTAGCTTCGGCTACCCCTTTGTTAGTAGCTTCGGCTACCCCTCTGTTAGTAGCTTCGGCTACCTCATGGCTCTACCATGTCTGAGAGGCATTTCGGTGCTAACCTCTGAATATCTGGTCATATTCTGAATCTGCTCAATGGGATTAGTTTATCTGTACTATGATGAAGTGTTTCTGTAGGTGACATGAAATAGTTCTGTACATTGAGATTGGTACGGTTAAGCACATATATGATTGGTATGTAAAATGTGCCCAAAAGAGTAAGTTGAGTATGGAATGATATGTATTAATAATTGTTATGAAGTAATTGATAATTTGTAATGTTCATTGCTTTAATTTGCATATGACTTACTAAGCTATTATAGCTTAGTTTGTTCTATTCTTTTCTCCTTTTCATTGTATGAAAACAGTTGGATTAGGAGCCGAGTCTTTGGAGCAAGCTTCACACTGTCAAGACTTATTAGTATGTTATGTTTCTGGCGTAAGTTTATGGCATGTATAGAAGGTTATGGATATGTATAGTCAATTTGTTAGCTTATAAGCACTATGTTTTTAATGTGGTATATAGAAATAAATGTTTGTATAGTAAAGTATTATTTGTATTGGTTGTATATGGAAATGCTTGTGAGTTTGAGAGGTCAAGGCTTGGTAGATAGCCTAACACGGCTTGCCTGGCAAGGTGCATGGGCGTGTGGTGTGGGATTTAACAGACTGTTCCATGGTCGGATGGCACGGGTGTGCCTAGGCCGTGGGCAATACACGGCCCATCCCTACGGGCGTGCACTCAAACCGTGCCTCCCCTGAACCTGAATAATGTATTTAGTGTACCACATGGGCAGGAGACATGGCCGTGTGTCTCAATCGTGTGGGAGTACACGACCTCCAAATAGGCGTGTGAATTAGCCGTGTCAGTTTGGTCAGTTTCAGCCATGGGTGCTTAGCATGGGCGTGTGAAGGCCACATGGTCTCACAACACAGCCGTGCTAAGGGTCACACGGGCGTGTGACGTTGTTTTCGTAAGAAAAGTTTACTGAGTAACCGATTTGATAGGATTCAAATCCTAATCGTCTGTAAAGTTTGTATTATGTCCAAAACTCTCGATAAAGGTCATAAAGAGCGAATTTGTGTGTGATTCTGTGACTGTTTTGTGAGTTAAGTTCTGTGAAAGTCCGCTTAAGTCCGGTAACGCTCTATACTCGATTTCAGCAACGGTCTCGGGTATAAGGGTGTTACAGGATGCGAGTACATGGTTAACTATCCAACACACCAAATGGTCATAAGAGCCAATACCATCCAGCACACCAGAGAACACTGTAATATAACATGATAGTCTACAACAAATGCAAGAACTCGGCATATCCAGTGAACAGAAAATATATAGAAATCATCTTCACTACTTAGATCAATCCTGTACCACGTGCATAATAACCTATTGGTATGCCAATTGTACTTTATCCTACATTCATTGATTCAGAACATTTCATCACAGAACAATGCATGAATATCTCACTATCTCATACTCCATATTCAAGCATTAGTTTAACAACCAAACATTCATCAGCTCAGAATATCTCAATCAGTGATCGACTTTTTTTCATTTTCAATTTCATACATGAATATAACCCAACATTATACAATCAAGTTCATATAATACGTTTAAAAATGTATTAAAATTAAACCGAACAAACTTACCTGACTAAACTGCAGCAATGACAAAGATAAAGAGTCTATTCTGAAATTTTCTCTTTCCCTTAGTTTTTTTCCACTCGTTCTTGATCTAAAATAATAATTTCATTCAATTAACTAATTCCAACAACAAAATTAACACATTTTATGCAATTAAGTCCTTTTTGACTTTTTTACAAAATTACCCTTGACATTTCACTTTTATGCAATTTAGTCCCTAAGTCCAAAACATACAATTTAACCATTTTCAATTAAATCCAAGCTTAGCCGATCCATTAACCACTTCATTACAGCCCATACTTGCTGTTATTTTGATCAAGTTTTTGTACTTCTACTATTTGCACATTTTAGTCCTTGAACATTAAAATTAACAAAAACTACTTTACAAAATAATCTTATTTAGTAACCAAGCTTAATATTATACCATAAAACTTCAAGAACAACTCAAACTCATCAATGGAACAATCCACAACATTTGACATTTTTACAAATTAGTCCCCGAATTAGCTAGACTAAGCTAATATGAGCTCAGAAACATAAAAATCACTAAAAACAAGTAAGATTTACCCACCCAATTTAAGGACCCTAGTGACCCAAGCTTGCTTCTCCCCTTGCCAATGGAGTTTCAATTTTTTTTGGAAGAAGAAATTAAGAAGATGCTAGCAAAATTTAACTTTTGTTTTAATTATATTATGTTTAATTACAAAATTACTATTATATCCTTAACAAACATTAATAATTCACCAAATTGATGGCATTAGCCGTCCGATATAAAGTACAATGGCCTAAATACTCTTTAAAACCTCTCTATTAACCCTTTTTAAACAATGAGCGATTCACTTTTTCAGTTTTTATGATTTAGTCATTTTTCTTTAATTACTAATTAATAAGGATATAATGTTAATTAACTACAAAAGTAGAGAATTCCACATCATTCCTATCGTTTGGCCATTTAAGGAGGGTCTAATTTCATAATTGGTCATTAAATTATTTTTAATTATTAATTAATTAAACTTTATTTCAATTTAACCTTAAAATATTATGACTTAATGACTAAATAACCCAAATGTTAGTGGAATGTTTGACATCTACCACAGTCACCATTTTGGTCCCTTTAATATTTTAAATCTATAGCAATTCACTTTTACCCCTTTTACAATTTAATCTTTTTACCTTAATTAACTATCTAAATATTAAATTTTCTGAACCAAACCTTCACATACCAAAATAATTTCTCTGTAAATATTTAATAAAAATAATCACTAGCTCGATTTACAGAAACAGGGTCCCTATACCTCATTTTTCGAAACCACTTGACTTTCAAGACAACTACTTATACTAATCATTAATTCAATTAATTAAAATTCAACAAATCAAAATTTAATATAAAAATTATTATTAACTAGTATAATTTGAATTCTAATTATACAAATTTACTCATCGGATTTGTGGTCTCAAAACCACTATTTTCAACACTACTGTAAAACTGGCTGTTACATTGAAGCTTGATTTATATGTTTTGTCAATGCTAACTATTGTTTTGCAGTAGTATATTTCTAACAATTTAGAAGCAAAATTCAACTACTGTTTAAACATGTCAGTCACGATCGTTGTGGCTTTCGAAGTGAACCTGGTTGAGAACAATGCTGAATTGATTGTAGACACAGATGCTTCCAAACATTTTTGCATCAATAGAGAAATGTTCACCTAGTTTGAAAGTATAGTTGAAGGTGAACAAGTCTACATGGGTAATTCTAGCAGTTCGGAAGTACTTGGTAAAGGATCTTTCTTAAACTTACTTCTGGAAAAACATTAGCATTGAATAATGTTTTTTTATATACCTGCCCTATGTAGAATTTTAATTAGTGGTGGATTATTGAATAAGACAGGCATAAAATTAGTATTTGAATGTGATAAAGCTGTACTTTCCCGTAATGGATATTATGTTGGGAAAGGTTACCTGAGTGGAGGTCTATTTATGATTGATACTATGCTTAATAATAATAAAGGCACCACTTATGCTTATGTTGTTGAATCCTTTGATATAGGGCATGTTAGATTAGGTCATGTGAATACTCGTTCTCTAAAAAAGCTCATAAAAATGAATTTACTCCATAACCTAGATAATAGTAACTTTAATAAATTCAAGATTTGTATTGAAGCCAAGCATGCTAGACCTTCCTTAAAAACTCTTACTGATAGGAAGACTGAACTTTTAGAGTTATTTCATACTGATCTAACAAAAGTATGATTGCCTGCTTTTAAAAAGGGAATTATCGAATCTAAAATTGTTAATATTGTTTTTGTAAGGTATGCTCTAAATAGTACTGCATATAGATTCATGTCTTTTCATGATCATTCCATATGTGAATCTAGAGATGTTATTTTCTTTGAGAATGTATTTCCTTTAAAGAAATCTAGCATATTATTGATATACAATTAAATGAACATATTCCTTCCTCTAGTACATATAATAGAGACGTTCATAATAATGAAATTGAGCCTAAGATGGGTAAAAGAAAAATGACTGCCACTGGTTTCAGACCTAATTTTCTTACTTCCTTTGTAATTGGGAGTTGTAATTTAGATTTGATAAGTGATTCTAATGCTCGTGCATTTTTGATAGATGAGGATTCAAAAACTTATGATGAAGTCATAACATTAATAGATACTAGCTTTTGGATATATGTCATTAATAATGAGCTAGAGTCTATTATGTCTAATCACACTTGGAACTAGTAGACTTGCTTAGAGGTTTTAGACCTATTAGAAATAAATGGGTCTTTAGAAAGAAACTTAGACTAGATGGATCAATACAGAGGTAGAAGGTAAGACTAGTTGTAAAATGGTTCATTCAAAAATATGGAGTAGATTATTTTGATAAACACTCTCTTGTTGTAACAACCCAAATTAGGGCCTAGCAGGAATAGTGGTTTCGAGACCACAAACTCGAAGTAGAAAATATAGTTCATGAGTTTATGGCATGCTTGCATGATATTGAGAAAATCTCATGAAGGAAATTTTTTGAGTTAGTGACTAATTTGTCCTTTAGAACTAAATTGTAAAAGTTGCAAAATTGAGTTTCTAGAAGGTTTAAGTATGAAATAGCATAAGAGAAATTATTAGAAGTCCTTATTTGGCAATTAGACCAATTTTTAGCATGGACAAAAATGCCCATGGAAGGGAAAAAATCAAAGAAAGGACATAAGGGCATTTTGGTCATTTGGTTAATTAATGAAATAAAAAGGGAAAATAAGTCAAAAATTGACTTATCTTCTCCATGCAAGTGCCAAATTCTCTAAGGACTCCATAGTTAGGGTTTTTTTCATTTTCAAGCTCCAAGTAAGTGACTCCAAGCCCCGTTTTTTATGCTCTTCGTATTTTTGAAATCCACGTAGCTTAATCTAGCTATTTCTACCACTAATTTGAGCTAGGTTTTATATTAAAAAATATACCTATGCATGACATGTAAGTAATTCGATGCCTAGTGGTAGAAAATGAAAGATTAAAGTGTAGTAAACACCTTTCTCTAGGTGATTTTTCATGAAAGTTCCTAATGGGGAGCAAATTTCAAAGTTAGAAAAATGAGTAGTAAAAGTGTAAAATAATGAGCAATGTGGGCTTGTATGGACTCTATTAGGTGTCGGCTAGGTTTGGGTAGCCAAGAGAATAGACACATTTCATTATACGAACCTAGGGACTATTTTACAAATATGTAAAAGTTAGGGGCAAAATTATAAATTGTGCCAAAGTATGAATTATGAGATATTTAGTCAATGTGGGTACTAAATAAGTCAACTTTGTCATTTTAGATCAAGAAACACGAAGCCCAGACTGAAACCGGGGGAAAGGTAAAGTAGTGGACTAAACCGAGCATTTGCCCACATTTTGGACTCGAGGTAAGTTGTATGTAATAATTTATCTCCTATGTTATATGAATTCATTGCTATGACTTTTATGAAATTGTGGTATTCCTTGAGGACATGTATATGATTTTGTATGAGTTATGTTAAAGTTTCATGATGTTGATATGTTGAGGAAATGTATGAGATTCATGATATTATTTATGTGAAAAACTACCAAAAAGTGAGGAAATCATGAAACGAGAAATTACTTGCAAGTTTAATTAATACGAAGGATAATCATGTCATGAGTGTTGTAGGTCCCGTATAAGACCATGTCTGGGACATAGCATCGGCACCGAACTGAGATCCCATGTAAGACCATGTCTGGGATATGGCATTGGCATCGAGATGTGATCCCCTGTAAGACCATGTCTGGGACATGGCATGGGCATCTGAGATGAGGTCCTGGGTAAGACCATGTCTAGGATATTGCTTTGGCACCGAAACGAGATAAGGATCCCCTATAAGACCATGTCTGGGGCATGGTATGCGTGTTTGATATGAGATCTCGTGTAAGACCATGTCTGGGACATGGCGTCAGCATCAGAGTACGATATTGTGTAAAACCATGTTTGGGACATGGCATCGACATTGACATGTGATCCCATGTAAGACCATGTTTGGAACATGGCATTGGCATCATTTCATGAGATTGACTTACGAGTATCCTTCGGTATTTCTAAGAGAATTTTAAATGAGAAAAGTATTCAAGTTGATAAGTTTCAAGAAAAAGGCTAAAGTTTCATGTTGAGTGTTGCAGGTATATATATGAGTAAGGATGAGAAATTGGAAGTACATTATTACGAAAAATATAGCATAAAAAGTATAAGTATATAATTGAGTAAGCCATGAGAATGAGTAAGAGGTTACTTGAAATTCATGATACTTATTTGAGTGGGATTTTATGATTTTATTACTATTTTATTCATGCAACTTACTAAGCATTTTATGTGCTTACTCTTTCCTTTCCCTCTTCCATGTAGATTTGCCGTACCAGCTTGAGGATTTTAAAGTCGAAGCTCGAAGTCACACTATCAAGCCATCCATATTGGTATAGTAAAGTTGATCATTTTGATATATGGCATGTATACGAAGTTTAATCATTTTGTTAAGTGTCATTTTGTGTAGCCAAGTAATGTTGTAATGCCCTTTGAAAATGGCCTAATATTGCCTTACTCATATTTTATACAATGAAGATGAAATTCATGAATGTGCAACCTTGCATGTTTAAGTATAGTAAAGTGTATGAGAATGATATGTATGTTGGCATTGGGATGCCTTAATTGTGAGTATTTGGAGTGTAAAATATACCTTGATGTGTGCTATAGAATTGGCTTTGTGTTTGATTATGTTTTAGGGTGGCATAAGGTTTGGAAAATAGCCTATTATTGTCCATACGGTTAGGCACACGGGCGTGTGCCTAGGCCATGTGTTACACACAGTCAGCCTCAAGGGTGTGTTAACAGGCCGTGTGTCCCTTGTATAGAATTTAGTTAAGTCAGTATAAAATACGGGCTAAGCACACGGGCGTGTGCTTTAGTTATGTGTAATTCTGATGATTGTGGTATTCAAGTCAAAATACTCCATGGGATGTTGACACGGGCGTATCTCGGCCGTATGAGGGATACGGGCCATAAACACGGGCATCTACCCAAGCTGTGTCAAAACCCTATAGGTTGAAAATAAAAATAAATTAGACACAGGCTAGGGACATGGGCATGTAAGACCACATGGCCTGCCCATATGGGCGTGTCCCATCTCACACGGGTGTGTGTCCCTATTTTAGGTAAAAATTTTCTAAGTGCTCGAACGTTCTCAGATCGGTTCCGGAATGCACCTGATTTATGTTTTGGCCTTTGTAAGCCCATGATAAGGTTATTAATAGAATGAATGATAAGTTCTTTTTATTAAAGAAAAGAAATTTTATAGCCCGAGGTTTCAAGATATAGAATGATTCAGTAAGGTAACGCCTTGTATCCTGTCCTGGCGTCGGACTTGGGTAAGGGTGTTACATTTGTAACTAAGATCTCAACCATTCGTGTTTTATTTGCTTAAGCTTCCATTCATAATTTTCTGGTACATCAAATGGATATGAAGACAACTTTCTTGAATGGTGATTTAGATGAGGAGATCTACATGGAGCAACCTCTAGGATTTGTAGCACTTGGTGTGGAGGATAAAGTTTGCAGACTCAAAAAATCTTTATACAGTCTCAAACAAGCTCCAAAACAATAGTATGAGAAATTTTATAAAACTATTATTAGTTTTGGTTTTATTGTTAATGAAGCATATGCATGTGTGTATTTTAAGATGTTTGGCTCTAATTGTCATCAAAAGTCTGTATGTGGATGGCATGTTAATTTTTATCACCAATATAGAAGCCATTAATGAAACCAAAAATTTATTATCTACCAAGTTTTGATATGACTGATTTGGGAGAGGTAGATGTAATCTTAGGGTTAAGGTTACTAAATCAGAAAAAATGATTTGTTTTAAACCAATAAATCAGAAAATATGATTTGTTTTAAACCAATCTCACTATATAGAGAAAGTGTTAAAAAAGTTTAATAGCTTTGATGTAATCCCTATGAAAACACCTTTTGATTCTAGCATACAACTGATAAACAATAAAGGAAATAGTGTTTCTCAATAAGAGTGTGCTAAAATTATTGGAATCGTCATGTTCTTAATGAACTTCATTTGGTTTGATATTGCTTATGCAGTCAATAGACTAAGTAGATATATCCATAATCCTAATAATGCGCATTGGAATGCTTTAAAGCGTTTGCTTAAATACTTTAAAGGTACAATAACTTGGAAATTGGAAATTTTTAGATACCCTGCAGTCTTAAAAGGATATTGTGATGCAAATTGGGTAACTGATAATGATGGAGCTAGCTCTACAAGTGCGTATGTCTTAACTTTGGGTGGAGCTACTATTTCTTAGAAGTCTGCTAAACAGACATGAATTACTCACTCCACGATGGAATTATAATTTATAGCTCTAGACTTAGCCAGGCAAGAGGCTGAGTAGGTTAGGAATCTGCTTATAGAGATTCTTTTATGGGAAAAATCGACACCTTTCGTATCTCTATTATGTAACTTGCAAGCTACAATTTGAGTTGCTAAGAGCCAAGCTTACAATGGTAAGAAGAGACATATTCAAATAAGACATGAATCTATAGGACATTTAATAAAGAATGGAGTACTTGCTTTGGAGCATGTGAAGTCTAAAAGGATCCTAGTTGATCCACTAACCAAATGGTTAAGTAGGAAAATGGTTCTTGATTCATTGAAGGGAATGGGTCTTAAGCCTAGTGATTGAGGAATTCATGGTGGATACCCAACTCAGTTCTCTGAGTTCAGTGTTGTCAAACAAAACCATGGAAAGACTCATAGCGTACCTTTCACCTATCCCTATGGCGAACAATGTACATGCATAAGGTTAAGTATTTACTCTTAATAAATTCATATCCTAGAGTTCGCGTGGTCTTATTGAGACGAACTTGATGAATTCACCAATATCTGAGGTTGAGTTTCTTACTTTTAATGAGTTCATATATCAGAGTTTGGGTGGTTCTATTGAGACGGACTTGATGAATTCACTAAACTTAAATTTGAAGGGATGAGCTTAATAAATGCTCTTAATTATTTCATAGTTCTGATTCGGGTGGTCTATATTGAGATAAGCTTGATTAAAGCACCTACATAAGTGTGAAGAGCTAGCCACCTTCTATGAAAGACATTGATAGTCTTTCTAGAGCACATACCAGCAACTCGAGGTATATTGGCTGAAACTTATTGACTTATCACGGAACATCAAATGGATTTAAGATTAGTCGTGTGCCATGAGTTGACCCCTATCTTAACAAGTTCAAGATTCATTCACTTGTTAAAGAGAAGAATCACTCATTTCACTACGTACTAGTTCAAATTCATAAGATACTAGTGCTTAAGTGTCTAATTTCACTATTGCTCTTCTCATGTTTTACCTTTTCTCATGTTTACAAAATTTTCCAATTCTTTTGCATTAGTGGGGGAATGTTGGTAATGCAAAATGGGTAATCCCATATTGGTTGAGGAATGACTTCTAAGAGGGTTTAAATATAGTATTACCTCTTACTCTCATTAAGTAATTGGGGGCTAAAGGCCGAACACATGCACACCACCACCCAGCTTGGTTCATGTTCGTGTTCGTGTCAACACATGTCTACAAGACGTACCGCGCGTGTTTCTATTTGAATAAAATTTTTGTTTCTTTTATCAAAATTTTTTTATTTTTAGAATTTTTTTTAGTTGCATAAAATCTTCTTGTTGTTACAGAATATTTTCGGTTGAAAAAAATCCTTTGTTATTTTTGATAACTGACACTACTATTTTGCCATTTTGCCTCTTCAAAAATTTGTATAAATAGCAGGTCATTCTTCTTATTTTTCACAAAAAATAGCAAACAAAAATCTTTTCTCTACCTTTCTTAGCTCGCCTATTTTCTATTTAGAAAACTTCTTTGGTTAAATTTTTGACCAAGTTTTCAGCTTTAGTTTCCAGTCTACTTTTTCGAATACTTTTAAGAAGAGCAATATCAATTGTGTTCCACCTTTTTTATTTGGGTGTACGAATATTGAAGTATTGTGTCAACCTTAGGGGCAATGTCCACTACATGATTACACTGATCAAGGTGAATTTGCTTCTAAGTACCCCTTTGGATGGGCGTTTACCTCCAATGTGGTGCGTTTAGCTTTCTTTTTATCTTACACTATACTATCTAATATCACTGCCACCGTTGTTTTTACACTAACCATAGGTAAACGCACCACCCAACGCAGTGGTTCTTCCACGGCTAGTGGTTATTTTCTTTATTTACGCTCAGTTTATTTATTCTGTCAGTGCTAACTATTTCGTTTTGTAGTAGTATATTTCCAACACTTGGTGGCATATTGGAAAGCACCCGGTACTCTTGTTTCTTCAAATGTTGCTTAGTTTCTTACTAATTTTAGCGAAGTGAGAGCATCAACAACCATTATGCATCCATTGTAACTTTCTTGGAAACCATTTCCACAAACCTGTCAATCCATATATACACAATTATCCTTAGAGGTCTGTAAAATCTCTTATATGAAAATGTCATATTTTTCATGGTAAATATTGAACGATGGATGGTTTTCGAGGCAAGCACTCACCATTATCAATAGGTAAAACATATTGTACTTCACAATTG
The DNA here is from genome assembly GCA_020496765.1 of Gossypium stocksii. Classification (NCBI taxonomy): domain Eukaryota; kingdom Viridiplantae; phylum Streptophyta; class Magnoliopsida; order Malvales; family Malvaceae; genus Gossypium; species Gossypium stocksii. The sequence goes on from CM035625.1 coordinate 36,115,453, forward strand.
AGTTTAAATCAACAACCTTTAGTCTCCAACATTTCCTTAACCTGATTTCATTGAATTGGAATATACTTTTAATTAGCTTACATCAATAGAACCTTAAGTGGAGAGTTTAGGAAACTAGAAAAATGCTCACCCTTTTAACAAGATGGTGGTGGTTGGTGGCAGGTGGGTGTTGGAGTCGACTGTGGGAAAAGGGGTTAAGAAGGTAGGGAAGTGATAGTGGCTAGGGATTTAGAAAAGAAAAGAAAATAAATTAGTTGTTAGGGATTACAATTAACAAATTGGGGGAGTCGGGAGGAAAAGAACAGAAAGTGTAGCATATTATTTGGGTTGGGTCAGGGCTAAAAAACTCTTATCCAAGGCTCGACTTGTTTAGAAAATGAGTCTTATTTTTTGTCCAAACCCAATTTTTAGGCCTACATTTTTATCTAAACACTCCTACTTATTGAGTAGGTCTAGACGGATGGCCTAATCTATGATCAGGTCTAACAACAAATAAGCATTTAATTATGAATATAATATAAAAATTTCTAATAACACATAAAAAAGGAAAATAGAATGCAATATATATTTAACCTAGTTTTTATTATTGTGTGTATTAATTACAATATATTATATTTATTTTTTAAAATTTTATTAGATAATTTGTAATGTTTCAATAATAATATAATGGAGAAAGTAAACATACAATAATATAGATGTTAATAATCTTCCAAAAAAGATGCCTAAAATGTTTCTAAAAAGTTGGGAAAATGTTTAAAATTTGTAAACTTAAAATATAAATAAGATGTTTATAAGTAATGTTTTTGAATAATATATTATTTCTTACCATAGTTTTTATTAAAAAATATATATTTTTATCAAATATATACTTTTATTATTAATTTAATTTTAAAAAATTAAACAATAACTATAAATTTGAAGGAGTATTTAGTATAATTTACCCTATTAAAATGTCATAAAAAAAAGCTTTGAAGAATTGGACGAACCAAATTGCATGAGTATAAAATATCAATGGATTTAAAAATGAAATAATTAAATAATTTTAATAGTACTCATATACACTAAATAATCATATTTGGATTTAGTAGTAAAACTCTTTTTAAAAAATTAAATAATTTTGTTGATTGAGTCTTAACTCGACTGGCATGGGCGTTGTTGTCAATATAGGAGGACGTGGGTTTGAATGCGCTGAAATGCACTCCTATTTATGGGCTGGGGAGGGACTATGAGTAATTTTAAACATTTTCTCAGAACTATAATAATATTATTAAAAAAAAAGTAAACAATTTTCATAAGATTAATAAAAGTCCAAAGTATGACTGAAATAGCAAACTACACTATATAAAAATATGTCAACCGTTCATTGGAAATTCACTATCATATATCATTCATATATATATATAATATATATATATATCAATTAATAGAATATATTAATAAGCTAACATATTAAACTGCTTAAAGAGAAAGGAAAATATTTGATGGAGACAATTAATCTTGCTTATTGCAAGTAATAGTATGAAAATAATATATATATATATATATATATATATATATATATACTAAAAATGATTAAATGAGTGAGTGAGTGAGTGAATTGGAAGGCAAAAATAGTGTTCAATATTCTAGACTTGTATATTTTAATCCAACATAACAATAAATATAATTATTAACTTGATATAATAATAGGAAAAATTTTAAGTACTCATTATCCTTTTTTCTAATTTAAATATTCTTATTTTACTTTTAATTATATAAACCTAAATTTGGGGTTAATTATTGTGAATTTTTTAGTACCTTTTTTAATTTAATTTTATATCAAATTATCAAACCCATTAAATGTCATATTTTTTTCTTTTGTTTTTTTAGATATAAAGTTAGTTGTATTTTCTATTTTTTAAAATTATAATTGAATCAACGGATTCAATATTTGTATTTTCGAAAGGAAATAAATTACAACTTAAAAGTAGATAAATTAAAATCATTATATAAAATATTATATTTACATCTTATATATTATATATTTTAAGCTTAAGGGTAAAAAGCTCTTAACCTTTTTTAAAAAAAAGCAATTAAGTCTTTCTCTTTGTTTTTTTCCACTTAATTGAGCACCTAACTTTCAAAATGCATAAAAAATATTCTTAAAGTTTTTCAAAAAAAAATTAAGCCCCTGCTCTTATTAAAAATTAGAAAAAAATTTTAAAAATAAAAAATTAAAAATATAGAAGATTTATTAAATTTTAATAAAAATATAAAAAATAAAATTTAGATTGTTTTAGAAAAATCGTAAAAAATAAAAAATTGTAAATTTTTATAAAAATCATAAAAAAAATAATGAGCCATAGTTTTTTTAATTAAAGTCATCACGTGCCGCAATACAATTTGACATGTGGTGAAAAATGATAAAAAATAAATATCAATAAATGTTATAGAAAAATTATACAATGCTTCTTTTAGTACGATAATTTTTATAATTTTTTTTACAAAAGTTATATTTTTTTTACATTTTGTATAATTTTCTTATGACTTTATAAAATTATAATTTTTTATATTTCTATATATTTTATAATTTTTACTATTTTTATAAAATTTTATATTTTTCTAATTTTTAATATTTGAATTTTTATTAAAATTTAATAATATTTATAGCTTTTATTGGTTTTAATTTTTTATAATTTTTAATAAAAGCAGGCCTTAATTGCTTTTTTTTAAAAAGTTTGAGGGTCTTTTTGATGTATTTTGAAAGTTGAAGTACTCAATTGAGTACAAAAAAAGGTAGAGGCTTAATAGCTTTTTTTAAAAAAAAAGGTTTGAGGGTTTTTTTTTATTCATTTTGAAAGTTTAAGTACTCAAATGAGTGCAAAAAGAAAAAGCATATGCTTAATTAATTTTTTTTGAAAATGTTTGAGAACTTTAAACACCCTTATGCCTATATATATATATATATATATATATATTACATAATATTCTAATAAAATAATGTAAAATAATATATACGTGAGTTAAATGAATAAAAATAATAAATTAATTAGATTCAATTAACCTCAATTAAAAAAAGTAGATGAATGTAGTTTAAGGTAATTTGATTATTAATTAATTTACTAAAGGAAAAAATATTAATTATGGGACTGGTGACACATATCATCCCAATAATTTATATACCATACTATTAGAATATACTTTTTTTTACCCGTGCATTTGAATGTTTTAATTTAAATATATTATATTTATTTGTTAATATTTTAATACTAAATATGATAATTTGATAGTTAAAGATATTTATCGCTTCAAGTATGACATGTGTTTAAGTCGTAGGTTTCATGTTTGTTATTTGAGATTTGTTTTGCTATTGTAATTCACCAAAATAAAATTTAGTACTAAATATTTAAATTTAAATATATTTTTTATTAAATTTATTATATAATCAAAATTGCACCGATATTTAAAATTTAAAATAAAAAAAATATTTAGAAATTGTAAATTTTGAAAAACAAAAAAATACTTAAAAATTGTATAAGTTAAACAAAAAAAGCGTATTTTATCTAAGAAGATGTTATACGTAATTGCAAAATTGGGTTGATTATACTTTGAAAATATTGGGTTGACTATACGTAATTTGAAAAAATATGTATTTTTACAATTTTTAAGTATTTTTTTCTCAAATTTTAAATATTGGTGCAATTTTGATTATATATTCAATTTTAATGAAAAAAATATATTTAAATTTGAATATTCAAATGTTGTACCAAAATTTTAATAAATAAACATGATATATTTAAATTAAATAACAATTTATAAAATATTAAAGTAGAATGGTTGTATAAGTTTAAAGTTAACAACGTTAAGCATTTGAATAAGGAAATAATTTTATTTTTCTGAACATGGAAATAATTTAATTTTGTAATTTATAACCTTTTTTTTTTTCATTTTTCTTTCATATTTCGATGGGTTAAATATAAGATTGGTACCAAACTTCTTTGTTTCTTCCAAATTGGTACTTGTAGTTTTTTTGTCCCAGATTGGTACTTGACCTTTTTTTCCGTCCACTATATTGGTACTTGAGACTAACGGTGTTAATTTTTTGCTAACGTGGTAGCGCTAGCCAATCACGCGCCGCCATGTGGCATTCTCTTTTTCCTTTTTTTTCTTTTTCTTTTTTATTTTCCCTCCTTTTCTTTTCTTAATTTTCTTTTTCCGACTTCATCTTTCTTCTCTCTTTCTTATGTCAAGAACCTCAAAAATTTTCCCTCACTTTCTCACCATCCAATCAATTCTAAGTTGAAAAGCTTTGTTAATTTATCAAATTGTTGAACTAATACCAAAAAAAATTGAAACCAATTCATTTCCCTTGAAAAATTTCTACTGTGTTTATTTTTCAAAAATTAAGAGAAAAAGCAATTAAACATATGAACTACTAAAATTAAACTCATTGGAACTGTTACAAAACATTGATGATACCAGTATATAGAAAACCTTAAGAGATGTATTGGGAAAAGAAAAATATTAGCATTGGATTACATAATAATGATGGATTACACAACTCTATTTTTTTTTTTTTTGGGATGTACAAGATGCATAGCTCAGATCTGCAACATGAAGAAAGTAGTGGTTTTTTTTTTCATGGTTTGTTAGCATATACTTGCAATTGTAAAGTAAGGGAATTTGTATTTGGTTTTTTATAGGTTAAAAAAAGAAGCTTGGGTCTCTTATGCGGCTATTGATGTGCAAAAATACCAAACATCCTTTAGCTTGCTGCCTTAGAGATGCTTTGTAATGAAATCTGCCATTTCTTTAATTTAGAACCAAAGTTGCTTGATGTTGTTGATCTTGCTCTCTGCTTTTCATGTTTCTCACCTGTAGATGTTTAATCTTGGTTAAACGAACAGGGTTGACATTAAATTCTTAGATAAAAAGCTTTAAATCTTTATAAACTTATAAAGTAAGAAAATAAAAATCCAATGGAGCTGACTGCATCACCATTTTTTTTTCTTTCTCATATTTTCTTAGGAAAAAAAAAGAGAAAAAAATCTAATTACCCAGCAATTGAAAAAAGAGAAAGAAAATCGAATGAGAAAATCTAAAAAAGAAATGAATCCAAGACTTGAAATATAAAATAGAGATAACCCAAAACCTATAAGCTAAAAAGAAAGTAATGTAAACAAAGGAACCCCCCATTTTTTTGTTCTTATATTTTCTAAGGAAACAAATAGAAAAAATCCAACTATATAGAAACTTTATTAATTGTCGGGTTTCAATAACGAGTTCTTCATTTCGAGTTTATTGGGTAATCCAAATCTTTGTAGCTTGAATTTGAACCCACTTCCTCCATGCCCGAGAATCAAACCCAATACCGTTTACGTCGAACAAAGAAGCAATGACAGTGGCAGAAAGTGAAGAGGAGGAATTGAAATCAGTCATTGAAAGCAAACGTGTTTAGCAGAGAAAAAAGAAGAGAAAAGGAATTTGGGAGGACAAAATGTCACATGGAAAAAAAAGAGAGAAGGAAATTGGGAAGAAGAAAAGTGATTAGGAAAAAGAAAGAGAAAAAAAAGAAGATTAGGAAGAAGAAACGTCATTAAAAAAAAGAAAAAAGTTTTAAAAATATTTTTATTGATTTTTAATATTTTTATTATGACATATCATGATATTATTTATGCCATTTATCACAATCATTTTCTGCCACATGTCCTGAATTTAATGTCGTTAGCCTCAAGTACCAATATAGTGGACAGAAAAAAGTTTGGGTACCAATCTCGGACAAAAAAAACCATAGGTATCAATCTGGGAGAAGTGAATAAATTCAAGTACTAATATTATATTTAACCCTATTTTAATTTAATATGTGGTGGCCTATAATGATTCAGGTACTGATGAATAATTTTGTTCTAAAATGAGGTCCCGTGAAAATTACTACAAGTTCAATTAGTTTTTTAAGTTGACAAAAATTTTAATAAATAATTAGGGAAATAATCATTTTTATTTAAAATTTACGAAAATAAGCCAATAGTGATATAAATGGTAAAAATACTCATTGCAAAAAGCTTTTTATGGTGATACGGCAAAAGAGAAGGGGAAAGCGTGCCCCCCTAAGACGTGCTTTCTCTCTCTTTCAAAATGCTCCTACATCTTCTAATTAAACTTAAAAAGCTAACAATAAAGAATTAACTGGTACATTGAATTTTGAAAACTCAACAATTTCGGGATTAAGTTTTGTGAAAACTCGAGAATCTAGGGATAAAACTTACGTATCTTTTTTTTCGTGGTAGAACAAGAAAAATGATATTAAAAAACTTCTCAAAAAACCACTTCTTGTTAAAAGCGTTATTTTGATTTGTCATATCTGATCTTTTCCAATATTTTGAAATATGTTTCATATTCAGTAGTAGAGTTTCCTATAAAATGAAGATTGATATGGAGATGTTTTCACATCAAAATTTCGAGCAAAAGATTTACATGTGAAGGAGAAGATTATTGATGTTAAAAAATTGAAGTTGAAAAATTGACCCAATAAAGTAAATTATTTCAAGCAAATTTGGTGTTGTTGTTTGAATTTGGTCAATGAGTATTTATTTTTTTGTATAATCTTTTCATTTTAAATTTATATTAAACATGTGAAACATGTTTTTTTTGTGTGTGAAGATGAGTAAGTGAATTAGAGTCGTTATTTATTACGATGACCAAATTCGTGACACCAAATTGGGATCATTTTTGTATCAACTTAATCTACAAAATTGGCTTTCAATCGTAACATCAAATTGAACGAGTTTTTGTCAAGAATTAGAAAGAAAGTCTGGACTTCAAGCCAGAGGAGAATTTCGAGCTTAAAATATAGATATCTAACATCAATGGACCTAGATAGATATGATACATTTGAGCTTAAAGGCAATACAGGTGTCAAGTTAATGCTTGATACAAATTGCTCAACTAGAAATGTTATACTAGAGTAATATGCCTAGTTTGTTGATGTAAATGAAGGTGGTCCGAATTCGACAATAGTTCCAGTTAATTTGTTTTAGGAACAGGAAGTAGAAAGTCCAACCACACGGTTGTGTGGTGGTTTCACGACATTGTTACAAAGCTCGTATTAAGGAATGTAACAGCCCGAATTTGGGCCTAGTCGGAATAGTGGTTTCGGGACCACAAATCTAATGCTAAGAAATTTATTTTTAATATATTTTTATGGTCTACAGTTTTACGGAATGATTTTATGAAAATTTTATTCGAAAATTTTGATGTTTGGGCACTCAATTTAGTCACAAGGACTAAATTGTAAAAAAGTGAAAAATGTGAGTTCTATAGGTTAAAGGTTTCAAATTTTTATGAAATTTTAAATTGGAGGTCCTTAAATGGTAATTAGACCATTGGTTAAGTTGGTGGACAAAAATGGACATGGTTAGGTATGTTTCCAAAGTTTTTCATTAAGGGCATTTTAGTAATTTGGTAATTAAATGAATTAAAAAGCCAAATTAAAAGTAAAATTTTGTCAATCTTCCTCCCATGGCCGAAATTCTCAAGGGGGAAACCATGGCTAGGGTTTTCAAGCTTCCAAGCTCAATTGTAAATCCGTTTTAGCCCCATTTTTAATTATTTTTACGTTTTTAAAATCCTTATAACCTAGTCCATCCTTTTCAAGGACTAATTTGAAGTATTAGAAAAGTTTAAAATTTTTTCCATGTTAGACATACATGTATTTTGATGTCTACTGGTAGAAAATGCATGTTAGTCGTAAGATAACGACTTTTGCTAAGTGATTTTCGGTAAAAATGTAAAAAAGGACTTATTTGTAAAAAGGTTGTAAAATGGATATTAAAGTGTGATTAAATGAAATGTGGGCTGCTATAAGCATGTATAAGGTTTGGCTAGGCTTGGGTTTTGAGAAAAATGAACACATTTCATTTTACGAGCCCAGGGACTAAATTGTAAAAATGTGAAATTTTAGGGGAAAAATGTAATTTTTGCCATAATGTGATTTTAGGCTGTTTTAAATAGTATAATGATTAGACAAGTTAAATGTGATGTTATAGATCGAGCAAAACGAGATTCGAAATTAGAACGAGGGAAAAATAAATATTTGACGGTTGGCTCATTTTTGCCGCTTTATGTCGAAATAAGTTTGTATGTAAATAATGCATCGTTAATTTACGTTTATACATTTAATTATTGTATAAATTGTGTAATTGACTATTTGGATGTATTTGACAAAGTTTCGATATGTAAGAAATCCCGGTTGAACCTTAGGAATAAAATAGGATACGAGTGACATGTCACTAGGAACCTATGTGTATGTGAACGTGTATGGGATTTGGGTGCTTGATACGAACTCGGTTGATGTTGTCTTGAGTCGTATTTGTGTGCCCAATTGAGAAATTGAGTAAGTTGTGCTTCGTTCCAAGAAAGGCTGAAATCGGATAGAAGATAGGCTCAAACAAAGGTCCAAAGATGGTTGAGATGGTAGATGGAAGAATTCGGCTAAGGCCAAGAATGAACCAACAATATAGATGATTGTTGACTCGAGTCTTAAGTAGCACTTAGGTGAAATTGGTGGGAATGATAAGGATAGTTTAAGGAAATCTTGACCCACTATCTATATTGAGATAGGAACCACAAGCATAACGAACGCCATGCTTTGGTAAGTGATAGGTTCAAATAATAAGGAAATAATGACGCCACAAGCTGAGCTTGATAAGTCATTTCAGTCCAAGAGAGAACAATGATAGTTGAATTCTCATAAAGAACAAAAGTTCATATATTAAGCAAAAAGTCTAACCCAAAATAATTACAAAACAAACTATTTATAGGCTGAACATGTTCCAGCCGAATGGACACAAACTAATCAGCTTAAATGAGTTATTAATGAACTTAATTAAGCTAATTAAAACTAAAAAACCTTTGATGGACTCTAACATATATAACAACAATGGACAACTTGTTTAAGCTTCCCAATCAGCTAATAATTAACTTTAATGAGCTGAATGAATTTGATTCAATGCTTGATTAGCTAAAAAGGTTATAATAGTCTTTTATTTCTTCTTGGGCAGCTGAATGGACAGTAGCAACATTTGGTTTAAATTTGGCACACAAACAACCTCTTTTTATGAATGCTTGAAGAAAACAATCCATGGTGTAAATGGACGAATTGGAATAGCCACTAACATGTAAAAAACTTTGGAAGTTAAATGACTTGTGTAAATGACTCATTGTCCATTAGACTCTTCAAACAGATTTGGAAAAGTTCATAACAGCTGTTGACCTTTAATTCAACTTCATAATAGCTGAATTCATTCCTCCCTTTAATGCCAATCCATGTAACAGCTGGTTCAATGATTAATTCACCTATAAACACAATTAAACAAGTTAAATGACTGTAGCAAATTAATTAAGCTGGAACATATTAATTGCTGAAATTATTTAAACAACTAAAGAAAATTAAAAACAACTTAATTCATTAAACTAATGATTTAAGCAACTAAAGAAAATTAAAACAACTTAATTAATTAAACTAATTTAACTAAACACATTAAAAGTTTAATCCAGCAACTAAGTGAGCTAAAACATAAAAATTAAGTAAAGCTAATTGAGCTGAAACCGAGTTAGATATTCCAACAAATTGATGCACAAGCTAAAACTGAATAATATTGAACTCAATGAGCTTGGATGAGCTATGAACGAGCTGAATGCGCTTGTAGCAAATTGCATGGAATACTTGAATCAAACTTCTTTGATTGTTCGATTATTCTAGCATTAGTTTCCAACCCATACTTTAATCAAACTTCTTTGATTGTTCAATTATTCCAGCACTGGTTTCCAATCCAAACTTGCTTAATTAAGGCCTGCACAAAAATTAACAAATTAAAATTAAGCTTCATTTTGCACTTAGGCCCCTCGAGCTTAGGCCAAGCTCAATGGCTTGTGTCATAACATGGTGTGACCGGGTCCACATCATACCCTCCCTCTTGAAGACGATTTGTCCTCAGATCGGGCCAGTTGCTCAAAAAAAATTTTCATCGTCACAAACTTGGAAACTACACAAGACTCGAAAAGGAAACATATTAGTTTCTTGCCCTCCCTCTTAAGGAGGAATTCGGTTCAAAGTGTCACCTTCACGAAAATGAAAGAGGATAGTGACAACATGGATGATGAACTCGAAGGAATTTTCTAAAACGTTATGCACAAATTGAATATATGTCCCTATGCTGGGATTAAAAACATGAGTTGGCCTTACCTTTTCAAGATGAATCAAGAATTTCATGTATAGCCACATAGAAGAAACAAGAATCAATTCAAAGTTGTAATCAAGATGCATAAGTTTCATTTTCTTATTTAAAGTCCAAACAACAATTAAACATACATTGTGCTCACACTTATCTTTACAAAATTTGTAAAGCTCGATCTCTCTCAATGTCGAACCAGAATGATAAACTCCCGGTTTGAACACACGAGATTGTTCTCTCGTTCCAAAATGCAGTACGGATTTCTTAATCACCAACAATTCACATAAATGAAACATAGAGAATTTGGGTATGTACATATTCAAACAATCATAGATCGTAAATCTCATTTGAACAGACTTGCTCAAACATGTGGTAATCGTGCAACAATTTAGGGACTTCATTTTATCATCACAAACAAACTAGGTGTTTTACATGGCAACTTTTTATCACAAAAGATCAAAATTTGTTTGTGCTGATTTATTCGTACTTCATCAAAAATCTTGTCGACGCAACATTCTTTAACAAAGAAAATCTTTAAACCATTGTCCCAAACAAGGTCTTTATCAATCAGAAATTGATACTTAGACAAATCAAGGTGGGGAGTTCTTTTATTAACTAAATCTTCGGTGAACTTACCAATATCATGCAAGTGAAATGGTCGAGACTCGATTAACATAGAACCCTTACCTCGCTCACTTTTAAGCATTGGTGGACTAAGGTCATCTACAATCTTACCTTTTTCGATCAAATGGAATCTTCTCTCATCAGCAAGATATTGAAGTTGGAACTTGTCAATTGATTCTTTAAAAACCTAAAATGAAGAAACAATATGAGGAAAACTCATATGTTGGTTAGTAAAATCATTCCTCGCTTTTTCTTGTTCACTCGTTTCTTTTTCAAACTCATTTTCAAGTCCTCTTTCTTTTACCACAACACTCGTTTCTTTTACATTCTCGTTTCTTGTTTCAATTTCTTTCTCTTTTTCAATTTGCGTTACTTGCTCACACTCTTTTTCAAACTCAATCTCATTTTGCTTTCTCTCATTCTCTCATTCTCTCATTCTTTTTCATTTCGTTTTCGACTTCTTTTTCTTTCATTTCTCTTTTTCTTCACTCGATTTCTTTTAAGATCCTTTCAATCTCTTGCATCAACATTTGTTGCCTCTCTCTTCTTTTGATTTCTTTTTGTCTCATTTTTTCATTACAAGAAGTAGATAACACAAAAGATTTAGAACGATAAGTTTTTCATTTGAAGGAAGGAAAAGCATCGACATATGAAATACGATCACCTCTTCGTGAATGTTTCTCCTTGGATGAGTGCCTTGATGCACTTGAAGAGATATATCTACCTTCTCGTTTGTCATCTTGAAAGGTCTTAGACTCAAAGTTTACTTTACTTTGTCTTGAATTCATCGACATATAAGGATCACGGTATGGATCTCTTCTCAAATACTCATTGGACGATTGTTTTCTTGATATTTTAGAGTCTATATTTTCACTTGGAGAAAGTCGTTCCCCTTTCCTTGACTCAGTCTAATAATTCCTTAATGGGTTTGAGCCTTCAATCAAATAGACGCTCCATTTTGCGCGTGAAGGATTGGAGTGTAAAATTTGGCACGCCGCCACGAACATTCCTTATAGGATGAAAACCACCTCTTTCGTTTGGGTTTCTTTTCAGACTTCTTGACATTTTAAGTTCACAAAAACCTCACTATTTCTCTCCAAAGAAAAGTTCACTTGGCTTCTGTTCACTCAAATAGGCTTGCCACTCTCTTGCCTTTTTCCAGTCAATCTGCCTTTCTATGTTCGCAATGGACTATTTTGACTAAACAGCAGTCGATGTGGGTCAACTTACAAAAGTGATGTTCGGTTATGGGTAGGTAATGATGTTAGGACGAAGGGTAGGCTAGAAACAAAAGGAAAATGATGTAAGTGTGGCCAAATGGTAGGAAAGATAAAGTAATGAATTCTGCTAGTAAATGAATTACAAACCTTCAAACTTTTTTTTAATATCCCCACGAATTTCTACTTACAAATACTGATACTCACACCTTGAATTTGCAACTAATCTTTTCTTGTACGAATTTTTTTTAACTTTTTTTTGAATTTTTTTGATAACTATAATCCCATAATGCCGAGAACGTCGATACTTACTTCAATTTCACTAGCTCTGATACCAAATGATACGAACTCGGTTGATGTTGTCTCGAGTTGTATTTGTGTGCCTAATCGAGAAATTGAGTAAGTTTTGCTTCGTTCCAAGAGAGGCTGAAATTGGATAGAAGATAGGCTCAAACAAAAGTTCAAAGATGGTTGAGATGGTAGATGGAAGAATTTGGCTGAGGCCAGGAATGAACCAACAATATAGATGATTATTGACCTGAGTCTTAAATAGCACTTAGGTGAAATTGGTGGGAATGATAAGGATAGTTTAAGGAAACCTTGATCCACTATCTATATTAAGATAGGAACCACAGGAATAATGAATGCCACACTTTGGTAAGTGATAAGTTCAAATAATAAGGAAAGAATGACGCCACAAGCTGAGCTTGATAAGTTGTTTCAGTCCAAGAGAGAACAATGAGAGTTGAATTCTCACAAAGAACAAAAGTTCATATATTAAGCAAAAAGTCTAACCCAAAATAATTACAAAACAAACTATTTATAGGCTGAACATGTTCCAGCTGAATGGACACAAACTCATTAGCTTAAATGAGTTATTGATGAACTTAATTAAGCTAATTAAAACTAAAAAACCTTTGATGGACTCTAACATATATAGCAACAATTGACAACTTGTTTAAGCTTCCCAATCAACTAATAATTAGCTTTAATGAGTTGAATGAATTTGATTCAATTCTTGATAAGCTAAAATGGTTATAACAGCTTTTTATTTCTTTTTGGGTAGTCGAATGGACAACAGCAACATTTGGTTTAAATTTGGCACACGAACAAACTCTTTGTATGAATGCTTGAAGAAAACTGATCCATGGTGTAAATGGATGAATTGGAATAGCCACTAACATGTAAAAAAGTTTGGAAGTTAAATGGCTTGTGTAAATGACTCCTTGTTTATTAAACTCTTCAAACGGATTTGGAAAAGTTCATAACAGCTGCTGACCTTTAATTCAACTTCATAACAGCTGAATTCATTCATCCCTTTAATGCCAATCCATGTAACAGCTAGTTCAATGATTAATTCACCTATAAACACAATTAAACAAGTTGAATGACTGTAGCAAATTAATTAAGCTGGAACATATTAATTGTCGAAATTATTTAAACAACTAAAGAAAATTAAAAACAACTTAATTCATTAAACTAATGATTTAAGCAACTAAAGAAAATTAAAATAACTTAATTAATTAAACTAATTTAACTAAACACATTAAAAGTTTAATCCAGTAACTAAGTGAGCTAAAAACACATAAATTAAGTAAAGCTAAATTTAAGCTGAACCTGAGTTAGATATTCCAGCAAATTGATGCATAAGCTAAAACCGAATAATATTGAACTCAGTGAGCTTGGATGAGCTATGAACGAGCTGAATGAGATTGTAGCAAATTGCATGGAATGCTTGAGTCGGACTTCTTTGATTGTTCGATTATTCCAGCACTGGTTTCCAACCCAAACTTGTTGAATTAAGGCCTGTACAAAAATTAACAAATTAAAATTAAGCTTCGTTTTGCACTTAGAACCCTCTACCTTAGGCTAATCTCGATGGCGTCGAGTTACGTCATAACATGATGCGACTAGGTTTACATCAGTGCTGGTCTAGAACGTCCTACCAGTGGCTAGGCATCCTACGTATGTTGCAGATACCTGTCAGCTTGTGTGAGCAGCACTGGGTAGCTACGTCCCTATCGCCAGCTTGTGTGAGCAGACCCGTGATTTGCTTGAGAACGAGCCTATATGCGTAATGAGATAAGAGGTAGCTTTGGCTACATATGTGGCACTTTGTGCATGATTTTTGAGTATCTGTTAATATTCTGAGTGCTCAACAGGAATGTTAAAGATGTGAAAATATGTGGCTTTGTTACGAATTGGTATAGGTATGTACATAAACCTCATAAGAAATGAGCTCGATATGTGTCCAACCTTGATAAGATGGTGATTGAGTAAGTTATAATTATGAGGTTAATAATATTTATACAAGTTTTATTATATTAAATGAATTGTTAAGTGTGTAAAATGATGAATATGAAATAAGACTTGTGTTTATTTGTCCATGCTTGTGATGTATGAAATACATGATAAATTCAATTGGCGATTGTGTAATTGGCTTTCGGGCCAAACTGAATTATGATGTAGCATGTTTTATTTGCACAAATTGTGGTTTATCCGATATGAGAAAAAGGAAAGATTGGCATAATTGCCTATCAAAAATGTTTATGGGAAAATATGAGCCTTAAACAATTAAAAGATGTTAAAATATATGCTTAAGAAGTGTATACTCATAATTAATGTGTATGTTTAGTATGAGGTTGGAAATGATTGAATGAATGTAGTAACATGCTATAACGGAGAGATAACAGTTGATAGGTTAATGTCAAGGCCGTGTGGTTTCATTTGGCTAATGATGTCATAAACAGAGAGTTACACGGGGTATGCACACGGGTGTGTGTAACCACACGACCTACCCACAAAGGTGTGTGACCCCTGTTTAGGGCAGAATCTTTATAAGTTCGTAAAATTTTTAGAAGTTCTCAGTTTAGTCCCGAACCACTTCCAAAGTATGTTTTGGGCCTTGTAGGCTCATTTTAGGGACGGTGTGAATGAGTGTGAAAAGTTTTAAATTTGGATGGAAATTTATGGCTCGAAAATGTATTCGTGTTTGTGTTTAAGTCGACATGAATATGGATAAGGGGTGTTACAAGGAATGTCAGAATCATCAATGGGAAGGCATTTCTCAGTTTTATCCTTTGATTTTAACTTTAGCATAAAATCGAGGTTAGTTGGTAACCTAAATGTGGAGACCTAGACACAAAATTTTGTGAGTGCTTTTGATTTCAATTTCGAAATGTTGATGTTCTATGCTAGAAACACTTATACGAGTTTGCCATCAGGTTACAAAGGTGGACAATCCATAAATAATATTAGTTTTAAAGTAGGGTTGATGAGAATGATTGATGTTCTCCTTACAACCTACATCAATAAAGAGACATCCGATCCTGGACATGAAACCACAATTGGGGTTGATAACGAAGAGGAATATAAGAACGAAGAGGAAATTGAAACTGATAATAATCTAATCTAAGAGTCTGAGATAGATGGTTTAGAAATTGCATTATTTTCTAAACCAGAGGCCATTATTACTTAACTAGAAATGAGTGATACCTAACTAGATTTTACGTCATATGAACCTCGACCCCAAATGCTTAATGTCAACATTGATGATGAATTAGAATTTTTGAAACTTCCTTATAGAAGACTGGGCCATACGAGTTCTACAAATTTCAACAATTTACAAGTTGGAATGAAGTTTTTCTCCAAAGATGCTGCTGCAGTGAAGCGATATAACATAAAGCATGGGGTCAATTTCCATGTTACAGAATCAGGAGCTGAAAAATATTAGGCGAAGTGTGCAATGCATCGCAATAAATGTCCATAGAAAATCATGGCATCGGTGAGAAAGAAGACGAGATTTTGGATGATAAAGATATATGATGCTCCACATACTTGTGTTGTTGTAGGTATCATATGATTATCTGAAATTTGATTCTGACCTATCTCTGACATTGTCTTACCTATAGTGAAATACTTGTGTTGTTTTAGGTATGTCACAAGACCATTTGAAATTGGATTCTGACCTTATCTTTAAAATTGTCTTACCTATGGTGAAAGGGAATCCTAGTATTCCCGTGTTTGAACACTTTAAGCGAGAATCAACTGTATGCCAAATTTAGTAAGTGTGAGTTTTTGGCAGAGAGAAATAAATTTTCTAGGCCATGTTACCTTCACGGGTGGAATCAAGGTGGATCCTGATAAAGTCAAAGCTGTTGTAGAGTGGAAGCCACCAAGCAATGTCACGGAAGTGTGTAGCTTCTTAGGATTGGTAGGGTATTACAGAAGATTTGTGAAGGGTTTTTCAATGATAGCTGCACTTGTGACTCGACTTTTCTGAAAGAGTAAGAAATTTGTATGGTCTAAAACTTGTCAAAGAAGTTTTGAAAAATTAAAGACAATCATAACTAAAACACGAATCTTATTGCAACCGATGGTCGAAATTTAGTATGTAATATATACGGATGCTTCACTTAATGGTCTTGGTTATATACTCATGTAGAATGGGAAGGTGATAGCGTACGCATCTCGTCAACTCAAGCCTCATGAAACAAATTACCCACCCATGATCTTGAATTAGTTGTAGTTGTGTTAGCATTAAAGATCTTAAGACATACTTGTATGGGAAGAAATTTCGTATCTTCATAGACTGTAAGAGTTTAAAGCATCTTCTCTCCTAGAAGGAGTTGAAATTACAACAACGTCGATGGATGGAACTTCTTAAAGATTATGATATGAAAATTAAATATCACTTGAGAAAGACAAACATGATAGTTGATGCTTTAAGCAAAAAAATCAATAGTGGCTTTAGCATCACTAGAAGCTCAAATTAATTAAGAAAGTGACGGGTCCATCTTGGTTAAATTGAAGGTGCAACCCACTTATCTCCAGTAAATTGTCGAGTATCAATTAGAAGATCAAAAGTGTAAAGAGTGGATAAATTGTACTAGATCGGATGACTCGAAAAATTTTACTCTCGGTAAGAATGATGAGTTACGTTACATGGGAAAGTTATATGTTCCTGGAAGAGGAAATCTTATGTAGGAAATCTTGGAAGAAACACATAAGGGATTGATTGCACTCTGCCCAGGAAGCGTTAAAATGTATCGAAATCTTTGAGAACTATTTTGGTGGCCAAAATAAAAAAAAAAAGAAATATCAAAATTTGTCATACGATGTTTAACTTGTCAACGAGGCAAGGCTAAGCACCAAGTTTCATCTGTAACGTTATATCCCTTAGAGATACAAGAATGGAAGTGGGAAAAGATTTCAGTGGATTTTGTTTCTAGCTTACCGCCCATGTAACAGCCCGAATTAGGGGCTAAATGGAATAGTGGTTTCGAAACCATGACTTCGAGGTCTAAAATTATTTTCCTGATTGAGTCTTGATATTAATTGGGTGATTGAATGTTTGTGCGAAATGTTGGTAGGTGAATTTTATTGTTTGCATGTCCAATTTGATATGTTGGACTAAATTGCAATAAGTGAAAAGTATGTGTTTTAATTCATAAAAGTACTTAATTGAAATAGGGTTTTAAATCTAAGGTCCTTATATGGTAATTAGACCATTTTATTTGAGTTTGGACAAAAATACCCATGGAAGGGAAAATTTTTAAAGAAGGGCATGAGGGGCATTTTGGTCATTTGGATAATTAAAGAAAGAAAAAGGGAAAATAAGTCAAAATTGGTGTCCATCTTCTTCCTCTTAGACAAAATTTGTAAGGACATCATAGCTAGGGTTTTGTCATCTTTTCAAGCTCAAAGTAAGTGACTCCTAGCCCCGTTTTTAATGCTCTTCGTATTTTTGAAATCCTCGTAACTTGCTCTAGCTATTTTTACCATTAATTTGAGCAAGGGTTCATTTTAAAAATTTTACCCATGGATGACCTAAATGCATTTTGATGTCTAGTGGTAGAATATGAAAGTTTGAAGTGTGGTGAACAACTTCTATTAGGTGATTTTGGTGAATTTTTTTTAAAAAGGACTTATTTGTAAAAGGTGAAATATTATGTGCATAAATTACGAAATGATGGAAATTGTGGGCTACTATAAGAGGAAAAATGGTTTGGCTAGGCTTAAAATACAAGAAAATAGGATGAAAAAATTTATCGAGCCTAGGGACTAAATTGTTAAATTTAGAAAGTTAGGGGTCAAATTGTAAAATTTGCTATAGGAAGATTTTGGACTGATTTGAGTAATGTGAATATTGAATGGGTTAAATGCGTCATTATAGATCAAAAAGAACGTTGAAACGACCTTGACCGAGGCAACTCAAGTTGCATGAGAAAAACTACCCGACACACGCTTTGGAGTTAGCCGCCTTTGTTTTTGCTTTGAAGATATGGTGAGAAATGTCATTCTTTGTATGGTGAGAAATGTCATTCTTTGTATGGTGAGAAATGTTGAATCTTTACCTACCACAAAAGCTTGAAATACTTGATGAATCAAAAGGAATTGAATTTAAGGCAAAGGAAATGGCTTGAATTGTTAAAGGATTATGAGCTAGTGATCGGGTATCACCCCGGGAAGGCAAATGTAGTTGCGAATGCTTTGAGTAAAAAATCGTTGTGTGCTTTACCGGCTATGAGCACGAGTTTTACATTATCTGATGATGGTTCCATACTAGCCAAGTTGAAGGCTAGATTATTGTTTCTTCAACATATTTTCGAAGCTCAAAAGAATGATAGTGAAATGCAAGCCAAGAGAGTTCAGTGCAAAATGGGTGATAATTTTGACTTTCAAATTGGTTCAAATGATTGCTTGATGTTTCTTGATAGAGTTTGTGTATCAAAAAATGATGAGTTGATTCAGAAAATTTTACATAAGGCACACAGTGGTTGTTTATCAGTACATCTTGGTAGTACCTAGATGTATAACGATTTGAAGAAATTATATTGGTGGCCGAGCATGAAAAGAGACATTTTAGAGTTTGTGACAAAGTGTTTGAATTGCCAACAAGTGAAGAAGAAGCATCAAGTACCTTTGGGTTTACTTCAGCCAGTAATGGTTCTCAAGTGGAAGTGGGACAGGATTACGATGGACTCCGTGATAGGGTTGCCTCTGACACTGAAAAAGAAAGATGTTGTGTGGGTTATTGTTGATAAATTGATGAAGTCAGCTCACTTTATTCGGGTACGTGTTGATTACTCACTTGATAAATTGGCTGAATTATATATTGCTGAAATTGTGAGATTACATGGAATACCTATGTCTATCATTTCGAATAGAGATCCGAGGTTCACCTCTAGATTTTGGAAGAAGTTGCATGAAACATTGGGTACAAAATTGAATTTTAGTACCGCATTTCACCCGCAGACCGATGGACAATCCAAGAGGATAATTCAAGTTCTTGAAGATATGCTTCGGTGTTCTGTTTTCTCCTACAACAATAATTATCAGTCAAGTATGTAGATGGCACCGTATGAGGCATTGTATGGCCGTAAGTGCCGAACTCCATTATATTGGACTGAATTGAATAAGAAATAGATTCATGGAGTTGATATGGTTAGAGAGACCAAGGAAAAAATGAAGATAATTTGAGATTGTTTGAAGGCTGCTTCAGAGCAGCAAAAGTCTTATGCTGATTTTAAAAGAAAAGAGATTGAATTTTAGGTTGGTGATAAAGTGTTTCTGAAAGTATCATTGTGGAAGAAAATATTGAGATTTGGCTAGAAGGGCAAATTAAGTCCACGTTTCATTGGGCCGTACGAGGTTACAGAAAGAATAGGGCCAGTAGCATACTGGCTAGCTTTATCACCAGCATTGGAAAAGATACATAATGTGTTTCATGTGTCAATGTTGTGACGGTATCCTTCAGATCCATCACTTGTGATTTCTCCTACAGAGATTGAGATTCGATCAGACATGACATACGATAAAGAGCCAATTAAAATTTTGGCTTGAGAGGTCAAACAATTGAGAAACAAAAGTGTAGCCTTGGTGAAAGTGTTGTGGCAAAAGCATGGTGTAGAAGAGGCTACGAGGGAACCAGAGGAAGCCATGAGAAAATAGTACCCAAACCTATTTACCGGTAAGATTTTCGGGGACGAAAATCCGTAAAGGGGGGAGAGTTATAACATATCGAATTATGGGCTAAACGGAATAGTGGTTTCAAAACCATGACTCCGACGTCTAAAATATTTTTCCCGATTGAGTTTTGATATTAATTGGGTGATTGAATGTTTGTGTGAAATGTTGGTAGATGAATTTTATTGTTTGCATGTCCAATTTGATAGGTTAGACTAAATTGTTATAAGTGAAAAGTATGTGTTTTAATTCGTAAAAGTACTTGATTGAAATGGGGTTTTAAATATAAGGTCTTTATGTGGTAATTAGACCATTTTATTTGAGTTTGGACAAAAATATCCATGGAAGGGAAAAATTTTAAAGAAGGGCATGAGGGGCATGTTGGTCTTTTGGATAATTAAAGAAAGAAAAAGGGAAAATAAGTCAAAATTGGTGTCCATCTTCTTCCTCTTGGCTGAAATTTGTAAGGACACCATGGCTAGGGTTTTTTCATCTTTTCAAGCTCCAAGTAAGTGACTCCTAACCCCGTTTTTAATGCTATTCATATTTTTGAAATCCTCGTAACTTACTCTTGCTATTTCTACCACTAATTTGAGTTAGGGTTCATTTTAAAAATTTTACCCATGGATGACCTAAATGCATTTTGATGTCTAGTGGTAGAATATGAAAGTTTGGAGTGTGGTGAACCACTTTTACTAGGTGATTTTGGTGAAAAAAATTGTAAAAAGGACTTATTTATAAAAGTTGAAATATTGTGTGCATACATTGTGAAATGATGGAAATTGTGGGCTGCTATAAGAGGAAAAATGGTTCGACTAGGCTTAAAATACAAGAAAATGGAATGAAAATCATTTCTCGAGCCTAGGGACTAAATTGTAAAATTTAGAAAGTTAGGGGTCAAATTGTAAAATTTGCTATAGGAAGATTTTTGACTGATTTGAGTAATGTGAATATTGAATGGGTTAACTGAGTTATTATAGATCGAGAAGAACGTGGAATCGACCTTGACTAAGGCAAAGGCAAGGTTTCGGACTAAACCACAAATTTAACCTATTTTGTATCGATGTAAGTTTATATGTAAGTAATACATTGAATTTATTAATATCATTATATGTGGTTGTGAGGATAGGACACATTTGTATATACCATGTGTACATGAGAGCTACGGGTTAAAGATAGCTAGGTCACATGAATGTTACCCAGAGTACATCATGGGACACGAGAGCTATACGATAAGTAGCTAGGTCACAAGAGTGGTTTCAAGTGTTGGACACCATGTTGACATGAAAGCTACAAGACTATGTAGGCTAGGTCACATGTATAGTACTAACAGTACATCATGTGCACATGAGAGCCGGATTACATGGAAGGTGGAGCTATGTTCTAAAACCACCAAGTATCGATAGATATTCTGAAGGTTTCAACGGGAAAAATTTACTAAAAGATGTTTTGTGTGAATATATGATGTATACATGTAGGGATGTAGGTAGTGCATATGTGAGCAAGTGTATATGTAAGCAAGGGTGTATATGTGTATGTGCATGGGTAAACAAATTGCATGTGGTGCATGTGAATATTGGTATGGTTAAAAGTTAGTAAGTGAAATCACGATGAACAATAAAAGTTTGTTACATTAAATTTTTAGCCTTGAATTGAGAATGTCATTATAATGCCAATTATTTGCATATAGACTTACTAAGCTTAAAACTGACCCCTTTTCTTTTCTTCTTATCTTATAGTGTTGCCAAACTAGCTCAGAATTCGGGAAGCGTCGGAGGATCACCCACACTATCAAGGCCCGTTTTGGTATATTGAAATGTATTTTTGAATTATGGCATGTAAGGGACTTGGTTGTTTTATAAGTGTCAAAGTAGTTTGGCTATCATGTGAGTTCATGTCTTTTGAAAAATCATTTTGTATTAGGGCCATGTGATATGGTTAATAATGTTATTGGTTCGTATGCCTATATGAGGTAATTCATGAAATGGTTAGGTTGCTTGTGTGTGGATGACTTGATACGTGATGACTAAATGTTAAATGTGGCTATAATGAGTGTCTAAAAGTGTTATGGTGTGTTGTGATAAAAATGGTATAAGTTTATGTGTGTTTGGGGTATGACATGGCTTGGAAAATAGCCTAATTTATGGCCATATAGTCGGCCACCACGGCCATGTGAGTAAGGCGTGTTCCATGGCCGTGTGACCAAATTTGCTTGCTGACGTCATAAACAAAATACCCATGTTTTTGTGCACGATGTAAGAGCACGGGCCTGTCGAGGTTGTGTGAGGGACACGGGCGTGTGTTCAGCTGTGTGAAAACCTCTGTAGGTTCAAAATGAAAAATAAATTTGTAATTACTCCACACGAGTTGGGGACATGGGCGTGTGTGACCACACGACCTGCCCACACAGTCGTGTCCCTGTCTTACATGGGCATGTGCCCTGTTTTTAGCCAAAATTTCCAAAATTTTCCTAATTTCTCAGTTTGGTCCCGAACCACTCCCAAATTATGTTTTGAGCCCTATAGGCCCACTTTAAGGATTGTATGACATATTATGTAACGCCCCCACGCCCGAAACCGTCACCGGAGTCGAGCTTGAGGTGTTACTAAACAAAATTTACCATTTTAAACAACTTTACAAAATTTATTTTCATTTTCGGAATAAACTATTTTCTGCGTCATGGTCGCTCAAAAAATCATATATTGAGTTACGAAACTCAAAATCAAGATCCGTAATTTTTCCCTGAATTTAGACTCATATATCTATTCACTAATTTTTTTCTAGAATTTTTGGTTGGGCCGATTTGTACAGTTTATTAGTTAAAGTTACCCCTGTTTCAGGACCTGACTGCACTGACCTCTGTTTAATACGAACTACTTTTCTCTCTGTAAAAAATTCATATGATTATGCCGTTTCCTTATCTTGAAACTAGACTAACTCAGGATTCCATACATATAAAGTACACCTATTAAATATTTTTGTACAATTTATAGTGAATTTTCAAAGTTAGAACAGGGGAACCAGAAATCGTTCTGGCCCTGTCTCACTAAAATTCAAATATCTTATAACGTATAACTCCTTTACCTATTTCGCTTCTTCCATTTGAAAGTAGACACAATAAGCTTCAATTTCATAACTAATCCATCACCAAAATCGATTTCTATGATTTTTAGCAAATTTTCAAACTCACGTCAGTGTTGCTGCAATGTTCTGTTTTATGGCTAATTTCATTTTCATAAAAGCTTCCATGTACTATTTAACCTATTATCCTTCCATGACATCAAACATAATTTATATTAGCCATTTCAATGACTCATCATTGTCAAGTATTTCCTCAACCAAAACACCACCATATCACAAGATTATTTACACAAAGTAGGAATAGTGCTATACATGCCATACTGAGTTTTACAAGCCAGTTACCAAAAAGTCCTTTGGATAGTGTGATCGAGCCTTCGACCTATCCCGATTCTCGAGCCGGCTTGTCCAAAACTACAATGAATAAAAAGGAGGGAGTAAGCATAAATGCTTAGTAAGTTCACATGCAAATAACAAGTAACATAACAAAGTCAGTATGCCAAACAACATTAGCATAGTATCACCAAAACATATGTCACAATTCTAATCATCATACTTCATCTTACCACATTTTTGTTGATGTGCCGAGTTTCAACCCGAGGGTTAAGTACATACCTATCTAATATGGCCATTTCTCAGCATTACCGAATTGTCACTTACATCTTGAGTGCCTTTCCATTTCACTTGGATTTTTACCCGTTGAACACATTGGAATACAACTCGGATACATGGATCATTTGCACATAAGTGCCACATATGTAATTAATCAATCATGTAACCCGCCCATAAGCGAACTCGGACTCAACTCAACGAGCTCGGGCGTTCGCATCCATAAGTGAACTCGGACTCAACTCAACGAGCTCGGATGCCTAGTTACATCTCACGAACTCGGACTCAACTCAACGAGTTCGGACATTTGCATCCATAAGTGAACTCGGACTCAACTCAACGAGTTCGGATGCCCAACCATCCTAGTGACATGTCACTTGTATCCTAATCTATTCCTAAGGTTCAAACGGGATTTTCCTCAAATTTCACCTCTTTGGCCATCTTCCTCGGAATGTCGGTACAAATAATCGCTAGCATTTCATGCTTATCAAGCTAATTACATACTTTGCATACCAATAAATAATAATTCACAAGGCATAATATTCCATGATAGTAAGTACCAATCATATAAATAACATTAAATTACTTAAAATAATAATTATGTTACATTATTTACATATGAATTTACCTTAGTACCCAAAATACAATGATTTTGCAATTTAGTCCGCAATCTTTTCTTTTCCTCGATTGAGGTCGATTCCACGTCTTTCTTGATCTAAAATAACACATTTAGCTTGTTTAATACTCACATTTTCAAATTAGTCCTTAATTTAAATTTTGGCAAAATTACAATTTTGCCCCTAAACTTTTGCATATTTACACTTTTGCCCCAAAGCTCGGAAATAAAATTTCATTTCAAATTCTTATGTTTTAGGACATGCTGATCATTTATTTACTATTAGCAAGCTCAAATTCCCACTATAACTCATACTTATGCACAATATGTACTTTTACCTATTAAGCCGTTTTGTTCGTTTTTACGTAAAACCGAGTAGCACAAGTTGTTTAACATAATTTAAAACCTCATATCCTATCATAAAACATCAAAATACACAAATTTCACCTATGGATATTTTTCCAAATATGAACCCTAACTTAAAATATTGCTAACATAAGCTTTATCGAGCTACCGGGATCTCAAAAACGTAAAAATCATTAAAAACGGGGCTTAGAATCACTTACTATGAAGCTTGAAAGTTGAAGAAACCCTAGCTATGGAGAGAGCAAAATCAGCAGCAACTAAATGAAGGAGATGATGAATTTTGTGTTATTTTTCCCTTTTAATTCATGTTAATAACCAAATGACTAAAATGCCCCTCCTTACTAAACTTTCAAAAATTCCTTCCATGTCCTAATTTTGTCCATGAACTTAAAATTTGTCTAATTACCATTTAAGACCTCTTAATTAATATTTCAAAGCAATTTCATACTAAAAACTTCTAGAATACAAGTTTTGCAACTTATTCGATTTAATCCCGAACTTCAAATTAAGCACTTTACGCTTGGAATTTCTTCACGAAATTTTCACACCATCATAAAATCATATCATAAACATCAAAATAATTATAAAATAATTATTTCTACCTCGGATTTGTGGTCACGAAACCACTATTCCGATTAGCCCTAATTCGGGATATTACATATTATGAATAAGTTTTAATTTGGAACGAAATTTTATGGTTCGACTTTGAGTGATTGGTTGTGCTATTGTCCTGTAATGCCTCATATTCAGTTCCGGCATTGAACTCAGGTAAGGGTTGTTACATCCCACTACCTTGAGGAAGGATGTTATTTGAGTGATTATGGATAGGCTCACCAAGTCAACTCATTTTATTGCAATCCACATTCATTAGTCCTAAGAGAAACTAGCAGAGCTTTATATTTTTGAGATTGTATTCCTTCATGGGATTCTTTCCTCCATCATGTGTGATAGAGACCAAGGTTGACATCCAAATTCTGGAAATAATTTCAAGAATCCCTTGGAAATAAGCTCTGTTTTAGCACAACCTTCCATCTTTAAACCAATGGTCAGTCAGTGTGGGTGATACAAGTTTTGGAAGATATGTTACAGAGTTGTGTTCTTAATTTTGAATTAGGGTGGGGTAAGTACCTTCCTTTGGCAGAGTTTGCATACAACAATAGCTATCATTCTAGCCTTGGCATGTCTCCATTTTGAACCTTCGTATGGAAAAAAATGTAAGTCTCTATGTTGTTGGGTAAAACTAAGTGAAAGTAAGTTGATAGGACCTAATTTAGTCCACGATACCGAGGAAAAAGATTAATTTTATTCGCAACCATCTATGCACAGCATAGGACCGCCAGAAAGCATATGTGGATTGAAAGATGAGGGATGTAACATATGAGATTGGTGAAAAAATTTTCTCAATGTCTCACCATGAAAAATTATTATTCGTTTTAGCGTAAAAGGCAAATTAAGTTCGAGATTCATAGGGCCTTATGAAATTCTCAAAAGAGTAAGGCATGTTGCCTATCGATTATCGTTGCTACCAAAATTGTCTCAAATCCACAATGTCTTCTATGTTTCAATGTTAAGGAAATATCATTCAGACCCATCACGTGGTTCAATTATAAACCTTGGAAGTAGAGCCTAATCTATCCTATGAAGAAAAACTAGTGGAAATATTGGCTAGAGAAGTTAAACAACTTGAAAACAAGAAAAATTCCCTTGGTGAAGGTTCTTTGGAAAAGTCACAAAGTAGAAGAGGCTACTTAGGAAAGGGAAAGTTTTTAAGAGAGAACAGTATCCCTATCTCTTTGGTGAGTAAGAAATTTGAGGACAAAATTTTCTTTAAGGGTGGGTGAGTTGTCACACCCGAAAATATTAAAGGATTGGTATAATTGAAAATTTGAGTACCTAATTAGAAAATTTTCTGCTTAAATGAGTTCTAGTGTAATTATGTAAACCGTACAGACTAGTTTGGTAAATAGTTAGATTCTAAATTTTAGTTCCGTCAAATTAAAACTAAGAGCTTCTGTTAGTGGGAAACATTATGATTAAAGGTATTAGTAATACTGACTGACTTGGGATTAAGGGAAGTGGTGGTGGAAAGACTATATATAGGAAAGATTCTTCATATTGATATTCGTTTTTCTCTTATTCTTTTATCTTCTTCTTCGTTGATTCATTTTGTGAGATAGGAAAACTAAGAAAAGAGTTGCATGAAAGGAGGAACCTAAGGTGTTAGCATAATTACTTGAGAACTTAGCAATTTGGTAATTTTTCTAACTCTTACGTATCTTTTGATTTAAGAAAAGGAAGGAAAGTCAGGGGATTTCAGCATAGTTTATTTTGAATTGTGATGTTTAAATCGTGTATATAATTTATAACTCTTTTGCATGTATATGGATTAAGGTTTCTTGCATATGTATATGTTCGTTTTGATCTTTATATGATTGTTATATTTAGCCAACCAAGAAAGAGGAGTGGAAACACAAAAATATACACACTTTTCATGCCGTTTTTAACTCAAATTCATGCAATTTTGTAGTAATTCTTGTTGAAAAATATATAATAATTATAAAAGAATTAAATTGTAGTTAAATGATTAACATGTTGAATTTTAATTAATTTTATAATAAATTTTGATTAATTTTGATTTATTTTCGACAGATTTGCACAAAGGACAAAAAATGGCTCGGCAGACAATACTAGAGCACAAAATTGAGAAGAGATTTTGAAGCATCGAGGCGAATTAATTTTTCAGCCTTAGATGGTCCAAATTATGAATATTAATTCATAATATAATTAATTTTAATTTTAATCAAATTTATTTTTGGTTAAATAATTATTATTAATTAAATTATGAAAAGAGGCCCAATTGTGCTAAACCGAGAGACTGATCCAACAGAGCAACTAGGCTGCCCAAAATAGTTCAACATGTTGACCCAATCAGCTTATTTAGCTGGTTATTTGGCTTGCAAAATAGCCCTTGAAGCTTTCTTGAAATTGCATTCAAACCCCTCCACTTATTAAACTTTTGTAGATTTGCCACTAGCTAAATTTAGCAAGTTTGAAAGCTTCAAACTTGCCACATGTGTGGCCGGCCATGGGGGGAGTCTATGGCTAATAATTTTTGCTATTTTTAGTAGCCTATCCTGTAACGACCCATTCTTAATAATGTTGGAACATTAGTTTCGAGACTACAAATCTGAGCTAAAAAGAAAATTTATTTTAATATTATTATATGGTCTATATTATGATAGGAAGATTGCATGAAATACTGATATGAAAATTTTACTGATTTAGTGAATTATTAGAGAAAGGACCTAATTGCATAAAATGTAGAAGCTGAGTACTAGAAGCTAACAGGATCAAATAGCTATGAAATTCAAAATTAGAGGTCCTTATATGGTAAATAGACCATCAATCAAAAGATGGGAAAATATCTAGGGTGATTCATCCATAAAATTTGGGAAAACGAACATGACTAAATTGGAAATAGGGAAAGAAAAAAGATGATAATTAATTACATGGAAATATCATTATATTTTATCATCTTCATCCCCAAAATTTGATAGAAAACCTAGGAGAAAGAGAATAAACTTTCTTGGCATAAATTGGTAAGTTCTTATGTCCCGTTTTTAGTAATTTTTATATTTTTAGAATCGCGATAACTTGCTCTCTCTAGTTTGGGGATTAAATTGAAAAGTTAGCAAAGTATGAAAATTATGCCATGGATGAATATGCTGGAAATTGAAAGTTTATGGCATAAAATGAAAGGTTGTGTAATATCCCAAATTAGGGCCTAATCGGAATAGTGGTTTCGTGACCAAAAATCTGAGGTAGAAATAATTATTTTATAATTATTTTGAGGTTTATGATATGATTGCATGATGGTGTGAAAATTTCGTGAAGAAATTCTATGCGTAAAGTGCTTAATTTAAAATTAGGGACTAAATCGAATAAGTTGCAAAACTTGCATTCTAGAAGTTTCTAGTATGAAATTGCTTTGAAATATTAATTAGGAGGTCTTAAATAGTAATTTGGCCAATTTTAAGTTCATGGACAAAATTTGGACATGGATGGAATTTTTGAAAGTTTAGTAAGGAGGGGCATTTTGGTCATTTGGATATTAACATGAAATAAAAAGGGAAAAATAACACAAAATTGATCATCTTCTTCATTACCACGAAATTTCAAGGGTTCTCCATAGCTAGGGTTTGTTTCAAGCTTCCAAGCTCCATAGTAAGTGATTCCAAGCCCCGTTTTTAATGTTCTTTACGTTTTCGTAATCCCGGTAACTCGATAAAGCTTATGTTAGCAATAATTTAAGTTAGGGTTCATATTTGGAAAAATACCCATAGGTGAAATTTGTGTATTTTGATGTTTTATGATAGAATATGAGGTTTTAAATTATGTTAGACAACTTGTGCATCTCAATTTTAAGTAAAAACGAGTAAAACGGCTTAATCGGTAAAAGTACATATTGTTCATAAGTATGTGTTTTAGTGGGAATTTGAGCTTGCTAATGGTAAATAAATGATCAGCATGCCCTAAAACATAAGAATTTGAAATAAAATTTAATTTCCGAGCTTTGGGGCAAAAGGTAAATATGTAAAAGTTTAGGGGCAAAATTGTAATTTTTCCAAAATTTGAATTTAGGACTATTTTGATAAATGTAAGTATTAAATAAGTTAAATGTGTTATTTTAGATCAAGAAAGACGTGGAATCAACCTTGATCGAGGAAAAGAAAAGATTGTGGACTAAATTGCAAAATTGCTATATTTTGTACCGAGGTAAGTTCATGTGTAAATAATGTAACATGATTGCTATTTTAAGTGATTTAATGCTATTTATACGATATGATACTTGTTATTATGAATATTATGCTTTGTGAAATATTATGTATTGGTATGAAAAGTATGCGATTAAATTGATAAGTATGAGATGCAAGCAATGTATTGGTTCCGATATTCCGAGGAGAACGACAGGGAAATGTGTGATTGAGGAAAATCCCGTTTGAACCTTGGGAATAGATTAGGATACAAGTGACATGTCACTAGGATGGTTGGGCATCCGAACTCGTTGAGTTGAGTCCGAGTTCACTTATGGATGCAAATGTCTGAACTCGTTGAGTTGAGTCCGAGTTCGTGAGATGTAACTAGGCATCCGAGCTCGTTGAGTTGAGTCCGAGTTCACTTATGGATGCGAATGCCCGAGCTTGTTGAGTTGAGTCCGAGTTCGCTTATAGGCGGGTTACATGATTGATTGATTACATATGTGGCACTTATGTGCAAATGATCTGTGTATCCGAGTTATATTCCGATGTGTTCAACGGGTAAAATTCTAGCGGAATGGAAGAATACTCAAGATGAAAATGATATTTTGGTAAGTGTTGTGAAATGGACAATTTGGACAGGTATGTATTTAACCCTCGGGTTGAAACTTGATACAACAGAAATAAGGTGGTAAGATGATACACGATAGCTAGAAATGTGGTTTGTATCTTGGTGATATCATGCTATTGTTGTTGATATAATTGCCTTGTTATGTTACTTGTTATTTGCATGTGAACTTACTAAGCATTTATGCTTACTCCCTCCTTTCCATTCATTGTAGTTTTTAGCGAGCCAACTTGGATATCGGGAAGGTCGAAGAAACGCTCACACTATCCGAGGAAGAATTGGTATATTGGTTTGTATGTTTTGATGTATGGCATGTATAGCAATATACTTGTTTTGTGTAAATAATCTTGTGATATGGTTGTGGTTTGGTTGAGAAAATGCTTGATAATGATTAGTCATTGGTATGGCTAGCCTAGATAATGTTGGATGCCTTGTGAGTTTAATATGTTGTATAGTTCATGAGAATTCATAAAAAGATGAAACTTGCCATAAAACAGAACACTACAGCAACAACGATGTGAGTTTGAAAAATCACCAAAAATAGTAGAAAACGAATTAGGTGAAGAATTAACTATGAAATTGAAGCTCATTGTGTCTACTTTCAAATGGAAGAAGAGAAATAGGTAAAGGAGTTATATGTTATAAGATATTTGAGTTTTAGTGAAACAGGGCCAGAGCGATTTCTGGATCCCCTGTTCCAACTTTGAAAATTCACTATAAATTTTAAAAAAATAATTAGGAGGTGTAATTTATATGCTCAGAATCCTTATTGAATCTAATTTTAAGAGAAATAAATGGTATAGTTATATGAATTTTTTACATGGAGAAAAGTGGTTCGTAGTAAGTAGAGGTCAGTGCAGTCAAGTCCTGAAATAGGGGTAACTTTAACTAATAAACTGTACTAATTGGCCCAACCAAAAATTTTATAAAAAAATTAGTAGATAGATATGTGAGTCTAAATTCAGGGAAAATTTACGGATCTTGATTTCGAGTTTCGTAACTCGAGATATGATTTTTTTAGCGACCATGACACAGAAAAACTGCTTATTCCGAAAATCAAAATAAATGATGTAAAGTTGTTTAAATGATAAATTATGTTCGGTAACACCTCAAGCTCGACTCCGACGACGGTCTCGGGCTTGGGGGTGTTATAGGTTGTTAGTAAATAAACAACTTTTACGAAGTGAAATTGAGTGAAATTGTGAAAAAAAGGGACTAAATTGTAAAATGCTAAAATTCAAGGAAAAATTCTAATTTTTGTGAAAAATAAGTGCTGTAGATGTTACTTATAGAATTCGGCTAGGCTTGGATAGAGGATTAAATTGTATGAATTTTATTTTCCGAGCTTAGGGACGAAATCAGAATGAATGAAAAGTTTAGGGGCAAAATGATAATTTTGCCTAGAGCATAAATTGAATAAAATGGGATATGAATTGAATGAAATGGATAATTGAATTCATTTATATAGATTTGGAGAACTCAAATTCAAAGTTAGATCGAGGAAAAGAAAAGATATTGGATTAGTAGAATTCAAACACGAACAATCGTCGAGGTAAGTTCGTGTAACTTGAATTTGATTTTTGGAATGCTTGAAATTCATGTTTATATGCTATGAATGTTCAATGCATGGAAAAGAGATGAATTGGTGAATAACACTTGATAAAAAGGAAAAATAAATCCTGGTTGGATAAAAAGGAATTCAATGGATCAATGAAAAAGGATATTATATGTCATGCAGAAAGGATTTAGCCCAGACGGGTAATGTAATAGCTTGGTTTAGACCCTAGTCGGAATAGTGGTTTCAGGACCACATATTCAAGTTTGAAAAATATTTTAATATTATTTTCTGTGCTTATTATATGTGAATTGGTATGTGTGAAAGTTTCTTATGAAAATGTAACATCTTGAAATTGGGCCTAGAAGAAATGGGCCTTGAGCTTGGGATCAGGTAGAAGGCGGCTTAGGCTATTTTGTTGTGCATGAAAATATCACAACTGAATGTTTGCTTTTATGGTTGAGTGATTTAGGAGTGTTTGGGAGTGTTGGCGAAGTCTTGGGACCAATCCTGGGATTTAGCAAAAATTTTAGTTTTTCCCTTAAGTGAACTTGGCGTTAGTTTGAAGGCCTTATTAATATTTGTGGTGGATTTATAACACAAGATGAGCTTGTGGTCTGGTGGTAAGGGATGCCAACCAAAGGTAGAATAGGAGGACTGGGATTCAAGTCTTGGCGTTTGCAAAGTTTTGAATTTTTTTTGCTCTTAATGAGAGATTGATGCTAGTAAGTTGGACTTATGTTTAATTGTGGTTGCTTCATGACACATAAAGCTTATTGGTCTAATGGAAAGTGTCATGCTATGGGTACTGAGAGAGCTTAGGTTCAAATCCCCTTGCAAGAAAAATGTAATTATTTTGCTACATAGGGGCGGTAAGAGGTGGAGTTGGATGTAAACTCTTGAAGGTTGTTGTGGACTTGGTAAAAGGAGGAAATTTGAATTGGTCAAGGTTGTTATTTCAATTTGAAATTGGGGAGTTGGAGGAAATCAAGGGGAGTTATCGGTGGAGCAAAATATGGAGTAAATTAAGGGATTTGAGTCTGGAGAGAGAGTGGCGGATTGGAGGGGGAGTTGATTAGGAAAATTTCAGCTAAGGGATCTTAAATTGGTGTAATTCGATAATTGTGAGAGTGTAGGAGTCGATTTCTTTTTCTCTCTTGCAGTACAGGTTTTACTCTTTTTGGTCATGTTGTACTTCTTTCCGCCTCTTTTCTTTCTTTTGCGTTTTCACGGGATTAGAGTAAGTTTTAAAGCTGAAATCCCTAGTACCAATTCCTTTCTTTTGTACGCTACTTTTGCCGAATCACACTACACTCTCCTCTACTTCCTTTCTAAGCCGAATCCTAACTCCTTCTTCCCTCAACCTTATTTCTCCATTCGGCTTAACCTTGTTCCTCTCCTCTCTTAAGCGAAATTCCCTCCTCAATCATCTTCTTCTTCTCTCGACATCTTTCTTTGACCAAACACTACTTTATTTCTCTTTTCTCTCTTGCGCCATTCCCTTAAGCCAATTATTATTACTTCTTCTCTTCTCTTCCGAATTGTTTTTCTAAACTGGATGTATTTCTCTTCTTTTGAAAAGCTGAATACTTCTCCTTCTTACTCTTTGATTACCAATTGTTAGTTCCCTAGGTGGATCTTCGGATTTTTGGGTTTCTACAAGGAGTGGTGGATTGCAAGTATTGTCGAAACAATCGAAACTCTGTCCTTTGTTCTTCAAACGAGGTAAATGTGTTATCTCCTTTCTTTTAGGCAAGGCTATATATCCTTCTCTTATCGTTGGATGTTGTTTACTTGGTTGTTTCTAGAACTCTCAATGAGTAAAGGGTCTAGCGGTAAAAGGAAGGCGGTGATGTCGTTAGACAGTGGACGCATAGCCTCTGCCCCCAAGTTTAAAAGGCGTAAGGTATCGGCTATTCGAGACTTCCTGCCTGGATGTGGCAGGGTGACTACACCAAACTTTTGATTGAGTGAGTTAATCATAGTCGATCACTCTGGTCAAGGTTTCGACCCTCAGGAATTCTTAGTACTCTATGTGATCAGGTGTGTAACCGTGTACGATGTTTCTGTGGATTGACATAAGTCGAAAGTGTGTGTATCAGTGTCATATTTGATAATCGGCTGAAAAGCTGGAAGTGTGTTCTTCACACCCTGATTTGACTGTTGATCGGCAATATGTCGAAAAGCTGAAATACTGGCAAATGATGCCACACGAGCGTGCGACCGCACGTGTGGTGAGCCGAGCCCACGAACATGGGCGTAAGACTATAGAGAGCACCACGAGGGCTCTCGTGGTCTTAGGTTGTTCTAAGCCTTGTTGGGTCAGAATGGGCCGTGTGGGCCCGATGGGCTTGTGGGCCTACACGGTTAAAATTCATGTGATGTGGTAAGTGTTGTTGGACTGACGTTCGCATAGCTGTGGCTGTTTCGGGGCTAAAGGGGCCACATGAGCGTGTAGGCTCACTTGGGCCGAGTAATGGGCTTTAGGCCCATTTACACCGTTATGTCTGTTTAGGTTACCTAGGTCGCACGAGGTAACGATGGACCCCCGGTTGGGTCGTTAAGACCCCCGGATTGCCAAATTACCGAAATACCCTTAATTTGTAAAATTACTAAAATGCCCTCGATTTGTAAAATTACCAAAATGCCCTCGATTTGCAAAATTATCGAAATACCCTCGATTTGTAAAATTACCAAAATACCTTTGATTTGTAAAATTACTGAAATACCCTCAGTTTGTAAAATTATCGAAGTACCCTCGATTTTGAAAATTACTGAAATACCTTCGATATGTAAAATTAACAAAATACCCTCGATATGTAAAATTACTGAAATGCCCTCGATTTGTAAGATTACCAAAATACCCTCGGTTGTAAAATTACTGAAATGCTCTAGTTTGTAAAATTAGTGAAATACCCCTGTAGAGTAGGATTACTGAAAAGCCCCTGTAGGGTAGAATTACCAAAATACACTGTAGGGTAGGATTACTGAAATACCCCTATAAGGTAGGATTACCGAAAAGCCTCTGTAGGGTAGAATTACCAAAATACCCCTGTAGGGTAGGATTACCGAAATGCCCCTGTAAGGTAGGATTATCGAAAAGCCCCTGTAGGGTAGAATTATTGAAATACCCCTGTAGGGTAAAATGACCAATTTTGGCCCTAGAGTATAAGTGACTGTTTTGCCCTTGTGGGCAACTGACTGACTTGGACTATGAACTTGACTGATTTGACTATGATCGATGGTAGTATTTTAACTGACGTGACCGTGGTTGCATGATAAATATGTTTTTAATATATGTTTAAATGGCTGTTACTGAGCATGGCCATTATGCATACATGGGTGATGATTGAGCATGACATACACGACATTCTGCATGGGGTTGGGCTTGATTGGGAGGAAGTTCTGTGCTAGTGGCTTTGCCACGTATTCTGATTCTAGTGGCTCCGCCACGTTTTTTGTTATTAGCAGCCTTGCTGCGTTATTGATGTGTTGGCTGGGTGGGTCGATTTAATCCTCACAAGGTGTGCTAGTTGGTACGAGTGGTGTACTGGTTGGATTGGGTTGGGATGCATACCCACACTGTTGCATATCTATTATGAGATCTGTCACTGTATTGGGCTTAGGCCCATTTGTTCTGTTATAGGTTTGGGCTAGGCCCAATTGATTCTGTTATGGGCTATGACCCAAATGATATTATAGTGGGCTTGGGCCCACGTATGCTCTAAATTGGAATGTATTGTTATCGTCAAAAGGTCTCTAGCCCAGACTGTTTCTGTTTCTACTTCTGTATACTGATTGTTAATCTAGTAAGGGGATTACACACTGAGTTTTCATAAACTCACCCTATTTTTTTAACTGTACAGGTAATCCCACCCGTCAGGAGGAGCGGTGTTGCGAGGGACTCAGTGGTAGCCACACAACTGCAGTTATTATGTTGGATTTTATACATGTTTTAAATTCTAATTTGGGTTTTAACTTATGTAATAAGGCCTCTTTGGAGTTTGTTTTAAGTTTGGGATTTTATTACGCTTTATGTCTGTTAAACATAGACGAGTTTTCAAACCAATTCCTGATTGCAAAAACATACATTTTAAACTTCTTTACCTCAATTTAGCTTCCGCAACTATAAAGAATTTTCAACAAGATTGAAAATGTTTTTAAAGGTGATTAACTTTTCAATGAACCACGTTTTGAAATTCAACGAACACAAACTAATTCTTTACACAAGTTCTCAAAAATCTAGAAGGGTTCAATGAAAACAATGTTTTCGAAAAACACTTCAATATGACACGCCAGATTGGGCCTAACTTCTAGGCCGGGTTCGAGGTGTTTCAAAAATTTTTTCCGTTTGAGTGCTTAATTTGAAAAAAAGAATTAAATCGCATAGAAAGTAAAATTAGCATGCTATATGTTCAATGTGTCTATTTGGAATGGTTTTTGATTATTATGGCCTTAATTGGTAATTGTACCATTGAATGTTTGAGTGGTCATAAATGACCTTAATGTATATGTTTTAGAAATTGATAAATGATGGACATTTTAGTAAATGGACTAATATTATGTGTTATAATAAAACAGATATGAAAATAAGACCATTATCATTCATCCACCACCGAATTTTGAAAGAAAAATAAGGGTTTATGAGCTTGGTTCATTCGGCCTTGGTTAAGCAAAATCAAGGTGTGTATTTTGATTAGTTTTTGATGATTTTTATGTTTTTGAGATTGTTGTTAAGTTTACTATCAAGCTCATGTCTCAATTTTTAGAATTGATGATGATTTTGAGTTATGCCATTTTTGATTTTGTAAGCTTTGTAAAGTTAATTGGTGAAAAATGAAAGATATGTGATAGATAAATATGTTTTGTAATTGAATTTTTGATGAAATTGAGTATTTAGGCTAAATTGTGAAAAATGAAAATTTGGAGGAATAAAATGTGAAATAAATGAAATGTGTGGACTTGTATGAGTTATATGAACATTCGGCTGAGCTATGGTTTTAGTGAATTTTGTGTATTTTGTGATTTTGTGAAATAAGGACTAAATTGTCAAAATATGAAATGTAAAGGCTATTTTGTAATATGCCCTAATTATATTTTTTTGATTAAATTGAATGACTTGTTGAATAAAAGGATAAATTTGAATTTGTTTAGATCAAGAAACAAAGAAAGCGGAATTAGATCGGGGAAACTCGAAAGTAGTCGATTAGCTGTTTTCATCTGTACAAATCCGAACGAGGTAAGTCAATATACAACTAAGTGTACTATTGATTGAATTATAATTATGTGTTTATATAATTGATATTGAAAGGCCATGAGAGCCAAATGAATGTAATCTGAGATAATTTCGATAATATGATAATATTTGAAAAGCTCTGTACGAACTAAAGAACTCTGAGATGTGATTTCGTATAAGATCATGCCTGGGACGTTGGCATCAATCTGAGATATCGTGCAAGACTGTGTCTAGGACATAGGCATCAATTAGGGATTACGTGTAAGACCATGACTGGGACATCGACATCGTATCTGATTTCGTGTAAGACCCTGTCTGGGATAATGGCATTGATATTGATTACATGTAAGACCACATCTGGGACATTGGCTTTGTGTGAGCTCTTTGAGTTTTCAGCATATCTAATTGTTTCTAAACGGTTTAATGGGAAAATCTAAGAAATAAATGAATGAATGAATATGTATCCAATTCAAGTAAGTTTGAATCGTACTAAAGTTCTGAGCATGAAAGTTATGTATATGTGAAATTATAAGTATGCGATATGTATGAGTTTAAGGAAATGGAATATAATATATGTGTAATGGAATTTATAATTTATGATATATGTGAGCAAGTGAGTATGATTTGGCTCATGAATTACCTATTGAAATGGTTATAGGCTTATGTTAATGAATTAGATTATATATGATTCATTAGTTAAATTTATTTGTATATGGCTTACTAAGCTCTTTGTAGCTTACCTTGTATGTGTTTGATTTGTTTATAGATATCATTGCTACTCAAAGCTCAGAGATCGTCTAGGATCATCACCACACTATCAATCTTGATTTTGGTACCTTTTGGATGTGTAAATGTTTAATTATGGCATGTATAGACTAGAAGCATTTGGAATATGTTTTGATATGTATATATGTTATGCCATGTGATATGGCTAACTAATAGATAGTTATATGTTTGAATTTGGATTATGATATGTAATGCTTTTGGTAAGTTTTGTAGTGCTATTATGGCCAATTGAAATATGGTCATTTTGATTTATGCTTGGTTGTGAATATGGTAAGTTTTATTAAGTGATTGTATACGGTACTAATGAGTTATGGAATGTGTTTATTAATATGTTTTTGGCTTAAGGATTTGGTATGGTTTAGTATGGATAATGAACATGAATTGGTTGGTGATATTTTTGGTCATATTGATGTTTGTTTGGGCATGAGATTGGCTGAATTTGTGGCATATTTGTTGCTTGTAGGGGTGACCGAAAATGGGTGGCAAAGTTGGCCTTTCAAATGGCTTATTTTTTTGTCCAGATGGGTAGAGACACGGGCGTGTGTCTTAGCCCTGTGTGACACATGGTCATAGTATACGGCTGTGTGTTCCCTGGGGTACCTTTTCGAATTAAGTCTATATACCCTACGAGATTGACAAGGTCTAGACACACGGGCGTGTCTAGTGGCAGTAGGTGGTATATGGGCTAACACATGGGCATGTGGTCAGCCGTTTGGCCAAGTCAGTAACCTCCCAAATTTTCACACGACTTGGGACACGGGTGTGTCATGTGACCGTGTGTGCAAGTTATAATGTAGACCCTATTTTTCCACGGCTTAGATACATGGTTGTGTCTAGTGGCCGTGTGCTTGACCACACAGGAATGTGACCCTTGTAGCTTTGAAAAATGTTTAAGTTTTTGAAAAATTTTATAAGTGTTCTGTTTAGTCCCGACCTTCTTCTAATACATGTTTAAGGTCTCGTAGACCTTAATAAGGGACTCATTGATGATGTATGATTATGATATGAAGTTGATGTTTCTGAATTGTCCAGTAATGCTCCTAACCCTAGTCTAGCGATTGATACGAGTTAGGGGTGTTACATTTTGTTGGAATTAGAGCTATGGTTTAGTCGATTCTAGGACTACTATAGCATATGTGAGTCTAGCTATACATGCCATATATCTGAAATGTTATAGTGTGATGAATCCTAACATTTGAATTGTGTTTTTCGTATAGTAATGGATCCCAAACAAGCTGTAGCTGACGATGTTGAGAGTAATGCACCAGCTCCTGCACAAGAGGCAGTGCCTTCTAATTCAAGAAATGTGACAAGTAGTCACGAGGGAGAAGTAAAACAAGCTTTCTTCCAGATGATGAACGAGTGGTTTATGGAGTTCGTTCGTAAGAACCCGGCTACTCAACAACCTCCGCCCCCGCTTAATCCCTCTCAGACCTCTGTTGTACCTCTGATTGTGAACCCTACTCAGTTAAGTAAGCCTTTGGTCGATAAAATCAAAAAATATGGTGTCAAAGATTTTATGCCCACTGTTAATAATGATGCTGAAAGAGCCGAGTTCTGGCTCAAGAATACCATTTGAGGGTTTGATGAAATGTCTTGTGCTCCTAAAGAATGTGTGGAATGTGTAGTATCTTTGCTTAAAGACTCAACTTACCAATGGTGGAAAACTCTAATTTCTATTGTGCCAAAAGAGCGAATAGCCTGAGATTTCTTTCAATCTAAATTCTGTAACACCTCAAACCCGGCCCAGACGTTACGGCCAAGTCTGGTGTGTCACATCAACGACAGACTAACCATGTTGCCTAGTTACTATGATTAGGGTGAGTTTTGCAAAACCATTAATAAAGTTTAACGAGAAAATCCAGGTTTGATTGTGAACGTCCTGTCCGCTACCAATTTTTAGGGGATTTCTTATTATAAGATCTTGGATTAACTTTTGTTACTCGTTTGATACGTGTGATTTATTTTGAAAACGTTGATTACTTTTAAGAAAACTCGTGCAGCCTTATTCAAATCATTTAAAGTATAGTATAAATAAATAATTGAAAACCCAAATTAAAATAATTAAAGCGGCCTTATTACAAACCCAAAACCAGAATAAAAACAATTAAAAATAAATAAGAAAATAAATAACTTAATTAAAAACCAGCAATGCAGTCTACGTGGCCACTCTGAATCCCCCCCAACTCCAAGTCCATCAGTCTAGGGCTCACATGCAAGGATGGAAGAAAAAGGGTGAGTTTGGAAACTTAGTGTGTGAAGAAAGCCCATTCGGAGCCCAAATTAGCTGAAGCCCACTAGGCGTAAGCCCTATCCAGTCTCAGTAATAACTGGGCCGAAACCCTATTCAGTATTTAGTTACTAGGCCATAGCCCTATTTGGATACAGTTCCACTGGGCCGAAGCCCTATTCAGTAAACAGTGCGGCCGATAGGCCCATTATAGTAACAGAACAAAATAATGCATATATGCAAAGCCCATCCTATGTCCATCCGCTACACTCCACCCGTACCAGCCTTACACACCATGTGGGGAATAACACAACCCACCTAGCCCTACACTCCACAGTTGCAGCATAGCTGCTCAGATGATGTGGCCAAGCCACTTACTGTATAACGAGGCAAAGCCCCTTTCAGCAATACGAGGCAAAGCCCCTTTCAGTAATCGTGGCAATGCCACTTGCATTTTCTCCATCAATAAACCCAGTCCCATGCAACAGTTTAGTCATGTCATGGCATACAGTGAACAGAAATAGTAAAGCATGCATTTCAGTCAAATTTAGTCTTAGGGTTATACCAGTCATTTTGCACCCAGGGGCAAAATAGTAATTCCTCACCCTTAAAGGGGTATTTCAGTAATTATACTAGTTTTAGGGTTTTATGCATGTTTCAGTCATTAACAGTCTCATTTTCATCTTAGTAACTTATTTAGCCCATTCTAGCAATTTAAAGTTATTGGCCTTAAAACCCCTAATGGGCCCTACAGTGTCATTTAGCTACTTTAGCCCATTTAGCCCAAATTTCATGAATGTCTTAACCGTTTTAACCTACAGTATAACCGAATATGCTTACCACACATTTTCATCCCTATGGGCCCGTAAGCCCATTGGGCCCAAATTTAGCCCATTGATGCCCAAATTTACCGAGATGCACGAAATCGCTTACTCACCAACTTTACCGATTTTGGTTACAGAATCTTATCGCTTCCAAGCAACCCACGAGCGCTCGCACGCTCGTAAGCCCACGAAATGCCAGAATTTCGGCATTTCGGCTTTTGCCGATTTAGACTACTAGAGGGTGTTCGTTTACACACCTGATTTGCGATTACTACAGCGAGATCTCCCACGCAATTGTTCCTACAATCATTTGAAACCATCCTATTAATCTATCATCGAACTGAAATTATCATTACCTTAATCCATATACAATCAGCGATCACCCATAAATCACTTGAATACTTACCTTTTGCCAAGAACAGTGATTAGATCTAGATCTAGTCATTCCAATGATCCAAGCCCTCTATCGGTAGCCCTTAGTCTTCACTAGCACGAAATAAACTGATAAACAAACCAATACATCCTTTAGCCTTAGTCGACAGCCACCCTATGCATATAGGGGTTTTTAGCTTTTCTTAAATCCCAAAATAATGAATGAAAAGAAGAGATCTAAGTACTTACCGAAGATCTACTAGTCACAAGTGCTCCCAATCCTATTCTAATCCAGATCTGACGTAGATCTACTCCTCAACACGAGCAGAGAATGAATCTAACAAATGTAAGGGTTTAATTCCCGAAATACCTTGAGTATGGAGGTTTCGGCTCTTAAGTGAAAAGAAGAAGAAAATTTGAACTATGGGTTGAAGAAGTGATGCCGACAGGGTTATGGTATTAGATTTTAGTTTTTGAAAAGATTGGATGGAAGAGAAGAGTAGGGTCTCAGTCAAGGGAGAAAACGACAACCCCTTATGGTTCGGCTTTTAGTAGTAGTCGACTGAGCTTGAGAAGAAGGAGAAGAAAAGAAAAAGATCAAGAATGGGTTCGATTTTGAGAAGAAGAGTGGTGAAGTGAATTCGGTTTAAGGGAAGAAAAAGTAAAGAGAAAAGATGAAAGAAGAGAGGGAAGATTCAGTTATGGTCAACCGGCACCAAGAGATGAATGCTTGCGGCTTCGGCTTCTAATTCAATGGGAAACAAAAGAAAACAAAAACCCTAAGGGTTCTATACCTAATCGACACACATACACACTCAAATACTGAATTAAGACCCCAAGAAAGACTCTAAAAAAAATGTTCGACTATCACCCTAAACCACCCCTAGCCGATTACACTAAAACCAAATGTCCCAAACGGCAATGCTTCCCTAAGAGTCCCCCAATTGACCATCACATGTCTCATTT
Organism: Gossypium stocksii; assembly: GCA_020496765.1. Lineage (NCBI taxonomy): Eukaryota > Viridiplantae > Streptophyta > Magnoliopsida > Malvales > Malvaceae > Gossypium > Gossypium stocksii. Next base: position 36,157,496 of record CM035625.1, read on the forward strand.
CAAAATCCCTAAAATCTCTCCCTCTTATCCCACCTGATCTAATCTTATGAACAACTGAAACTCTCTTCAGCAGAGTTTCACTTAACATCCATCACATGACTAGCACATGCTCAAAAATTAAAAACACACCACATGCTTACCTTGTGACTTGAACTCTAGCCCCTTTCACATGCATCCACACGCCATTTTTTGAGGAACTAAGTGGCGCCACATTGCCACTTTACCAAGGGCTCACTTGTGTCTTATTTTACTCACTTTTTCTTAAAAGCCCACATAACCAGTACCTCTTCTCTTTAAATTCAAAATTCTAAAATTCTACCGGGTTTTAACTTAGGCTTGGGCCTTCTAAAGGCCTACTAACATACTTAAAACACAAATTTTAAAGATCCACCAAACAAATTTCAAGATTTTACCAAAATCGCAAAAATCTCGAAAAATCTCGAAAATTGGGGCGTTAGAACTCTACCCCCTTAAAGAAATTTTGGCCTCGAAATTTTACCTGATCTAAGAAGGTGAGGGTATTGTTGACGTATCACCTCTTTTGGCTCCCAAGTAGCCTTTTCTCTACCATGTTTGCGCCAAAGCACCTTTAGCAAAGGAGCTGACTGTTTTCTTAACATTTTGACCTTTCGATCCAGTATTTGCACAGGCTCCTCTTCAAAAGTCAAAGCCGTCTTTACCTCAATCTCCTCCACTGGTACGATATGCGAAGGATCCGATCGATATCATCTTAGCATGGATACATGAAAGAAGTCATGAATACAGTCCAGCTCCAGCGGTAACTCCAGCTGATAAGCTATTGGCCCCACCCGTTTAAGAACCTGATAAGGCCCAATAAACTGCAGACTCAACTTGCCCTTCTTGCAAATCTCAAGATCTTCTTCCAAGGCAAGACCTTCAAAAATACCATATCCCGTACAGAGAACTCAATTTCCTTTCACTTTAGGTCAGCATATGACTTTTGCCTATCAGATGCCTCCTTTAACCGATCTCTGATCAACTTAACCTTATTCTCAGTATCTGCCACTAAGTTTGGTCCAAGAACCTATCGTTCTCCCAATTCCGTCCAACACGTAGGCGTACGACACCTTCGCCCATAAAGTGCCTCATATGGAGCCATCTGAATACTTGCCTGATAATTGTTGTTATAAGCAAATTCTGCCAATGGCAAGTAGTCCTCCCAACTACCTCGAAAGTCAATAACACAACCCATTAGCATGTCCTCCAGAACCTGAATAACCCTTTCCGACTGTCCATCTGTCTGAGGGTGAAAAGTAGTGCTGAAATCCAATCGCGTACCCAACGCCTCATGCAACTTCTGCCAGAATTGAGATGTAAACCTAGGATCCCAATTAGAAATTATTGAAACTGGCACCCCATGCAGTCGTACTATCTCTGCCATGTACAACTTGCCAACTTCTGAAGCGAGTAATCGGTTCAGACACGTATGAAATGGGAAGATTTCGTTAACCTATCCACAATTACCCATACCGAGTCCTTCTTGGCGGGTGTCAATGGTAGCCCACTCAAAAAATCCATGGTTACTCTCCCACTTCCAAAGTGGAATCCTCACTGGCTACAACAGTCCAGAAGGTAATTGATGCTCGGCTTTTACTTGCTGGCATGTCAGACATTTTCCCACGAATTTGGTCACCCATCGCTTAAGTCCAGGCCACTAGTACAACTCTCTAAAGTCTCGATACAGCTTATTCCCTCCAGGATGCATGGCACAAGGTCCACTATGAGCCTCTTTCAGAATTAGCTGCCTCAAGTCAGAGTCTTTCGGAATACAAACTCTTCCATGAAAGCACAGAACTCCACCACTATTCAGTCCAAAATCTGAATTCTCCTCATTTCAGCTTGCTGAAACCGAAGAACTAACGACTTGTCCCCTAATTGTTTCTCTTTAATCTACTCAGTTCAAGTTGGTCTCACTTGTAACTCTGCTAACAAGCTTCCATCGTCATATAGACTCAAACGAGCAAACACCGCTCTCAACTCAGCTACAGCCCTTCGGCTCAGTGCATCAGCCACCACATTTGCCTTGCCTGGGTGATACTCAATCAAACAGTCATAATCTTTAAGCAACTCTATCCATCTTCGTTGCCTAGGATTCAACTCCTTCTGAGTCAACAAATATTTGAAACTCTTATGGTCCGTGTATATAATACACTTTTCTCCATACAGATAGTGTCTCTAGATTTTTAACGTGAAGATCACCGCTGCAAACTCTAGATCATGCGTAGGGTAAATCACTTCATGAGGCTTAAGCTGTCGCGAAGCATAAGCGACCACCTTACCCTCTTGCATCAGTACACAGCCTAGTCCTACATGCGACGCATCACTGTACACAGTGAAAACCTTGCCAGACTCCGGCTGAATCAATACTGGCACCTCGGTCAATACCTTTTTCAATTTATCAAAAGCTTCTTGCTATTTCTCAGTCCATACAAACGCTACTCCTTTCCTCAGCAGTTTTGTTAACGGTGCAGCAATCAGTGAGAATCCTTCTACAAATCTTCTGTAGTACCCTGCCAAACCCAAAAAACTCCAAATTTTCAATACTGACCTCGGTCGCTTCCATTCCAGAACTACCTCAATTTTCTGAGGGTCTACCCTAATCCCCTCAGCATAAACAACGTGACCCAGAAATGCCACTTCTCGTAACCAAAATTCACACTTACTAAATTTTGCATAGAGTTGCTTCTCTCTTAGTACTTGCAGAACAATACGGAGATGCTCATCATGCCTCTCCTCAGTTTCTGAATACACCAGAATATCATCAATAAAAACGACTACGAATCGATCCAAGTATGGTTAGAATACTCGATTTATCAGATCCATGAATGCAGCAGGTGCATTCGTCAGTCCAAATGGCATAACCAGAAACTCGTAATGACCATACCGAGTTCTGAATGCTGTCTTATGAATATCCACCTCCTTTACCCTTAACTGATGGTATCCAGATCGAAGATCGATCTTGGAAAATACCGAAGCTCCTCTAAGCTGGTCAAACAGATAGTCGATTCTTGGCAGAGGATACTTGTTCTTTATTGTCAGTTTGTTCAACTGGCAATAATCGATGCACATACGCATCGTCCCATCCTTCTGCTTCACGACCAGTACTAGTGCTCCCTATGGAGACACACTCGGTCTAATGAAACCTCTATCCAACAACTCTTGGATTTATGCTTTCAGTTCCACTAACTCCTTTGGTGCCATCCTATAGGGCGCGATAGACACTGGAGCCGTTTTAGGCAGCAAGTCAATTCCAAACTCGACTTCTCGGTTCAGAGGTAATCCAGGAAACTCTTCAGGAAAAACATCTTGAAACTCCTTAACAGTTCTAACCGTTTCCACAGTCACACTCTCAGTTTCCATCTGACTTACAAAGGCCAAGTACACCTCACAAGCCTTACAAATCAGCTTCTCAACCCTTAAGGCCGAAACAACATTAGAAAAGTAGTCCCTTCGCTCCCCAATAACCATTACCTCCTCATCCTCGGTAGTCTTTAACACCATCTTCTTAGCCGCACAGTCTAGAGTCGCCTTATGCTTAGTCAACCAGTCCATCCCCAAAATAAATCAAACTCTCCGAATGGTAACTCCATTAAATCTTCACAGAAAATCCTACCTTGAGTCTCTAAAGGCACCTCCCTAAAGAGTTTATCTACCCTAACCGAGTGACCTAGTGGACTTATTACAGTTATCCCACTCACAGTTTCCTCAGAGTGCATACCCAACGACCGAGATATATCACATGCAACATACGAATGAGTTGAACCCACATCAATCAAAGCAATGTACGGCATGCTAGAGATAAAAAATGTACCAGTTATGATGTCAGGTGCGTCACCTTCCTCTCGGCGTTGAGTAGCATACACCAGTGCTGGCTGACGAGCCTCAGCATTTCCAGCACCCCTGCCAGGTGCTCCACGTCCACGACTATTTCTATTGCCACCTCTACCTTCACCACAGCCTCTCGGCAGTTGCGGTCCACCTCGCACTGGTTGAGCAACCCTCTATATAGCAACTAAAGTCTGAGCTGGCCTCCGAGGACAGTCCTTGATCCTATGTTCTTTGGACCCACATTAGAGACATGCCCTAGTACGCTTCCAGCATTCTCCTAGATGAACTCTACCACAGTCTCCATAAACTTGTGGTCTAACTATATTCACCGGAACTACTTGGACCGGTTCCTCCAGTCTAGATCTCTTGGCATTTCAATTTGCAGCACCAGAGGGTCCAGAATCCCTCCTAAATCAGTTTTGATCCTTCTCACAATTCTGCCATTCAGTTTGTTTCACCTCCTCGGTTATCTTAGCCTTTTCCACCAACGCAGCAAAGTCACGCTCCCTCTGCGGAGCAATCAGCACCCTAAGCTCATCCTGAGGCCATCTTCAAAACGAACGCTACGCTCGTACTCAGTAGCAACTATACCGCTGGCATACCGGCTCAACCTCAGAAATCCTACCTCATATTCAGCAACAAACTTATTGCCCTGGGTCAGGTTCAAAAATTCTTTCCTACGAGCATCTACATAACTTGCTCCAACGTACTTTCCCTTAAAAGTCGTCTTAAATAGTTCCCAGGTTACTCGCTCCGCTGGGGTACTCTCCTTCACAATGATCCACCACTGATATGCCTCATCTCACAACAGAGACACCGCTTTTTTCAGCTTTTGCTCCACAGAGCAATCCAGGTCATCCATAATTCATTCCGTAGCTTCCAGCCAATACTCAACAACATTTAGGGCTACTTCAGATATGCCCCTGAAGACCTCCGCTTTGTTAGCTTAGAGTCACTCAGAAATGGATCCCCTATTCACAGTTCCAGTGCTCGCCCCAGTGACCCTCTCTAAAACCCTTAACATGGCCAAGGACAGAGCGTCGTCCCTTGTAGCCTATTCATACGATCCAGTTTCAGTCGCTGGCAGAGCTCGCACCTCCTCAGCTGGCATATGTCCGGAAGACGAAGATCAAGCTTGCACACTACCTCGGCCACGTCCAGGCCTTGTCCATGAGTAGCCCTTGTACTCATATCGACTTATCTAATTACGAGTTTTATGACATTAGTTTAATATTTCAGTTGTTTATTACAAAATGTTTTATGATGTTTTATGTACAGATAGAGTTTCAGAGTTTGTTTTCTCAAAATCGTAGCCTAGCTACAGACTTAGTCTTCTAGGGTTTAGTTTCCCTACAGTCTCAGTCTTATAGTTTTCAGCACTACCCTATCTACAGTATCATAATAGGGTCTTAGTTCTATCTACAGTAATGTCTCAGTACAGTATAGTATAAGAGAAGAACACTTACAGACTTGGTGTCGGGGATTCAGTGTGCCACTTCTTCAGTTACCAGATTTCAGAAAGCCTAGAAAAACTTAAACTTTTAAAATAAAACCTTCAAGGAAGTATGTTTAAAAGGAAAATAGGTTTAAAAAGGGTTTTTCTTAGAAATTTTTCTCGAAACCGATTTCAAAATACCCTTCTTGGGCATTGATTTAAAATTTTTGAAAACTTTTTAGACCCGATCCACAGCTAAGTTGTTGCAACTGGGCTCTGATAACACTAAATGTACCACCCCAAACTCGGCCCAGATGTTACAGCCAAGTTTGGTGTATCACATCAATGACAGACTAACCATGTTGCCTAGTTACTACGATTAGGGTAAGTTTTGCAAAACCATTATTAATGTTTAACGAGAAAATCTAGGTTGATTGTGAACGTCCTGTCTGTTACCAATTTTTAGGGGATTTCTTATTATAAGATCTTGGATTAACTTTTGTTACTCGTTTGATACGTGTGATTTATTTTGAAAATGTTGATTAATTTTAAGAAAACTCGCGCAACCTTATTCAAATCATTTAAAGTATAGTATAAATAAATAATTGAAAACCCAAATTAAAATAATTAAAGTGGCCTTATTATAAACCCACAACCAGAATAAAAATAATTAAAAATAAATAAGAAAATAAATAACTTAATTAAAAACTAGCAATGTAGTCTACGTGGCTTTTCTTAAATCCCGAAATAATGAATAAAAAGAAGAGATCTGAGTACTTACCGAAGATCTACTAGTCACAAGTGCTCCCAATCCTATTCTAATCTAGATCTGACGTAGATCTACTCCTCAACACGAGCAGAGAACGAATCTAACAGATCTAAGGGTTCAATTCCCGAAATACCTTGAGTATGGAGGTTTTAGCTCTTAAGTGAAAAGAAGAAGAAAATTTGAACTATGGGTTGAAGAAGTGATGCCGACAGGGTTATGGTATTAGATTTTGATTTTTGAAAAGATTGGATGGAAGAGAAGAGTAGGGTCTCGGTCAAGGGAGAAAACGACAACCCCCTATGTTCGGCTTTTAGAAGTAGTCGACTAAGCTTGAGAAGAAGGAGAAGAAAAGAAAAAGATCAAGAGTGGGTTCGGTTTTGAGAAGAAGAGTGGTGAAGCAAATGTGGTTTAGGGGAAGAAGAAGTAAAAAGAAAAGATGAAAGATGAGAGGGAAGATTCGGTGATGGTCAATCGGCACCAAGAGATGAATGCTTGCGGCTTTAGCTTCTAATTCAATAGGAAACAAAAGAAAACAAAAACCCTAAGGGTTTTATACCTAATTGGCACACATACACACTCAAATACCGAATTAAGACCCCAAGAAAGACTCTAAAAAAATGTTTGGCTATCACCCTAAACCACCCCTAGCCGATTACACTAAAACGAAATGTCCCAAATGGCAATGCTCTTCTAAGAGTCTCCCAATCGGCCATCACATATCTCATTTCAAAATCCCTAAAATCTCTCCCTCTTATCCCTTCTGACCTAATCTTATGAACAACTCAAACTCTCTTCAGCAGAGTTTCACTTAACATCCATCACATGACTGGCACATGCTCAAAAATTAAAAACACACCCCATGCTTGCCTTGTGACTTGAACTCTGGCCCCTTGCACATGCATCCACTCACCATTTTTTTAGGAACTAAGTGGCGCCATATTGGCACTTTACCAAGGGCTTACTTGTGTCTTATTTTACTCACTTTTTCTTAAAAGCCTACATAACCAGGACCCATTCTCTTTAAATTCAAGATTCTGAAATTCTACCGGGTTTTAACCTAGGCTTGGGCCTTCTAAAGGCCTACTAACATACTTAAAACACAAATTTTAATGATCAACCAAACAAATTTCAAGATTTCAACCAAATCGCAAAAATCCCGAAAATCTCGAAAATTGGAGAGTTACAAATTCTGTAACACCCCAAACACGACCTAGAAGTTAGGCCCGAATCTGGTGTGTCACATTGAAGTGTTTTTCGAAAACTTTATTTTATTGAAAACCCTTCTTATTAATTAAAAACTTAAATCTTAGTTTGCGTTCGCTACTTTCAAAACATGGTTCATTAAAAAATAATTTACTTTTAAAACCTTAATTATTGTCATAAGTGAGGACCAAGTAAGCTTGCAAAAGCTGAAAAAAATTAGTAGTTTGTAAAGACGTGTTGATTTGAAAATTGTTAACGTTTTTGGGAAATCGAGTTCTATTTAGAGTAGATAAAAACCAAACTTAAAATTTAGAAATTATAAAATGCCTTATTACAAAAATAAAATCCCAAAATGAAATTAAATGTTAAATGAAAGCCAAATAAAAGAAAATAGGAGCAGTAGTGTGGCCACCTCTGAGTCCTTCGTACTCCGATCCGTCAAAGGCTAGAAGTTACCTGAAAGGTTAACAAATAGGGTGAGTTTATGAAAACTCAGTGTGTAATCCCCTACTAGAAATACGAACAGTTAGTCATGTAAAAGAATTAAAAAGTTTGCCCTACTATAACAGACTGCACCAGATGGGCCTTAGCCCATTACAGAATCAGAAACATTATCAGAACTAGAATCAAAATGAGAATCGGAATCAGAATCAAAATCAAAATCAAAATTAGAGTCAGTATCAGTATCAGAGTCAGTATCAGTATCAGAATCAGAATCAGAATCAAGATCATAATTAGAATCAGTATCAATTAACAGAATCAGAATCAGAATCAAAATGTGAATGTAATCCCAACCCAGTCCAGCCATCACACCACCCGTACCAACCAACATACCATGTGGGGAATAACTCAACCCACCCAGCCCACACACCAATGGGCAGCAAAGTTGCCAATAATAGAATATCGTGGCAGAGCCACCAAAATCAGATAATGTGGCAAAGCCACTTAACAGAATACGTGGCACAAAGCCATCGGTAACGTCTCTATAATCAGCACAAAGCCTGTGATATTGGCACAAAACCTTCGGTAATGGCATAAAGCCCATAATAACAGCACGAAGCCCACAATATCAATACGAAGCCCACAATAACGGTACATAGCCTTCGGTAATGGCACAAGCCCATAATAACGGCACAAAGCCCACAATATCAATACGAAGCCCACAATAACGACACATAACCTTCAGTAACATGATCGGCACTCAGCCATCGATCGGTCCAATGTCGTCTCGGGTGATCCGTGCGACCTTATCAAATCAGTACGAATATATGGCTCTTAAGCCTTCAGTGGATCCACAGTCGTCAAGCAACCATGCGATCCTAACAGATCAGATCTTCCTCCACACAAAATCCCAACCCATGCAACATGTTATGTATGCAGAATGTCATGCCCATATTTGAATCAAACAATCACAGTCAAGTCATTCATATCACCAACATATATTCACAATCAAATCCGTTAAACACACAGTCCAAGTCAGTCACTTGCCCACAAGGGCAAAATAGTCATTTAACACCCTAGGGGCAAAATGGTAATTTTACCCCACAGGGGTATTTCGGTAATTCTACCCTACAGGGGTATTTCGGTAATTCTACCCTATAGGGGTATTTTAGTAATTCTACCCTAAAGGGGTATTTTGATAATTTTGCAAATGGTAATTTTATAAATCAGCGGTAACACGGTAATTTTATAAATCGAGGGTATTTCGATAATTTTCACAAGTCAGGGGTATTTTGGTAATTTCATAAATTAGGGGTATTTCGATAATTTCGAAATTCAAAAGTCAGTGGTATTTCAGTAATTTCACAAATCAGGGGTATTTCTATAATTTCAAGAACTAGGGGTATTTCTGTAATTTTGTAAACCAGGGGTATTTTAGTTATTTCAAAAATTAAGGGTATTTCGGTAATTTTACAAACTAGGGGTATTTTGGTAATTTTCTAACCCATTCTGTAATTTTACAAACTAGGGGTATTTTGGTAATTTTCCAAACCAAGGGTATTTCAGTAATTTTATAAACTAAGGGTATTTCAGTAATTTTGTAAATCAAGGGTATTTCAGTAATTTATTAATTAAGGGTATTTCAGTAATTTTATAAATTAAGGGTATTTCAGTAATTTTATAAATCGGGGGTATTTCAGTAATTTTGTAAATCGGGGGTACTTTGGTAATTTTACAAGTCGAGGGTATTTCAGTAATTTGGTAAACTAAAGCATTCTAAACAGAGATAACAATGCGAATGGGCCTAGGGCCCATTCCCGGCCCAAATAGGCCCACACGCTCGTGTGGCCCTTTCAGCCCAAATCTTGCCATAGATATGAGATTCACTTAGTCTAGTCCAATATTTACTACACAATCAAACAACTTATCCAATTGGGCCTGTGGGCCCATCGGGCCCACATGGCCCCCTTCGGCCGATCGCGGCCCGAAGTAGCCGTCCTACAGCTAGAGTAGAGAGAAATACACACCTGATAGGAGATTGGAGTTCATCCGCGCTCCGAGCACTTTTAGCCGATGCCCAACCCCAACGAGCCTGCCATAAAGCGAAAGGGATCAGCTAAGAAAGGTACCTTTACTCTCCTCATGGTTCTCCGTATTTAAAGCCAGCTTCGCATCCACTCTTATGTTAGCTTTCCGATGTGGGATCCCCCCATCATTAGAGTTTAAATTTAACACCAACTCTTGCCGCCCCCTGTTAGCAAAATAAAAGCTCTTTGATTGCCATGAGTTTCGAACCTTGGACCTCCTTGCAAACTTTATGACGCCACCTTCTTGCCTCTTATGTGGCACTACTTTGCCACTAGACCACAAGGCTTTTTGTGGCACAATTTCTCCAACAATATTCTTAAGGCCTACCTACTACACCCAGGGTTTAATTCACCTTAAACAAAAATTTTTGCTAGAGTCCAGGTTTGAACCCAGGACTTCTCCAACACTTCTCAGCATACTTAACCATTGAAACAAGCCTTCATTAATGGAATTTACATGCACAACAAAATATTATAAGCTGCTTTCAACCGCTCCCATGCTCAAGGCCCAAAACTTCTAGGCCCAAATTCAGGGTGTTACAACTTTACCTCCCTTAAAGAAATTTCGTCCTTGAAATTTCCATCTAACAAGATAGTCGTGTAACATCTACCCCACTACGCTACTGCTGCGCACTCTGATCCTACTATCACCATCACACTTCAACTAGAACTTGAAACATCTCATACATACAACACTTAATCACTGAAGCAGACACATATTTATCACACATATATACAATTTCTATATCCAAACATCACATCCACATAAAATAAATACCAAATTTAAATTCAAACCAATATCTAAAGAATCCACAGTACTTTAATTTCTAAACAGACAAAAGTATTCAGAAGACTTACGGATTCGGCGCCGGAGACTCGGCGTGCCACACTTTTTAAGAGAAATACGTCAAAAATACCACATGTTTGAAAATAATTTTTTGAAATTCAAATTTGAAAACCCAATCCATAGCCGAGTTGTTACAAGTTGGCTCTGATACCGCTAAATGTAACACCCTAAACCCGGCCTAGAAGTTAGGCCCGAATTTGGTGTGTCACATTGAAGTATTTTTTGAAAACCTTATTTTATTGAAAACCCTCCTTATTATTTAAAAACTTAAATCTTAGTTTGCATTCGCTACTTTCAAAACATGGTTCATTGAAAAATAATTTACTTTTAAAACCTTAATTACTGTCATAAGTGAGTACCAAGAAGTTTGCAAAAGCTGAAAAAAATTAGTAGTTTGTAGGGACGTGTTGATTTGAAAACTGTTAACGTTTTTAGGAAATCGAGTTCTACTTAGAGCAGATAAAAACCAAACTTAAAATTCAGAAATTATAAAAGGCCTTATTACAAAAATAAAATCCCAGAATGAAATTAAATGGTAAATAAAAGCCAAATAAAAGAAAACAGGAGTAGTAGTGTGGCCACCTCCGAGTCCCTCGTAGCTCCGATCCGTCAAAGGCTAGAAATTACCTGAAAGGTTAATAAACAGGGTGAGTTTACAAAAACTCAGTGTGTAATCCCCTACTACAAATACGAACAGTCAGTCATGTAAAGGAATTAAAAAGCTTGTCCTACCACAGTTCCAGTATCAATTGGGCCTTAGCCCATTATAACAGACTGTACCAGATGGGCCTTAGCCCATTATAGAATAAGAAACATTATCAAAATTAGAATCAAAATGAGAATTAGAATCAGAATCAAAATCAGAATCAGAGTCAGTATCAGAATCAGAATCGGAATCAGGATCAGAATTAGTGTCAACTAACAGAATCAGAATTAGAATCAAAATGTGAATGCAATCCCAACCTTGTCCAGCCATCACACCACCTATACCAACCAACACACCATGTGGGGAATAACTCAACCCATCCAGCCCACACACCAATGGGCAGTAAAGTTGCCAATAACAGAATATCATGGCAGAGCCACCAGAATCAGATAACGTGGCAAAGCCACTTAATAGAATACGTGGCACAAAGCCATCGGTAATGTGTCTATAATAAGGACAAAGCCTGTGATATTGGCACAAAGCCTTCAGTAATGGCACAAAGCCCATAATAACAGCACAAAGCCCACAATATCAATACGAAGCCCACAATAACGGCACACAGCCTTTGGTAATGGCACAAGCCCATAATAACGGCACGAAGCCTACAATATCGATACGAAGCCCACAATAACGACACACAGCCTTCGGTAACATGATCGACACTCAACCATCGATCGATCCAATGTCGTCTCAGGCAACCCGTGCGACCTTATCAAATCAATACGAATATATGGCTCTTAAGCTTTCGGTGGATCCACAGTCGTCAAGCAACCATGCGATCCTAACAGATCAGATCTTCCTCCATACAAAATCCCAACCCATGCAACATGTCATGTATGCAGAATGTCATGCCCATATTTGAATCAAACAATCACAGTCAAGTCATTCATATCACCAACATATAGTCACAATCAAATCCGTCAAACACACAGTCCAAGTCAGTCACTTGCCTACAAGGGCAAAACAGTCATTTAACACCCTAGGGGCAAAATGGTAATTTTACCCCACAGGGGTATCTCGATAATTCTACCCTATATGGGTATTTTGGTAATTCTACCCTACAGGCGTATTTCGGTAATTCTACCCTACAGGGGTATTTTGGTAATTCTACCCTACAGGGGTATTTCAGTAATTCTACCCTAAAGGGGTGTTTCGGTAATTTCACAAATCAAGGGTAAAACGATAATTTTACAAATCAAGGGTAAAATGGTAATTTTACAAATTAGGGGTAAAATAGTAATTTTATAAATCAGGGGTAAAACGGTAATTTTATAAATCGAGGGTAATTCGATAATTTTCACAAGTCAGGGGTATTTCGATAATTTCACAAATTAGGGGTATTTTGATAATTTTGAAAGTTAAAAGTTAGGGGTATTTTGGTAATTTCACAAATTAGGGGTATTTCTATAATTTCATGAATCGGGGGTTTTTTGTAATTTTGTAAACCAGGGGTATTTTAGTAATTTCGCAAATTAAGGGTATTTCGGTAATTTTACAAGCTAGGGGTATTTTGGTAATTTTCCAACCCATTCTGTAATTTTACAAACTAGGGGTATTTTGGTAATTTTCTAAACCAAGGGTATTTCAGTAATTTTGTAAACTAAGGGTATTTCAGTAATTTTGTAAATCAAGGGTATTTCAGTAATTTTGTAAATTAAGGGTATTTCAGTAATTTTATAAATCAAGGGTATTTCAGTAATTTTGTAAATCGGGGTATTTCAGTAATTTTATAAATCGGGGTATTTTGGTAATTTTACAAGTCGAGGGTATTTCAGTAATTTGGTAAACTAAAGCATTCGAAACAGAGATAACAATGCGAATGGGCCTAGGGTCCATTCCCGGCCCAAATAGGCCCACACGCTCGTGTGGCCCTTTTAGCCCAAATCTAGCCACAAATATGAGATTCACTTAGTCTAGTCCAATATTTACTACACAATCAAACAACTTATCCAATTGGGCCTATAGGCCCATTGGGCCCACATGGCCCCTTTCGGACCATCGTGGCCCGAAGTAGCTGTCCTACAGCTAGAGTAGATAAAAATACAAACCTGATAGGAGACTGGAGTTCATCCGCGCTCCGAGCACTTTTAGCCGATGCCCAACCCAAACGAGCCCGCCATAAAGTGAAAGGGATCAGCCAAGAAAGGTACCTTTACTCTCCTCATGGTTCTCCGTATTTAAAGCAAGCTTCACATCCACTCTTATGTTAGCTTGCCGATGTGGGATCCCCCATCATTAGAGTTTAAATTCAGCACCAACTCTTGCCGCCCCCTGTTAGCGAAATAAAAGCTCTTTGATTGCCATGAGTTTCGAACCCTGGACCTCCTTGTCAACTCTATGACGCCACCTTCCTACCTCTTATGTGGCGCTACTTTGCCACTAGACCACAAGGCTTTTTGTGGCACAATTTCTCCAACAATATTCTTAAGGCCTACCTACTACACCCATGGTTTAATTCACCTTAAACAAAAATTTTTGCTAGAGTCCATGTTTGAACCCAGGACTTCTCCAACACTTCTCAGTACACTTAACCACTGAAACAAGCCTTCATTAATGGAATTTACATGCACAACAAAATATTATAAGCTGCTTTCAACCGCTCCCATGCTCAAGGCCCAAAACTTCTAGGCCCAAATTCATGGTGTTACAAATTTCGTAAGAAATACATCAGTCAAAGATTTATCGACCAGAAAAGAAAAGAATTTTTAGAGCTGAAACAGGGCTGTATGTCCGTAACAAAATACGAGCGAGAGTTTGTTCGTCTGAGCCGCTATGTGAGTGAATGTGTATCAACTGAAGAAATATTATGTGAAAGATTCGTAGATGGCTTAAATGAAGATATCCGTCTGTTAGTTGGAATTCTTGAGATTAAATAGTTTGTTGTGCTTGTTGATCAATCATGTAAAGCTGAAGAACTCGGGAAAGATAAAAGAAAAGCCAATTTTGAAGCTAGAGAAGTAATAAAGAGATCTGCAAGTAAATCATTTTTGTCTGCGTCAAAAAAATTTTTAGATGACTATAACTGTTCAAAGGCTAATGTAGGGCATTCAAACAATGATCGAGCTAGATCGTATTTGAACTTCAGAGTTCCTGCTACTTCTGTTGCCAGTGTTGGAAATGTCCGATTTGAACGACCTGAGTGTAAGCATTGTGGTAAAAGACACCCGGGAAGTTGTAGATTGAATGACCGAGCATGCTTTAGATGCGAATCTATGGATCATTTTATATGAGATTGTCCTGAGTTTGTTGAATAAGAGATTGTTCATAATCCAAGACCGAGCAACACCTCAGATAGAGGTAGACCTCCCAAAAATACGGGAAATATGTCTGGTAGCCAGAGAGCTACGGAAGATACTGCTGTTCAATCCGAGGGAAAAGCACCTGCCAGAGCCTATGCTATCAGAGCTCGAGAGGAAACGTCATCTCTAGATGTGATAACTGGCATTTTCACTTTTTACAATACTTCTATGATTACATTGAAAGATCCTGGCTCTACAGACTCTTATATATGCATGAATTTAGTACATAGTAAGACTTTGCCTGTAGAGTCTATTGAATTCGTAATTAGAGTCTCGAACCCCCTAGGTAAAAGTGTCCTAGTTGACAAAGTCTGCAAGAATTGTTCGTTGATATTCCGAGATATGTGTTTTTTGGCTAATTTGATGCTATTACCTTTTGATGAATTTGATATAATTTTGGGTATGGTTTGGTTAACTTTGCATGATGCTTTGTGAATTGCAAATGAAAAACTATTGGTTTGGGATGCAAGAATAGTGAGATAGTCCGAATTGAATCTAGTGACTTAAATATATTGCCTGATGTGATATCTACAATGAAAACTCTGAAATATATGAAAAAGGGATGTGATGCCTATCTTGCTTATGTGATTGATTCAAAAGTGGCTGAAAAGAAAATTGAATCAGTGCCTGTTGTCTGTGAGTTCCCTGACGTGTTTCCTAAAGAACTTCTGGGATTACCTCCGATCCGAGAAGTTGAGTTTGGCATTGAATTAGTATCGGGAACTAGTCCAATTTCAATAGCTCCGTATAGAATGGCTCCGACTGAATTAAAAGAATTAAAGTCTCAGTTGCAAGAGTTGACCGATAGAGGGTTCACAAGACCGAGTTTCTCACCTTGGGGTGCTCCGGTTCTATTTTTGAAAAAGAAAGACGGCACAATGAGAATGTGTATTGATTACTATCAGTTGAACAAGGTGACTATAAAGAACAAATATCCTCTACCCAAAATTGATGATTTGTTCGATCAGTTGAAAGCTGCTATTGTATTTTCAAAGATAGATCTGAGATCGGGTTATTATCAGTTG
The DNA here is from genome assembly GCA_020496765.1 of Gossypium stocksii. Classification (NCBI taxonomy): domain Eukaryota; kingdom Viridiplantae; phylum Streptophyta; class Magnoliopsida; order Malvales; family Malvaceae; genus Gossypium; species Gossypium stocksii. Next base: position 36,173,157 of record CM035625.1, read on the forward strand.
AGAATAAAAGATTCATATATTCCAGAAAATAAATTTTCGAACAAGGTACGGACACTATGAATTTTTAGTTATGCCTTTCGGACTAATGAATACACCTATTTTTTTATGGATTTGATGAATAGAATTTTCAGACCGTATTTAGATCAATTTATTGTTGTGTTCATTGACGACATTTTAATTTATTCACATAATGAAAGTTAACATGCTGAGCATTTGAGAGTTGTGCTTCAGACTTTGTGTGATAAGCAACTATTTGCAAAATTCAGTAAATGTGAATTCTAGTTACGTGAATTTAGTTTTCTAGGCCATATTGTATTAGCATTTGGTATTTGGGTTGATCCGAGCAAAATCTCATCTATTTTGGATTGGAAGCCTCCGAGAAATGTTTCTGAAGTTCGTAGTTTTCTGGGTCTTGCTGGATGCTATCGACAATTTGTGAAAGGCTTCTCTATGATCACAACTTTATTGATGAGATTATTGCAAAAAGATGTGAAATTTGAATGGTTTGATAAATGTCAGAAAAGTTTTGATCAGTTGAAAGCTATATTGGCTGAAGCTCCGGTACTTCTACAACCAGAATCAGGTAAAGAATATGTGATTTATAGTGATGCTTCGTTGAAGGCCTTGGTTGCGTTTTGATGCAGGAAGGCAAGGTTATAGCCTATGCCACGAGACAATTAAAGCCGCATGAAAAGTACTATCTGACACACGATCTTGAGTTAGCTGCAATTGTTTTTGCTTTGAAAATATGGTGCCACTATCTATTCGGTGAGAAATGTCATGTGTTTCTGATCATAAAAGTTTGAAATATTTGATGACTTAGAAAGATTTGAATCTGCGACAAAGAAGATGGTTAGAAATGCTAAAAGATTACAAGCTTGTCATTGATTATCATCCGGGTAAAGTGAATGTTGTTGCTGATCCTTTAAGTTGAAAATCATTGTTTGCATTGCGTGCAATCAATGTTCAGTTAGATTTATCTGATGTTCATTCTGTTTTACCTAAATTAAAAGTGAGACCATTGTTTATTCAGTAGATTTGCGAAGCTCAAAAAGTTGATAATGAATTGATAGTCAAACGAACTTAGTGTGTTTCTGATTTGGAATTCTGAGTTGATGTTAATGATTGTTTGAGATTCCGAGATCAAATTTGTGTTTCGAGAAATCCAGAGTTTATTTAGATGATTTTGGGTGAAGCTCACATTAGTAGATTATTTGTACATCCGGGATGCACAAAAATGTATAACGACTTGAAACAACTATACTGGTGGCCGGGAATGTAAAGAGATATCTCTGGCTTCTTTTTGAAATGTTTGATATGTTAGCAAGTCAAAGCTGAGCATCAGGTGCCCTTCAGTTTGTTACAACTGATTATGATTCCCGAGTGGAAATGGGATCGAGTGATGATGGATTTTGTTTCGGGTTTGCCCCTATCCCTGAGAAAGAAAGATGTAATTTGGGTTGTAGTTGATCGACTGACGAAATCAGCTCACTTTATTCTGGTACGATTTGAAAAGTTAGCTGAACTTTACATTTCTGATATTGTGAGATTGTATAGGGTACCATTGCCCATTGTGTCAGATAGAGATATGAGATTCACTTTACGATTTTGGAAGAAATTACAAGAGGCTTTAGGTACAAAACTACACTTTAGTATTGCTTTTCACCCATAGACGGATGGTCATTCTGAGCGGATTATTTAGACACTCGAGGGTATGTTGAGATGTTGCATTCTTGAGTTTGAATGTATGTGGGAACAATATTTGCCATTGATTGAATTCGCATATAATAATAGTTTTCAATCGAGTATTAAAATGGCACCGTACAAAGCCTTATATGGTAGAAAATGATGTACTCCCTTATATGGGTCTGAGCTCAGTGAAAATAAGATACACGGGGTTGATTTAATAAAAGAGACTGAACAAAAAGTGGAAGTAATCAGAGATAGTTTAAAAGCTGCTTCTGATTGTTAGAAATCATACGCAGATCTGAAAAGAAAAGATATCGAATTTGAGATCGGTGATAAAGTGATCTTGAAAGTATCTCCGTGGAAGAAACTATTTAGGTTCGGTAGAAAAGACAAGTTGAGTTCGAGGTTCATCGGACCGTATGAAATCATCCAGCGAGTTGGTCCAGTTGCTTATAGATTACTATTACCGCCTAAGCTAGAAAAGATTCATAATATATTCCATGTTTCGATGCTTCGACAGTATAGATCTGATCCTTCTCATGTGCTTAATCCATCTGAGATAGAAATTCAGTCTGATATGACTTATGAAGAAGAACCGATCTGTATTTTAGCTCGTGAGATGAAAGAATTACGAAATAAGAAAATTCTGTTAGTGAAAGTATTGTGGCATCGACATGGCATAGAAGAGGCTACATTGGAGCTCGAAGATGCTATGAGACAACAACATCCAAATCTATTTAAAGGTAAGATTTTTGGGGATGAAAATCCTTAAGGGGGGAGAGTTGTAACAGCTCGGTTTAGAACCTAGTCAAAATAGTGGTTTCGGGACCACATATTTGAGTCAAAAAATATTTTAATATTATTTTCTGTGCTGATTATATGTGAATTGATATGTGTGAAAGTTTCATATGAAAATTTGTCCGTTTAAGTGCTTAATTTGCAAAAAGGATTAAATTGCATATAAAGTAAAATTAGCATGCTATATGTTCAATGTGCCTATTTGGAATGGTTTTTTGATTATTATGGCCTTAATTGGTAATTGTACCATTGAATGTTTGAGTGGTCATAAATGACCTTAATATATGTGTTTTATAAATTGATAAATGATGGACATTTCAGTAAATGGACTAATATTATGTGTTATAATAAAACATACATGAAAATAAGACCATTATCATTCATCCACCACCGAATTTTGAAAGAAAAATAAGGGTTTATGAGCTTGGTTCATTCGGCCTTGGTCAAGCAAAATTAAGGTGTGTATTTTGATTAGTTTTTGATGATTTTTATGTTTTTTAGATTGTTGTTAAGTTTACTATCAAGCTCATGTCTCAATTTTTAGAATTGATGATGATTTTGAGTTATGCCATTTTTGATTTTGTAAGCTTTGTAAAGTTAATTGGTGAAAAATGAAAGATATGTGATAGATAAATATGTTTTGTAATTGAATTTTTGATGAAATTGAGTATTTGGGCTAAATTGTGAAAAGGGAAAATTTGGAGGACTAAAATATGAAATAAATGAAATGTGTGGACTTGTATGAGTTATATGAACATTTGGCCAAGCTATGGTTTTAGTGAATTTTGTGTATTTTGTGATTTTGTGAAATAAGGACTAAATTGTCAAAATGTGAAATGTGAGGGCTATTTTGTAAAATGCCCTAATTATATTTTTTTGATTGAATTGAATGACTTGTTGAATTTGAATTTTTTTTAGATCAAGAAACAAAGAAAATGGAATTAGATCGGGGAAAGTTAAAAGTAGTCGATTAGCCGTTTTCATCTGAACGAGGTAAGTCGATATACAACTAAGTGTACTATTGATTGAATTATAATTATGTGTATATACAATTGCTATTGAAAGGCCATGAGAGCCAAATGAATGTAATCTGAGATAATTCTGATAATATGATAGTCTTTGAAAAGCTCTGTATGAACCAAAGAACTTTGATAGGTGATTTCGTATTAGACCATGTCTGGGACATTGGCATCGATCTGAGATATCGTGTAAGACCGTGTCTGGGACACATGCATCAATTAGAGATTATGTGTAAGACCATGACTTGGACATCGACATCGTATCTGATTTCGTGTAAGACCCTGTCTGGGACAATGGCATCGATATTGATTACATGTAAGACCACATCTGGGATGTTGGCTTTGTATGAGCTCTCTGAGTTTTCAGCATATCTAATTGTTTCTAAACGGTTTAATAGGAAAATCTGAGAAATAAATGAATGAATGAATATGTATCCCTTTCAGGTAAGTTTGAATCGTACTAAAGTTCTAAGCATGAAAGGTATGTATATGTGAAATTATAAGTACGCGATATGTATGAGTTTAAGGAAATTGAATATAATATATGTGTAATGGGATTTAGAATTTATGATATAAGTGAGCAAGTGAGTATGATTTGGCTCATGAATTACCTATTGAAATGGTTATAGGCTTATGTTAATGAATTAGATTATATATGATTCATTAGTTAAATTTATTTGTATATGGCTTACTAAGCTCTTTATAGCTTACCTTATGTGTGTTTGTTTTGTTTATAGATATCATTGCTACTCGAAGCTTGAGGATCATCGAGGATCATCACCACACTATCAATCTTGATTTTGGTACCTTTTGAATGTGTAAATGTTTAATTATGGCATGTATAGACTAGAAGCATTTGGAATATGTTTTGATATGTATATATGTTATGCCATGTGATATGGCTAACTAATAGATGGTTATATGTTTGAATTTGGGTTATGATATGTGATTCTTTTGGGATGTTTTGTAGTGCTATTATGGCCAATTGAAATATGGTCATTTTGATTTATGCTTGGTTGTGAATATGGTAAGTTTTGATAAGTGATTGTATACGGTACTACTGAGTTATGGAATGTGTTTATTAATATGTTTTTGGCTTAAGGATTTGGTATGGTTTAGTATGGATAATGAACATGAATTGGTTGGTGATATTTTTGGTCATATTGATGTATGTTTGGGCATGAGATTGGCTGAATTTGTGGCATATTTGTTGCTTGTAGGGATGACCCAAAATGGGTGGCAAAGTTGGCCTTTTGAATGACCTATTTTTTGTCGACATGGGTAGAGACACGGGCGTGTGTCTTGGTAGTGCGTGACACATGGTCATATTACATGACTGTGTGTCCCTTGGGGTGTCCTTTCAAATTAAGTCAGTATACCCTACAGGATTGACACGGTCTAGACACACGGGCATGTCTGGTGGCCTGGGGTGGCACATGGGCCTATGGTCGACCGTGTGGCCAGGTCAGTAACCTCCATAAGTTTCACATGGCCTGGAACATGGTCGTGTCATGTGACCATGTGTGCAAGTCAGAATGTAAGCCCTGTTTTGCCATGGCTTAGACACACGGGTGTGTCTAGTGGCCGTGTGAGGTACACGGCTTGACCACACTAGTGTGAGACCTTTGCAGCTTTGAAAAATGTTTAAGTTTTCGAAAAATTTTCTAAGTGTTCAGTTTAGTCTCGACCTTCTTCTAATACATGTTTAAGCTCTCGTAAACCTTAATAAGAGACTCATTGATGATGTATGATTATGATATGATGCTGATGTTTCTAAATTGTCTGGTAATGCACCTAACCCTAGTCTGGCAATGGATACGGGTTAGGGGTGTTACAAGTAATCCTAAAATAAGCCCTCTTGATATATATGAAATGGAATAGATTTAGCCCGAGTGGGTAATCCAGAATAAAGCTCTAAAGAGTATTTGTCACTGAAAGGATTTAGCTTGGACTGGTAATCCTAACAAAACTTTTTGAGTATATATTACAAGGGATTTAGCCTGGATTGGTAATCCCACTATATGAAATGAAACTCAGGAGTGTGCTTTCTAACATGAGTAAATGTGAATTGACGGTTAATGGATTTGTACACTATAGATGTACTATTGAGTATCCATCGAAATTCTGATAAATGCAACGGGATAAACAGGGAAATGGAAAATCGAACATGAATGACTTTGTCATGAAAGGTATAAGTGACATGGAAATGGTAAATATATAGAAATCATGGAATTGATGAGCTCATCAATCATTCATTTATATGTTGAAATTACATGATATCCTTGAACTAACTCAAATTGTTGAGAATGTGTATGATAGGGAAATATTCTACTATTTGGATATATGTATGTTTGATCTAGTTAATAGATATATGTGGTAAGTTAAATCCCTATTACATGAACTTACTAAGCACTAAGTGCTTACTCTATTTTATTTTCCCTGCTTTATAGTGCTCGGTGGCTAGGAAGGTCAGAGATAGGTCGGAGCTTAGTCACACTATCAATCCACACATTTTGGTATATGAAAATACTATATTTTGTAGTAATGGCATGTATAGGCTAAAAATACCAATATTGATGTTGAAAGGGATAGATGTAAGCCTAGCCATTGGTATGGCTAGTGTTAACTTATTTTTGAGTATGTTTATAAAGTAAATGATGGATTCCATATTTGATGAAGTGGTTCAAATTGATAGATTATACATGTAAGATTATGAGGTAAGTTTTGCACCAAATATGCATGTAAAAATATGGCTTAGTATATGATGAAATTGGTTGGGAATTATATATGGTTTGCTTGGTTGGTATTGGAATGATTTGGTGCAGGTATGGGATGAAAATGGGTGAGAAATGAGGCTAGGACATAGCCTTATTTTCTCTACACGGATAGACACTTGGGCATGTGTGTAGGCCATGTGTGACACACAGTCTGCTACAAGGGCGTGTAGCCTGACCATGTGTCCCCTGCATCCAAAAATCTGAAAATAGAATGCTTAGAATTGAGCACACGGGTAGAGACACGGGTGTGTGTCTCAGTGATGTGTGGCAAACGGCCTAGAACACAGGCATGTCTCTTAGCCGTATAAAACCTGCACTTATTTTTGAAAATTCGTATTAACCATACAGCCTAGCACACGAGCGTGTGACTTGTCTATGTGACATAAATTTGTTCATGAGTTACAAGTCAAAGAGTTACACGGGTAAAGGACACAGGTGTGTGAACCCACACGGGCTTGTAACTCATCATAGAGAGAAAAATTTTGGGATTTTACAGAAAATTCCCTATGGTTTTATTTAGTCTTGAATTGATCCCAATACATGTTTGGGCCTCGAGGGCCCATACAAGGGGCCTTAAAGATAATTTCGGATAATGAATAGTAAATGACTCAGTTAATCAAAAAATGTTTTTGTACAGTTCAATAATGCCTCAGAACCTGCTCCGGCGATGGATATGGGTTAGTGGTGTTACATTTGTTGTTATCAAAGTTACAGTTTAGTCGATTATCAGACTAAACGTAGCAAGTACAGTATTAGATATACATGCCATTATATTATTTGTGATATTGTGATATCTCCTGACCATTTTAAATGTGTTTTTCTTATAGTAATGTCTTCGGACCAAGCTAGAGCTGAATGCAAGGAAGCTGAGAGCCATGCTTCAGCTTCAGTTCAAAGAGAAATATCTAGTACTAGAAGGCCCGTATTTGAGGGCTGAGGTGATGAAGTAAAAGTAGCTTTCTTTGAAATGATGAATGAATTGTTCACTGAGTATATAAGAACAAATCCTACTGTACAAGAAGCTCCCCCTCCTACTCCTCCGCCGGTTCCCGAGATACCAAAGTTACAAGTACTAATTCTATTAGAATCGGTAAAGCTCCAATAGACAAAATCCGTAAATATGGGGTAGAAGAATTTCAAGCCACAATTGAAGATGATCCGAAACGGGCTGAGTTCTGGTTAGAAAATACAATCTGAGTATTAGAAGAATTATCTTGTATACCGACTGAAGGTCTAAAATGTGTCGTGTCTTTGTTAAAAGATACAGTTTATCACTGGTGGAATACAAAAATCTATGTGGTGCCGAAAGAAGAGGTTACTTGGGAATTCTTTCAGACTGAATTTAAAAGAAATACATCAGCCAGAGATTCCTTGATTAGAAGAGAAAAGAATTTCTCGAGGTTAAATAGGGTAATATGACGGTGTTTGAGTATGAAAAAGCATTTGTCCAACTGAGTAAGTATGCCCAAGAATGGGTTCAAACGAAAGCTGAAATGTGCAAACAATTTGAAGAGGGGCTGAATGAAGATATTAAATTGCTTATTGGAATTCTTGAGTTAAGGGAATTTGCGGTACTAGCTGAAAGAGCATATAAAGTAGAAGAACTGAGTAAAGAAAAGAAATGGGTAGAAAGAGAAGCTCCGGTTCTTAGTAAAAGATCTATGGGGAGGTTGCAATCTTCCACTTCAAAGAAATCAAAGAAGTATCAGGATCGTTCTTCCTCAGCTACGGGATATTCTGCAAGAGAACTAGGATCCCAACGTACTAATCTGAGATCTCCTACCCTATCTGTGACTAGTGTGCGTAGTGTCAGTAGTCCTAAATCGAGATGTAAGTATTATAATAAAGCTCATTTGGAGATTGTCGACTGAGAAGTGGGGCTTGTTATAGATGTGGTTCTCTTAACCATTTTCTCAAAAATTGTCCAGAAAGGGTTGAAAAAGAGGTTGATCAGACTGCAAAGCTAAGCAATCTTGTTTCGAGAGGTAGACCACCTTGACCTTCTAGAAATGTTAGCGGTAGTAGAGGAGTTACAAAGGATACCACAGTTAGATCTAAAGCACCGGCACCTGCCAGGACATATGCTAACCATTCTAGAGAAGATGCTTTAGCACTAGACGTCATTACTGGTACATGTTCTTTACTTGACACAGATATTACTACTTTGATTGACCCTGGTTCTACACATTCATATATATGCAGAAAGCTAGTGTTTGTAAAAAAAATTATCTGTTGAATTTACTGAATTGGTGGTTAAAGTCTCAAACCCCTTTGGCCAGTGTGTAATAGTGAATAAGATTTTTAAAAATTGTCCATTGATGGTAGAGGGTTATGGTTTTCTGGCCAACTTAATGTTATTACTTTTTGATGAGTTTGATGTAACCTTTGGTATGGCTTGGTTGACCCAACATGATGCAGTCGTAAATTGTAAACAAAAGTATATTATATTGAAAGGTCAAAATGATGAGTTGCTTCGGGATGAATTTGATCAGATAGGAAAATTGTCTAATGTGATTTCAGCCATGACAACATAGAGGTATATTCAAAAGGGATATGATGCTTATCTTGCATATGTGTTAGATACCAAAGTATCTGAGTCAAAGAATCAGTTAGTACCAGTTGTATGTGAGTCTAGAAGAATTACCTGGGTTACCACCAGAAAGGGAAGTGGAATTTTCTATAGACTTGATTTTGGGAACTACTCTGATCTCTATAGCGCCATACAGTATGGCTCTTACTGAATTAAAGGAGCTGAAAACACAGTTGCAAGAACTCATTCACAGAGACTTTGCTAGACCAAGTCATTTGCCTTGGAGTGCCCTAGTGTTGTTTGTAAAGAAGAAAGATGGATCCTTGAGACTGTGTATTGACAACCGGTAGCTTAGTAAAGTTATAGTGAAGAATAAGTATCCGTTGCCTAGCATTGATGATTTGTTTGATCAATTGAAAGGTGCCACTATCTTTTCAAAGATTGATCTCCAATCAGGTTATTACCAATTACGAGTAAAGGAGTCGTATGTACTGAAAACAACTTTCAAAACTAGGTATGGGCACTATGGGTTCCTTGTGATGCCATTTGGTCTAACGAACGCACCTGCTATATTCATGGACCTGATGAATAGGATATTCAGACCATATTTAGACAGGTTTGTAGTAATGTTTATTGATAATATTTTAGTTTATTCTCAAGATGAAACTGAGCATGGAGATCATTTATGAATTGTACTACAAACTCTGCATGAAAAGCTGTTATATGCTAAATTTAGTAAATGTGAGTTTTAGCTTTGAGAAGTGGGATTTCTTGGGTATATCGTATCTGCTGAAGGCATCAGGGTTGATTCTAGTAAGATTTCAGCCGTTGTTAATTAGAATCCACCGAAAAATATGTCCAAATTCAGAAGTTTTCTGGGATTAGTTGGATATTATCGGAGATTTGTACAGGTATTCTGGATGATAGCCTCTTCGATGACTCGTCTATTGCAAAAAGATGTAAATTTCAAGTGGACAGATGAATGTCAACAAAGTTTTGACTGATTGAAAGATTTATTGACGAAAGCACCTATTCTAGTATAGCCTGAACCGGGTAAGGAATTTATTATTTATGGTGATGCATCATTGAATGGTTTAGGTTGTGTCTTGATGTAAGAAGGTAAAGTAAGAGCCTATGTTTCAAGACAACTTACACCATATGAAAGAAATTACCCGGTACATGACCTTGAATTAGTTGCTATTGTGTTTTCATTGAAAATATGGCGGCACTACTTGTATGGTGAAAAGTGTCATATTTATACTAATCACAAGAGTCTGAAATATTTGATGACATAGAAAGATTTAAGTTTGAGACAGCACAGGTGGCTTGAGTTAATTAAAGATTATGACTTGGTTGTTGATTATCATCTGGGTAAAGCTAATGTAGTTGCTGATGCTTTGAGTCTTAAATCTTTATTTGCTTTACGGGCTATGAACACCCAGTTGTCATTATCTGATGATGTTTTAGTTATAGCTGAATTAAAAGCTAGATCGATATTTTTACAATAAATCTATGAAGCGTAGAAAGATAATGATAAACTACAGGCTAAAAGGTACAGTGTGAATCAGTTCCTGACTTAGAGTTTCAGATTAGAACTGATGGTTGTTTATTATTCAAAGGAAGAATATGTGTGTCGAATAATACAGAGCTTATACAGAAGATTTTACATGAGGCTCACAGTAGTACTATGTCTGTTCATCTGGGAAGTAATAAGATGTACAATAACCTGAAAAAAATGTATTGGTGGCCGAGAATGAAACGTGACATCTCTGAGTATGTCAAATGTTTAGTATGTCAGCAAGTTAAAGCTGAACATCGGGTGCCTTCGGGATTACTATAGCCAATCACTATACAATGGAAATGGGAAAGAATTACTATGGACTTTATATCGAGATTGCCATTGTCTCTGGAAAAGCAAGATGCTATATGGGTAATCCTCGACCGATTGACAAAGTCAGCACACTTTATCCTGGTACGTATGTATTATTCTTTAGATAAATTGGCTGAATTATATATGTCTGAGATTGTCAGGCTACACGGAGTACCAGTTTCGATTATCTAAGTTGAAGCTCCCAGTTTACATCTCATTTTTGGGAAAAATTACAAGAAGCTCTGGGTACTCAATTGCATTTCAGTACTGCATTCCATCCCCAGATAGATGGTCAATCTATTTGTGTAATTCAGGTTTTGGAAGATATGCTCTGATGTTCTGTGCTAGAGTTTGAAGGTAATTGGGAAAAGTACTTGCCTCTGACTGAGTTTGCATATAATAATAGCTACCAGTCTAGTATTAAAATGGCTCCGTATGAGGCTTTATATGGTTATAACTGTAGAACACCATTTTATTAGACAAAGCTTAGCGAGAAAAAAATACATGAAGTTGATTTGATTCGTGAAACTGAGGAAAAGGTAAAAGTAATTTGGGATAACTTAAAAGCAGCCTCAGATTGTCAAAAGTCCTACGTCGACCTTAAACGAAAAGAGATTGAATTTCAGGTTGGCAATAAGGTATTTCTAAAAGTATCACCTTGGAAGAAATTTCTTCGTTTTGGTCGTAAAGGTAAATTGAGTCCATAGTATATCGAGCCATATGAGATCACTGAAAATTGGACCTGTGGCATATCGGTTAGCATTGCCCTTGGAACTTGATAAAATTCATAATGTATTCCATGTATCTATGTTACGACGATATCGGTCAGATCCTTCACATATTATTTCCCTGACAGAAGTTGAAATTCAGCTCGACATGACTTATAATGAAGAGTAGGTTAAGATTTTGGCATGGGAAACAAAGGAGTTGTGAAATAAAAAGATAGACTTAGTGAAAGTTCTATGGCAAAAACATGGAATTGAAGAAGCTACATGGGAACTAGAGGAGGCAATGAGGAAACAATACCTGAATCTCTTTACTGGTAAGATTTTCGAGGACAAAAATCCTTAAAGGGAGAGTTGTAACAGCCTATTTTCAGTAATGTCGGAACAGTGGTTTCATGAGCACAAATCTGAGCTAAAAAGAAAATACTGATATGAAAATTTTACTAATTTAGTGAACTACTAAAGAAAGGACCTAATTGCATAAAATGTAGAAGTTAAGCACTAGAAGCTAAAATGATCAAATAGATATGAAATTCAAAATTAGAGGTCCTTATATGGTAAATAGACCATCAATCAAAAGATGGGAAAATATCTAGGGTGATTCATCCATGGAATTTGGGGAAAAGAAAAGGACTAAATTGAAAATTGGGAAAAATAAAAGATGATAATTAATCACATGGAAATATCATTATATTTTATCATTTTCATCCCTAAAATTTGATGGAAACCCTATGAGAGAGAGAAGAAACTTTCTTGGCATAAACTGGTAAGTTCCTATGTCCCGTTTTTAGTAATTTTTATATTTTTGGAATTGGGATAACTTGCTCTCTCTATTTTGGGATTAAATTGACAAGTTAACAAAGTATGAAAATTATGCCATGGATGAATATGCTGGAAATTGAAAGTTTATGGTAGAAAATGAAAGGTTGTTAGTAAATAAATAACTTTAACAAAGGTAAAATTCAAGGAAAAATTCTAATTTTTCTGAAAAATAAGTGCTGTAAATGTTACTTATAGAATTCGGCTAAGCTTGGATAGAGGATTAGATTTTATGAATTTTATTTTCTGAGCCTAGGGACGAAATCAGAATTAATGAAAAGTTTAGGGGTAAAATGGTAATTTTGCCTAGAGCATAAATTGAATGAAATTGATGATTGAATTCATTTATATAGATCTGGAGAACTCAAATTCAAAGTTAGATCGAGGAAAAGAAAAGATATCAGATTAGTAGAATTCAAACACGAATAATCGTCGAGGTAAGTTCGTGTAACTTGAATTTGATTTTTGGAATGCTTGAAATGCATGTTTATATGATACGAATTTTCAAGGCATGGAAAAGAGATGAATTGGTGAATAACACTTGATAAAAAGGAAAAATAAATCCCGATTAAATAAAAAGGAATTCGATGGATCAATGAAAAAGGGATATTATATGTGATGCGGAAAGGATGTAGCCCGGATAGGTAATCCTGAAATAAGCCCTCCCAATGTGTATGATATGGGATGGATTTAGCTTGGACAGGTAATCCAGAATAAAGCTCTAAAGGATTTAGCTTGGATTGGTAATCCCGCTATATATTACAAGGGATTTAGCCTGGATTGGTAATCCCGCTATATGAAATGAGACTCGGGAGTGTGCTTTCTAACATGAGTAAATGTGAATTGACTGTTAATGGATTTGTACACTATAGATGTACTACTGAGTATCCATCGAAATTCTGATAAATTCAACGAGATAAATAGGGAAATGGAAAATGGAACATGAATGACTTTGTCATGAAAGGTATAAGTGACATAGAAATGGTAAATATATGGAAATCATGGGATTGATGAGCTCATCAATCATTCATTTATATGTTGAAATTACATGGTATCCTTGAACTAACTCAAAGTGTTGAGAATGTGTATGATAAGGAAATATTCTACTGTTTGTATATATGTATGTTTGATCTAGTTAATGGATATATGTGGTAAGTTAAATTCTTGTTACATGAACTTACTAAGCACTAAGTGCTTACTCTATTTTATTTTCCCTGCGTTATGGTGCTCGGAAGCTCGGAAGCTTGGAAGGTCGGGGATAGGTTGGAGTTTGGTCACACTATCAATCCACACATTTTGGTATATGAAAATACTATATTTTGTAGTAATGGCATGTATAGGCTAAAAATACCAATGTTAATGTTGAAAGGGATGGATGTAAACCTAGCCATTGGTATGGCTAGTGTTAACTTATTTTTGAGTATGTTTATAAAGTAAATAATGGATTCCATGTAAGATGAAGTGGTTCAAATTGATAGATTATAAATGTAAGATTATGAGGTAAGTTTTGCACCAAATATGTATGTAAAAATATGGCTTAGTATATGATGAAATTGGTTGGGAATCATATATGGTTTGCTTGGTTGGTATTGGAATGATTTGGTGAAGTATGGGATGAAAATGGGTGAGAAATGAGGCTTGGACATAGCCTTATTTTGTCCACACGGAGAGACACACGAGTGTGTGTCTTGGGTGTATGACACATGGTCTGCTACATGGGAGTGTAGCCTGGCCGTGTGTCCCCTGCATCTAAAAATCTAAAAACAGAATTCTCAAAGTTGAGCATACGGGCAGAGACACAGTGTGTGTCTTAGCCGTGTGAGGCATACGGCCTAGAAGATGGGTGTGTCTATTGGCCGTGTCAAACATGCACCTATTTTTGAAAATTCAAATTAACCACACAGCCTAGCACATGGGCGTGTGACTTGGCCGTGTAACATGAATTTGTTCATGAGTTACATGTCAGAGAGTTATACGGGTAAATGATACAGGCGTATGAACCCACACGGCCTGACCACATGGCCGTGTCCCAGACCACACGGGCGTGTAACTCATCATAGAAAAATTTTGGGATTTTACAAAAAATTCTCAATGGTTTTGATTTAGTCCCAGATCGATCCTAATACATGTTTGGGCCTCAAGGGCCCATACAAGGGACCTTAAAGATAATTTTGGATAATGAATAGTAAATGACTTGGATAATCGAAAAATGTTCTATACACTCTGGTAATGCCTTATAACCCTGCTCCAGTGATTGATATGGGTTAGGGGTGTTACATATCCAACCTATAAATGCCCCCCTTGGCCGTTCATTTCAACACACTCTCATCCTTTCATTCTTCATTTCTCTCTCACTTTCAATCTTCAAGACCCCTTCTTTTGTTCTTCTTTTTCCCTTCGATTCCCTTGACGATTTCCCCTTTTAGAAAAGAGCCCTTCAACCACCATTCGTAGCAGCATTCAAGCAATCGTAGAATCCTTGATTCAACAAGAACAAGTGCAGAGGGAGGAGCAGAGCATACTAGTCAAGCTTCAGAAAAGCACCGAATTTGATTCTAGTTCCCTATCCTTTAATTTTTATTATAGTTGTTGTTATGAACAAGTCTATGAGTACTTGTGATGTTCGTATGTTTAATTTAATTAATACGGCTTAAATTTAATTCATTTTAGGTTGATTGCATTTCATCCACTTAAGTTATTAAAATTATGTTTGTGTTGTTATAGGCCTTGTTAAGTTGTTTGATGAAGTAAAATCATGGTTAAGTATTCTTGCATTATAATTGTAAGGTAACTAATGAATTAATTATTTAATCATGTTGAAATTGTAATTAATTGACACAATACTTGATCAGTGCATGTTTAATCTTCTAAGGTAGTTGAGGGTTAAATTAGCGACAGTATTAGACGGTAGATTAGCTTTGCATAACTTGCAAGATTATTGTGATTAAACTGTTTCTAGGTAGAATACATTGTTACCTCACTTAATCTTTAATGTGCTTATGAAGATTGTTTAATTGTTTGAGTTGGCATTGGAAAATGTTCATGAGATTTGTTAATTTATAGATACATATGAGCAGTAATTAGCAAATTACTAAGTTACCATGATTTTATTCGTAACAAAATGAACATGAGTTTAGTAATTTTAAGTCAAAAAAAGTAATTAATCTAACATAATTATGTCATCTTTATTAAAATCTTCTTTTGAAATCGTGCATTGGAACTTTATTTTTATTTTATTTTATTATACTTAGTTAAATTTTAGTCTTTAAATCACTTTCTCAAAATCAAAATATTTTCCTTCACCAAAGTGTTTTAACTACATTCATAAATATTTTATTTTCACATTCCCTGTGGGTACAATAACTCGACATTTACTTTTCACTTTATTACTTGTTGTGATTGTGTACACTTGCACATTTCCATCATCCAAGTTTTTAGAGTCGTTGCCGGGGACTGTTCTAAAAGTCATTATTTGTGAATTTGTTAATTTTTCATTTTGGTTTATTTTTCTGTTCAATTCTAACTTAATCAACCATCGATTTACTCCCTATAGACCTTGAGATTGAAAGAACTTTTTAAGAACGAAGAAGACAAGCATTTTAGAGAATGATCGAAGAGATGAACTATGGAAATCTGAATCAAGGAAACAAAGCAAACCCCGCTCAAAATTCTATCCTTATTGCTGATGATAGGGATAGAGCTTTAAGATAGTATGTCATGCCAGTGTTTCATGATCTTAATTTGGGTATTAGGAGACCCAAAATCGAGGATAATAGTTCAAGCTGAAGCTAGTCATGTTCCAGATGCTTCAGACAGTGGGCTAATTTAGTGGAATGCCTACTGAAGATCTTAATCTTCACTTAAGATTTTTTATGGAGGTTAGCGATTCTTTCAAGTTAGCCAGAGTACCCAAAGATACACTATAATTAAAACTGTTCCCATATTCGCTAAGTGATAGAGCTTGAGCCTGGTTGAACTCATTGCCACCAAATTCCATTTCCACATGGCATGTAACAGCCCGAAATTGGGCTTAGTCGAAATAGTGATTTTAGAATCACTTACCTGAGGTTAGAGAAAATTATTTTAGCATTATTTTATGTGTTATGGTATTTTTTATAAGAGTGCATGAAAATTTTGGTGAATTAATATACGCGATTGAGGGCTTAATTGCGAAAAAGGACTAAATCGTATAAAAGGAAAAAGTTGTGATTTGCTAGTAAATTGAGTTAAATAGCAAGGGAACCTTAATTGGGGGTCTTTAAGGGGAGATTAGACCCCTTTCTTTTAGTATGGCTGGCCATGGTGAGACAAAGAATAGAAATGTCAAAGAGTTGGTAAAAATTTGGTGACAAAATTGACTTAATAATAGCCTAATTGCCTAGCCTTCAAATTTTCCTCATTTTTCCTTTCTTCTTCACCGAAAATACCAGCAAATAAGGGTTTGAAAGATTCAAAATTTTCAGAAAACTTCTAGCACTCATAAGTAAGTGATTTTTATGGTCTTTCTTGAATATATTTGCATTTTTGGAACCCTTGTAGCATGAGCTACCTATTAAGGGGTGTATTTTGCAATTTGGTTGAAAATTTAGAGTTTTTTCATGAGTGTATAAGTGTTTCTTGCTGGAACTTTATGAAGGAAAATGAATGTAGGTTGTTAAATAAACAACTTTCGTAAAAGTGTGTTCATAGAAAACATCTAAATTGGACAAAAGTGTAAAGTTGATAAGTTGTTGGTACTTGTGTGAAATAATGAGAATTTGGGGTTGTCATAAGAGTGAAAAAGATTCGGTTGGGCTTGGTGAATAAAGAAATTCGATAAAAATTAATTTTCGAGCCTAGGGGTAAAATGGTCATTTTACCAAAGTCTGGGGGCAAAATGGTTATTTTGCCAAATTATGATTCTTGAATTGTTTAGATTAATATAGTTAGTAAATTAGTGAAATTTTGGTATTATAGATCAAAAAGTTTGAGACCCGAACTTAGACCGGGGGAAGGCCAAGCTTGTAGATTGAAATTGATCGAGTCACCACATTTTATATACCGATGTAAGTTGGGTGCAAATATTTCAACTTTATTTTATGTTTATACATTGACTTTGATATTACATCAGATGATGATAATACCTTTGCAATTGATATAATGAGGTTAATATGGTAAATTTCCCATAGAACCATAGGAATAAATTGGATAGTTGAGCCGTGAGGCTAGGGCTATACGAGAGCTAGTGTAAGACCATGTCTGGGGCATGGCATTGGCCTCAATATGAGAGAGTCAGTGTAGGACCATGCCTGGGAAATGGCATCGGCTCGAGATGTATGCCAGTGTAAGACCATGTCTAGGACATGGCATCAGTGACGAGACGAGAGCCAGTGTAAGACCATGTTTGGGACATGGCATCAGCCTCGACATGTGAGCCAGTGTAAGACCATGTCTGGGACATGGCATCTGCACTTAACCTATGTTTGAGGCTACTAAGTATCCTTTCTTATTCCATTGAGTTCCATGGGAAAAATTGATAGTTTGAGTAATTAAAAGAAATGATGATCTTATTGTGAGTGGTACAGGTACTTGTATATCATGTATGTGAAATGAACTCGATCTTATATTGTATGACTAGTAAGAGAATGGTGATGAGTAAGTTATGCCCATAATTATTCATGTATATGAGTGAATGTTTGTCTATTATGGACATGTTAATTCATGGTAAATTATTAATAATGTTTGCATTCAACTTACTAAGCTTTATGCTTACCCCTCTCCTTTCCATTTTCTTATAGTGCCGCATAGTCAGCTTGTGGATGAAAATACATCGGAGGCTCCATTCACACTATCATTCCATGCACTCGACATAGTTAGCCCTAGCATTTTGAGAATATGGCATGTATAGGACTTTATTCTTTTGTAAGTGTCATATTATTTTGGAGCCAAATACGGTGGCTTGAATTTAAAATATTTCATTTTGTATAAGGCCAAAGCTATTGGCTGATATTTACCATTGGTTATTAAATACAACGATAGAGTTTTCAAGAATGAGAATTTCGCATGAGTAATTGAATGTGCTAGGAGTAATAGACTGAATGAATGATTTGTTTGGTTGAGTTAAGTTGTGTGGACGCCAAATTATAGCCATTGGATGAGTATTGGAGTTTGTCAGGTTTTGTTATGTGTTTGATCCTTTTCAGGGTGGCAAAGAGGCTTGGTAGATAGCCTATTTTTGTCTACAGGGTTAGACACACGGGCGTGTGTCTAGGCCATGTGTGACACACGGACCACCCTACGGGCGTGTACTTAGGCTGTGTGTCCCCTGCACCTTGAATTTGTTGCATTAAATGCCCAGTAGTAAACACACAGGCTAAGACACAGTCGTATGTCTTAACTGTGGGGAGGGCAAAGCCAAGCACGCGGGCGTGTACCACGGCCATGTGATTGCTAACGTTAGAAATAGAATGTCAATGTTTTTACACACGGGCAATGACATAGGCATGTCATGGCCGTATGAGGGACACGGACTAAGCACACGGGTGTGTGCAAGGCCATGTGAAAACCCTTGTAGGTTTGAAGTTAGAAAATAAATTCGTACGGACAAAGGGCACAAGCGAGTCCCTAGGTGCTTAGGCCATGTGAGGCACATGGGCCATCAGCACGGCCATGTCTAGAGGCCACACGGGCGTGTTGTCCTTCCACATGAGCGTGTGCCCTTTTTTAGTAGTTTTTGAAGAAATTTTCTTAAGTGTCTGAAATGGTCACAGATTGTTTCTAAACCACGTTTTAGGCCTCTTAAGTGTATATGAAGTTCCGTAGGACAATATTTGAATAAGTTTTAAATTGGGATGCATTTTATTAAGTGTAAGTTGAATGTTTGCATAAGATTTAGTAAGGTAACACTTCATACCCTATCCCGGTGTCGGATACGGGTAAGGGGTGCTACATTTAGTGGTATCAGAGCATGGTTTAGTCTATTCTAGGACTAACCTAGCTTTTGTACAGTCTAGCTATACGTGCCATATCTGTAATATGATAGTGTGACGACTCCTGACAATTTTAACTTATATTTTTCATATAGTAAATGGATCCTGAAGGAGCTATGGCAGATGATGTGGAAAATAATGCGCCGGCTCCCATAGAAGGGACTGCGCAAATTGAGATCGAGCCCGTGGCGACGAGTAAGGGCGGAGGGGCTAGGGAAGCCTACCTCCAAATGATGAATGGTTGGTATATGGAGTACATTCATGCGAATTTGAACACTCCACCTCCCACTCCTTGTAACCGCCCAAAGTTTGGGCCTGAAAGAATGGGCCATGTGGGCCCAATGGGCTTGTGGGCCCACACGGGTCGTTGTCTTTGGACTTGCGAGAATTAGAGGACCGATTGTGTCATACACGTGGCTATGGGCAAATCTGGCTTAGCGGGCCATGCGAGCACGTAGGCCCCACTTGGGTGGCATAATGGGCCCTAGGCCCATATTCTCTAAATGGCGTGATTATGTGATGGCTAAGAGGTTTGGGAGTGCTGGAGAAGTCCTGAGTTCAAACTTGGGCTTTAGCAAAAATTTATGTTTTTCTCTTATAAGAGCCTTGACGTTGGTGGGTAGGCTTTAAGAATATTTTTGGTAAAAGCATGACACAAAAAAGAGTGTGGTGTAGTGGCAAAGTAGCGCTACTTAGGGGACAAGGAAGCAAGGGGTCCAAGGTTCAAGTCTTGGCTCTTGCAATTTATTTTGGTTTGTTTTTTAAATAAACTTGGAAGCAAGTAGGTGGGCTTTAAAGTTTAATATGTTGAACTTATGACACAGAGGAGCTTGTGGCCTAGTGGTGGTGGCGTGATTTAGCATTTGAGAGGACTTTGGTTCGAATCCCTTGGTACGCAAAGGTTGATTATTTTACTAATGCTTTAATTTTTAGAGGATTGATGGAGAATCCCACATTGGGAAGCTAATATAAGAATAGGTAAAGAGCTAGCTTTAAATAGAGTAAACCATGAGGAGAGTAAGCATACCTTTCTTGGCTGATCCTTTTCACTTTGTGGCGTGCTCGTTTGGGTTGGGCGTCGGCTAAAAGTATTCGAGACTATTTGCTAAGGAAAAGCTAGAAAAGCCGAAGGTACACGGTAAGGTTACGGTAAGGTTTCGGGATTTGATAAAGTTTTAGTAAGGTTTGGAGTTGATTGGGAAGTGGTTTTGATTGTAGGTCAAGGCTGAGGATAGTGTAGTGCAAGTCGTCAACCAGGTGTGTACATACACTACACGGCAAATCGGCAAAAGCCAAAATCTCGAAATCTAGAATGGGCCTACCAATTTTGTGGGCCCAAATTGGCAAAATTGTGATATGAGATATTATGTTGAATTGATATGTATGATTGTATGATTGAATTATGAACGGGCCTATTAGGTTACATAAGTATGGTTGGGCTTAATGGGCTTAATAAGCATGTTTGGGTTTTTATAGGGTTGTAGAAATACATGTTAGGGTTTAATGGACTTTAGGCCTAATTAGATGGACTCTCAAATTTTCCTACAATATAACTAAGTAATTAACATGTCTGTGGACAAGTCGATAGACTAAGGTGTGGCAACCGACATATGCATGTCTAGGATTGGATCATGGAAGAGCCTGGTACTTAAGCGGTCCGAGTGACCCACCTCCTCTTCTCTTGAATCCTACCTGGTGCATAGTATCCGTTCACTTTAGTCGCGAGGACTTGGTGATGGGCCAAAACCATAACTAAAATCTGTACCTTTAGGAAATTACGAAAATACCCCTCTAGGGTTGAACTACAAAAATACCTTCTAAGGTAGAATTATTATAATGCCCTGTAGAGTAGAATTACTAAAACACCCTTATAGGGTAAGAGTACTGAAACACCCCTTGTAGGGTAGAAAATTACTGAAATACCCTTGGGTAGTAAAATCACTGAAATACCCTTATATGTTATGAGTATGACGTGTGTATGTTGTATGTGGCGATGATGCATTCATGTGATATTATGTTGCATGTGGGCTGGGTTTTAATTAGAGGAAGTGTATAGGAGGGTCGCACGGTTGCTCGACGACTGTGGATCCAGCGAAGGCTTCTGAGCCACGAGCAGCTTTGCTGCAACGATAAGTAGTGTCGCAACCGATGCTACACTGAAGGCTTTTGAGCCACAAGCAGCTCCGCTGCAACAATGAATGGTGCCGCAACCAGTGTCACAACGGGTGTATAAAGATGGGTGGGTCGAGTATCTCCCCACAGGAGTGTAGGGTTGGAAGAGGTGTACAGGGTTGGTTATGGGCAACTGCATATGGCATGAACATCTTGATATTTGAATGTGGGCTCGGGCCCAACTGAGGCTATCATGGGCTAGGGCCCAGAGGCCACCGATATTGTTAGGGCTTAGGCCCAATGTGATTTTTGCCTATTGATTTGATTGCCAAGGGTTGTACACACTGAGTTTCGAAAATCACACCCTTATTATTAATATTTCAGGTGATCCACAATAGAAGGCTCGATGCGAGAGAGGACTCGGAGATGGCCACACTGCAAGTTACTTAGGAATTTTGAATAATTTTCAAATTACTTCACTTTACTTATCGTTTTTGTTTAAATGGGTCGTAATAAGGCCTTGTACCTCCGATAAAACTGTAATTAGGGCTTATTTCTGTTTTAACTGCCAAGTTTTTAAACTTAGATAAATTTATCAAATTATACATAGTTTTCAAATAACTTTATCATATGGGTGATTTTATTTAAACATGGGCTTCCATTATGGCCCAACATGAATTTGAATTTCCAAATCACAAACTCCAGTTTTTAACCAAGTAAATTTTCTACTGAACATGTTTTTAATTAATTAAAGTCATTTTGGAAACAACCCCTTTGATGTGACATCGCCAGATTCGGCCATAACGTCTGGGCCGGGTCTGGGTTGTTTCATTTAGTGGTATTAGAGCCTGATTGCAAAGCTCAGGCTGTGAAATGGGCCTTAGGTTTGGGTTTTTTTAAAAAACTAGATGCAAAAGTTTTTGTAGGATTCTTGAAGTGTGGTTCACCGAGCCCTTGACATCGAGCCGAGTAAGTTTTTCTATTATTACACTTGTTTAAATTACTGAACTAGATTTAGATATTGAGCTACTTTAAACAATAAGTTCTTAGAGACTAAAGCCCGTAGGAAACTTAAGCCTATAGTGATTTGCGACGACGAAATAACTTTTAAATTATTAATTGCATAAGACATAAGCGGTAAAAAGTGGAACTATAAACTAGTTTCATAAAAATTCTAATCTAGAAATACGCAAGCAACGATAAGCGCTAGAAGAGGTGCAAGAGGCCGTGGTAGGGGTCGTGGAAGTATTAGGGTTGGATCGTCTGAGTCAAACCACATGCCCAATATTGGTACAGAAGAAGCGTCAGCCTCATCAGTGGCAGAAGCGAGGCCATTTGAACGGGCCACCGCTACGGAGGATGCCTTGTCGCAGGCTATGCTAAGGATCTTAGAAAGGGTCGCTGGGCCCAATAATGATAAGGGAAGTCGTGGGTCGATCGCGGAGCGACTTCGAGCTAATGGGGCTGAGATATTGAAAGGCGTAGCTGGGGTGGCCCCAAATGTGGCTGATTATTGGTTGGAAGCCACGGAGAGAATAATGGATGACCTGGATTGCACGGCTGAACAAAAGCTGAAAGGGGCTATATCACTACTTAGGGAGGAAGCTTACCAGTGGTGGCTGACTGTGAAAGAGGGCACCCAACTTGAGCGGATTACGTAGGAATTCTTGAAATCTGCATTTCAGGGGAAGTACGTTGGAGCAAGCTATGTAGACGCTTGGAGGAAGGAATTCTTAAACTTAACTCAAGGAGACAAATCCGTGGTGGAGTATAAGGCGAAATTCCTACGACTTAATAGGTATGCTAAGCGAATAGTAGCCACAGATTATGAACGATCGTGTGGTTTGAGGATGGCCTAAGAGACAGTCTCAGGGTGCTGATAGCTCCACAAAGAGAGCGGGATTTCGTAGCACTGGTTGAGAAAGCTAAGGTTACGGAAGAAGTGAAGAGCGCTGAACGCTTAAACCAAGATAGGGAAAGAAGCAAAAACAAACAGGATGCAGAATCTTCTTGTGGAGGACAGAGGCCTATAAGGAGGGCAAGAGGAGATGGGCTGTGTAACACCCCTAACCCTTATCCGTCACCGAAATAGGGCTATAAGGTATTACCAAGCAAAACATAACTGTCAGATACCATATGACATTAAATCAACTATCATCTGCTTCTATATTACACATTAATCATATTCGAAATACATTTCTACTTCAATACTGTTTCTATCATTAACAGTTGATATTTTCTATTACAACCCAAGTATACTTATTTTATATCTATGAAACAAATTGAATAAACACATCACATTAAAAACATTGACCACATATAATCTTTTATATAACATAAAATAAGCAAAATGATCGAGCCATTTTCGCATGGCTTTTACAAATACATAATCGAAACATCTTGCTCCGAAAAGGAGTTAAGCCTATACATGCCATTATCAAAACATAAAGTCTTTAAAGATACCAAAATCAAGTTTAGATAGTGTGGATGACTTTGACTTTGAATCCCCCGAAGCATAGCTAGCAAACGAGATCTATAAAACAGAGAATCAAAGATAAACGGAGTAAGCATTTCTATGCTTAGTAAGTTTTAAGCAACACAATTATTTAAACTCAATTGAAAAGATATTATTCAAATTTGAGAATAGTATCCCTATGGCCTTTTATCTTTTTTTTTTTACCGAACACATATACGACTAAATGTACAAACTCTTAACACACATTGACCATTTTTAACTTCTCTTAGTTCGGTACTCATATAACATAGCTTATTCGAATCATTGCATATAGTTTCACATTTTAACCGAATATGTACACATACACAAGGAAAAGTTTAGCATATGTTTCACTTGAATTGAATTTCATATATCATAAATAATCACATACTTTCATATAACCTCATACAATGGCTGGATGTATCATCATCACATTAGTTTCTTATAATTTGATCCAAATTAAATTCACGAATGAGTACATGATACATACCTAGCCAACTTAATGCATTGAACATATTTGTTGATAATTATTACCGCGAAATCTTATAACCTTAAACTTTACTCACATCACTGGTGGGACTTTTATCCTGGATATATTATTAGCACGAAGCCTGCTGGATTTTAGCCCGGATATATTACCAGCATGAAGCCTCCGGGATTTTAGCCCGGATATATTACCAGCACGAAGCCTGCGGGTCTTTAGCCCGGATATATTACCAGCATGAAGCCTACGGGTCTTTAAGCTCGGATACACATCACCAAGTTTCATGCATATTTATTCACATGTTAATACATTTCACATAGCATAGCACATTTGTAGTTCATTTGCTTCATTCGGATATAAGCATATAATATACACCTCGACCTCATATCATAAATATCATTCAACCTTAAAACATGTATATATATATATATATATATATACATTTTTCACTAAACTTCCAGCTCAACAAGCAAACACACATGATCACATATCCATACCACTCTCTTAGCTTATTTTCCTAATAACCATTCGGCTATATACCATGTACATAAGTTATTTCACAAATAACCTTATTCAAGTAAGGACAATAAGCCATAATTCAACTATCATACATATATCATGTCATCTTTAATTATTTACTAGGTTTGATTACTCAAAACTTACCTCAAAAGTTGTTGTATGATTGAAAACAGCTATTCGAACACTTTAGTTTTCCCCCTATCCGAATTTGGTGTCCTTGGTTCTTGAGCTAGATTAAATAAAGTTCACATATCAAAATCCTATTTTACTTACTTATAGCCGCATGTCCCTTAAGGTAGATAAAGTACATATAATAAACATATACACATATATATACAATGAGCTATAAAATATAAACATTACTAAATTAATTCATATAAATAACATTCGGCCAAATGTTCATGCATAGATTAACACTCACATCTTGTTTTCTATACTTCAACTAAATGTTTTATAAATATAAGAACTAGTATCAAATCTTCTTTTCTTATTACCAAAAGCATGATACAAAATCTATTTATAAAAGTACACTTCAAAACCCCTTTTTACTAACTAATTAAAGCACAACCACCACTTAGCTAACACCAAGTTCACATTCAGCAAACATTTAAGAAATTTAACCCATTATCAAACTATTTTTCTATGGCACACTCGGCCTTAACAATATCCTTACAAACTATTATCAACTAATATACAACCCAACTAATACATCTACCTCATATTGTTTTATTATTAGATAAAATTAACAATTCAATTTAAATTCCAAATACTAAGACCACATTCGGCACAAGGAAGTTTTATTTCCACCATAACACCCTAAAACACATCCATGTATACCTTAATTCATTCGGTCATTAACAACAACTAAGATAACAATTTATTATTATTATTATTTTTATTCAACTTTACTAACATTCACAAGCATGAATCTCCCAAACATTAATAGCCGACTTTCCCCTTTTTGCAATTATAACATCTAAACACATTTGACTAATTCAATTTCATTTATCCACCAAATTCATCCCAATTACACGAAAACATCAAATATTTCATATAATCACTCCATGACCGAATGAACATAACATCACAACTTCCAAATTTTTCTTTGCCCATCACACTTACAAAACTCATAGGCACATGAATAAACCTCAAGAAATCCATTAAACACTCAATTAACAACTTCTATCATAAAACTCAAAATCCCTATTTTTCTACTCATGGCCGACTCCTTCAACAACACAAAGACTTAAAATTTCTTCATGGGTTAACGGCTTGACTAGAAATGAAACTCAGAAACATTAAAATAGAATTAAAATATCAAAAATTTTACCTTGAAATCATGAGCTTCAAATGGCCGAAAGATGCAAGCTTAATTTCTTATTTGTTTCTTATGATTCCGGCACAAAGGAGAGATGAAACAAAGTTTACTTTGTTTTTATCACCAACTAACATATAATAAAACATATTATAATATTCCATTATCTAAAATTATTATTACCATGTATAATGCATATAAATATATAAAATTCATGCATTTTTAATTCACTGAATATCATGGCCGGCCATTAACTTAAAAAGTGACAATTTGACATGCAAGTCCTCATGCTTTTAAACCATGCACTAATTTGGCCTCTTTTTAATCAACCTCCCTCATTTTCACTATTTCACACATAAACCCTTTTAATTAAATTCACATCCAAATGTCACAAATCAATAAATCTAAATTTCACACATATAATTGCACATATAATAGACATGAAATTTAACATGTATTTAATATCGTGACTCAGTTTTGTGACGGGAGCTTGTTTGAGTTGTGGTTCAATGGAGCATCGTTTTAGGGAGTGTCCAAGAAGGTGAGGTCAAACAGGCAGAGGTCATGAGCAGCCTCATAGGGGTGGTCAATAGTCGCCAAGGGGTCGAGGTCAAGCCAGGGGTGGGAATGGCTTAGGTCGTGGAGCACCAGGTAGAGGTGCTGATTATGCTGAGGCAAGACAACCATCTCTGGTGTATGCAGTACGTCACCAAGAGGGGGAAAATACTCTAGATGCGAATACTGGTACGTGATTTTCTCATAGTAATCTATGTACTTAATTCACAATTAGAGTTAGAGTGCACAGCAGAGCATAGTGGTGTGACTTGGGTAGTGTGATTTATAGTTAGTTGGAAATTTCAAGGACGAAATTTCTTTAAGGAGGGGTGAATTATAATGCCCCGAAGTTTAGGCCTGAAAGAATGGGCCATGTGGGCCCAATGGGCTTGTGGGCCCACACAGGTCGTGTCTTTGGACTTACGAGAATTAGAAGTGTGACAGCCCTAATTTGACCCTAGTCAGAATGTGGTTTTGGAACCACAAAACTGAGTTATGAAATTAATTAAATGTTAAATTTCATGTCTATTATATGTGCAACTACATGTGTGAAATTTTGATTTATTGATTTTTGACATTTGGATGTGAATGTAATTAAAAGGGCTTATGTGTGAAATAGTGAAAATGTGTGAGGTTAATTAAAAGGGCCAAATTATTGCATGGTTTAAAGGATAGGAGTTGCATGTCAAATTTTCCATTTCTAGACTTAGTAGCCGGCCATGATGATTACATGATACAAATATATGTGTTTTATATTATTAATAATATTAAAGTAATGGTTTAATAATAAAGAAATAAAGAATAATAAAAGAAATGAGTGAAAAATAAGTAAGTGTTCATCTTTTAGTTCTTCTTTGGCCGAAAATTGAATGGGGAAATAGAGAAGAATTGAGGCATTCAGTCACTTAAGGGTTGAAAAATCTAAGGTAAAATTTTATTTATTTGATTTTCTTTTGATGTGCTTGAACTCCTACCTTAGTTCTAACTTAAAACCATGAATTTAAGTTCTTGTATTTTGGGGTTTGGATGTTCGGTCATGTGTTGGAAAGGTATGAAGTTTGAGTGTGATATTTGAAATTGATGAATGTGAGTTAAATGGGCATTATAATGGAAAAATCTATGTGTTTATAAGTTTGTAAGTTGAAGCATAAAACTTGTGTTTGTAGTTTAAATTATTATGGATCATTCGGCTATGGCTCTTTTGCATGAAGAATTCATGTTAAATAAATTTTGACTATAAGATGATTAGAAGCTGAATTTAAGCTTGATAAAATAATGTTAAGAATTATTTGTAATGGAGATAGGTGCATTCGGCTTTAATGGCTTGAGTTTTGTGAATTGGTGTTTGGAGGCTTTGTAAGAAAAGAATGATAGAAAGGTGATTTTGAGTTAATGAGGTGTGTTGAGATTTATTAAAAATTAATTAAGCAAGTGCCGAATGTGTCTTGAAAAAAAATGGAAACTTGTTGAAATGCTTAAGTTGATTAGGTGGGTTGTTGAATGTGGAAAATGGTTCAAGTGCTTAATTAATTAGTATTCGGCTTTAGCATGCTATAATATTTCTTATATATATATATATATATATATGTGTGTGTTTAATTGAGAGAATAAATAGAATACATATTCGACTATGAGGATTAAAAAGCAAGTTATATGATTTTGGTGTTACAATGTATTGATAAGCATGAAATTGGGTCGTGGCATATTTATATATACATATTGAATTTTATATGGGATGATTAAATGTGAAACAATTAAGTTTGATTTTGTGAATGGAATTTTGGCATGAATTCAACTGTATGAAATTAATGTATCAATGATGTGTGTGTGTTTATGGTGGTTATATATGTGTTTAAAATGTGGGTGATTGCCGAATGGTAATTTCTTTGGTAAATGAATAATGTAATGATTTGAAGTTGGAATATGATAGCAAATACCATATTACCGTATGAGCCTTTGGATATTTGAAATGAAATCTTAAAGGATTACTTGATTAGGTTGCGTGTTGTTAAGCATGAATGATTGATATAATTTTCATGGTTACCATGTTTGGTTAAATGAATGACATAGTGTATATTGATCATATGTCAATGTGTTAGATGGTATTCGGCCAATGAGAGTTGATGATAAAACTATATGTTAGATGGTATAAGATAATGTTTAAAGATTTATGTGGTTGTAGTATTTTGCTGAATGTGATTAATAAATAAATAAATTTGGTTAAGTGATTAAACGAACCAATTTGTTTAATTTAGCTCAAGAGCAAAGAGGACTAAAGTTGGATAGGGGAAAGGAAAAAGTGGTTGAATAGCTGATCCGCAACTGTTCGAATATATCCGAGGTAAGTTTTGAGTAATCAAACATAACCTATAAATGAATGTGACATGTATTATGTATAATGGAGAATTATGACCTATTGTACTTACTTATAATAAATTAAATGCGAAATAAGTTGCATATATGAATTTTAGCCGAAGGACTATTAGAAAAGTGAGTTAAAAACTGTGATTTGTGTATGTGATTCTATTGTGCTATTTATATAAAAACCAATTGTGTAATGAATTATATATGTTATGGCCAAACGGCAATTATGATACGATGTTAAGTGTATATTATGTACATATAACCGAATATGGCAAATTAATTATTATTATGATGTGCTATGTGAAAGCTATTAACATGTGAATTGATATGCATGAAACTCAGTGATACGTTCGGGCTTCGAGCCTAGCAGGTTTCGTGCCGGTGATATTTATTCGGGCCCTCGTGCCTAGCAGGTTATATTCCGGTGATACGTTCGGGCATCGTGCCTAGCAGGCTTCGTGCCGGTGATTGAATTTGGGTTTTAAACTTAGCAAGCTTAATGTCGGTGATTTGAGTAAAGATTAAGATTATGAGAATTCGCGATAAATCCACAATTGAATATGTTCAAATCATTAAGTTGGCCAGGTATGTATTATGTACTCGTATGTGAGTTTAATTTGGATTGAATTATAAGTATCTAAAGTGATGTCTATGTGAATGAGAGCTATGTATATAAATGTGATGGTGATACATTCGACCAATGTATGATGTCATGTGAAAGTATGTGATACAACTATATGATAGGAGTTTTAGTTTGAGTGAAATTATATGCTAAATTGCCTTATGTATATTTGTATATTCGGCCAAGTGGTTAAGTATCTAGAAATAATTTCTTAAAAATTTGATTGATCGATTGATGATTAAGTTTAATTGTTTGTATTGTTTAAAACTTACTAAGCTTATGAAAGCTTACTCTATTGTTTTGTTGATCTGTTTTATAGATTGTTGATTTTGGCCACTGACTCGGGGATCGTCAGCAACTCGTTACACTATATATCATTTTTTGGTATTGTTACATTTTGGAACTAGTATGGTATGTATAGAGTAGACTGATGTGAGTGATATTTTGTATTTGTAAATATTTTAGCCATATGAATATGGCACATATCTTGAATATCTGTATAAGTTTCAGCTTTCGATACTTGATTGTGTTGAATGTACATATGAATGCTAATGAACCTATGTCTATGTGAATGTGTAAGTGAAGTGTTTAGTTCGGTAATACCTCTTAGCCCAATCCGGTGATCAGATACGAGTTAGGGGTGTTACAAGAGGACCGGCTGTGTCACACACGTGGCTATGTGCAAATCTGGCTTAGCGGGCCATGTGAGCACGTGGGTCCCACTTGGGTGGCGTAATGGGCCCTATGCCTATATTCTCTAAATGGCGTGATGGTGTGATGGCTAAGAGGTTTGGGAGTGCTGGAGAAGTCCTAAGTTCAAACTTGGGCTTTAGCAAAAATTTATGTTTTTCTCTTATAGGAGCCTTGACGTTAGTGGGTAGGCTTTAAGAATTCTTTTGGTGAAAGCATGACACAAAAAGGAGTGTGGTGTAGTGGCAAAGTAGCGCTACTTAGGGGACAAGGAAGCAAGGGGTCCAAGGTTCAAGTCTTGGCTCTTGCAATTTATATTGGTTTGTTTTTTAAATAAATTTGGAAGCAAGTAGGTAGGCTTTAAAGTTTAATGTGTTGAACTTATGACACAAAGGAGCTTGTGGCCTAGTGGTGGTGGCGTGATTTAGTATGTGAGAGGACTTTGGTTCGAATCCCTTGGTACGCAAAGGTTGATTATTTTACTAGTGCTTTAATTTTTAGAGGATTGATGGAGAATCCCACATCGGGAAGCTAATATAAGAATAGGTAAAGAGCTAGCTTTAAATAGAGTAAACCATGAGGAGAGTAAGCATACCTTTCTTGGCTGATCCCTTTCGCTTTGTGGCGTGCTCGTTTGGGTTGGGCATCAGCTAAGAGTATTCGAGACTATTCGCTAAGGAAAAGCTAGAAAAGCCGAAGGTACATGGTAATGTTACGGTAAGGTTTCGGGATTTGATAAAGTTTTAGTAAGGTTTGGAGTTGATTGGGAAGTGGTTTTGATTGTAGGTCAAGGTTGAGGATAGTGTAGTGCGGGTCGTCAACCAGGTGTGTACATACACTACACACACGGCAAATCGGTAAAAGCCGAAATCCCAAAATCCCAAATGGGCCTGCCGAATTTGGGCCCAAATTGGCAAAATTGTGATATGAGATATTATGTTGAATTAATACGTATGATTGTATGATTGAATTATGAACGGGCCTATTAGGTTACATAAGTATGGTTGGGCTTAATGGGCTTAATAAGCATGTTTGGGTTTTTATGGGGTTGTAGAAATGCATGTTAGGGTTTAATGGACTTCAGGCCTAATTAGATGGACTCTCAAATTTTCCTAAAATAGAACTAAGTAATAAACATGTCTATGGACAGGTCGATAGACTAAGGTGTGGCAACTGGCATATGCATGTTTAGGATTGGATCATGGAAGAGCCTGGTACTTAAGCAGTGTGAGTGACCACCTCCTCTTCTCTTGAATCCTACCTGGTGCATAGTATCCGTTCACTTTAGTCGCGAGGACTTGTTGATGGGCCAAAACCATAACTAAAATCTGTACCTTTAGGAAATTACGAAAATACCCCTCTAGGGTAGAACTACGAAAATACCTTCTAAGGTAGAATTACTATAATGCCCTATAGAGTAGAATTACTAAAACACCCTTATAGGATAGGAGTACTGAAACACCCCTTGTAGGGTAGAAAATTACCGAAATACCCTTGGGTAGTAAAATGACTGAAATACCCCTATATGTTATGAGTATGACTGGTGTATGTTTTATGTGACGATGATGCATTCATGTGATATTATGTTGCATGTGGGCTGGGTTTTGATTAGAGGAAGTGTATATGAGGGTCGCACGGTCGCTCGACGACTATGGATCAAGCGAAGGCTTTTGAGCCATGAGCAGCTCTGCTGCAACGATAAGTAGTGCCGTAACCGGGGCTACACTAAAGGCTTTTGAGCCACGAGCAGCTCTGTTGCAACGATGAGTGGTGCCGCAACTAGTGTCACAATGGGTGCATAAGGATGGGTGGGTCGAGTATCTTCCTACAGGAGTGTAGGGTTGGAAGGGGGTGTACAAGGTTGGTTATGGGCAACTGCATATGGCATGAACATCTTGATATTTGAATGTGGGCTCAGGCCCAACCGAGGCTATCAGGGGCTAGGGCCCAAAGGCCACCGATATTGTTAGGGCTTAGGCCCAATGTGATTTTTGCCTATTGATTTGATTGCCAAGGGTTGTACGCACTGAGTTTCGAAACTCACACCCTTATTATTAATATTTCAGGTGATCCACAATAGAAGGCTCGACACGGGAGAGGACTCGAAGATGGCCACACTGCAAGCTACTTAGGAATGGTAAATAATTTTCAAATTACTTCACTTTAGTTATCGTTATTGTTTAAATGGGTTGTAATAAGGCCTTGTACCTCCGATAAGACTGTAATTAGGGCTTATTTCTATTTTGACTGCCTAGTTTTTAAACTTAGATAAATTTCTCAAATTATACGTGGTTTTCAAATAACTTTATCACATGGTTGATTTTATTTAAACATGGGCTTCCATTATGGCCCAACATGAATTTGAATTTCCAAATTACAAACTCAAGTTTTTAACCAAGTAAATTTTCTACCGAACATGTTTTTAATTAATTAAAGTTGTTTTGGAAACAACCCATTTGATGTGACATCACCGGATTCAGCCATAACGTCTGGGCCGAGTCTGGGGTGTTACATTTTGCAAAGCTCGGGCTGTGAAATGGGCCTTAGGTTTGGGTTTTTTAAAAAACTAGATAAAAAAGTTTTTGCAGGATTCTTGAAGTGTGGTTCACCGAGCCCTCGAATTCGAGCCGAGTAAGTTTTTCTTCTATTACACTTATTTAAATTAATGAACTAGATTTAGATATTGGACTACTTTAAACAATAGGTACTTAGAGACTAAAGCCCGTAGGAAACTTAAGCCTATAGTGGATTTGCAACGACGAAATAACTTTTAAATTATTAATTACATAAGACAAAAGCGGTAAAAAGTGGAACTATAAACTAATTTCATAAAAATTCTAATCTAGAAATACGTGAGCAACGATGAGCACTAGAAGAGGTGCAAGAGGCTACGGTAGGGGTCGTGGAAGTACAAGGGTTGGATCGTCTGAGTCAAACCACATGCCCAATGTTGGTACAGAAGAAGTACCAGCCTCACCAGCGGTAGAAGCGGGGCTATTTGAACGGGCCACCGCTATAGAGGATGCCTTGTCGCAGGCTATGCTAAGGATCTTAGAAAGGGTCGATGGGCCCAATAATGGTACGAGAAGTCGTGGGTCAATCGTGGAGCGACTTTGAGCTAATGGGGCTGAGATATTCAAAGGTGTAGCTGGTATGGCCCTAAATGTGGCTGATTATTGGTTGGAAGCCACGGAGAGAATAATGGACGACCTGGATTGCACGGCTGAACAAAAGCGGAAAGGAAGATATCACTACTTAGGGAGGAAGCTTACCAGTGGTGGCTGACTGTGAAAGAGGGCACCCAACTTGAGCGGATTACGTGGGAATTCTTTAAATCTGCATTTCAAGGGAAGTACGTTGGAGCAAGCTATGTAGATGCTCGGAGGAAGGAATTCTTAAACTTAACTCAAGGAGACAGATTCGTGGCGAAGTATGAGGCAGAATTCCTACGACTCAGTAGGTATGGTAAAGGAATAGTAGCCAGAGATTATGAAGGATGCGTGTGGTTTGAGGACGGCCTGAGAGATAGTCTCAGGGTGATGATAGCTCCACAAAGAGAGTAGGATTTCGCAGCAGTGGTTGAGAAAGCTAAGGTTACGGAAGAAGTGAAGCGCGCTGAACGCTTAAACCGGGATAGGGAAAGAAGCAAAAACAAATGAGATGCAGAATCTTCTGGTGGAGGACAGAGGCCTATAAGGAGGGCCAGAGGAGATGGGCCGGTTAGAGTTGGGCCCCCTGCTGCTAATGCTAATGTGGGAGTACCACCTTGTGCTTTTTGTGGGAAAGGTCACTTGGGTGAGTGCTGGAGTAGGACGAGAGCTTGTTTAGGTTATGGTTCAATGGAGCATCATTTTAGTGAGTGTCTAAGAAGGCGAGGTCAAATAGGCAGAGGTCATGAGCAGCTTCATAGGGGTGGTCAGCAGCCGCCAAGGGGCCGAGGTGAGGCCAGGGGTGGGAATGGCTTAGGTCGTGGAGCACCAGGTAGAGGTGCTGATTATGCTGAGGTAAGACAACCAACTCTGGTGTATGTAGTACGTCGCAAAGAGGGGGAAAATACTCCAGATGTGAATACTGGTACGTGATTTTCTCATAGTAATCTGTGTACTTAATTCGCAATTAGAGTTAGAGTGCACAGCAGAGCATAGTGGTGTGACTTGGGTAGTGCGATTTATAGTTAGTTGGAAATTTTGAGGAAGAAATTTCTTTAAGGAGGGGTGAATTGTAACGCCCCGAAGTTTGGGCCTAAAAGAATGGGCCATGTGGGCCTAATGGGCTTGTGGGCCCACACGGGTCATTGTCTTTGGACTTGCGAGAATTAGAGGACCGGCTGTGTCATACACGTGGCTATGGGCAAATCTGGCTTAACGGCCACGTGAGCACGTGGGCCCCACTTGGGTGGCGTAATGGGCCCTAGGCCCATATTCTCTAAATGGCGTGATGGCTAAGAGGTTTAGGAGTGCTGGAGAAGTCTTGAGTTCAAACTTGGGCTTTAGCAAAAAATTATGTTTTTCTCTTATAGGAGCCTAGACGTTAGTGGGTAGGCTTTAAGAATATTTTTGGTGAAAGCATGACACAAAAAGGAGTGTGGTGTAGTGGCAAAGTAGCGCTACTTAGGGGACAAGGAAGCAAGGGGTCCAAGGTTCAAGTCTTGGCTCTTGCAATTTATTTTGGTTTGTTTTTTTAAATAAATTTGGAAGCAAGTAGGTAGGCTTTAAAGTTTAATATGTTGAAGTTATGACACAAAGGAGCTTGTGGCCTAGTGGTGGTGGCGTGATTTAGCATGTGAGAGGACTTTGGTTCTAATCCCTTCGTACGCAAAGGTTGATTATTTTACTAATGCTTTAATTTTTAGAGGATTGATGGAGAATCCCACATCGGGAAGCTAATATAAGTATAGGTAAAGAGCTAGCTTTAAATAGAGTAAACCATGAGGAGAGTAAGCATACCTTTCTTGGTTGATCCCTTTCGCTTTGTGGCGTGCTCATTTGGGTTGGGCGTCGCCTAAGAGTATTCGAGACTATTCGCTAAGGAAAAGCTAAAAAAGTCAAAGGTACACAGTAAGGTTACGGTAAGGTTTTGGGATTTGATAAAGTTTTAGTAAGGTTTGGAGTTGATTGGGAAGTGGTTTTGATTGTAGGTCAAGGCTGAGGATAGTGTAGTGCGGGTCGTCAACCAAGTGTGTACATACACTACACACACGGCAAATCGGCAAAAGCCGAAATCCCGAAATCCCGAATGGGCCTGCTGAATTTGTGGGCCCAAATTGGCAAATTTGTGATATGAGATATTATGTTGAATTTATATGTATGATTGTATGGTTGAATTATGAACGGGCCTATTAGGTTACATAAGTATGTTTGGGCTTAATAGGCTTAATAAGCATGTTTGGGTTTTTATGGGGTTGTAGAAATGCATGTTAGGGTTTAATGGACTTTAGCCTAATTAGATGGACTCTCAAATTTTCATAAAACATAACTAAGTAATAAACATGTCTGTGGACAAGTCGATAGACTAAGGTGTGGCAACCGACATATGCATGTCTAGGATTGGATCATGGAAGAGCCTGGTACTTAAGTGGTCCGAGTGACCCACCTCCTCTTCTCTTGAATCATACCTGGTGCATAGTGTCTTTCACCTTAGTCGCGAGGACTTGTTGATGGGCCAAAACCATAACTAAAATCTGTACCTTTAGGAAATTACGAAAATACCCCTCTAGGGTAGAACTACGAAAATACCTTCTAAGGTAGAATTACTATAATGCCCTGTAGAGTAGAATTACTAAAATACCCTTATAGGGTAGGAGTACTGAAACACCCCTTATTGGGTAGAAAGTTACCGAAATACCCCTAGGTAGTAAAATGACTAAAATACCCCTATACGTTATAAGTATGACTGGTGTATGTTGTATGTGACGATGATGCATTCATGTGATATTATGTTGCATGCGGGCTGGGTTTTGATTAGAGGAAGTGTATATGAGGGCCGCACGGTCGCTCGACGACTGTGGATCAAGCGAAGGCTTCTGAGCCACAAGCAGCTTTACTGCAACGATAAGTAGTGCCGTAACAGGTGCTACACTGAAGGCTTCTGAGCCGCGAGCAGATCTGCTGCAATGATGCGTGGTGTTGCAACTAGTGCCACAACGGGTGTATAAGGATGGGTGGGTCGAGTATCTCCCCACAGGAGTGTAGGGTTGGAAGGGGGTGTACAGGGTTGGCTATGGGCACCTGCATATGGCATGAACATCTTGATATTTGAATGTGGGCTCGGGCCCAACCAAGGCTATCATGGGCTAGGGCCCAGAGGCCACCAATATTGTTAGGGCTTAGGCCCAATGTGATTTTTACCTATTGATTTGATTACTAAGGGTTGTACACACTGAGTTTCAAAACTCACACCCTTATTATTAATATTTCAGGTGATCCATAATAGAAGGCTTGACGCGGGAGAGGACTCGGAGATGGCCACACTGCAAGCTACTTAGGAATTCTGAATAATTTTCAAATTACTCCACTTTACTTATCATTTTTGTTTAAATGGGTTGTAATAAGGCCTTGTACCACTGATAAGACTGTAATTAGGGCTTATTTCTATTTTGACTGCCTAGTTTTTAAACTTAGATAAATTTCTCAAATTATACGTGGTTTTCAAATAACTTTATCATATGGGTGATTTTATTTAAACATGGGATTCCATTATGGCCCAACATGAATTTGAATTTCCAAATCACAAACTCAAGTTTTTAACCAAGTAAATTTTCTACCGAACATGTTTTTAATTAATTAAAGTTGTTTTGGAAACAACCCCTTTGATGTGACATCGCCAGATTTGGCCATAACGTCTGGGCTGGGTTTGGGGTGTTACACGCCTTTTCCAATTTATCACCATGTCCTGGTAGCTCCTCAAGGAGCAGAATTGGGTAGGAGAGACAAACCCCCAGTAGATCGAATTAGAAAACATGGGGCCGAAAAATTTCGTGCGAATAAAGATGATGATCCAAAGAGAGCCGAGTTCTGGTTGGAGAACACCATCAGAGTGTTCGAGGAGTTATCAAGCACACCTGCGGAGTGCATAAAGTGCGTAGTGTCACTTCTACGAGATTCAGCCTACCAGTGGTGTAATACTCTCGTGTCAGTCGTATTGAGAGAAAAAGTAACTTGGGAGTTCTTTCAAGAAGAGTTCTAGAAAAAGTATATTAGCCAGAGGTTCATCGACCAAAAGAGAAAGCAGTTCCTTGAATTAAGGCAAGGTTAAATTATAGTTACCGAGTATGAGCGTGAGTTCGTGAGACTCAGCAAGTATGCACTCGAGTGCGTGTCTACTGAAGCCACCATGTGTAAACGATTTGAAGATCGCTTAAATGAGGGCATCCGATTGTTGGTGGGTATTCTAGAGATTCGATAGTTTATGGTGCTCGTTGAGAGAGCGTGCAAGGCTGAAGAGTTGGCCAAGGATAAGAGAATGGCTGATATGGAGTCCTGTGACTCAAAGAAAAGATAGATGGGGAAATTGCATCAATCCTCATCCAAGATATCGAGAGCATTTATTGCCTGATCCAATACTTCAGTGGAGGATTCTCGGGTAAGAAGAACAAGAGTAAGCAACATGTGACGTCCAAAGCTCAGACTACCTCTATTGTGAGTATTGGTAGTGCTCAGCTGGATTGACCCAGGTGCTCATTGTGTGGTAGATGACACTTCAACGAGTGTCGAGGAAATGAAAGAGGTTGTTTTCGGTGTGGTTCACTTGATCATTTCATCAGAGACTGTCCTGAGATGGAAGAGGGTAATAAAAAGCAAGAGGTGCAAGCGAATAGTGCTCCTTCGAATGGTAGACCGTAGAAGAACTCGGGCAGTGGGGTCAAGGTACCCCTAGAGATCCTACTGTGAGGTCCGAGGGCAGAGCGCCTATGAGGACCTATGCTATTAGTGCCCGTGAAGAAACTTCATCTCCCAACATGATTACGGGTAACTTTTCTATCTACGATATACCTATTATTGCCTTGGTTGACCTGGGGTCTACCCACTCATATATGTGCATGAAATTGGTCTCAAGTATGAATGTGCATGTCGAGTCAACCAAGTTTGTAGTAAAGGTGTCATACCCACTAGGCAAACATGTGCTAGTTGACCAAGTATGTAGGGATTGCCCGTTGACAATTAGAGGTCATTGCTTTTCGGCTAACTTGATGTTATTGCCGTTTAACGAGTTTGACATAATCCTTGGTATAGATTGGCTAACTACCCATGATGTAGTGGTAAACTGTGGGAAGAATTTTATTGAGCTGAAATGTGAAAACGGGGATGTTCTCCGGATTGAATCAGGTGAATCAGATGGTATACCTGTAGTGGTGTCTTCTATGACAACTCGGAGGTATCTAAGGAAAGGATATGAGTCTTACCTTGCTTTTGTATTGAATACCTAAGTATCGGAGCCAAAGATTGATTCAGTGCCAGTGGTATGTGAGCACCCAGATGTATTTCTAGAAGAGTTACCCGGATTACCTCTAAAGAGGGAATTTGAGTTTGTTATCGAGTTGGTCCCTGGTTCGACACCTATCTCGATCGCTCCATATAGAATGGCTCTAACAAAACTTAAGGAATTGAAGACTCAGTTGTAAGAGTTAACGGATTAGGGCTTTACGAGACCGAGCTATTCTCTATGGGGAGCTCTGGTATTATTCATAAAGAAAAAGGATGGCTCAATGAGATTGTACATAGATTACCGTCAACTTAACAAGGTTATAGTAAAGAACAAGTATCATTTGCCAAGGATCGACGACTTGTTCGACCAGCTAAAAGGAGCAACTGTGTTCTCTAAGATAGATCTAAGGTCGGGGTATTACCAACTGAGAGTCAAGGAACAAGATATGCCGAAAACTGCATTTCGAACGAGGTACGAGCAATAGCTCGAATTTTGGCCTAGTTGGAACAGTGGTTTCGGGACCACAAACCCGATGAGGAAAATTTTATTTTTATTATATTTTATGGTCTACAATTTCACGGAAAGATTTTGTGCAAATTTCATTTGAAAATTTCGATGTTTTGGCACTCAATTAGTTAAAATGATTAAATTGTAAATAGTGCAAAAGTTGAGTTCTACATGTTAGAAGTGTCTAATTGTTATGAAGGTTTAAATTGAAGGTCCTTAAATGGTAATTAGACCATCGTACTTTGATTTGGACAAAAATGGGCATGAGTAGAAAAAAATCTCAAGAAAGGACAAAAGGGAATTTTTGTCATTTGTTAATTAAAAGAATTAAAAAGCCAAAATTAAGAAAAAAAATGTTGTCATCTTCTTCATATGATGGCCGAATATACCATGAACTCCATGGCTAGGTTTTGTTCAAGCTTTCCAAGCTCAATAATCATGGAAAACAAGATTCGTGCTTAGATCGGGAAAGAACGAAGTTATGGACCAAATAGAAAAAATTAGCTACTTTCGTGTCGGAGGTAAGTTGGTGTGATAATAATAATGCAACATGGTTGTAGTTTATGATTAAAGCTTAAATTGGTGTATTAATTCGATTATGTCGAATTAAATGTTAAAGTACTATGTATATGAATTGAGTTAAGAACATTGTCTATGACTTGATGACATTATAATAAATCGAAATTCATGTTATTTTCCATGAGATATATTGAGATGATTCCTATAGAGAAATGATACAGTTATTATCGAGAAATCTTGAACATATGTTAAAGAATACGAAGGATACCGTAGTCATGACATGAGCATTTGTAGGTCCCATGTAAGACCATGTCTAGGATATGGCATCGGCACCGAATTGAGATCCCATGTAAGACCATGTCTGGGATATGGCATTGGCATCGAGATGTGGTCCCGTATAAGACCATGTCTGGGACATGGCGTCGGCATCGAGATGAGACTTAGATCCCTTCTAAGACCATGTCTGAGACATGGCATGGGCATCTAAGAGAGAGATCCCATATAAGACGATGTATGGGACATGGCATCGGCATCAGCCTTTGATCTCGTGTAAGACTATGTTTGGGACATGGCATCGACATCGATATGAGATCCCGTGTAAGACCATATCTAGGATATGGCTTCGACATCGACATGTGATCCCATGTAAGACCATATCTGGGATATGGCATTAGCATCTTACCATGAGAATGACATTCAGGTATCCTTCGGTATTCTAAGAAATTTATCGAGAAAAGTATTTGAGTTAATGAGTTTAACGAGAAATACTAAAGTTTTGTTATAAGTGATACAAGTGCAAATGATTAAGTTACAAGAAAATGAAATTATAATGATATGAGTATAATGGTAAGAAAAGCATGAGTAAGTCATGAGAATGAGCAAGTGCTTGATATATGAATGAATTTCTATTGTGATTATAAATGAGTAAGTAATGCATATCGAGATGATCTTATAATGACCTTGTGAATATAGGTCTATCTCTATAGTATATGAGATTATGATAAATTTGATTTATAATTGGTATGTTTAGAAAGAAGTTAAAACAAGGAAGTTATGAAAGAGTGACATTAGCTGTCAAATAGTATTGGACAGCAGCAATTACATGATTTTGAAAAATCCCCAACAATGTTGTAAATTGAACTAGAGATTGATTGAGATATGAAATGAAAGCTTATTGAGTTTATTTTCTTATAAAAGAAATAGAGTAAGCAAATAAATTGTACATTATTAGATATTTAAGGTTTTATGAGACAGGGTCAGAACAATTTTTGAACCCCCTGTTCCGAATTTAGAAAATCACTAAAAATTGTATAAAAATATTTATGATGTACAATTTATATGCTTGAAATCCTAAATGAGTCTACTTTCAAGAGAAAGAAATGGAAATTTTATCTGAATCCTGTATAATGAGAAAATCAATTTTTAGTGAAGAGACATCAGAACTATCGAATAGAAAAATAGGGAAGAATTTAATGAATAAAATGTATTTATTGGAAAAACTAAAAATTCTGGAATTTTTATGACAAGTAGATATATGAGTCTATTTTTAGGAAAAATTTACAG
This sequence comes from Gossypium stocksii, assembly GCA_020496765.1. NCBI lineage: Eukaryota > Viridiplantae > Streptophyta > Magnoliopsida > Malvales > Malvaceae > Gossypium > Gossypium stocksii. The sequence goes on from CM035625.1 coordinate 36,214,520, forward strand.
AATTTAATTTTGAGTTCTGTATCTTGATATATGATTAATTTAGTGACAATGACTCAGGAAGACAACTTAAAATAAACATGAGTAAAAGGAGGAAACGTGTGAAATAATGATTTTATTTCCTTAACATCACATTGTGAGTATTGGTAAAAGTCATATTGATTAATTGATCATTATTATTTACTTGCCAACTTACTAAGCTATAATGCTTGCTCCCTCCTTTCCATTTCGATTAGTGTTATCAAGTTGGCTCGGGGTTGGAGATCGTCGGAGACAGTATCACACTATCAAAATGGTAAGTTTCAGGTAATGTCAAACCGTAGGTGTTTACGAGTGAGTGGCATGTATAGAGCCTCAGATATTGATAATATGTATTCTTAAGATTTGGCCAAAGATAGTGGCTTATATTGCCTCTGTAACACACCTTATCCGTCTTAACACCAAAACAGGATACGAGGTATTACCAGAGTAACACACATGTAATCATAATAAACCGAGTCATAAAATGATTATGTAAATTAAAACCCTCCCTCTAGACATTGAATTTATATATATATATACCATAAACTTGTACTTAACTAATTTTAAACCATCTGATAGCATAATACGAGTGATATATCAAATATTAGAGATCAATATTTCAAGTAATATTACTATAATTTACAACAAAATATCTAAGTCTTCTATACATGCCATAGTTCCCAAATATGTTTACAAAATACCAAAGGAAGGATGGATAGTGTTGGTGAGCTTCCGACAAGTTTTCCGAGTCACGAACAAACTTGATTACACTATAAAATAAGATAAGAAAGAAAAAGAAACAAAGTAAGCTTATAGCTTAGTAAGTAATATGTAAATAATAAAAATAATAAACTATTAATGGCATTTATAAATCCCAAAAAAATGTTTCTACAATTATACAACCTTAATCTCACATGAAATTACCATTTACTTAAATTCAGTATAAGCTGTCCATTTGAGTCCCAGTCACTAAATTATTTTTATCTAGGGCTACGGAGCTCCAAATTAAGATCCATTAATTTTTATAGAAACTAGACTCATATGCATGCTTACCATGAAAATTTTAGAATTTTTGGTTTGGCCAATTAATACAGTTTATTCATTAAAACCTCCCCTATTTTACTGCCCGACAATCCTGACTACACTTCACTAAAATTTTAATTTCTCTTTATACAGAATTCAAAAGATATTCACGTTTATTTCTTCTAAAAATAGTCTGAATAAGGAATCCAAAAATATAAATTATGTTCCATAAATATTCTTGTACGAATTTTAATGATTTTTCCTAATCAAATTAGGGGATCACGAAATCAATCTGAACCAGTCTTGTAAATATTTTAATAACTCAGAATATAAAATTCTTTTACTTGCTCTATTTCTTTTATATGAAAATAGACTCAATAATCGTTAATTTCATATCTTATTCAACTTCTAATTCAATTTCTACTATTTTTGGTAATTTTTCAAATTTACATCTCTGCTACTATTTTAAGCTGTTTATCTAAAATTTTACCTCGTTCGCTAAAATTCCTTATTATCCACTTGGAAAATAACACTTTTCCATATTTATCTTATCAAAGTTCAATCACTTATCTAACTCATGATTCAAAACCCATATATTCATATCCCGGTATGTATTTCCATATTTTTCGCATATATTTCCATTTAACAAACTTATTTCTCCCGTTGAACACTTCAGAATGTAACAATATCCGGTGGTTTTAGCACATAATTCCACCCTCTGTAATTGATGCCCAACTTCGTGGTATACGCACATAGCACCACACTATTGGGCTAACATATGCATTTGTGGCATACGCACTTAGCGCCACTTTTCGAATCAACATGTATAACCGTGCCATATCCATTTAGCACCACGTTATATGTATAACCGGGGCATATCCACTTAGCACCACGTTAATGAATCAACATGTGTAACTGTGACATATCCACTTAGTACCACGTTACACGTATAACCGTGGTATATCCACTTAGCACCATGTTTTTCTATTTCGAAGGTTCAACCGAGATTTCCTCATTTAATCCCAATTCATCGACCACAATTCACTGTTTATATCCATTAATTGTACAATACTAAAACTTATTTCACATGTCACACAATAAAATATCATAACATAATAAAAACAATACATTATTTGCATATAAACTTACCTCGGTGCAAAAATATAGAAGTTTTGCAATTTAGTCCATAATCTTTTCCTTTCCCCGATCAAGGTCGATTCCACGTCTTTCTTGATCTAAAATAACACATTTAGCTTATTTAATACTCACATTTATCAAAACAGTCCTTAACTCTAACTTTGAAAAAATTACGATTTTTCCCCTAAACTTTTGCATATTTACACTTTTGCATATTTACACTTTTGCCCCAAAGCTCGGAAATTAAATGTTTTCCCAAATTCTTATGTTTTAGAACATGCTGATCATTTATCTACTAACGGCAACATCAAATTCTCACTCTAACATATACTTATGAGCATTAGGTATTTTTACCGATTATGTCGTTTTACTCGTTTTCACTTAAAATCGAGTAGCACAAGTTGTTCAACATAATTTAAAACCTCATATTCTATTATAAAACATCAAAATAAACACATTTCACCTATGGGTATTTTTCCAAATATGAACCCTAGGTTAAATTATTGCTAAAATAAGCTAAATCAAGTTACCGGGACTCCAAAAATGTAAAGAACATTAAAAACGGGGCTAGAACAGACTTACTATGAAGCTTGGAAGAGGAAAAAACCCTAGCCATGGTGTTCCTTGCTACATTTGGCCATGGAGAAAAAATGAAGAAGATGATAGCTTTTTTTTTCATGTTATTTTGTCTTTATTCATTAATTAAGGCATTTTACCAAAATGCCCTTAAATACCTTACTAACCATGTCTATTTTTGTCCATGAAAACCTAATGGTATAATTACCATTTAAGGATCTCTACTATAAAAACCCATTACTCACAAGTACCTTTATGAACTAGAACACACATTTTTTGCATATTTCAATTTAGTCCTAAATATTAAATTGAGCACCCAAACGATAAAATTTCGCAACAAAATTTTTACACAGTCATTCAATCACACATTAAATATTAAAAATTAATTGAAATAATTTTTTTCTACTTTCGATTTGTGGTTTTGAAACCACTATTTCGTTTAGGCCCTAAGTCGGGCTGTCACAGCCACATTGTATAAGGCCGTGAGATGTGGCTCATATTGACCATGAATATGTAAACTTATTCATGCATTCATGTGTTAAGATCTCGTGTGATATAATTATGTTTTTTTTTCCTGAATGGTTAGCAATATATTAAATGTATTTGAATGTGTGAATGTGAAAATAAATAAGGGTAACAAAAAGGGCTTGGAAAATAGCCTAAGTGTTGGCCACACGGGTAGAGGCACGACCGTGTGTCTCAACTGTGTGGAGGACACGGCTTAGCACATAGGCATGTAACTTGGCCGTGTTCCCCTGAATGTTTGTTGACGTCATAAATAGAAAGTTACATGGGTGGAAGACACAGGCGTGTCCTAAGCCACACGGGCATGTGAAACCACACGGCCTGCCTACGTGGGCGTGTGACTCTCCAAAATATGGAAATTATATTTGTGTCTCAAAAGTTTCTATAGTTATCGGTTTAGTCCCAAACTATTACTAGTGTATGTTTTGGGCCTCGTAGGTTTGTATATGGGACACTAAGATGGAAATTGAAAAGTTTTAACTTTAAACGAGAATTTATGGCCCGATTTAATGAGTTTAAGTATGTTCATGTCCGGTAACGCCTCAAACCTTGTCCCGGCATCGGATACAGATAAGGGGTGTTACAGTACGACCACTATGAGTTCCTTGTCATGCCCTTCGGCTTGACCAATGCTCCTACGTTATTCATGGACTTAATGAACTGCATTTTTTGACCCTACTTGGACAAGTTTGTTGTTTTCTTTATTGATGACATACTCATCTATTCTTGTGACGATGGTGAGCATGCAGAGTATTTGAGGACTGTACTGGAGACTTTGAGAGGTAAACAGTTGTACGCCAAGTTTAGCAAGAGTAAATTTTGGCTATGTGAGGTCAGATTCTTTGGACACATCGTGTCAGGAGATAGGATCCAAGTCGACCTGAGCAAGATATCGGCTATTGTAGTGGAAACCGCCGAGGAACATAACTGAGATTAGGAGTTTCTTGGGCCTAGCAGGCTATTACCAATGATTTGTTAAAGGGTTTTCAATGATTGCTACTCCAATGATGAGGCTACCTAAAAAAGATGTTAAGTTTGAGTGGACGGAAAAGTGCCAATAGAGTTTTGAGAAGTTAAAGGCTTTGTTGACCAAAGCCCAGTGTTAGTGCAACCAGAATTCTTAGTGTATAGTGATGCTTTCTTAAATGGATTGGGGTGTGTGCTCATGCAAGGAGGCAAGGTGATAGCCTATACCTTAAGGAAACTAAAGCCACAAGAGAAAAATTACCCGACCCACAATTTAGGGTTGGCCACCATCATGTTTGCATTAAAGATTTGGAGACACTATTTGTATAGCGAGAGATGCCGAGTTTTCACGGGCCACAAAAGTCTAAAGTATTTGATGACTCAAAAGGAGTTGAACTTACGACAACAGAGATGGTTGGAGTTGATAAAGCATTACGAGCTGATAATCAACTATCACCCTAGAAAGGCGAATGTAGTTGCCGATGCGTTGAGTAGGAAGTCATTATTTACCTTGAAGGCTATGGATGCTCAGTGTCTATGATTGACGATGGTTCAATTTTAGCCGAGATAAGAGCCAGACTGATATTTCTACAAGAGATTGTCGAAACTCAAAAAAATGATAAGGATTTACAAGCTAAGATGGCTCAGTGTGGGGCAAGTATTGAATCAGATTTTCAAGTTGGCACCGATGGTTGCTTGATGTACCGAGACATAATTTGCATACCTAAGGATACTGAGCTCATTTAGAGGATCTTGTGAGAGGCACATAGTAGTCGCTTATCTATCCACCTGGGGAGCGTGAAAATGTATAACGACTTGAAGAAAAAATATTGGTGGTCGGGAATGAAAATTGACATATCAGAGTTCGTCGCTACGTGCCTAGTTTGTCAATAAGTAAAGACTGAACACCAAGTCCCTTCGGGTTTACTTCAGCCAATAATGGTTCTCAAGTGGAAATGGGATCACATCACCATCGATTTTGTCTTCGGGCTGCCTTTGTCTCCAAAGAAGAAAAATGCAGTATGAGTTGCTGTGGACAAGCTAACAAAGTCAGCTCACTTTATACCAGTTCATATGGACTACTCACTTGAAAAACTAACCGAGCTATACATTTCTGAGATAGTGAGGCTGCATGGAGTGCCTTAATCAATTATTTCGGATAGAGATCCGAGATTTACATCTCAGTTTTGGAAAAGGTTACAAAAGGCATTAGGGACAAAGTTGAATTTTAACATGGCTTTCCATCCGTAGACCGATGGCCAGTCAGAGAGAGTAATTCAGATTCTCGAAGACATGTTACGATGCTGTGTTCTCGAATTCCAAGGTAGTTGGGAGAAGTACTTACCACTAGTTGAATTTACCTACAACAACAGTTATCAATCAAGTCTTAAGATAGCGCCTTATAAGGCTTTGTATGGGCACAAGTGCCGAACGCCCTTGTATTGGTTAGAACTTAAAGAGAATCAAATACACGAGGTTGACTTGGTTAAAGAGACTAAAGAGAAGGTTAAAGTAACGAGATTACTTGACAGCTGCCTCAGATAGACAGAAATCCTATGTGGATTTGAAACGAAAAGAGATCGAGTTTCAAGTCAGGGATAAAGTGTTTTTGAAAGTGTCTCGATGGAAGAAAGTCCTTTGTTTTGGTAGGAAAGGCAAGTTGAGTCCACGGTTTATTGGAACCTATGTGGTGACCGAGAGAATTGGACCGGTAGCATACCATTTAGCATTACCATCTGAGTTGGAGAAACTTCACGATGTCTTCCACATATCGATGTTACGTCACTACCGTCTGACCCTTCACATGTGATTTCACTGACAGAGATAGAGATAAGTCCGGATATGACCTATGGTGAAGAGCCCGTTAGGATTTTAGCTCTAGAGGTCAATAAATTAAGGATCAAAAGCATAGCACTTGTGAAAGTTTTATGGCATAGACATTGAGTCAAGGAAGTCACATGGGAACCAAAGGAGAAGATGAGAGATCAGTACCCGAACCTCTTCAATGGTAAGATTTTTGGGGACGAAAATCCTTAAGGGGAGAGAATTGTAACTTCCCGAAATTAGGCTTAGTCAGAATAGTGATTTCAGAATCACTTGCCTGAGGTTAGAGAAAATTATTTTAGCATTATTTTATGTGTTACAATATTTTTTATAAGAGTGCATGAAAATTTTGGTGAATTAATTTATGCGATTGATGGCTTAATTGTGAAAAAGGACTAAATCACATAAAAGGCAAAAGTTGTGATTTGCTAGTAAATTGAGTTAAATAGCAAGCGAAACTTAATTGGGGGTCTTTAAGGGGCAAATAGACCCCTTTCTTTTAGTGTGGCCGGCCATGGTGAGGCAAAGAATAGAAAAGTCAAATAGTTGGTAAAAAATTGGTGACAAAATTGACTTAATAATAGCCTAATTGCCTAGCCTTCAACTTTTCCTCATTTTTGCTTTCTTCTTCACCGAAAATACCAGCAAGGGTTTGAAAGCTTCAAAATTTTCAGAAAAATTCTAGCACTCATAAGTAAGTGATTTTTATGGCCTTTCTTGAATATTTTTGCATTTCTAGAACCCTTGTAGCATGAGCTACCTATTGAAAGGTGTATTTTGCAACTTTGTTGAAAATTTAGAGTTTTTTCATGAGTTTATAAGTGTTTCTTGCTGGAACTTTATGAAGGAAAATGAATTAGGTTGTTAAATAAACAACTTTCCTAAAAGGGTGTTCATGGAAAACACCTAAATTGGACTAAAGTGTAAAGTTGATAAGTTGTTGGTACTTGTGTGAAATAATGAGAATTTGGGGTTGTCATAAGAGTGAAAAAGATTTATTTGGGCTTGCAGAATAAGGAAATTTGATAAAAATTGATTTTCGAGCCTAGGGGTAAAATGGTCATTTTACCAAAGTCTAGGGGCAAAATGGTCATTTTGCCAAATTATGATTCTTGAATTGTTTAGATTAATATAGTGAGTGAAATAGCGAATTTTTGTCACTATAGATCAAGAAGTTCGAGACCCAAACTTAGACTGGGGGAAGGCCAAGCTCGTAGATTGAAATCAATTGAGTCACCACATTTTGTATACCGATGTAAGTTGGGTGTAAATATTTCAACTTTATTTTATGTTTATACATTGACTTTGATATTACATAAGATGATGATAATACCTTTGCAATTGATATAATGAGGTTGATATGGTAAATTCCCTAATGGAACTGTAGGAATAGATTGGATAATTAAGCCGTAAGACTAGGGCTATATGAGAGCTAGTGTAAGACAATGTCTGGGACATGGCATCGGCTTCGATATGAGAGAGTCAGTGTAAGACCATGTTTGGGACATGGCATCGGCTCGAGATGTATGCTAATGTAAGACCATGTCTGGGACATGGCATTGGCGACGAGACGATAGCTATTGTAAGACCATGTTTGGGACATAGCATCAGCCTCGGCATGTGAGCCAGTGTAAGACCATGTCAGGGACATGGCATCGGTGCTTAACCTATGTTTGAGGCTACTGAGTATCCTTTCTTATTCCACTGAGTTCCATGGGAAAAATTGATAGTTTGAGTAATTAAAAGAAATGATGACCTTATTGTGAGTGGTATAGGTACTTGTATATCATATATGCGAAATGAGCTCAATCTTACATTGTATGATTAGTAAGAGAATGGTGATGAGTAAGTTATGCCCATAATCATTAATGTATATGAGTGAAGCTTGGTCTTTGATAAACATGTTAATTTGTGGTAAATTGTTAACAATGTTTGTATTCAACTTATTAAGCTTTATGCTTTGTAACGACCCGAAAATCCCAAACTTTCCTTTTTCAATTTTGATGTGGAGTATGTGTTTGATATTTTTAGTTAAGTATTAATGTGTCAATAGACTATTGGTTAAGTTCTGAGTTCAAGCCTGAAAGTGGGAAAATTTTAGTTTAATATTAAAGGAACCCTGATCTTGAGTAACTAGGTTGTTAAATAAATGGAGAAGAAATAGGGCACAAATTACCTTGTGGTCTAGTGGCAAGGTGGCACCACATAGGGAGCATGGCATGGCATCACAGGCATGGCAAGGAGGACTGGGGTTCGAATCCCTCCTTGTTCAAAAGAAGGGTTTATTTTTGCTCAATAAAAAGCTAGTAGTGGCGTTGGATGTGGACTCTGAAGGGGTGTTCAGAAGGGAAATTTAAGGAAGTGATAATAGAAAAAACTTAGGAAGAGATTGAGGAGCAGAGAAGTGGAGCCAAATTGGGAATTTAGGGATAGGTAAATTCAGCTATAGTATATATTGGTGCCGATTTTGGAGATTCTATGCTAATGCCGAATTCTTCCTTTCTATTTTGCTAAAAACACTTTTCTCTCCAAATATTTAAAATCTGAAATCCCTTGTTCTTTCTCTTTTATTTTGTACCGATTTCTTCCCTTCTTTTCTCATCAAACTCTTTTCTTTCTTGCTTTTAGTTTACCTTCCCTAAAGCCAAATATCTTTTGGCAGAAATTTTGTGGTGTCGCCACTGTTTCTTCAACGTTGGCCGATCGGTTCTTGTGTAAGTACTTTACTTTATTTTAGTTGGTCTTTCTAGTACCGACTTTGTCTCTCCCTCACTCTTTCTAAATTATTTTTGGTAGGGGATTAGTATCGAATCTCGGATTTCAGATCTCTGTCGAATTGCTCATTAAGCATTTTGGGGTTTTGGGTAAGTATTCCTCTTTTATTGGTTAAGGTTGGCCGAATGGTCATGAATGGTTTAAAGATGACTTAAGATGATTGCAAGTCACTTATTGTTTAGTTCTTAATGATTAATATTGATGCAAATTTAAGAAATACTCGTGATTAGTGATCAAGGAAGGGCTATTAAGGCTTGTCATCCAAGGTAAGGCAAAGGTGGGACTACAGTTTTTGGTGATAGTATTTGATAAGTGTGTGATTAATCGATGAGTGACATCATTTGTAGGTTCGTGGCTAAGGAGATCATAGCACGTTTTATTACCAAGTGTGTACATACACTACACACACGCAATAGATCGACAAATCTCAAAATGCCAAAAAGCTGAAATGCCGAAAAGCCAAAAGTCTGGCTACGGTACTCGTGCGAGTGCATGAACACTCATATGAGGGTAATCGATACGTTATCAGAGGTGCCATGAGCAATCTCATGGACTTGGGTCACGTTTTGGCCAACCGGACCAAAATGGGCCAAATGGGCCTGACGGGCTCGTGCGCCAAAGTCAGCAAAAATTGATAAGTTGATAATAAGCGACGAGCTGGTAAAGTTTGTTAAATGATTTGGAATGGATTGAGCCTGATGGGCCTTATAATTGTGATTGGGCCTAATGGGCCATATAAATGTGATTGGGCCTGATGGGCTATATGAATGTATGAAAGCATGTGGACTTGCTAGGGTTTTATAATAGACTTTTAGGCCTAGTTTCTAATGAATCCTTAAGCAGGCATAAAACTTAATTAATTTATCAAGTGTGTCTATGGACAAGTCATGAGGTTAGAGTGTGGCAATGGGCATATGCATGTCTAGGATTGGATCTAGGGAGAGCTTGGTACTTAAGCGGTCTTAATGACCCACCTCTTCTTTGGAATCCTATATGGTGCATAGTGTCTGCTCACTTTAGCCAACGAGGACTTGTTGACGGGCCAAAGTTTGTAATTAAGACCCATACTATTAAGAAATTACCAAAATACCCCTGTAGGGCAGGAATTACCCAAAACACCCTTGTAGGATCAACTAACTAAACTACCCCTATGTGAAACATGAAAGATTTACGCATGGCACATGGATATCTGCTATATTAATGTAATTTTATGTTGCATGTGGGTGGGAATTATGGAACGGAGGAAGAATTGAGGATCGCGTGGTTGCTTGATGATCGTGGATCCATCGATGGCTTTTTAAGCCCAATATATGATTAGCCGCTTTGCTGTAACGCTAGGTAGTACCGCAACCAGCGCTACTCTTGGAGTGTATCAGATGGGTGGGTCGATATAGTTATCCCCACATGGTGTGTTTCGGTTGGTCGGAGATGTTGTGTAGAGAATAGATGGGTAGGATTTTTGCATATTTGATTGCTCTAATTTTGTGCTATTATTGTATTGGGCTCAGGCCCAAGATGACTTGTGTTGCATGATATATATTGTTGTCGAGGTTTATACACTCTGAGTTTTCGAAAACTTACTCCCTCTTTTATTTTATTTTTCTCAGGTGAACCTCAGTAGGGGGTTCGACGGATGGAGGGACTTAGAGGTGGCCAACTAGCAAGACGATTTAGACTTGTTTTTTTTTTTAAATCTCTAGTTTTTTTATTATCTTAGTTCGGGTTGTAATAAGGCCTTCCCTCTGGTTGTTTTTTCATTATTGGTTACTAAGCTTTATATATATCTGACACGGAACATGGATTTAGTTATTTCAAGCACCTTTCAAGTTTTTCTAAAATCAGTTATTGTTTTTTTTAAATTAAGCTTCCACAGTTAAAAAGAATTTTTCCAAAGTAACTACTAACACTTAACCAAGAAATAACTTTTGAATACACCTCGTTCTAGAAACAAATACAAACAGGGTATTTTACTTGAAATTTCTTTTAGAGGGGTTTTCAATGAAAACAAGGTTTTTGATAAAACACTTCAATGTGACACGCTGGATTCAACCCTAACATTCGGGCCGGCTTTGGGGTGTTACATGCTTACCCCTCTCCTTTCCATTTTCTTATAGTGCCGCCTAGTTAGCTCGTGGATCAAAATACATCGGAGGCTCCGTTCACACTATCATTCCAAGCACTCGGTATAGTTACCCTTAGCATTTTGAGAATATGGCATGTATAGGACTTTATTCTTTTGTAAGTGTCATATTATTTTGGAGCCAAATGTGTTGGCTTGAATTTGAAATATTTCATTTTGCATAAGGCCAAAGTTATTGGTTGATATTTACCATTGGTTATCAAATGCAACGATAGTGTTTTCAAGAATGAGAATTTAGCATAAGTAATTAAATGTGCTAAGAGTAATAGGTTGACTGCATGATTTGTTTGGTTGAGTTAAGTTGTATGGATGCCAAATTACGACCATTGGATGAGTATTGGAGTTTGTCAGGTTTTGTTATGTGTTTGAACCTTTTCAGGGTGGCAAAGAGGCTTGGTAGATAGCCTATTTTTTCCATATAGGTAGACACACGGGCGTGTATCTAGGCCGTATGTGACACACGGTCTGCCCCACGGGCGTGTACTTAGGCCGTGTGTCCCTTGCACCTTGAATTTGTTGCATTAAATGCCCAGTAGTAAACACAAGGGCTGAGACACGACCGTGTGTCTCAACCATACGGAGGGCATGACCAAGCAAATGGGCGTGTACCACAGTCGTGTGATTGCTAACGTCAAAAATAGAATGTCCATGTTTTTGCACACGGGCTACGACACGGGTGTGTCATGGCCGTGTGAGGGACACGGGCTGAGCACACGGGCGGGTGCCAGGCATGTGAAAACTCCTGTAGGTTTGAAGTTAGAAAATAAATTCGCACGAACGAAGGGCACGAGCATATCCCTTGTTGCTTAGGCAGTGTGAGGCACACGGGCCATCAGCACAGCCATGTGTAGATGCCACATGGGCGTGTTGCCCTTCCACACGGGCGTGTGCCGTGTTTTTAGTGGTTTTTGAAGAAATTTTCTTAAGTGCCCGAAATGGTCCCGGATTGTTTCTAAACCACATTTTAGGCCTGATAAGTCCATATGAAGGTTGTAGGACAGTATTTGAATAAGTTTTAAATTGGGACGCATTTCATTAAGTGTAATGCCTCATACCCTATCCCAATGTTGGATACGGGTAATGGGTGTTACATGGCAAGAGTTAGTAGAAATATTCCTTATGAAGTATTTCCCACCTAGCAAGAATGCTAAACTAAGGAATGAGATCATTGCTTTCCAACAAATGGATGACGACTCCTTATATAAGGCATGGGAAAGGTATAAAGAATTATTACAAAAGTGCCTTAATCATGGAATCTCTTATTGTACTCCAACTTGAGATGTTTTATAACGGTCTCAATGCTCAGATGAGGATGGTAGCGGACATTTCTACTAATGGTGCTCTCCTTTCTAATTCGTATAACGAGGCTTATGAAATCATTGAGAGTATTGCCAACATTAGAGCATTGACATTGAGGAGCAGAAATCTGGGAAGGAGTATTATAAAGCATTGACATTGAGGAGCAGAAAGACATTAGAGCCCAACGCTGTAGAAGTTGAAAAGAATATAGTTGATGCTCAAGACTTAGTGGAAGGTCAACCGAGTGTTGAAATTCTAGCTTCACCGAAACCAAAATCTGTAAAATCTGATAAGGTAACTTCTGAACCAGTTAATTCTGATAAACTAACAACTTCATTAGATGCAGAATAGCCACAGAAGACAAATCAACCAGTTCAAGTAAAGAATCCTCCACCACCTTACCCTCAAAGACTTCAGGAGTGGAAGTAGGAAGTCCAGTTAAAGAAGTTTCAAGACATACTCAAGCAACTTCATATCAACATTCCGTTGGTAGAAGCACTTGAACAAATGCTGAATTACGTCAAATTTATGAAGGATATCCTATCCAAGAAATGGAGACTTGAAGAATTTGAGACGGTAGCCTTGCTGAAGGAATGCAGTGCATATCTTCAAGATAAACTACGCCCAAATTTGAAAGATCCTAGATGTTTTTCCATGGCTTACAACATTGGATCATCATATTGTGGTAAGGCACTATGCGATTTGGGTGCAAGCATCAACTTGATGCCCATGTCCATATTCAAAAAGTTGGGGATAGGTGAAGTTAGACCGATCCTTAGCGCATCTAGAAAAAAATTGAAGATGTATTGGTACGTGTAGATAAATTTATTTTTCCTACTAACTTTGTTATTCTAAACTTTGAAGTAGATAAAGTGGTGCCAATCATCCTAGGAAGACCTTTCCTAGCAACTAGAAGGACCCGTATTGATGTGCAAAAGGCGAGCTAACTATGCGTGTTTAGGATAATCATGTAACATTTAATGTTTTCAAGTTTATGCAATTTCTTGACAGAGTTGATGATTGTTTTCCAGTGTTCAATTTACAGGAATTAGTCATGACGTTGAGGACCCATTGGAGTAAATTATAACATCAGACCCTCCAAGTGATGAAGAGGGAGAGGAATACTTAGCTTCACTAGAACCTAATAAAAGGGGATTTAATCCGCAATCCTGGTTTGAATCTTAGGAGTTAGAGATTAGAGATTACGTCCAACCAAAAGCATCAATTGAGGAGCCACCTAAATTAGAACTGAAGGTACTTCCATCACATTTAAAATATGTTTATTTAGTTAACACTTCTACTTTGCCTGTGATTGTTTTAGCGGAATTGACTGAAGAGCAAGAAGAAAAACTCATCCTAGTGTTGAAACAATTCAAGAAGGCTATCGGATGGACCATAGCCAATATTCGTGGAATTAGTCCGTCTTTATGCATGCATAAGATCATCTTGGAAGGTGGTGAGAAGGGAATGATTAGCGGAAAAAAAAAGACTAAACCCGATCATGAAGGACGTGGTAAAGAAAGAAATCATTAAGTGGTTAGATAGAGGTATAATTTACCCCATCTTAAACAGTTCGTGGGTAAGCCTGGTCAGTGGATTCCAAAGAAATGAGGTATTACAGTCGTTGGGAATGAGAATAACGAGTGAATACCAACTAGAACGGTTACAAGATGGAGAATTTGCATCGATTACTGGAAGCTGAACAAGCCGATTAGGAAAGATCACTTTCCTTTACCGTTCTTAGACTAGATGCTGGATAGAATATCGGGGTGAAATTATTATTATTTTCTCAATGGATATTTGAGGTACAATTAGATCATAGTAGCGCTAGAAGATTAACACAAGAAAACATTCACATGCCCATACGATGCATTTTCATTTAGACACATGCCATTTGGTTTATGTAATGCACCTGCTACATATCAAAGATGTATGATGTCAATTTTTACTGACATGGTTGAACAATACTTAGAAGTCATTATGGATGATTTTTCAGTGTTCGGAGACACTTATGATGATTGCTTAGCCAATCTAGCCAAGGTACTAAGGCGATGCAAAGGAACAAACCTCGTATTTCACTAGGAAAAGTGTCATTTCATGGTACGAGAAGGTATTGTTCTAGGGCATCAGGTAACAAGACATGGAATCAAGTTAGATAGAGCAAAGGTAGATGTTATTGAGAAACTCCCACCTCTAACATATGTGAAGGCTGTTAAGAGCTTTTTGGGCCATGCCAGTTTCTATCAAAGATTTATCAAGGACTTCACTAAATTTGCTAAACCCTTATGAAAATTATTGGAGAAGACATGATGCTCAAATTTGATGAAGAGTGCTTAAGAGCTTTCAATGATTTGAAGAGTCGATTAGTTTCAGCACCCATCATCGTCACACCAGACTAGGATTTTCAATTTGAATTGATGTGTGACGCAAGTGACTTTGTGATAGGAGCTGTGATAGGCCAGTAAAAGAAAAAAGTTTTTCATCCTATCAACTATGCAAGTTGAACTCTGACAGGTGGTCAATTAAATTATACGATAACAGAGAAAGAGTTACTTGCTATTGTGTTTGCTTTTGACAAGTTTTGATCTTATCTTGTAGGTAACAAAGTGACTGTCTATACGGGCCATTTGACAATTAAGTATTTACTTGCCAAGAAGGATCCTAAGCCAAGATTAATCTAATGGGTACTTCTACTCCAAGAATTTGATCTATAATTTAAGATTGAAAATGGGTAGAAAATCAAGTAGCAAATCACTTATCCAGATTGGAGCCATAAGAAGGGAATTCTCCTGTTATACCCATTCATGAGACATTCTCATATGAACGCATACTGAAGGTAAATCATGTCCATAATACCCCTTGGTTTTTTATATTGCTAACTATTTAGCTTATGGTTTGATGCCGATTGATAAGACGTATCATCAAAAGAAAAAGTTTATTCACGATGTGAAGTAATATTTCTAGGAAAAGCCATATTTGTTTAAAAAGTGTGCAGATGAAATGATTAGGAGATGTGTACATAATATTCTATATCATTGTCATACAGCTCCAAGTGGGAGACACTTTAGAGGTACACGTACTGTAGCCAAAGTATTACAAGCTGAATTCTTTTGGCCAATACTATTCAAAGATTTGTATGCTTAGGTAAAGAGTTGTGATTGATGTCAGAGGGTTGGAAACATTACCAACAGAAATGAGATGCCCCGAACAAACATCACTGAGGTAGAATTATTCAATGTTGGGGGTATTGACTTTCTTGCTCTTTTCCCTCTGTCTTTTGGTCACAAGTATATATTGGTGCAGTAAACTACGTGTCTAAGTGGGTTGAGGCTAAGGCATATCTTACGAAAGATGCCAAGGTTGTGATGAAATTTTTGCAGAAGCATGTGTTCACAAAGTTTGGAACCCCAAGAGCTGTCATCAGTGATGAAGCGTCCCATTTTATGAACAAATGGTTGAAATGGTTCCTCAAAAATCATGGAGTGATGCATAAGGTTGCCACAGCTTACCATCCGCAGATGAATGGGCAAGCTGAGCCAATGATCAAATAGATCAAATGCATACTCAAGAAGGTAGTTTGCCCAAACCAGCAAGATTGGTCCAAAAGACTGGATGATGCTTTATGAGCCTACAGGACAGCATACAAGACACCTTTAGGGATGTCACCTTATAGGTTGGTCTTTGGGAAAGTCTGTCATCTACCCTTGGAGTTAGAAGACAAAGCTTACTAGGCTCTCCAACAACTCAACTTGGATCTTAAGCTTGCTAAAGAGAAATAGATGCTTCAACTCAACGAGTTAGAAGAGTTTCGAATGTTCTCATACGAGAATGCCAAACTATTCAGGGAAAGACTTAAAAGATGGCATGAAAAGCACATTCGAGTTCAAGAATTTGAAGCAGGATAGCAAGTCTTGTTATTCAATTCCAGATTAAAGTTCTTTCTAGGTAAGTTAAAATAACGTTGGTCCAGTCCATTTACGATTCACCAAGTTCTCCCATATGGAGTTGTCGAACTTCAAAGTAAGGGAGGTAATTTTCGAGTCAATGCTTAGCGCTTAAAACATTACTGGGGGATAAAATTGAATGGGATACAGTCTCGTTCATTTTATCATATATTTAATTTTTCTTATTTTCTTTTTAAATAAATTATTTAGGGTATATTTTCGGGATTAGTATGTTCAAATAAATTATGTGTAAGAGATTGAAACTTAAGCAAGACCGCTTGTGACCCCCCTAATCTTTCCTAGTAATTGATTTTAACATAATCTTCTGAGAAATTATTCCAAAATAGGAAAAATAAATTTCTAGTTATTCAAATAAAAGGGTCAATTTTAATCTAGGTCTTAATTGCAACTCAATTTCAAATTTTCTTTAAGTCTAGGTACTTAATTGAATTATTTTCAAAATTTAGTTACTCTTTTTGTAAATATTTTCATAGGAATCTAAAATAAATATTTTTAATTTAATTTTAATAAATAAGATGACAATAATTAATATATAATTATATTTATTATAATATATATTAGTTATTATCAACTTTGCATAGAATTATGATTAGTTTTGATTATATTTTACTTACTAGTTTTTATTTCAATAAATTAATGGCAAATAATATTTTAATATGCATCATATTAATTATTGTTGATTGCTATTGGCTTTGTATGGAATTAGAACTTAGAATTTAATTATTAAATTTTTCTAAGAATTCTAATTGAACTGTTACCCTCTTCACTATAAATTCCAATCACCTTCTACACTTTTTCACATCACTTGAAGCAAACCACAGTAACAATCACCTAGTGCTGCAGCTCCCAAACCTCCAGCCACAACATCGCCCAGCTCTGCATGGCACACTTGTGCCCCGCAGCTCACCCTGCACACTGCTGTTGTTGCTCACGCCAGGACCTACTACTCCCTCGAGCACCTGCTCGCACACCATCACTACTAGCTCGTGCATGCCACTGGATGCGCCAACACTGTTGTACCTCACGCTTATCTTGCACGCTATTACCACGCACTATTGTAGTTCTTTGCTGCAAGCCCGTGCGTATCCTTCCTAGCTACACACCCCTGCTTAACGCACCACACCATTAAGACACCCTCCAACCATCCTTAAACCGACCTCTTTTGCTTTATGTTTATTTTCTTTGAGTTCTTAATTTTTATATAAAGGTGGTAAGATAAATTTTTCTCCTAAATTTCAATTTTACTTAATTTTTCAATTTATTGAATTATTAATATTTTAGACTAATTAAATTTTTAAGAAAATATTTGTTTCCATCTTATGTTCAAGTTAATCACGCCTCACAAGAGAACTCGTGCCTCTATTTAGATTGACGAATCACAAAACAATTTTCACTATGAAGAAGCTAAAGCGAGACACAAAAATATTTCAAGAATCAACAAATGCACCCTAAGAAAGGCTTTATACTGAAAGAAAGCAACTATATCGATTTTATGGCGCGCATTTGACAAATTGCTAAAGCTCTTAAATGAAAGTTATTTTGTAAGAAAAGACCTAGAATAGATGAGGAATTAGTTTGTGAATTTTATGCAAATTTGACCTCAAATAAATTAACGGAAGTTTCTGTCTGAGGAATCAAGGTAACAATAGCTCAAATGCTATTAATGAATTCTTTGAATTACCTAATTTCAAAGACGGCGTATATTCCTCCTTAATGAGAAATATTGAGACTGAAAATCTGCAAGAAATTCTCAAGGAACTTACAATTTCAGGTTCTAAGCGGACTATGTTAAAGCTAAGAATTCACACTTGTTGTAGAGAATATTTGACACCACTAGCGAAGGTATGGTTCTATTTCATTCGGTTTAGCCTTATGCCTATTTCACATGGGACTACAATTTCATTAGAGCAAATGGTCTTATTATACTCAATTTTAATAGCAAAAACCATTAATGTGGGAAAATCATTCTAAGGGAAATGCTGAATTGTGCTGCTAGACGTTCTGGCCTAGCTTACTTCCCTTTTACAATAAAAATTTTATGCTTGAAAACTAAAATTCTTGCAAACATAAAGAATATCATGATTCAAAATGCACTTCAATGTAACACTATCAAATACGGCCATAACGTTTGGGCCGGATTTAGGGTGTTACATTTAGTGGTATCAAAGCCAGGTTGCAAAACTTGGCTGTGGAATGGGAATTTTAAAATTTTGGATTTCTATAAAATGTTTTCAAGAGTTGGAAATATTTTGAAATACTGTTTTTGGAAGTGTGGGTTCCGGAGTCTCCGGCGCTGAATCTGTAAGTACTTAAAATACTGTTATCTGTTTAAATATTGGAAATACTGATATTACTGTAGATAGGATATCATACTATGACACTTTAGATAGAGTAGACTGAAACTCTAAGAAACCAAAAACTGTTGTGTGACTACGATCTGCGAAAACAAACTTTTAAATTCTTGTTACCATAAGACATTGTTAATAATTACTGAAACTGTAAGCTAATTCATAAAACTTTTAAATTAGATATTACGCGAATCGACATGAGCACCAGAAGTGGCAGAGGTCGCGGTAGAGGCCGTGCAAGTGCTAGGGCTGGGTCCTCGACAGCGGGCCACATGCCTAATGATAAGGCTAAGGAAGTACCAACCTCACCTGTGACAAAGGTGGGGTCATTTGATCGGGCAGTTGGGGACGATACACTATCTCAAGCTATGCTGCGGATACTGGAAAGGGTCGCTGGGCCCAAAAATGGTGTTATGAGCCGTGGGTCGGTTATGGAACAGCTCCGGTCTAGTGGGGTAGAGATTTTCAGGGGCATTGCTAGGGTACCCCCTAATGTGGCCGAATATTGGTTAGAGGCCATAGAATAAATAATGCATGATCTCGATTACACTCCAAAACAAAAATTGAAGGGTGTCGTTTCCTTGTTGCGAGATGAAGCCTACTAGTGGTGGCTTACTGTGAAAGAGGGAGCACAGCCTGATCAGTTGTCATGGGAAATTTTCAAGTCTCGGTTCCAAGGGAAGTATGTGGGCACCAGTTATGTCAACGCTTGCAGGAAAGAATTTCTGAACTAGGTGCAAGGAGATAAGTCGGTATCTGAGTACAAGGTAGAATTTCTGCGATTTAGCTGATATGCCCGTGGAATAGTAGCTACTGAGCATGAATGATGTGTTCGATTTGAGAATGGTCTTAGGGATAGCCTCCGAGTGTTGATAGCTCTACAAAGGTAATGAAACTTTTTGGTATTGGTGGATAAAGCCAAAATTACTAAGGAAGTTAAGTGGACGTAGCGTTAGAATCACGATAAGGAAAAAGGGAAAAACAAGATGGGTGTGGAGCACACCAATACTACTTAGAGGCCAGTGAAGAAGGTCAGGTATGATGGGCCAGTCAGAATTGGGCCCCTTGTAACTACTACGGGGTTGCAAGCTTGTGTTGATTGTGGGAAATACCATTATGGGGATTGTTGGAAGAGAATTGGAACCTGCTTGAGATGTAGGTCGATGGGGCATCGTATGAGAGACTGTCCACGTAGGCCAAAACAGGTGCAAGCAACTGGTATGGGTAATATGCAGCCACCAAGAGGTGGTCAACAGTTGCCTAGAGGTCGTGGTCAGGCTATAGGTGGAATTGGCATGGGTTGTGGTTGTGGAGCACCTGGCAGAGGTGTTGGTACTACAGAGGTGAGGTAATCAGCGTTAGTGTATACTGCACGTCACTGAGTGGACGAAGACGTCTCAGATGTGATAACCGGTACGTTCCTTATTTATTGCTTGCCTTATACTGCATTAATTGATGTGGGGTCCATGCACTCATATATATCATGTACTGTAACCAAGACTTTGGGTGTGATGTATGAAATTAGTGCTAGGGAGGTTACTGTATTGAGTCCTTTAGGACAGTCAGTTAAAGTGGACAAACTATTTAAAGAAGTACCCTTGGAGGTTCAGGGAGAAACTTTTCTAGAAGATTTAATGGAACTTCCCTTTGGTGAGTTTGATTTAATCTTAGGAATGGATTGGCTAGTAAGGCATCAAGCTACTCTAGATTGTGCTGCTAAACAGGTGGTATTAAAGACTTCTAAGGGTAGTGAGATAGTGGTTCTCGGGGAACACCGTGACTATTTGTCCAACGTGATTTTTGCCTTGAGAACTGAGAAACTAGTGTGTAAAGGGTGTGAAGCATATCTAGCTTATGTTAGTAATTCAGATTCCAAGGGTCCCTCTGTTAAGGATTTAAAAGCGGTTAAAGATTTTCCTGATGTATTCCTTGATGAACTACTGGGATTACTGCCGAACCGCGAAGTTGAATTTGGGACTAAGTTGTTGCCTGGTATAGCTTCACTGTCCATTGCCCCTTATAGAATGTCACCGAAGAAGCTTTTTGAACTAAAAGCTCAAATTTAAAAACTATTGGACCGAGGATTCATACGACCTAGTGTGTCTCCATGGGGAGCACCGGTCTTATTTGTGAAAAAGAAGGACGAGACTATACGCATGTGTATTGATTATCGGCGATTGAAAAAATTGACCGTCAATGTAATGCCCTGATTTTAGGAAATTTTGCAATTTTGGGTGAAATCTTGAAATTTTGTTGTTAGAATATGGAATTTATGTTTTAAGTGTGTTAGTGGGTCTTTAGAAGGCCCAAGCCCAAGTTAAAACACTACAAAAATAGCAAATTTTGGATTTAAAGTGAAGGGGTCTTAGCTAGGTGGGTTTTTAAGAAAAGGTAGGGAAAATAAGACACAAGTAAGCCCTTGATAAAGTGGCAATGAGGCACCACTTAAGTGCCTAAAAAAGTGGCGTGTGGACAGGTGTTCAAGGGCCAGATTTCAAGTCGCAAGGTAAGCATTGTGTGTTTTAATTATTTTTGTGCATGTGCCAGTCATGTGATGGAACTAAAGTGAACTACTGAGGAGAGAAGTTTGATTTGTTCATGGAATCAGATGAGGAGTGATCAGGAGAGATTATCTAGGAATTTTGAATAAAGAATAAGTGATGGCAGGCCAAGGGACTTGTGGTGTTGCAATTTCGGCATTTGAATCTAGGTTTACCATTTTTGGCATTTTGGTTTTGTGTGCCGATTTCTTTAGGTGGCTGAGCCTTCAGGATTTAGTAATTGTAGATCCATTCCTTTCTTTTGCAACATTAGGGTTTCTTGTTATTCTTTTGATTTCTTTTCTTTTGTTTCAAAGGCCAAAACGCAATCCCCTTCCACTTGTGCCGATTGCTCAAGACTAAACCCTCCCCTCTTCTTTTCTTCCTTCTCTTCTCCTTCTCATCTAGCTGAATTATTGGTGCATCCTTTCTCTCCTTTCATCTCTTTTCTTTCTTCTTTTCTTCTCAAGCCTAGCCGAATACTCATAAAAGCTGAAATCCCGAAGGGTATTAGTATTGTGTCGATTTCTTCTTGATTGAGTACCCTATTCTTTTTCTTCTCCTTTAGCCAAATTTCACACTCTCAAAACCTCTAACCTCTGTCGACATCACCTCTTCAATCCATAACTTCAAATCACCTTCTTCTTCATCATATCAAAAGTCGAAATTACCATACTCATAAGGATTTGGGAGCCGAACCGTTAGATATTTAGATTCACTCTTTGCTTGTGTTAGGGGCTAGATCTACGTCAGATCTGAGTTAGAAATGGGATTGGAATTATTCCGGTTTAATGAACTCTCAGTAAGTACTCGAATTCTCTGTTTCATTCATTATTTTGGGATTTAAGAAAAGCCAAAACCCCTATGTGCATAGGAGGCTGTCGTTTGGGCTTAAAGCTCTATGGGCCTTACCAATTGATTTATTTTGTGTTAGTGTGATCTAAAGCCTACTGATGGAGGGCTTGGACAAGTGGAACGACTAGATCTAAATCTAGTCATTAATTTCGGTAAAGGTAAGAACTCAAGGGCCTTAGGTGATGTTGGCCGATTATGGTAAGCAAGATTATATTGGTTGTCATTGAATCTTGGATCTGATATGTCAAGTGACCGATTGTAGGACACCTTGTGGGAGATCTTGGTAGCATTCGTCACAAATTAGGTGTGTAAACGAACACCCTCTTGTAGTCTAAATCGGCAAAAGCCGAAAAGCCAAAATGCCGAAATTCTGACATTTCATGTGCTTGCGAGCATGCGAGCATGCGAGCGCTCGTGGGTTAGTTAGAAGCGTTAAGTTTTTATAATCAAAATCGGTAAAGATGGTGAGTGTACGATTTCATGCACCTCGGTAATTTGGGCCTCGATGGGCTAAAATTGGGCCCAATGGGTTTACGGGCCCATATGGGTAAAGGTAAGCAGTAAGTGTGTTCTGGTATACTGTAGGTTAAATCTGTTAAACTAGACTTAGAATTTGGGCTAAACGAGCTTAAAATAGCTAGATGACACTGTAGGGCCCATTAGGGGTTTTAGGGCCCAATAACTAAAAATTGCTAAAATGGGCTAATTTAACTACTGAGATGAAAGTTGGACTATTAGGGACTGAAATATGCATAAAACCCTAAAAACTGGAATAATTACTGAAATACCCCTAAAGGGTGAGAAATTACTATTTTACCCATAGGTGCAAAATGACCGTTATACCTCTAGGGCTAAATTTGACTGAAATGTATGTTTTACTGTTTCTGTTCACTGTATGCCATGATATGATTATTTGTTGTATTGGACTGGGTTTATTGACTGAGGAAGTGCAAGTGGCATTGTCACGATTACTGAAAGAGGCTTTGCCTCATATTGATTACTAAAAGGGGCTATGCCTCATACTATTTTTTGAAAGGGGCTTTGCCTCGTATTACTGTTAGTGGCTTGGCCATATTATCTGAGTAGCTATGCTGCGACTGTAGAGTGTAGCGACTGGGTGGGTTGAGTATTTCCCCACATGGTGTGTTTATGGCTGGTACGGGTGGAGTGTAGCGGATGTACATAGGATGGGCTTTAGGCTTTGCATACATGCATGATTCTGTTATGTTACTGAAATGGGCCTATGGGCCAAATTGTTATCTGAAAAGGGCTGAGGCCCAGATAAACTGACTACTGAATAGGGCTCAAGCCTAGTGGGCTTGAGCTGATTTAGGCTCCGGATGGGCTTTCTTTACACACTGAGTTTTCAAACTCACCCTTTTTCTTCCATCCATGCAGGTGAGCCTTAGACTGGTGGACTTAGAGCTGGGAGGGATTCAGAGTGGCCACGTGGACTGCAACTATTGGTTTTTAATTAAGATATTTACTTTCATACATTTATTTTAAATTATTTTTCGTTATGGTTTTGGGTTTGTAATAAGGCTACTTAAGTATTTTAATTTGGGTTTTTAATTCTTTATTTATACTTTGTTTTAAATGATTTGAATGAGGCTGCGCGAGTTTTCTTAAAATCAATCAACATTTTCAAAATAATGCACTCGTAACAAATGGATAACAAATCAACGGTCAAGATATGGTAATAAGATAAATTTTAAATGGTTAGTGGATAGGACAAACATTAATTAAACTTGGATTTTCTTCCCAAATTACAGAAATGGTTTTACAAAACTCACCCTAAACTTAGTAACTAGGAAACGTAGTTAGTCTGTTGATGATGTGACACACCAGACTTGGCCGTAACGTCTGGGTCGGGTTTGGGGTGTTACATTTAGTGGTATTAGAGCCTGGTTGCAACAACTCGACTGTGGATCGGGTTCAAAAAGTTTTTGTAAAATTTTAAAATCAGGGCCCAAGAAGGGTATCTTGAAATCGGTTTTGGAAAAAAAATTCTTACGAAAACCCTTTTCAAACTCGTTTCCTTTGAAACATACTTTCTTAACGTTTTCTTAAAAGGCTTAAGTTTTAAGTGGGCTTTCTGAAATCTGGATCTGAAGGAGTGGCACATTGAATCCCCGGCACCAAGTCTGTAAGTGTTCTTCTCTTATACTGTACTAAGACATTACTGTAGATAAAACTAAGACCCTACTATGATACTATAGATAGGGTAGTACTGAAAACTGTAGAGACTAAGACTGTATGGAAACTAAACCCTAGAAGATTGAGACTATAGCTGGGCTACGATTTTGCAAAAACAAACTTTGAAACTCTATCTGTACATAAGACATTTTGTAATAAACAACTGAAATATTAAACTAATATCATAAAATTTGTAATCAGATAAGTCAAAATGAGTACAAGGGCTGCTTGTGGACGAGGCCGTGGACGTGGCTGAGGTAGTGTGCAAGCTGGATCTTCGTCTTCCAGACATATGCCAGCTGAGGAGGTGCGAGCTCTGCCAGTGATTGAGACTGGATCGTATGATCAAGCTGCAGGGGATGGCGCTCTTTCCCAGGCCATGTTGAGGGTTTTAGAGAGGGTTGCTGGGGCGAGCACTAGAACTGTGAATAAGGGATCTATTTCTGAGTGACTTCGGGCTAACGGAGCAGAGGTCTTTAGGGGCATATATAGAGTGGCCCCAAATGTAACTGAGTATTGGCTGGAAGCTACGGAACGGATCATGGATGACCTGGACTACTTGGTGAAGCAAAAGCTGAAAGGAGCGGTGTCTCTGCTGCGAGACGAGGCATATCAGTGGTAGATCACTGTGAAGGAGGGTACCCCAGCTGAGCGGGTAACCTGGGAATTGTTTAAGACTGCTTCCAAGGGAAAGTACATCGGAGCAAGCTATGTGGATGCTCGTAGGAAAGAATTTTTGAACCTGACCCAGGGCAATAAATCTGTAGCTGAATATGAGGCTAAATTTTTGAGGTTGAGTTGGTATGCTAGCGGTATAGTTGCTACTGAGTACGAGCGTAGCATTCATTTTGAGGATGGCCTTAGGGATGAACTAAGGGTGCTGATAGCTCTGCAGAGGGAGCGTGACTTTGCTGCGTTGGTGGAAAAGGCTAAGATAGCCGAAGAGGTGAAAAGAATCAAATGGCAGAACCGTGAGAAGGACCAAAATCGCTTCAGGAGGGATTCTAGACCCTCTGGTGCTGTAAACTGAAATGTCAAGAGAGCAAGAATGCAGGAACCGGTTCGAGTCTAGTTCCGATGAATACGGTTCGACCATAGGCTTGTGGGGACTGTGGTAGGGTGCATTTTGGTGGACGCTGGAAGCGTACTGAGGCATGTCTTCGATGTGGGTCCAAAGAACATAAGATTAAGGATTGTCCTAGGAGGCCAGCTCAGGCTCAAACCATTTATCAGAGGGCTACTCAACCGGTCCGAGGTGGACCACTACCGCCAAGAGATCGTGGTCAAGGTAGAGGTGGCAATGGTAATGGTCGTGGACGTGGAGCAACTGGTAGGGGTGCTAGAAATGCAGAGGCTCGACAGCCAGCACTGGTGTATGTTGCTCATTGTGGAGAGGAGGGTGATGCACCTGACGTCATAACTGGTACATTTTTTATCTCTAGCATGCCCTACACTGCGTTGATAGATGTGGGTTCAACTCATTCGTATACTGCATGTGACATTTCTGGGTCATCAGGTTTGCACTCTGAGGAAACTGTGAGTGGGGTAATTGTGAAAAGTCCACTGGGTCACTCGGTTAGGGTAGACAAACTCTTTAGGGAGGTGTCTTTAGAGACTCAAGGTAGGATTTTCTCTGGAGACTTGATGGAGCTACCATTCGGAGAGTTCGATCTTATCTTAGGGATGGACTGGTTGACTAAGCACAAGGTGACTCTAGATTGTGCTGCTAAGAGGATAGTGTTTAGGACTACCAAGGATGAAGAGGTAATGATTATTGGGGAGTGAAAGGACTACTTGTCCAACATTGTTTCGGCTCTAAGGGCTGAGAAGCTGATACGCAAGGGTTGTAAGGCATACTTGGCTTTTATAAGTCGAACAGAAACTGAGAATGTAACTGTGGAGATAGTGAGAACTGTTAAGGAATTTCAAGATGTCTTTCCTGAGGAGCTCCTGGATTACCTCTGAATCGAGAAGTCGAGTTTGGAATCGACTTGCTGCTGGAACGGCTTTAATGTCCATCGCACCCTATAGGATGGCACCGAAGGAGTTGGTGGAACTGAAGGCACAAATCCAGGAATTATTGGATAGAGGTTTTATTAGATCGAGTGTGTCTCTATGGGGAGCACCAATACTGTTCGTGAAGAAGAAGGATGGGACGATGCGTATGTGCATCGATTATCGTTGGTTGAACAAACTAACGATAAAGAATAAGCATCCTCTGCCAAGAATCGACGATCTGTTTGTCCAGCTTAGAGGAGCTTTGGTATTTTCCAAGATTGACCTTCGGTCTGGATATCATCAGTTGAAGGTAAAGGAGGTGGATACTCATAAGACAGCATTCAGAACATGGTATGGTCATTGCGAGTTTCTGGTTATGCCATTTGAACTGACGAATGCACCTGTAGCTTTCATGGATCTGATGAATCGAGTATTCTAACCGTACTTGGATCGATTCGTTGTCGTCTTTATTGACGATATTTTGGTGTATTCGGAAACTGAGGAGAAGCATGATGAGCATCTCCGTATTGTTCTGTAAGTACTGAGAGAGAAACAACTCTATGTAAAGTTCAGTAAGTGTGAATTTTGGTTGCGAGAAGTGACCTTTCTAGGCCATGTTGTCTCTGCTGAGGGGATTATGGTGGATCCTCAAAAAATTGAGGCAGTTTTGGATTGGAAGCCACCGAAGTCGGTATCGAAAATTAAGAGTTTTCTGGGTCTGGCAGGGTACTACAGAAGATTTGTAGAGGGATTTTCTCTAATTGCTGCACCATTGACAAAATTGCTGAGGAAAGGAGTATCTTTTGTATACTCTGAGAAATAGCAAGAAGCCTTTGATAACCTGAAGAAGGTTTTCACTGAGGTGCCAGTTTTGATTCAGCCGGAGTCTGGGAAGGATTTCACTGTGTACAGTGATACATCGCATGTGAGACTAGGCTGTGTACTGATGCAAGAGGCTAAGGTGGTCGCTTATTCTTCGCGACAGCTTAAGCCTCACGAAGCGAATTACCTACGTATGATTTTGATTTGGTAGCAGTGATCTTCACGTTAAAAATCCGGAGACACTATCTGTATGGAGAAAAGTGTATCATATACACAGATCATAAGAGTTTCAAGTATTTGTTGACTCAGAAGGAGTTGAATCTTAGGCAACGAAGATGGATAGAGTTGCTTAAAGATTACGACTGTTCTATTGAGTATCATCTAGGCAAATCAAATGTAGTGGCTGATGCGCTGAGTCGAAGAGCTGTAACTGAGTTGAGAGCAATGCTTGCTCGTTTGAGTCTATATGATGATGGGAGCTTGTTAGCGGAGTTGCAAGTGAGACCAACTTGGACTGAGCAGATTAAAGAGAAGCAGTTGGAGGATGATTCATTGGTTCCTCGGTTTCAGGAAGCTGAGAATGAGAGAATTCAGATTTTGGATTGAATACTGATGGAATTTTATGCTTTCGTGGAAGAGTTTGTATTCCAAAGGACTCTGACTTGAGGCAGTTAATCCTAAAAGAGGCTCATGGTGGACCTTGTGCCATGCATCCTGGAGGGAATAAGTTATATTGAGATTTGAGGGAGTTGTATTGGTGGCCTGGACCTAAGCGAGAGGTGACTGAATTTGTGGGAAAATGTCTAACGTGCCAGCAAGTAAAAGCTGAGCATTAACTACCTTCTGGACTGTTGTAGCCAGTGAAAATTCCACTTTGGAAGTGGGAGAGAGTTACCATGGATTTTGTGAGTGGGCTACCGTTGACACCCTCCAAGAAAGACTCTGTATGGGTGATTGTGGATAGGTTAACGAAAGCTACTCATTTCATACCTGTCCGAACCGATTACTCACTTCAAAAGTTGGCCAAGTTGTATGTGGCAGAGATAGTACGACTGTATGGGGTACCAGTTTTGCTTATTTCTGATCGGGACCCTAGGTTTACATCTCGATTCTGGCAAAAGTTGTATGAGGCGTAGGGTACGCGATTGGATTTCAGCACTGCTTTTCACCCTCAGATAGATGGACAGTCGAAAAGGGTTATTCAAGTCTGGAGGACATGTTAAGGGGTTGTGTTATTGACTTTCGAGGTAGTTGGGAGGACTACTTGCCATTGGCGGAATTTGAGTATAACAACAGTTATCAGGCAAGTATCCAAATGGCCCTATATGAGGCACTTTATGGGCGAAGGTGTCGTACGCCTACGTGTTAGACAGAATTGGGAGAACGATAGGTTCTTGGACCAGAGTTAGTAGCAGATACTGAGAATAAGGTTAAGTTGATCAAAGATCGATTAAAGGAGGCATCTGATAGGCAGAAGTCGTATGCTGATTTGAAGCATAAAGAAATCGAGTTCTCTGTAGGGGATATGGTATTTTTAAAAGTCTCGCCTTGGAAGAAGATTTTGAGGTTTGGCAAGAAGGGCAAGTTGAGTCCGCGATTTATTGGGCCTTATCGGGTCCTTAAACGAATAGGGCTAGTAGCTTATCAGCTGGAGTTACCGCCGGAGCTGGACCGAATTCATGACGTCTTTCATGTGTCCATGCTAAGACGGTATCGATTAGATCCTTCGCATGTCGTACCAGTGGGAAAGATTGAGGTAAAGACTGATTTGACTTTTGAGGAGGAGTCTGTGCCGATACTAGATCGAGAGGTCAAAATGCTGAGAAGGAAGTCAGTACCTTTGGTAAAAGTACTTTGGCGCAATCATGGCAGAGGAGAGGCTACTTGGGAGCCAGAAGAGGCGATGCGTCAACAGTACCCTCACCTATTTGGATCAAGTAAATTTCGAGGCCGAAATTTCTTTAAGGGGGTAGAGTTGTAACGCCCTGATTTTGGGGAATTTTGCAATTTTGGGTTAAATCTTGAAATTTTGTTGTTAGAATATGGAATGTATGTTTTAAGTGTGTTAGTGGGTCTTTAGAAGGCCCAAGCCCAAGATAAAACCCTGCAAAAATAGCAAATTTTGGATTTAAAGTGAATGGGTCTTGGCTAGGTGGGCTTTTAAAAAAAAGTAGGGAAAATAAGACACAAGTAAGCCCTTGGTAATGTGGCAATGAGGCGCCACTTAAGTGCCTAAAAAAGTGGCGTGTGGACAGGTGTTCAAGGGCTAGTGTTCAAGTCGCAAGGTAAGCATTGTGTGTTTTAATTGTTTTTGTGCATGTGACAGTCATGTGATGGAACTTAAGTGAACTACTGAGGAGAGAAGTTTGACTTGCCCATGGAATCAGATGAGGAGTGATCAGGAGAGATTATCTAGGAATTTTGAATAGGGAGTAAGTGATGGCCAGCCAAGGGACTTGTGGTGTTGCAATTTCGGCATTTGAATCTAGGTTTAGCATTTTCGACATTTTGGTTTTGTGTGCCGATTTCTTTAGGTGGTTGAGCCTTTGGGATTTAGTAATTGCAGGTCCATTCCTTTCTTTTTCCGAACAGGTATAGAACATTAGGGTTTGTTGTTATTCTTTTGATTTCTTTTCTTTTGTTTCAAAGGCCAAAACGTAATCCCCTTCCACTTGTGCTGATTGCTTAAGACTAAACCCTCTCCTCTTCTTTTCTTCCTTCTCTTCTCCTTCTCATCTAGCTGAATTATTGGTGCATCCTTTCTCTCCTTTCATCTCTTTTCTTTCTTTTTTTCTTCTCAAGCCTAGCCGAATACTCATAAAAACCGAAATCCCAAAGGGTATTAGTATTGTGTCGATTTCTTCTTGATTGAGTACCCTATTCTTTTGCTTCTCCTTTAGCCGAATTTACACTCTCAAAACCTCTACCCTCTGTCGACATCACCTCTTCAATCCATAACTTCAAATCACCTTCTTCTTCATCATATCAAAAGTCGAAATCACCATACTCATAAGGATTTGGGAGCCGAACCCTTCGATCTATAGATTCACTCTTTGCTCATGTTAGAGGCTAGATCTACGTCAGATCTAAGTTAGAAATGGGATTAGAATAATTTTGGTTTAGTGAACTCTCGGTAAGTACTCGAATTCTCTGTTTCATTCATTATTTCTGGATTTAAGAAAAGCCGAAACCCCTATGTGCATAGGAGGCTGTCGTTTGGGGCTTAAAGCTTTATGGGCCTTACCAATTGATTTATTTTGTGGTAGTGTGATCTAAAGGCTACTGATGGAGGGCTTGGACAAGTGGAACGACTAGATCTAGATCTAGATCTAGTCATTAATTTCAGTAAACTTAAGAACTCAAGGGCCTTAGGTTATGTTGGCTGATTATGGTAAGCAAGATTATATTGGTTGTCATTGAATCTTGGATCTGATAGGTCAAGTGACCGATTGTAGGACACCCAGTGGGAGATCTTGGTAGCGTTCGTCACAAATCAGGTGTGTAAACGAACACCCTCTTGTAGTCTAAATCAGCAAAAGCTGAAAAGCCAAAATGCCGAAATTCTGGCATTTCATGGGCTTGCAAGCGTGCGAGCGCTCGTGGGTTGGTTGGAAGCGTTAAGGTTTCGTAACCGAGATCGATAAAGATGGTGAGTGTGTAATTTCGTGCACCTCGGTAATTTAGGCCTCGATGGGCTAAAATTGGGCCCAATGGGCTTACGGGCCCATATGGGTAAAAGTAAGCGGTAAGTGTGTTCTGGTATACTGTAGGATAAATTTGTTAAACTAGATTTAGAACTTGGGCTAAACGGGCTTAAAATAGCTAGATGACACTGTAGGGCCCAGTAGGGGTTTTATGGCCCAATAACTAAAAACTGCTAAAATGGGCTAAATTAACAACTGTGATGAAAGTTGGACTATTAGGGACTGAAATATGCATAAAACCCTAAAAACTAGAATAATTACTGAAATACCCCTAAATGGTGAGAAATTACTATTTTACCCCTAGGCGCAAAATGACCATTATACCCCTGCTAAATTTGATTGAAATGCATGTTTTACTGTTTCTGTTCACTGTATGCCATGAAATGATTATCTGTTGCATTGGACTGGGTTTATTGATGGAGGAACTGCAAGTGGCACTGTCACGATTACTGAAAGAGGCTTTGCCTCGTACTGATTTCTGAAAGGGGCTATGCCTCGTACTGTTTACTAAAAGAAGCTTTGCTTCGTATTACTGTTAGTGGCTTGGCCATATTATCTGAGCAGCTATGCTACGACTGTAGAGTGTAGCGGCTGGGTGGGTTGAGTATTTCCCCGCATGGTGTGTTTATAGCTAGTACGAATGGAGTGTAGCGGATGGACATAGGATGGGCTTTGGGCTGTGCATACATGCACGATTCTATTCTGTTACTAAAATGGGCCTATGGGCCGTACTATTATCTGAAAAGGGCTAAAGCCCAGATAAACTGACTACTGAATAGGGCTTAGACTCAGTGGGCTTGAGCTGATTTGGGCTCCGGTTGGGCTTTCTTTACACACTGAGTTTACAAACTCCCCCCTTTTTTTCCATCGATGTAGGTGAGCCTTAGACTGGTGGACTTGGAGCTGGGAGGAATTTAGAGTGGCCACGTAGACGGCAACTGATGGTTTTTAATTTAGATATTTACTTTCATACATTTATTTTAAATTATTTTTCGTTATGGTTTTGAGTTTGTAATAAGGCCGCTTAAGTATTTTAATTTGGGTTTTTAATTCTTTATTTACACTTTGTTTTAAATGATTTGAATGAGGCTGCGTGAGTTTTCTTAAAATCAATCAACGTTTTCAAAACAAAGCACTCGTAACAAATGGATGACAAATCAACGGTCAAGATATGGTAATAAGATAAATTTTAAACGGTTAGTGGATAGGAAAAACATTAATTAAACTTGGATTTTCTTCCCAAATTACAGAAATGGTTTTACAAAACTCACCCTAAACTTAGTAACTAGGAAACGTAGTTAGTCCGTTGATGATGTGACACACTAGACTTGGTCATAACGTCTGGGCCGAGTTTGGGGTGTTACAGTCAAGAACAAGTACCCCCTACTGAGGATTGATGATCTATTCGATCAACTTCAAGGAGCTTTGATATTTTCCAAAATAGATCTCTATTCTAGGTATCACCAACTAAGGGTAAAGGAGGCAGATGTGTACAAAACAGTGTTTAGGACTTGCTATGGGCACTACGAGTTTTTGGTTATGCCGTTTGGGTTAACGAACGCACCAGCTGCTTTCATGGACCTAATGAACCGTGTATTCCACCCCTATCTGGACCGGTTCGTAGTGGTGTTCATAGATGACATTTTAGTGTACTCAAAAATTGAGGAGGAACATGACGCACACCTTCGAGTCGTTCTGCAAGTACTGAGGGAAAAATAATTGTATGCCGAATTCAGCAAGTGTGAATTTTGGTTGCGGGAAGTGACGTTCTTAGGTCACGTCATGTCTACTGAAGGGATTAGGGTTGAGCCTCGAAAAATCAAGGCTCTTTTGAACTGGAAACCGCCTAAAACTGTGTCAGAGATACGAAGTTTTCTAGGTCTGGCAGGGTATTACAAACACTTCGTGGAAGGGTTTTCTTTGATTGTTGCACCTTTAACAAAGTTGTTGAGAAAGGGAGTGTCATTTGTCTAGACCGAAAAGCAACAGGAGAGTTTTGAGAAACTGAAAAAGATTTTGACTGAAGCTCCTGTTCTGATATAGCCAGAGTCTAGGAAGGATTTCACCGTCTATAGTGATGCATCACACATTGGGTTAGGATGTGTGTTGATGCAAGAAGGTAAGGTGGTTGCGTATGCTTCTCGCCAACTTAAAACCCATGAGGTGAATTATCCCACACATGATCTGGAGTTGGCTGCGGTGCTTTTTGCGCTTAAGATTTGGAGGCATTACTTATATGGTGAAAAGTGTATCGTTTACACTGATCACAATAGCCTCAAGTATCTTATCACCCAAAAGGAGCTTTATATGAGGCAGCGGAGGTGGATAGAATTGCTGAAGGATTATGATTGTTCAATTGAGTATCATCCTAGAAAAGCTAATGTAGTAGCCGACGCGCTGAGCCATAGGGCCATGTCTGACCTAAAGGCAATGTTTGCTCGCCTAAGTATGTTTGATGATAGTGGGTTGTTGGTGGAGCTACAAGTTAGACCGGTGTGGACTGAACAGATTAAGAGTAAGCAGTTAATGGATGAGACATTAATTCCTTATTTTAGACAGATTAAGAGTGGGGTAACTTCTGATTTTGGGTTGAATGGTGAAGGGGTATTATGTTTTCATGGAAAAGTTTGTGTACTAAAGGATTCTGAACTGAGGCAGTCTTTGCTGCAAGAGGCGCATAGTAGTTCATACGCTATGCACCCTAGTGGGAACAAGATGTATCAGGACTTACGTGAATTGTACTGGAGGCCGGGACTTAAACGTGAAGTTACTGAGTTTGTGGGTAAATGTCTAACATGCCAGTAGACTAAGGCTGAAGATCAACTGCCTTCAGGATTATTGCGGCCAGTGAAGATTCCTCTCTGGAAATAGGAAAGGATAACCATGGCCTTTGTTAGTGGGCTGCCCTTAACGCCTATTAAGAAAGATTCGGTATGGGTTATAGTGGACCGTTTGACTAAATCTGCCAATTTTATACTGGTCAGAAGTGACTACTCGTTGCATAAGTTGGCTAAGTTGTATGTGGCAAAAATTGTGAGATTGCATGGGGTGCCGGTTTCTATCATTTCTGACAGGGATCCACGTTATACGTCTCGATTTTGGTAGAAGCTGTATGAAGCATTGGATAGAATGCTAGATTTTAGTACTGCGTTTCACCCTCAGTCGATAAACAGTCTGAGTGAGTGATTTAAATCTTGGAAGACATGATAAAGGGTTATATAAATGATTTCAGAGGTAGCTGGGAGGACTACTTGCCGTTGGCAGAGTTCGTGTACAACAACAGTCATCAATCCAATATCCGGATGGCACCGTACGAAGCGTTGTATGGTCGTAGGTGTCGTACTCCTACGTGTTGGACTGAACTGGGCGAACAGCGAGTTCTAGGGCCTAAATTGGTATCTAATATGGAAGACAATGTGAAACTGATTAGAGATAGGTTGAAGGAGGCTTTTGACAGGCAAAAGTCTTATGCAGACCTTAAGTGCCGTGAGATCGAATATTCTATAGGGGACTTAGTCTTTCTCAAGGTCTCTCCATGGAAGAAGATATTAAGGTTTGGACAGAAAGGTAAGCCAAGCCTTAGATTCATTGGGCCTTATAGTGTGCTGAGGCGTGTTGGACCGGTTGCCTCTAGAATTTAACCGTATTCATGATGTCTTCCATGTTTCTATGCTGAGACGTTATCCTTCTGATCCCACTCATATAGTGCCAGTTGTGGAGATTGAAGTTAGGCCTAATCTAACCTTTGAGGAGGAGCCGATTCAAATTTTAGACCGTGATGTAAAAGTTCTGAGGAAGAAGTCGGTTCCACTAGTTAAGGTGCTATTGCGAAATCACAGTTCTGAGGATGCCATATGGGAACATGAGGAGGCGATGCGACGACAATACCCTCACCTTTTCTGAGCAAGTAAATTTCGAGACCGAAATTTCTTTTAGGGGGTAGAGTTGTAACGACCCAAGTTGGTTGAATTTTTAATTTTGCATTTTTGGTCACATATTTCATGGTTGGCATGCTGGCAAGGTGTTTTGTACGGGTTAGGGGGTGTTTGGGAAGCTAGGGTTCGAATCTTGGCTTTTGTTAAACTTTTAATTTTTTCCTTGAGTGAACCATTGCTTATGATCATAGACCTTTTAGTTAAAGTGTGTGTTGCAAGACATGAAAGGCGTGTTAGTCAGGTGGCTGATAGAGTGTGGTGTACTCCTGGAGGTCTTGGGTTCGAGCTGCTCTGTGCGTAATGGACTGTTATTTTGCTGCGCATATGGGAAAGGTAATTGAAGTTGACCAAACTCTTCACATAGAAGGTTGAATCGGTCTTGAGGAGTTTTTCAAGGGAAGAGATTCGGTTGAAGAAGTTTGAATGTGATACAAACTTGGTTGGTGCGATTTGAAGGAGAGAATCGGGGAATGGATCAAGGTATGGGGTTTGGCTGAATGTAGAACTCTTTCGTGTAAGTGTGGTGATAGGCATCTAGTGTCGATTTTGTCTAGGTTGGATTTAGTTTTTCAGTAACCCTGTTTCTTTTTATCTCTCTTTGTTCTCTCTTGTGTCAAAATTTGCATTTTTGGGAAGATTTTGCTCTTTTGTTTCAGGAGTTGCTTCTAGTTTTCTGTTGCGTTTTGGTAGTAACCAAATTGACTTCGGAGCATTTTCTTTTTCTCCTTTTCTTATGTACCTTTCTTTTTTGGCAAAACCGAATACCCCTTTTACCCTAGTAGCTGATTTGTTTTGAGGCCATTGGCATCTACCCCTCATTCTTGAGCCGACTCTCATATCTCCCTTATCTCTTTGCTATCAGTGTTTTGTGTAACCCCTATTGGCTGATTACACTAGCACCATTTACCTTCCTCTTTCTTTCTTTTCTCTCAATTGGCTTTCCCTAAACCGATTGTTCCTCTTCATTTTGTTACTTTCTTTTCTTCATTTCTTTTGATTAATTCTCTTCCCTCTCAATGTTGGCCAATTGCTTTAATAAGGCTGTGTGGTAAACTTGTGTCTCAGCATCTCCTCTATTCAATAATTGGCTTATTATATCTAGTTTTGCTTGCCGATTCCTTCTTCTCCTTTTTCTCTATCAATTAATCGTAGGTAAGTAATATTTTGGCTTTGGTGTTATGTTCTTATCTCCTTAATCCTCTTAAGGGGTTAAAACTGAATATATCGGTCTTTCTATATTAATTCCTTGCTTTCTTGGTCATGAACATGGCCGTGGGGTTTCAAGGTTCGAAGGGTGTAGAGTTCCCTGGGGAAATTCAGAATCCTTCCATCAACTGTCAATTGGTTTCGAGGTAAGTATTTATGGTCGAATACTCCATAGCTATGTATTGGGATTTTAAGTCATGTTCTCATTAATGATTGTGTCTAATAAGACGGAGATTGTTTTAAATATTGGACCAAGAAGTTTTATCGATTGTAGTCGGTAGATTTGGGAGATTTGAGAACTTTCATGTGAAAGATGCTAATTGCGTGTGGATTAATTTTGCGATACATTTACAGGTGTGTTAATTGCACTTTTAAGATACAAAAGTGAAATGTCGAATTGTTAACGCCGAAAAGCCGACGAATCGAATGTTGGCCACATGAGCGTGCGATCACACATGTGATTGGCTGAGGCCACAGATTGTGGCCCTACATCGAAAAACAGCCATCATCAGTGATTTCATGAGTCAGACCGAAATGGGCCGAATGGGCCCAATGGGCCTGTGGGCCTCACTTGAGTGAAACTTTATAATTAATGGGTAATGACGTTCAGATTATGATACACGCTTGGCGTAGGATAAATTTGGGCTTGATGGGCCGCACGACGGTGTGGGTCCACATGGGCCTACTAGATGGGCTTTGGCCCATATGCTTTCTGAATGATTATGCATGCCATAAGATGTTATGTATGTGTTTTCTATATCATATTAGCATGTCACTAAGTATGTCGCATGGCATGGGGTTGGGTATTTTCTTATGGAGGAAATGTTCTGTTCTGGCAGCTTCGCTGCATTATTCTGGTGGCTTCTAGCCTAACATTCTGGCAGCACTGCTGCATTTTATTGATAGTGCCGCATCGGTACTACACTGTGAAGTGTAGGGTTGGGTGGGTTGATTATATCCCCACGTGGAGTGATGGGCTAGACGGAGATGGAGTTTAGAGGATGGTTGAGTAGGATTCTGTATGCATGTTATACTGTTTCTGAAATGGGCTTAGCCCAGATTGATTCTGTGATACTGTAAGCATGGGATTACACACTGAGTTTCCGTAAACTCACCCATCTGCTTTACTATGCAGGTAATCCTCATGTCCAGACGATTTGGTGCTGCGGAAGACTTGGACGCAACCTCACTTCTCTTTTAAGTTACTTTAAATTTTTAATCCATTTTTAATTATCGGTTTCTTCTGGGTTGTAATAAGGCCATTGTTAAATTTTCCAAACTTAATTTGGGAATATTTATCTATCCTTGAAACCTGATAGCTCTAGGGCGTGGTTTTTAAAAATAAAATAATTGTTTTTAAAAAAATCTCGCGGTAAATTTTAGTAACAACATTAACATGAGTTTAGTAATTTTAAGTCAAGAAATGTAATTAATCTAACACAGTATGTCATCTTGATTAAAATCATCTTTTGAAATCATGCATTGGAACTTTTATTTTATTTTATTTTATTTTTCTTAATTAAATTTTAGTTTTTAAAATTTTAGTTTTTAAATCACTTCCTCAAAATCAAAATATTTTTCTTAACCAAAGTGTTTTTAATTGCATTCATAAATATTTTCTTTTCACGGCCCCTGTGGGTACGATAACTCAACATTTACTTGTCACTTTATTACTTGTGATTTTGTACACTTGCACATTTCCATCGTTCCAAGGAGGTCCAAGTGATAAAGGGAAGACTAAACAGGTGTAAGCTGTATCAACTCAGGTATTTTGTTGGTGAGCTTCTAAACTCAAACTCTCTATTGTTGCTATCTCTCTATACATATATCAGTATTGTGTTATCATGTTGTGGTTAACTTCATGTTCTGCTGATGAGTTATATTATCGTGAATGGTTTATATAAAGTACTATTTTACAGTTGCATGTTCGATTTTACTTTCTAGTACACTGTTTGATGAACTTTTACTGGGAAAACAATTATTGATGAAGTTATCATTGCAGTGGTCCACTAGATGTTATGTTTAGTATGATATGTTGTGTTATCAATAAAATGATTAGTTGAATGCTTGATATATGCCTGTTATAATTATGAATGATATGTGGAGTATGGAAGGTTGATTTGGCAAATGAATGATAAAGAAATGTCACTTTTCACACTTTGTGCTACGTGTTATATGGCTTTACGGAGGTTCAAATGGATAGTACGGAGAATGTATATGCATGGTTTTTGGCTTTACAGAGGTTCGATTGGATTGTACAAAGATATATGAGCAAATGATTATGATAACTCAATGTGGGTTCTATGTACGTTTGAGACTCTATAGAGTCTAAGGCTTTAAGCTTCATATGTGTAAGAAAGTCTGTCAAATTTATTTAATAAGTTTTATGTTAAAGTTAAATGTGATATTTCGCCAAATAAAGTCTACGACAAAGTTCACTTGTATGAATCCGCATTAACTATTTATGAGGTCATTAAAGAGTTGTATTAAAGTTTGGTCCAGCAATTTTGATGTTTGAATAGTTAATTGAGGTATAAGGATTAAATCGTAAAAATTAAAAAAGTTAATTGCTATTAATTTATATGTGCTAAATGAGTCTAAAGCATAATTGAATAGGTTCATTTGGAAATTACCCCATAGATGTTTATAGTGGATGGATATGACTTGGAATTATAGTAAAAATAAGTGAAACATAAAGTTAAAATATACATTAAACTATAATAATAAAAACAAAACCCATCATCTTTTTCATTTACCTTCTCCACTATTTGAAACTAATGAAAAACGGAGCTTAAAAAACCATTTTTGGTGCTTGAGAATTTGGCTCTTGCATGTAAGTGGTTTTTAAACCTATTTTTCGTAAATTTTATGTTTTTGAAATCATTTTAGC
The DNA here is from genome assembly GCA_020496765.1 of Gossypium stocksii. Taxonomy (NCBI): domain Eukaryota; kingdom Viridiplantae; phylum Streptophyta; class Magnoliopsida; order Malvales; family Malvaceae; genus Gossypium; species Gossypium stocksii. The sequence goes on from CM035625.1 coordinate 36,253,262, forward strand.
TTAATCTAGCTAGCCCAGGGACATTTTCGTAATACTGTAAAAGTTTTAAAAATTTACCATTGTTGTTTTTAAGGCTTTTTGGATGTTAATGTTTGGGTTTGAAGCTTTGTTATGAAATAGGACTATTTTGTAAAGAGAATTTAGTTAATTTTGAGTTTAGGGAGTCAAAATGATAATATGTTGAAATTGGCATGAAATTATTATAAATTTAGATACTTGAGAGCTATAAACGGATGAGAATGAATTTGGTTTTAAAGTTTGGGGCTTAACTGTAAAAAAAAAAATGGTGGTTATAATTTTAAGGACTAAATTGAATAAAATGCAAAACTTTAGGGAAAATTGTGGAAAATTATAATAGGATGTCATATGCATTAAATAAGATGTTATAAGGTATTTGGAGTTGATAATTGAATCAAATTATTATATAGATTAAGAAACTGGTCAACAGGTTGATAAACGCAGAAAAGGAAAAACTCTTGAATAGTCCTTAGTGTTATGTTCGTTGCTTTTCTGGTTAGGTAAGTTCGTATAATGTTCATTTTGATTAAATTAGTTTGTGTTGTAATATTATTTATATATATATATATATATATATATATATATGTTGAATTACAAAGTGTGACATATACATATGCCTTGAATGAATAGAGAGATAATATGGAATGTTAATTGGACCATGTTGATGTATGAGAGAATGTTACATTAATGGAGAATATCTGAGTATTTATTAAGGCCTGTGTGAACTTAGTGAATAATTAGAATACAAATGACATGTCATTAGGGTTTAAAGTATCAAGAACTATCTACCAGTGACTATATTATTAGGTACTTTGTATCGATGTTCATATCATATCAGGCACTATGTGTTAGTATTTATTTCTTATTAGGTACTATGTATCGGTGATGGATACCTTACCGATGATTGAGATCCAGCATTTTTTGTTGATTCTCCATATCTCATGTGAGCAGCACTGAGTAAAGGTTAATATCCCTATTTACAATTCATGTAAACAAATCTATCTTGAGTATCCGAGATTAATTTACTATGGTCATTCGGATGAAACTAAGTATGAAATAAGTTAATGAGATAAGGAGTATTTGAATGGAAGTGTTAACCATGAATTGAATATGGCCATTATGCTTGTTATGTTACCTATATGTATGATTTGTTTATTATATGATGATGTACTAACCAAGTTTATTATGGCATGAATTGTGTAAGGTGACAAGGAATACCATGTTTATATGTTATATACAATTATTAAGATACTAAATGGATGGTATGTTGTGTTTTAATTCATATGAATTTACTAAGCTTTGAGTAAGCTTACCTTTGTTTCATTTTTCTTCCTTGTAGGCTGTCAATAATCGTGTTGTCGGTTGGATCACTTTCGAACCTCACACTATCTACAATCCTTTTGGTAGACTTTTGAACATATTGGCCCAGTTATAAGTGGCATGTGAATAGGCATTAATGGTCATCTATATAAATAAGTGTATGGGATTGAAACTTATGTTTTGGTTCATCTTGATGTGAATATAAGTAAAATGCATTAAGGAAGTGATTTTGTTTTAGTTTATTTGCAACAGGAGTTGCATATGAGATTTGGCTGATGTTATTCATTTTTTATGATGAGATTTTGGCATTTAGAAAGGATGATTATATGGTGGAAGTTTAGGTATGGATATATGGTATGCTTGATAATGAATGTTTTTGTTGTGAATTATTGTATTGAGGTGGCAATGGTGGCATATTGGTTAGATGATTAGGCAATATTTTAAAGTGTATCTTGGCATGTTTGAATAGGTGTATTGTTGAGTATAAGCATTGGTATGTGTTTAAAATGGCTTGGTATAGGTAGCTTGTATTAAATGGCACTTTATGTTGCACATTATCTAGCACACGGCTGTGTGTCTCCACACGGGCTGGTGACACGATCGTGTGACTAATGATGAAGTTGATTTTTGCACCACACGGTTACAAAAAATTACATGGGCTGACCACACGTCTGTGTGGTATTGTTAGTATGGTCATTATTTTAGACACACGGTCTCAGTTTGTTACATGGTTCAGGAACACAACTGTATGACTTTTAGTTGAAAATTTTTGCATTTAGGTCCACACAACTTCAACTAGTTACATGGCCTAGTGACACAACAGTGTAACTAGGCACACACTGCCATAGTTAGTCACACAGCTTGGACACACAGTTGTGTGACCCTTATTTATTGAAATTTCCCTACTTTTTGTTAAGTTTTCAATTAAGTCCTTATTTGATTTCGAGTTGGTTTGAGAGCTTTTTTAAGCTCATTTGAGACTTGATTTTGTTTGTAATCAATATTATACTTAGGTTCTGGAATGTTTTATTGTATAATTGAATGTTTAAAGCTGAAATTATATGTGATAAGTGTTGTTAACTGTCATAGCATCCTATAGCTCAAGTTTGACAACTAGACTGGGTGAAGGGTATTACACGCATGTTTAAATCTACTTTATCTATGAAGTTTCTTCTATGAATTCACATGAATGGACTGCTATATTCTTGAATCTTTTTATGCGAGTACACATATTTAAGTTTGTTATATTGTGTTTTATGAATTTGTATGTATGAGTTGTTGTATCCATGAGTCTTCTTTTGAGTCCGCATATAAGAGTCCGCATTAAAGAGTCCATAGGATTGTCTTCCATAATATGAATTGATATTCTCTCTGTTCAGTGGGTTATATTAAGATCTTATGCTACAAGTCTATACAAAGAGACTATATGCCTTACGATCTTACACCAGGGGAATTCTCATGCATATTGTACTACGCCACTAAGTGGTTCATACTCAAATACAAGTTGTGAAATACGATCTCACAAGTTTGAGCTAAGCAAGATCTTGGCGAATCCTAAAAATTGGAGTAACTTAATTTAGAACTCACTAAGTTCCTTATGACTTACCATGTTTCTTTTCCTCATTTCAGGTAATCCAAAACTGTTGTTTGTGGGAAATTAAAGAACTAAGCCATAACCCCCAGAGCCTTGTGTAAGCATGAAAACCTTTATTTTGTAACATGTATGGGTATCGAGGTATTGTGTGGTTTAAATTTGTATTTTATACTTGTTTAAGAACCTTTCAATTATAGTTAAATGTGTAAATAGGTTCATAAAATTTGTTGCACATATTATAATTATAAGAGATATATTTTATCAGAAAGTTGTTTCATATATTATGTTTTAACAATAAAACCTATGGATTTGTTAATTGATTAATTTAATATCACTTACTTTAAAAGTTGAATTCCTACAAGGTCAGTCATCTGACCATTTGGGTGTTCCATTATGATTTGTCAAAAATTCTAACAGGATGCATTCTTGGATTCTCATATCAGAACATGACATCCATTCAAACTACAGTACAAAATTATAAATTTCATTATGTACCTAATATTAAATTTCAAATCCTTACTTAATTATTATGTAATTGAAAATTTCAAAAACTAACATTGACTTCTAATTGTTGATTTAACAATAACTGGATATCTTCAAGCTTGTTCGATATACCCACATGGCTTGCGTCATTGTTTCACCTATTCAAATAATATGTTATTCTAAAAATAGTATAATAAAAAAAATATGATAACTATATTATTAAATGGATCTTACCTTATTACGAGTGAGAATTGATAATAGAAATTTACTTGGGGACATAAAAATGATAAGTGATACCATGCCCATGAATGAAGGAGTATACAACGACCAATTTTAATTTTCTGTGTTTCAGTTCCCCGACACAACTCTTGGTACAATGTAGCCAAGACATTTGATAACCAACCGAGTCTTTGAGCTTCTTTTAGGTTGATTAGTTGTAAGAGCAACCTTAAATGTACTAGATTTAAAGATTTATCTAACATTAAAAGAACCCCGATCAACCTCAGTATGAATGCTCAAATGAATTGTTGTCTTTCAACCACACTAGAAGAGTTGTCGAGATGTGAGAAATTATCTTCTAACCATTTCTTATCTATCCAGTTACCACTAAACTTATCCGACACCTTGTTTAATAGTTGGTGATAAATTGGCCTCTAATCACTAACGCACACAACCCTCGTAGCGATTGCCCCATCAATCGGTAGACCTAGTTGTAATGTCACATCCTCGAGTGTAATCATACACTCACTACACGAAATATGGAATGTGTGTGTTTCAGGTCTCTATCTCTCCAAAAACGTACTAATAAGTGCGAGCTCCAATTTAGTCCCGTCGAGCATACAAGACATGTCCAAGAATCTCGCCTCTTCCAAGTACTATTCAATAACACGTAGTGCTCTTACACTTAAATTGTGTATATATGTTTCAATAATCCGATCTTCGTCCTTATTATATGAACATAAAAAATTTAAAATTATAAAAATATTAACAACTTAATAATGATATTAATTAAAATAAAAAATATATAATAATATTTTTTTACCATTTGTAATTGGACGTTGAAAATGTGAATGTGATTCAAACGAATTGAAGGCGTTGGCATTTTTCAAATCGATAATGTTTATCAAATTAAATAAGATTAATTAATTTAGAAAATGAAATAAACTTAAAAATTTATAATATTATTAAATTACCACTAAATTAACAATTTATTTAACATAAAAATATCATTAAACCTATTAAAAATAAACAAATTAAAAAAATAAATTACGTTATTTTACTTGAAATCTTTGATATGATGAAAATCAAATAAATACCAACTGTTAGGATAAAAAATTCAAAAAAGAAGAATTTGAGAGAAAATTGAGAGATTGGGATAGAAAATTAAGAAAAAAAAAAGTTGAAAGAGTTAAGAGAAAAGATGAATGAGATTGAATGGAAAAATGATAATTGGATGGGTTTATATAGGGAAAAAATTTTAAGAGCCCTTGAGGATTTTTCTTTTTCTTTTCTTTTTTTTCAAATTCTAGTCATTAGTCTAATAGATAGAAAATCAACCGTCCTAATTTTCTAATTGTTGGGGATCCAAAGATTAACTTTATTTTATTTTCTACAATGATTGCGAAGGGATCAGCGAAACTGCCTAGCCAAGATATTCAGCTTCATGGGCAATAGCTTGTTGTTGCTTGCTTTGGGGTCTTGATCTGCCTTTCATTGGCAGCATTTTCATCCGAAAGTAACTTGAAGAGTCTTTGATCAACAACAGCTGATGTGTTTCAGGAGCCATGAATTTTGTTATTGTTATCTCTTTAGTAAGGGTTGTTTCCTCTTGCACATTCTTAAGGTCCAAGGCAGCATGTCTGTCTGCTTCCTCTGAAGGCATTTGAATGCATCTTCTCATACTTCCTAGCGGTCTTAATAATTTTTTTTAATAGGGCGCACTTTTGCCCATCTGACACCCGCATCCTGTAAAAACAGTTTTATTTTTTAAATTTCATAAAAATGACTTAAATCCCTAATTTTTATACATAATATTATATTTTAAAAATTGATGAGGTGTAACTCCAAATTGTCAAATCTACTCCAATACTTTGTTATTATATATATGTGTGTGTGTGTGTGAGAGATAAGATTAACATGAAAAAAAAAAACATACTTCTTTTTATATGCAAATTTTGTACCACAATAAACTTTTATAAATTTATAACATAATAACATAATATCATATATTATTAGTTTCTTTTATACAATATAACGTGAATTTTGTTAGTTGGTTTTATACTTTTATCGTACCACATGATATTCAAATCAAAGTTGAGTTGAATATAAGTTTTAAAGCTTTAATTAATTTTTAATAAATAAAAAAATTAGGTTTTGTTATAAAATAAAGAGAGATAGAATAAAAAATAAAGAAAATATAAAAACAATAGAGAATGTTTTTTTTTAATCAAATGGATGATTGCAATACTTCATCAAAGTATCTATTTATAAGCATAAGAAGTATAAAAGAAGTAGAGATCTAATTCTAATAACTATTAGAATTTAAAGTACATCAAAAATTTATCTTTATCATGATGGACATCCACTTAATAAGATATTCATAACACTCCCCCTTGGATGTCCATTGGTAGATAATGTGCCTTGTTAAAACCTTATTAGAAAAAACCCTATGGAATAAAAAACCTAATGAAGGAAAAAGAGTAAACAATCTTCTATTACAAACTGCCTCGTTAAAAACCTTTACCAGGAAAACCCAATGGCACAAAACCTTGGTTAAAGGAAAAGAGTACAACTTGTATTTTGACTCCCCCTGATGGCAACATTACATTACATCTTTGAGTCGACGCATTCCAATCTTGTGTAGTAATCTTTCAAATGTTGAAGTTGGCAATGCCTTAATAAAAAGATCTGCCAAATTCTCACTAGAATAAATTTTTTGAACATTTATATCACCTTTTTTCTCAAGATCATGGGTGAAGAATAATTTTAAAGAAATAAGTTTCATTCTGTTACCTTTGATATAACCACCCTTCAATTGAGCTATACATGCTGCATTATCTTCATATAAGATAGTTGGCATATTTTCCTGTAAAGGCAAATTACATATCTTATGGATATGTTGGGCCAATAACCTTAGCCAAACACACTCTCGACTTGCGTCATGCGTTGCAATTATTTCTGCATGATTTGAAGAAGCAGCGGCTGATGTTTGCTTTGTCGAACGCCATGATATGATAGTACCCCCACATGTAAATAAATATCTTGTTTGAGATCGACCTTTATGAGGATCTGATAAGTATCCAGCATTAGCATAGCCGACTAATAAGCATTTTAAATCATTTGAATAAAATAACCCCATATCAACAGTCCCTCTGAGATATCTAAATACATGTTTAATTCCATTCCAATGCCTACGTGTTGGAGAAGAACTAACAAGTTTACAGTGAAAGCTATATCAGGTCTTGTGTTGTTTGCAAGATACATCAATACCCCTATGGCACTTAAATATGGTACTTTAGGACCAAGAAACTCTTCACTATCCTCGCAAAGATGAAATTGATCTTTATTCACATCTAACAATTGTACAACCATTGGAGTACTTAATGGGTATGATTTATCCATGTAAAATTTCTTTAATATCTTTTCTGTATAAGTTTATTGATGAACATGAATTCCATTTTTTAAATGTTCGATCTGTAAGCCAAGACAAAAATCTTTTTCCAAGATCTTTCATCTTAAATTCTTTCTTTAAACAACTTATTGTATTTTGGAGCTCTTCAAGAGTTCCAATAATATTTAGATCATCAACATAAACAACAATTATCACAAAATCTGATCCAAACATTTTTATAAAGACACGTGGATAAATTGGATCATTTTTGTAACCTTCTTTTAACAAGTATTCACTAAGACGATTGTACCACATACGTCCATATTATTTTAATCCATATAAACTTTTCTTTAAACTGATCAAGCAATTTTCTTAAGAAACTCTATATCTTTTTGAGGTTTTAAATCCTTTATGGGTTTTCATATAAATTTCACTATCAAGTGTACCATATAAATAGGATGTAACAACATCCATTAGATGCATGCCAAGTTTTTCACGTACTGCCAAAATAATAAGATATCTAAACGTGATTGCATCGCCACAAGAGAATATGTCTCTTCATAATCAATGTCGGGCCTTTACGAAATCCTTGTGCTACAAGTCAAGCTTTATATCTTAAAGCCTTATCAATTTCATTTCGTTTTCACACAAATACCCATTTATATCCTACCGGCTTTACACCTTTAGGTGTTTGGACTATAGGTCCAAAAACTTCACATTTAGAAAGTGAATTCACTTATGCTTGAATTGCATCTTTCCATTTTAGGCAATCTTTTCTATTTTTACATTCCTTAATAGATTTAGGCTCAAGATTCTCATTTTCTTTTCTTATTTCAATAGCAATATTATAAGCAAAATTGTTGTCGACAATTACCTTTTTTTGGGTTCCATATTGACATAACTTATTGAGATCTCTTTATTTTCATCATTTTTATTTTCACTTTTAGGAACCTGAATCTCTTCTTGAGTTTTATAATTAGTTATGTCATGGGTCTTGTAACACCCCAAACCCGGCCTAGACATTATGACCGAATCTGGTGATGTCATATGGAATGGAATTTGAAAGCGAGATGTCAAGGTTCAAACTATTCCAATTAATTAGCTTTTAGCTTAATTTGGAGTAAAACACATGTTCTTCGTTATGCCAAAATTGTTTCTTTTTAGCGGAAGCTTTATTAACTATTTATTTAAAGAAAATCGTTTCCATTAAATGAAACTTTAGCTTCGTTTTTCTAGAAAACCATACTTTGTGGTGATTAAAGTTATAAACCCATGAAAACATTTAAAATCCCAAACCAAAAACAATAGTCCATAAAGTCCAATTTACATAAAAATACTCATATAAGTAATAAAATCTGCAAATTACGAAAATAGTCTAAAGTTTACATGTGGCCACCATCGAGTCCTCCGCTGCACCGGCCCGTCAAGTTTGGGGATTACCTGTACGATTGAAACAAAAAAGAGTGAGTTTTCATAATCTCAGTGTGTAATCCCCACAAAAAACATGCACAGAGTACAATATAAAAAAATAATCATGCAGTAACAAAAATCAAAATTCATCCCACCAGCCTCCACACCATCTCTGACCATCCCTAACACCATGTGGGGTTTAAAACATCCACCCATCCCTACACACCATTTGGGGCTTAGAACATCCATCGATCCCTGCACACCATGTTGTACCAAAATACGGCACATAATAAAAAAATACAGCTGAGCTATCAGATAACCGGCTTTAAAAGCTTTTCAGATACTTTCTTCGAACTTCATCAACCCACCCCGATGCAATTTAACATACTATAAATGCCATGCTGTTATGCAGTTAACAGTCTATACATACAAATCACTAATCATGTTTAATACAGAAATCAAACAGACAGTTTAGACATATAGGGGTCTAAGTAGTGCTTACTGACACTAAAATAGGTCCATAGTTGACTTGGGCGACCCATGCAACCTTAGAGAACTTTTTAGTGAAAATGGGCTCACAAGCCCTGTAGCCAACTTGTGTGGGCCCACATGCCTATATGGCCCACACGACCCAAATTGGCCTTGGTCGTGTGCATCACACGGCTTGGCCCAGAATCCCACACACCTATGTGGACTACCCGTATGGACTCACACGTCCGTGTGGCCCATACGGCCCAATTTAGTGTAGCCTGTGTGTCACACACAGCCTATCTAGCCATCACACGGCTGTGTCCTTCTCACACAGCCTAGCCTTGTGGATCACACGGTCATGTCCCCTCACACGGCGTACCATACGAGCAACCACATACCCGTGTGGCATCAACAGATTACTTTTTTGACTTTTCACTAAACCCCATTTTCTGTGATTGGGTACACACTAGTATCAATTTGATGTAGAACCACTCCTAAGCCTCTCAAAACCTAAAACCAGTGCATCCAAATCCTAATTTCAGTTACATCTTCGAAAATTTAATGAAAAATTCCACAAGCAAAAATTACAAAATCCAACCATACACTCAAAAACTTAGCAGAATGTAAAGGATCCTCCAAAACTCAATTTGCTCTAGGAGCACCAGCAGAAACTTACCTTTCCCCTAATCAAAAAGTCAAATGTAAGCCCTTATTAACACCATACCAAGAGACAAAAAGATAGTGGCAGAACAGTACTTACCAAATGAATGTGAATAATCATTACACAAAAAGGAAGGTGGATTCAGGAAAGAAATCAAAAGAGATGGGAGAGGAAGTGACAGAATTTCAGCAAGAAGGGGGAAGAAGAGAAAGAACGTTTGTTTTCTTTACTGGAAACAGAAAAAAATTTTGAGAAAAAGAATAAAATCAAATCATTCCCAAATCCCCTAGTTTTACTCCCACTAACACACTACTCAACCTCTTCAGAATTCTTGTTTGACCGAAACTATCTCTCAATCAAACGAGCAAAAATAAACTCTCTTGCTCGCGTAGGGATTCGAACACAAGACCTTTAGCAGATTAACACTCCATTTAACCACTAGGCCAACAAGCCCATTCTGACATAGTTTTATAAACAATTTAATTAAAGCCTACTGAACAAGAATGAAGCTTCATTTAGAAATATTCCAAGATTGGCCAAAGACATGGCTTGAACTTAGGACCTCTCACACACACCCAGAACACATAACCACTGAAGCTGATAGATATTTGTGTCATAATTACACAAAGCATAAATAAGAATTTTGGGGTGTTACAAGTCTCTTCAGGAACCACCACCTCTACTATATGACCATCTTGAATGTTTGCCCCTTTACTTTTATAATATTTTATCCTTGGAACTGATCGGTCTTCCATGCTTCAAGCATTGATTACTTTCTTTTGCACTAATAATTTGCCCTATTAGGACATCAATTCGTATTTGAGCATTTTTAGGTGGTATGTGAAATTTAATGAATCTAACAGTTGGTTTGTAAAATGAATCATCTGTTGAACTTCTGGTTCATATTGCTTGGTACAAGGATCTTAGACTTTGATAATTCATTTCAAGCACTTTATTAATCTAGCTTTTTATCCTCTCCCCTTATGTTAGGAAAACTGAAAACTAATGTCTTAATTAACTCTCAAATTAATAGCTCAAAAATATTATAAGGAGACTCATATAAATATATATTCTCAATCTCTTATTATGACCCATCTTTGTGTGTTGTGGTGGAACAGTTGAAACATATATCGTACATCCAAAAATTGTAAGATGGAAAATATTTGGCTCTTGACTAAAAATCAATTGTAACGAGGAGTATATATAATTTATTGGCTTGATGCATACAACATGTAAATCAATACAATTTCATGATGAAATAGAAAGTTTTGTTTTCATAAGTAATGATTTAGATATTAGTTGGAGGCATTTGATAAACAATTCAGCTAAATCATTTTGTGTGTGAACATGAGCTACATGATGTTCAACTTTTATCCCAATTGACATGCAATAATTATTAAAAACTTGGGATGTAAACTCACCAAAATTACCAAGATGAATTTTTGCATAATCTAAAATTAATCATTTAAACAAGCAATCTCGTAAGTGACATATTACGAGTTGATAACGCATTTGATTATTTTGTAGATATGTAATGCCTTGATAAATTTGTTTCTGTATCTGTGAATTCTGACAGAAACATGTATCTGCTTTAGTGGATTAGTGATTTGAGTGTGTGTGTGAGGTCTTGGGTTCAAGTCTCTTTATTGCCAAATTTTATTATTTTAGATCAAAGCCTTACCCTTGTTTAATGGGCTTATTTAAAAATGTTTATTAACCTATATTAGAATGAGCTTGTTGGTTCGAGTGTAAGGAGTTAGTGTGTTAGAGTCCTGGGTTCGAATCCCTACGTAGGGGAGGGTGTTAATTTTTGCTCTATTGACTAGTAGAGTTTCGATGGAGGTTCAATTCTGAAGGTGTTGGGAGCTAGTGGGATTTGGTGGTTAGTGGAAGGTTAGGATAGATATAGTAGGATTTTATTTTATTTTATTTTATATTTTTTTGAAAAATTTATTTCTCTCTCCTCTAAAATATTTGAAGTGAATTTTTCTTCCTCCTTTCTACCCTCTTTCTTTCGTTCTCCCTTTTTGATCTGTTTGTAATTTTCACTCCTCACATTTTACTTAGGTTTTGGTGCTCTTCGTGGAACATAGGTAAGAGGGGTTACTTTTGTATTTTTTTTGGTAAATTGTCTCATATATATCCTCTCCATAGTTGTGTTTTCGACATGGATAGGGGTTTGATTTCTGCGATATTATTGTAGGAGAAGGCAGTGGTGAAGGAGTTTTTCACTGATAGTCTAAAATCGTGTTGATTGTTGTTCTTATTAATGGTAAATTATATGCGTTATTTCAAATTTTGTGATGATTCATAAATTATTTGTTAATGGGTGATTGGGATAATGTTTCTTAGGTTTCGGAGGGCTCGGGAGTGTTGTAACATCTAAAATGAACCAGGTGTGTTCCCAAAATACGAGAAATCGAGCTTCAACAAAAGCCAAAATTGCATTCTATCGATGCCACACGGGCATGTGCTTGGCCATGTGGTTGGCCATGTACGAGACACGAACGTGTGTCTGATGAAGGTGTGGCTATGCCAAGACACTGTTGTGTGGTGGTGTGAGTGTGGCTGTGTGGACTATACAGGCTAGGCTAAGTTGGGCGTATGGGCCACACGGGCGTGTGGGTTTGGGTCAGGCCGTTGGGCTACACAGGTGAGGTCAATCTGCGCGTATGGGCCCACACGGGCTTGTGGGCCCAAAATTGTAAAATTTTCCTTAGAGTCGCACGGGTCGTTCTGGTCGACTATGGGCCTACCGTGAGGTCGGTAAGGGTTAACTAAACCCTAAAACTATGTGATTTATTAGTCAGATATTTTGTTCTAAATATGATACTACTCTGTATGTTTGATTAGTCTGATGTATATATATGCATGATATTTGTATATGAGCATGTGAGCATGATCACTCTAATTATATATATCTAATTGGGTGGGATTTGTATATGTGGAGGAAGTGTTATGTATGGTGATCCTCGCCTGTATTTTGGCAACTTAGCTACATATTATTTGACATGTGTCGTAATGGCACGATATGGTATGTAGGGATGGGTGGGTGTTTTTAACCCCACATGGTGCGATGGGATGGTAGGAGTTGGTGTGTAGAGGATGGGGGTAGGATTCTGTATTTCTGACCTGCATATATGTTCTGTTATCTGAATTTGTAAAGGACTTAGGTCCAAATCCAAATCTGAATCTGTATCTGACTATGTATGAGGTTACTGTATGTATTGTATATCTATTTCTGTTGGGTTACACAATGAGTTTACGAAAACTCACGTTTGTTTGTCTATTCTGTTAAGGTAATCCACTGACCTAGATAGGTCGGTGCGATAGAGGCTCAACGGTGACCACTTCATCAAGAATAATTTTACTTAATAAATTACGCTTTTTTATTTATAATTTTGGTTTCATTTGAGAGTTTGTAATTTTTAGGACTCCCTAGACTGTTGGTTTTTATTTTGGTTTTGGATGTAATTTTTGACTCTTTCATTGCAGTTTTACAAAAATAAAGGTTTTTTTAAAACACAAATTGGATTTCTAAAATATAACAGTTTTGACTTCCGCTGTAAATTATGTTTTGGTAAATAAATGAATCAAATAACACTTTTGAAAATGGTTATAAATGATTATGAACTATGAATCTTGAATGAGTTGACAAAACGACCCTATTTTCAAGACCCTATTTTCAAAACCCTACCTTGTAACAACTCAAGATTTAGCCATAACGTCTAGGCCGGGTTTGAGGTGTTACAAGATGCATCTACCAAAATCATATAATATCAAAACCATCCACATGGTGGATGAATGGGCCCATATTCATTTCAGAAGTGCAAGACATTAAATCTCAACTTTAGCTAGTGAGTTTCTAAGAATCAATTTTCATTGAGAACAGGCAACAAATGAGAATTCTTTAAATTAAAGAATCTTCATGTTCTTTAATGAAATTCCATATCAATTCTCAATTAATTTTCGCATCATATATGATCCAGGGTGGTCTAACTAATCACGCCAAATAGTAAATGCATTTGTATTAGTAAACTTCTGGTTTACTTTAAAATGCATTTCTATTGTACTAAATTGTAACAAATTGATAATTTTATTATCATTCTTTTTATTTTGTAACCACATATAGATACTGTTGTGACATTTACTACTGGAAATGTCTAAATCAATGCAAAGTCTATAGTGACACTAAGTCCATAAATAAATATAATTTTTAAACAATTATATATAATATTTGCTTCAGGGAATATGTCAAAATCTTCAACTATAAGGCATTTGGTCTAGTGGTATGATTCTCGCTTAGAGTACGAGAGGTCCTGAGTTCGATTCAAAATATAAAAACTCAATCCTCTTTTGATTCATATCAAATATAATATTTTCCTCATTCACAATCTCAATATAAGATTCATTATGAATATCTTTTTAAACTAATGCATTAACCATCACAAACTTTGTGCTTTTTAGATATTGATATATTAGCTCTTCTGGAGCTTTCAATTAATTTGTACTATCAAATATTGGAATATATTTGAAACTCCCCAAAAATGTAAATCTTGTAATTATGCATGTTGTGGTACAAGTTGCATGTTTGCTTTAATGGCTAAGTGATTTGAGTGTGTTTGGGTGTGTCTGGGAAGTCTTGGGTTCAAGCCCTGGCTTTAAGGAAATTTTTGGTTTTTTCTTTTAAGGGAACTTTGGCTCTAGCGTTGAAGGTTTTAAAAATAATTGTGGTTAAAAAGTGATGCAAAAAGCCTATTGGTCCAGTGGTAAGTGGCGTGTGGAGTGTGCATGTGGTCTGAGGTTCAAGTGTTAGCGTAGGATAAAGGGGTATTTATTTTGCTACTTGGGATGACTAGTATTTGAGGTGGATTCGGACTCTGAAAGCGAGGGAGTGAGGGAGTGATATTAGGAGCAAATCAATGAGGTGATAAGGGAGGATTTTTAGGAGGATATTGGGGAGAAAATCAATGAGTTTGAAGTGTGTAGGGGTGTAGTGCCGAATTGGTAATTTGGAGTATTGGGGTTTAGCTGTGAGTGTTTTCCTCTCTTTGTGTTCAGTTTAGTCTTTTTTAGGGGGGAGAATTTTCTTTTCTTTTACCGATTTGGTATTGAACTCTAAAGTGCCGAAAATTGCTCTCTTCTTTCACCTTTTCTACTTCTCTTTCTTTTGACCGAATATAGCTTCTCTCCTTCCTCATTATTTCCTTTTCCTCTCGGTTTCTCTTCTAGCTAATCTTTTCTCCATCCTTTTCTCCATTTCCTTCTCTGTTTCCCTCTCGATATTCTCATATCATTTTGGCTTAATACCCTTTGCCCTTTTGCTAACCATTTTTGTTTACTCTACTATTTGGTTTGGCCGAATACTCCTTTACTCTGCTATTGTTATACTATTTCGGCTTTTACTCTGCTCCTTTGCACTCATCAAAGTCGAATACCTCTTCTTTTTGTTCTTTGGTTACCGATTTATGATCCCTTCCTCACGATATGTTACTCGTTGAGTTTCTAGGGTTTTTCTCGAGGAGTGGTGGAGTGTATGTGGTTTTGAAGCAATCACAACCCTTTTTCTCAAGCATTCAATTAAGGTAATACGTTACCTCACTTTTTGAGGTTTAGGCTGAATACTGTTTATGTGCTTATGGGATATCATTTGTGGAGTTAGGCCACATTTATGTTCAATCTTGGTTAATAAGATCTATGTTTGTAATACAGACAATCGATAAAAGTGTGTGATCACTCCTGGTTAGTAATCTTAGGGACTAAGGACCCATTTGTTCAAACAAAGGTAAGGATGGGGATTATTTCTAGGCTAAGTATTGAGAAGGTGGTTAAACCAAATTAACAATTGGCTAATGGAATACTTTGATGGAATGTAGGTTCGATGCTCGTGGGTTAATCACGCGTTTCGCAAACAGGTGTGTACACACACACTAATTTGACTGTAGAACGGGAAATGCCGAAAAGTTGAAAAGTCAAAAGATTGGGCATTGAGGCCACATGGGCGCGTGAACGCACATGTGGTTCACTGAGCCCACGAAACATGGGTGTATGACTGCAAAGGCCAACATGAGCGATCTCATGGGCTTAGGCCGTAATGGGCTGCGTTGGGCCAAAATGGGCCTATAGGCCCTACATGAGTAAAACTCACCAATATGTGGGAAAAAGTTGGACTGTCTATGATGTTCACATGGCTTGGTTCAATTTTGGGCTTGGTGGGCCATTTGGTCATGTGGGCCACATGGGCCTGCTTAATGGGCTTTGGGCCCATTTCCACTGTTTGTTCTGTTATGGTCGTACGGGTCACTCGAGATGACTGTGGGGCTACTGAATGGTTGGTAAGTGTACTTAGGCCCAAACGATGAAAATGACCGAAATACCGTTAGGGGTAAAATGACCAAAATACCCCCATAGGTAAAATGACTGTTACGATATGAAACGATGTATGATTGACTGAGCATGCCATGAGATGTATATACGCATGTTCTGCATACATGCATAATTTTATGATATAGCATGCCACTGATGTATGATGCATTGCATGGGGTTGGGTTAATATGATTGGAGAAAATGTACTGTATTGGCAGCTCTGCTGCATATCACTGATGGCTTTTAGCCCATAATATTGGCAACTCTGCTGCAAATTATTGATAGCGCCGCATCGGTGCTAATATTTGGAGTGTAGGGATGGATGGGTTGATTATATCCCCACATGGAGTGTAGGGCTGGATGGAGATGGAGTGTAGAGGCTGGTTGGGTAGGATTTTGCATGCATGTGCATACTGTCACTAATTTGGGCTAAGCCCACACTGCTACTGCTACTGTAATGGGCTTAGGCCCTCTAACAGTGATCTGTTACTGAAACGGGCTTAGGCCTAGACTGTTTCTGTATGTGACTGCTTACTATTTATGGGATTACACACTGAGTTTTTGTAAACTCACCATCTGTTTATCTGTACAGGTAATCCCCAATCTTAGGCGGATCGGTGCTACGAGGGACTCAGAGGTGGCCACACGACTATTACCATTTTATATTCATTTACTCGTTTCAAGTATCTTAATCCTGGGTTTTGATGTAATAAGGCCTTTCTAAATTTTAACTTTAATTCAGGGTTTTATGTAATTAATTTTAAATTTTGTTAGTATTCCTAAAAAGATTAAATGTTTTCAAAATACCTCGTTTACGTAACAAATGTTGTAAAAGAAGAGCTTCCGCAATGAACAAATTTTAAAATGCAACTGCAACCCAACTTGAACAAACAAATTGCCAAACAAATTGAGCTTTAACAAAGAAGGCTAAGGTAAACGAGTTTTAGTAGAATTTTGTTTTCAAAATACACTTCAATGTGACACTGCCAGATTCAGCCATAACGTCTAGGCCGGGTTTAGTGTGTTACAATATCTGTTTATTTAAATACCAAATAAGATAAATATTTTCTATCTATAATGATAAAATTCATTACTACATTCTCATATCCTTCCTTAATGAATATTAACAGAGACAATATTTGGGCATACACTACATATGTGACCAATAATCTTTCATATCACATTGATAACATAAGTTATCTTTACCCTTTGAAAAGTTATCTTGAGAACTCTCATTCTTCTCTTATTTATTACTATGTTCCCACTTTTAGTAGTCCATGAGTATATCTTTTATTTTTTTATGTTTACATTCACTTCGGGGAATGCAACAAATCTAGTAGGACGAACTTATAAACATCCCAATAGATTCTTCATTTCATAATCACCATCGGAAACATGCGTGAGATTTCAAACCAAAATCTATCTATTTATGTTGTCATGATTAGTCTCCAATTATAATAAACATGATATAATAAATAAAACATAGTAAAATATACCTAAAGATCTTTAACATCATCGCTATCACCTTGACTATTATCACGAGCACTATTACAAGTAGTAAAACAACTTTGTTTTTGTAATAACACTTACAATCTAATAGTAAAAGTCATTTAATAAATAATCAAATTTTTCATGTACGATGCTTGAAAATTATCTGATACACATTGTACCAAATTTCAATACCACATATATGTTATAATATCTTATCTTACTAAAATAAAATATTTATAAGTTCAATTTAAAAGATATCAACAATCATTCAATATTAGCAAGTTAATAAGACTAAATGGATCCTATTAAATTTCCTTTTAATCAACAATGGTAGGTTAATAACACTTTCCACCATAATTTTAATAAAATTTCAAGAAAATAACAAGAAAAAAATTTAAAACATAAAAATATTATGCATAATATGACTTAATTAAAAAAATTAAAAAAATAGAAAAAAAAACATCATGCTAATAACGTGTTTTAAAATAAATAGAGATATGAAGAATAAAGAACAAAGAAAATATAAAAACAATAGAGAATGTACTTTTATTAATCAAAGAGATGATTACAATGCTTCATCAGAATCTCTATTTATAGGCATAATAAGTATAAAAGAAGTAGAGATCTAATTCTAATAACTATTAGAATTTAAAGTACATCAAAACTTTATCTTTATCATGATGAACATCCACTTAATAAGATATTCATAACAAGTTTTAATTTATAAGGTCATTAAGTTTTAATTTTTTTTCTAAACTAATTTCTTAAAAGTATATTGTAAATTCATTAATTGCAATCAATTATATTTATTTTAATGAATAATTAATTTTATTTATGTGTCACTTCTTGATTACACTCGGCAAGAACTAGACAGGTCGGGTCACTTGTTCAAGCCCGAAGGCCTATTTGAAAAGTGAGAGGGTTTGAGCAAAAATATAGGTCCAAAAAATGGGATTGGACAAAAAATAAGGCACATTTTCTAAATAGGCTGGACCCCATGTAGGATTTTTTTTATCCTAGCCTGGCCCAATCTAAATTAATCTAAACTTTCATTTTTGTTGTCATTTTGCTATTATATTTCTACTATTTTATTGTTCTTGTTTGGATATTGTATAACTCTTGTTTTATTGATATTTTTGCTATTATTTTAGAGGCATTTACTATTAAGTGTAACTATCTTAGTTTTATTTAAGTATAAAAACTTTTTTTAATATATTTTCAATTTGATGGGAAACATTTATTTTATTTTTTGTATTGTATTTGATACATTATGTTTTTTACAATTTTTTTGTATAAAAAAAATCTAAATAATGTTTAATATGGACAGTCTAGGTCAGGCTCGAATTTAATATTTTTTATTTGGATTGAATTTAGACAAAATTTTTAAACCCATTTTTTAACTAAACCGAATCCAAATTTAAAAAACAGACCTAAAATTACACCAACCTAGCTATTATCAAATCTAGCAACAACCTAACTTATTTAGAACTAATGATTTCCGTGTTTGCCTTAATATGCTTCTTTATGATTATGTTATGTATATAGAATAAAATAAATTTTATATTAAAAATAAATAATAAATAAAGGATTAAGAGTATAAAAAAATAATTACCCCTAGTTTTGGACTTCGGCAAACATTTTTAATTTTACCTGTGTGCTCCCAAATACATCATTTGGATGTTGCGTTTCAGTTAAATTCTTTTACTCTGGAAATCTCTTCAAGAGTAATAACTTTCGCTTTACATAATACTTGCGGAAAAATATATAAAACTTAGGAGAACAAATAAGACAGAGAAAGAGAGATTTTATAACTAAATTAAGTAATATCACACTGACTTATTTATGGGTTAGGATATTTGCTCAAGTCTGAAAATTTGTCTAAATTTTAAAAGAGTTTAAGTAGAAATATTAGGCCTAAAAAATGGGCTTGGAATGCCTAACCTTTTTTGTGAATTGATTGTTTGATGGACAAGCTAGTTGTTGTGGTTGTCACTTCTTGAGAGATCAAGTAGACTAGCAAAGTATATGCAATTGAGAGAAAACACAAGGAAAAACATATTAACAACGAGTAGGAGATTACCAGGTCGCTAAGACTTAATTTTGAGGTTTGAAAAACTGATAAAGAGGGTTTATATAGGATTTTGAGGCTACATTGACGTGCTTTTTACCCTAGAACCTCAGAATATCGTGCAAAATCGAAAAAGGAAAGTTGTATATTTCAATCATGTGTCACGACATAGGAGATGTGTCTCGTGACATGGGACATCGAATACTCTAGGATTTTGGTTCAAAGTTTCGAGTCGTGACATAGTGAAGGTTGTGTCGTGACATGTCTTGGCTTCTCAAAATCATTTTGGGTTCGAACTTTTGTGTCACAACATAGGGGGTCTAGTGTCGTAACACATACTGGAATGTTCAAAATTAATGTTTTGGGGACATGTCAGACTCCTATGTTCATGCCTACTTACTTCAAAAAATTTTAGACTACATTTTCTACCCTAAAACCTTATTCCTATCTTTACTTAAACTAATAATTACACCAAGAAATTACCTATACAAAATGTACAACAACTGTTTACCGATTTAATGATGGTATCATGTGTGGCTACCAGATTCATCTAGTATCTAACTCCATTCATCTCTTGGTTCCTATGCCTCACTTTCGATGTCCACCACCACTCTACTCTCTAATTCCTATTTATTGACTGCTACTTCAAAAGCACATCCAAAGTAGTGTTTTATCCCCTATCCATTGACAAGGAATGTTTCTCATGTTAGATCTTGTGCCTTAAGTGTACTATTTTTGTCTAAGTACACTTATAATTTTTTCAAACAGATTGGTTAATAAAATTATTCATAAATTATATTAAACTTTGATATTGTCCTCATATGGTTTTTACACACAAATCAAAATCGAAGCAAATGTTGCTCATTGCTTGTCTAATATTTAACTGATACTAAGCGTGTAACACCCCTAACCCGTATCCGATCGCCGGATTAGGGCTAAGAGTTATTACCAAACTAAACATTTAATTATCTCATTCACATAGTTGATAAACATAAACAGAGATCGAAATGAAATACATAAAGACATTAAGTCATATGCCATTTTCGTATGGCCAAATATTTGCAATTACAAAACATCGTTATCATCAGCCTAAACTATACATGCCATATCGAGTCCAAAATATAACTGTACCAAAAAGATTGATAGTGTGACGAATAGCTGACGATCCCTGAGTCGGTGGCCAAAATCAACAATCTATAAAACAGAGAAACAGATAATAGAGTAAGTTTTCAAAGCTTAGTAAGTTTTAAGCATCACAAACAGTTAAAGACTTATCGAAAATCGAAACATTCATTTAATCAGACTTATTCTCAATTCAAATTTCTTCATGGCCGAATACACATAAACATGTATATAGATTTCTCAGCACATATTTTTCTTCTACTTAAAGTTCATACAATACATTTAAATCAATAATCTCATATATTAACAACATTTGACCGAATGGGTCATTGTTTTACTCGTAGATATAACAATCATTCACACTTAAGTAACAGACTTGGATACTAATAATTCACTAGATCATTCATTGAATGTACATACGTACATAAAGAAATTTTAACATATACTTCGTATACAGATATACTCTGACCGATTAAATCATTCTCACATTCGTAAATATAACCACTAGTCACATATATATATATTCTCTTTGATGCTATTGATTCACTATGAAATCAGTTCACAAATGAGTATGTAATACATACCTGAACATCTTAACTGTATAATACTTACTTGGTGGTTATTACTGCGAATGCTCAATATCATAAATCTTACTTGAATCCCAACATTTAGCCTTCGGGTCTTTAAACCCGGATATAATACGAACACGAAGTCTGTGGATCTCAAGTCCAGATAATATTCCAGCAATAAGCCTGCGGATCTCAAGTCCGGATAATATTCCAGCAATAAGCCTGTGGACCTTAAGTCTGGATAATATTCCAGCATATAGCCTGCGGACCTTAAGTCCGGATAATATTCCAGCAATAAGCCTGCGGATCTTAAGTCCGGATAATATTCCAGCAATAAGCTTGCGAACCTTAAGTCCGGATATACATTAAGTATCATGCATATTTAATCATATATTAACATATCTCACTCATCATATCACATTAGTAATCGTTGTTTACATTCGGATATAAATACCATATGAACACCATCATTAAATTTTGATTCAAAGTCATACACAAACATCATAAATCCAATTCACCATTTAACCTTAACTCATAGTGACCATTCGGCTACAAGCCATGTACACAATTATTTATCATATAGTCTTAATCAAATAAAATCATTAGGTCACAAAAGCATCCATCATACATACATCGAGACATCATCGATTATAATCTAAGTGCGATTACTCAAAACTTACCTCGGATATATTTGAACGGTTGTGGAACGACTACTCAATTACTTTTTCTTTCCCTCTATCCAATTTCGATCCTCTTCGCTCTTGAGCTTAATTTAAAACAAATAGATTTATTTAATTACTTAACCAAAATCATTTACTATTTAATCACCTATCAATTAAGCAATTTACTTTAATACACACACATCATATAATTATGGTACAATGACCTTAATAACTAATTATTTAAACACCAAATATATTCCTTACTCATGCATAACCGAACACATCATTAGGCATTATCAAGTTTATATTTTTAATTGCCAAATCACAAATCAAACTTGGCCATTATTTCATCATAAATTTATAACATGACCGAATGCTTAATTAATTACTAGCTTAGTTTAAATTTGGCATTACATACACCAACACCAAAACTATACCTTTAATTTCTAAAAACTATCAAACCTAATACATATCTCAATAAACTCATCAATAAAACTTTCAAGATACATTCGGCAATCACTTAAATAAATTCACAAAATTCCATATAATTTCTAATATTAACAACCCACAATCGGGACTACATTTCATCAATTTATATAACACATTCAACTTCATTTTCCTATAACCATGACCGAATATTTATATACTTAAATCATTAAATTTCCAAGTTTATAAAACTCAAGCATACTCTATTAACTAAAGCCGAATGAAGCATCTCATTACAGTTCAAAAATCAAAAAATGCCATTTTAACTACTCAAACCTCTCATGACCGAATATCCTCCCAAATCAATAGACCGAACCAAGCATCATTTTTCAAACTAAATTCACACACTTAATTTCTCATAAATCATAACATAAATACAAGTATCCAACTTCAATTCCTCCAATTCTATCACCATTTACCAAACTTAATTCATGGCCGAAAGCTTCATGAATCAAAATATCAAAATTATCATGTGGTTTATGTCAAGAACTCTCCAAGTAACTCAAATCATGCAAGACTTTCTAATAAAAAGCATTAACATACCTTAATTCATCATCTAAATTGACCGAATGTCCAGCCCTCTTTTCTTCACTTCCAATCGGTTTTAGGAGAAAAAGATGAACAAAGAAAAAATGTCTTCTTTATTTTCTTTCTTTTCTCCTTAATTCATCTAATTTTTTTGTTTAACATATTTTTTTATTTCATAAATTACACCACTTGTGATTTAATAATAATAAACAAATGTATATAATGCATGACATGATGGCCTTGGCCAGCCACTAATTTTAAATAGGCCAATTTGACATGCAAACCCATGCTTTCATACATTGTCACTACTTGGTCCTCACACATTTACCTAACATATTTTCAAGATTTCACATCTAAGCCCTTTCAAATAAAATTCACATTCATATGACTAAATCAAAATATCAAATTTTCACACATGCACTATCACACATAGTAGTTATGAATTTTAATATTTAATAAATTTTATAACTCGATTTTGTGGTCCCAAAATCACATCCCGACTAGGGTCAATTTAGGGCTGTCACAAAACGGTATTATGTTGTCAATTTGTAATAGGGAAAGACAGCTTGTATTAGTAGACTAACCTAAACATGTCCTTAATCTAATCAGAAATGAACAAACTGATTGAAAGACTGATATGTTCTCTAGTAAGTCTAATTGGGGAGATGACTTGTCTTGGACATTGGAGCGGATGATTCGTAGAAGATAGAGACATAAATGTGACTGAATGGACTGACAGTACATCAGACTGAACTAACAGTACATTAGACTGGACAGAAAGTATAATAGACCTTGAATCCATTTACGGATATATTCACTTGTGGCGTTCATACTGTGGCATACCTAAATCCTGAGTGGATGGTGGACTATGTATGCATGACTTGTACACTTTGATGTAAGTGAAAGCCTGAGTTCGAATAGATAAGTAACTGAAAGCTGGGGCATTGGGTGTATGACTTCTGCGGTATGTAGTGTCATTCACAATAGTGGAATTCATAGCTCGAGACATTGGTAAATGATATCTTCTCATAGGCATTACGTGGTTGATGAAAAGTAAACGTGGTCACAAGTCGTTCCTCTTATGATGGATGACTTGATCATTATTTGATAATGATTAACTTTTCATGAAGGAAGATGTAATGGTTACCATGAGATAAAATAGGATTATATTGGGAGAACAGATATTATCCCAAAGAGATTAAGGATTTCCTATGAGGGTAACACACTAATGACAAATTGGACGAGCACTAAGTAGCTACTTTCGTAATGGTATGTTGTTGAGGAAAGCTCAATCACAATACTATAATGGAATGACTTCGTGACTTAATGAGTTTATAATTAGTAGGTGAAAAGCCAAAACTTAATATAAATCATTTGAGCCTCAACTTCATATTTTCAATCGATCCCTCCGCTAGCTCATTAAAACCAAAAATAAATTGTGTGTTTGAATAAAAATGAACAAAACGAATAGAAAAAGAGAAATGGGAAACATTCAGGAATGATTATGGTTTTCTCTGAAATGGAGAAATGGAGTCATTTTGGAAATGAATGTGGGTTTCTCAAAAATGAAAGTGGAAATGGAAATAAAAATGAGAAATGATCCATTTGCAAATATATATGGATATTAACAAATTATCGGAAGAATGAGTTTATGTTTTTTAGCAGTTTTAAAGCTTTGAAATGAAAATAAACTATTTGGTCATAATGAACAAGTTGAGTTGTGAAAATTTGAATATATTTTCTTGGAAATTTTAACAGGGTAAAATCGTCATAATTTTACCAGTGATAAAATATCATTTTTTTACTGGGGGTAAAGTTGGGATAAGAAAACTATTTAATTGAAGTTTAATGTTTATTTTGGAAAATAGAAACATATGTATTGGGTTGGATTAAATTATAAATTGTTGGGTTAAAAGTCCAAAAAGCACATATAATTAGTGTAACACCCCAAACCCAGCCTAGACGTTATGGTCGAATCTTGTGATGCCACATTGAAGTGCTTTTCGATTTCAAAGAGTATGTTGTCGTTCAAAACCCTCTTTCCTATATTTCCTTAAAAATAATTCAATTACGTTATGTTCACATGCAAAACATGCCTTATTATGAAAAGCCATTTACTTTTAAAATGTTACAAATTTTCAAAATATCATTTTATTGCAGAAGCTTTTTAAAACAGTTGCATACTTGTGCGTATTTTGATAAAACATTTGATTCGTTTTGAAAACCTTGATTACCTCTACTAATCGCAATTATAAATCAAATAATAAAACCCCAAATTAAAATCTAAAAATTTAAAAAGGCCATTATTACAACAAAACCCCAATAATAAAATCATAATTATAAAGTACTAAGTCAAATTAGCTAGGCAGTGTGGCCACCACTGAGTCCTCCGTTGCACCGATCCACCTAAGTCTGGGGATTTCCTGTATAGTTAAACCAGAGGGGTGAGTTATGAAAACTCACTGTGTAATCCCACATAAGTAACAGACAATAACAAACACAATCTGGGCCTAAGCCCTTTTCAGTATCAGTGACAATATCAGTTTGTGCCTTAGCCCATCTCAGTACAAAACAGTCATGTGCTTGGGCCTTGGCCCATTACAGTATCATTAATTAGTGCAGTAACAGATTAACAGTATACAGATTAACAGTATACAGATCCTACCCATCTAGCCTCTACACTCCATCTCCATCCAGCTCTACACTCCATGTGGGGATATAATCAACCCACCCATCCCTACACTCTAGAAAATACAGAATGCGGCACTATACAGTAATATTCAGCTAGGCTGCCAATAATTTAGGCTCTAAGCCTTTCAATACACTTCCTCTAATCAATATAAAACCCACCCCCATGTAATGCATCATGCAATCATGTCATGTCATATCAGAATATCATTCATGTATTCAGTAGAATTAAAATAGCATGCTAAAGTATAGTCATACATGCACATATGTATATATACATCACACAAGGGCAAAATAGTCATTCAGTCAATTAGGGGTCTAGCTAAGCTTATTAACCCAACAGTAGGTCCACAGTCGTCTCGGGCGACCCATGCAACCTTAACAGTCAAACAGTGAAAATGGGCCCACGGCCTATATTGCTGGCCCACACACTCGTGTAGCCCACACGGCCCAAAATGGCCTTGGCTGTGTGGATCACACGGCCTGGCCCAATATTCTTCATGTTCATGTGGTTCCCCCGTATGGGGCCCACATGCCCGTAGGGCCCACACGGCCTAACTTGGCCTAGCCCATGAAATCGCACATGGCTGGCCTCGTCGATCACATGCCCATGTTTAGTCACACGGACTACCACATGAGTGAGTGCACGCCCGTGTGGCGTCGATGTTCCCTTATTCCAGCTTTTTTCGATTTCCATAATCAGGATTGTTTTACACACCTGACATGATTTTTTGTATGCAAACACTCTTAATGTAAATAGCACCTGAAACCGACAATCCCATGCCAAAATTAGTCACGACTTAACTGTTACCATTAAGCCACAACAAATGATCTCTAAACATATTGCTTACCCCAACCGTTTCAAACAATGAAAACTACTATCCCGTAGAAAAACCCCGTTCGTTGCGGTTTGCTGCTACCAAAACAAAATTTGACATTATAGAGAGTTAGGAACCTTTCAAAAATAAATAATAATAAAATGAAAATGAAAACTTCTCCAAATCAAGTGAGGCATAGCCTTCTTACCAAAAGACTTACCCACCGACGCAACCAACGTTGAATAGACAGAAGACTGATTAGGGAAGAAATCGACAAAAAAGAGAGAGTGAGGGGGAGCCTAGGTAGAAACAAGGAGAAGTAATCGTCAACAGAGTAGAGGAGGGATTTTGATAGCAACACAGGGAGATTGAAGACAAGAGAACCGAAAAAGAGGTGGGGAAAAAATAGAATTTGGCTATGAAGGCAGAGGAGAAGAAAAGAAAAAAAAACAAAAAATGAAATATGGTAAAGGAGGAAGAGAGTAACGCCAGAATTGTTGGAAGAACTTTGGGAAAAAGATGAAACTGAATTTGGGAAAAGAATTAATTAAAATTAGATATTCCCTCAATCCCACATTTTTCTCCTAAAACCACTCCCTCACTCCCATAACCGCCACTAGCATCAGACTTTTACTAACACACAAACACCTACACAGCATCAAGCAAAAATATATCCCCCTTGCTAGTGCAGGGACTTGAATTCCAAACCTTCCACATGCCAACTCACGCATTAGCCACCAGACCAGCAGGCCCATTCTGACATATTTTATCAACATTTATTTATAAACCTACTGGCTAGAGATAGGAGTTTATTCGATTTAAAACAAAATTTTTCCAAAGCTAAGGCTTGAACCCAAGACTTCTCAGACACTCCCAGAGCACATAACCACTAAAGTAGACAGTTATTTGTGTCACAACATATGAAAATAAAAATTAAGAATTATTGTGGCGTTACAATTAGGCCCAATATAATGAGAAGCCCAAATCCCCATCATAATACATATGAGGGGAAACACACCCTATTAGCCCCTCTCCCTCTCCTAGTTGGACTAGGAAGTTGTTTTTCTATTTAAAATAAACCTCAACAATTCAACAAGGGTTCCACCTTCTCTCCTTATAAATAGATGGCACCGGTAGAGCTATTTACACAACTTTGAAAGATTGTTACTCTGCTGAAAAATAGATAAAATTTATTTTCAACTATTAAATATATTTTTTTTCAAAATAACAATTCTTCCAATTTCTATTAAAGAAGAGAGAGTTTTTGTTTTCACCCGAAAAGGAAAATAAATTTTTTTCTAGTTTTGTGTTTTGATTCAATTGCTTCGAGTGTGCAATTGGTTCGAGCTCACACTCGAAGCAATTCATGGTACGAGAATAACGGAGAAGATCGCTTGGTGAAAAGTTGAAAAACATCATAGACTCGCTTATCTAAAAACATAGGTATGATTTTACTCTAAAGTTTATTGTTATAAATATCAAAAACCGGGTCAGTTTTAAAATTCTAATTTTTTGCTATGCAAAAAACCTATTTTCAGACTGAATATTTTTTTCTAATAATTGGTATCATAGCCAAGTTGTGCTATATTTATAGTATAAATCGAGACCGAATCTCTCTCTCTATTCATCTTGTTTAATTAATATTTGATAAGATATGACACTCTTGTAATTCTTTGCATGTTTAGGAGAATATATGTGAGTGAATGTATATAATTATTTTATTGTAATGGATGATAAAGTAATTTTGCCAAAATTGTGATTCCTAGAAATCTATTTGTAATTTAATTTCTTTTTTTAGGCATGTATATTTTAGATTATAAACTATCATCTCCACACAGTGTTTTATTTTATTATCTATTTATTTAGAATAAAATATGTGAGCCAAAAAAGGACATAGGATTTTTTGGTAAAACTTTTTCAGCAAAACCCGAAAAACAAGACGACAGAACTCGACCCAGTGGAGTTGAAGGTTGTAACAGCCCGATTTAGACCCTAGTCAGAATAGTGGTTTCAGGACCACATATCCGAGTTTGAAAAATGTTCTGATATTATTTTCTGTGTCTGTGTTATATGAATTAGCATCTGATAAATTTCTGCAGTTTAATTTGTCTGTCTCTGTGCTTAATTGTGAAAAAAATGACCTAATCTTGTAAAAGGTAGAAGTTGTGTGCTAGTTGTTATAAGTGCCTATTTGATTTGGCTCTATATTTGAAAGGTCCTTATATGGTTATTATGCCAATTACATGAGTAATGGACATTTATAGCCATATTATATGTGAATTTATAATGGTTTAATAAAAGGGTAATATGGGAATTGGATTATTATTATATTTTAATGAAACAAAACATGAAAATAAGGCCATTATCATGCTATTCCACAGATTTTAGAAAGAAAAGATCAAGGATTTCATGCTTGTACATTAGGCCATTGATTTTCTTTGATTAAAGGTTAGTTTTTAATCCGTTTTTGATACTTTCTACATTTCTGTGATCGTTGCTTCGTATTCTTCCATGCCCATGTCTCAATTTCTATTTTTGATGAAGTTCATGAAAAATGCCATTGTTGATACTTGAAGCTTTGTAGTGAAATTGAATGATTTATGATGAATAGGTGTTGAATGAACATGCTTTACCATGAGATTTTGATGAATTTGAGCTATATGGACTAATTTGTGAAAATAAGATTTTTGGAGGATTAAATTGTGAAATAAATGTGTTATATGGGCTTTAATGAGAGCCATGAAAATTCGGCTAGGTCATTTTGTAATGAAATTGTGCATTTTTGATGTTTTTGTGAATTAGGGACTAAAGTGTCAAAAATGTAAAATGCCCTAAATGAGTGTTTACAGATTGAATTGAATGAGATGGAATATTGAATATTTGAATTTGAATTTGTTTAGATCAATAACAAAGAAAAACGAACTTAGATCGAGGAAAGTCCAAAATTGTTGAATAGTCGACTCAAATTCGATAATTCCGTACGAGGTAAGTCAAAATACAAATATGCGTTATATTGATGTTTGTTATAAATTCTTGTTTTATAAACTGTATTTGGATGGCCATGAGAGCCTAACGTGTATTTCTGAGTTATTTTGAATGAGAAATGATAAAATGATATCATTTAAGACCTCATCCGGGATGTAGGCATTGATTTGAAAATTTTGTGTAAGACCGTGTCTAGGACACTGGCATCGTATATGTTTTGTGTAAGATCCTATCTGAGACAGTGGCATCGATATTGAATAGCATGTAAGACCACGTCGGGGACGTCGGCATTGTATAAGGCCTTTACAATTTCTATAATGATTCTAAAGGAAACGATGAAAGTTTTAAGAAATGAATGAGTACATAATCTATATATCTGACTCAGGTATGTTTGTTCTGTACTGAATTTCTGAGTATGAAAGATATGCTACTGTGAATTAGACTTCTGTTACAAATGAGTGTCTATTTTGTAAGATATGCTACTGAATTTTGTTCATGAAATGCATATGTTGTATTCGGCTTATTAAGCTCCTAGTAGCTTACTCTGTTTATTCTGTCAACTATTTTACAAATCTCGTAGCTATTAAAGGCTTGGGGATAGTCAATGATTGTCACCACACTATCAAGCTTGTTTCGGTACCTTTTGATTGTATAAAGTCTAAGTATGGCATGTATAGGCTAGAGTGTCCCTATGTAAGCTTGAATATATTGGCTTGTAATGCTATGTGAATTGGATGGCAAATGATATGTTTTTGTTTGATTTTGGCTTATGCTTGTGATGCCAAATTATGTAAGTTATGATGGTCTTTCGATCTACTTGTTTTGGTCATTTTGAAACATACCAATATGAATAAATGGTAAGATTTGGTTGTGGTATAAAAGAGATATGTTTCATGTGTTTGACTTTGTTTGGAATATAGACATGTTTGGTATGATAATGAATATGAATGTGTATATGAATAATTTGATCATGTGGTGGTGTGTTTTAAAGCACTGAATTGAGTTGAAATTGTGGCATGATTATTACTCATTTATGCTTATAGGAATGACCCTTTTTATGGGTGGTAAATTGGCTTAAACCAAGCCTATTTTGTGTCACACGGTCAGAGCACACAGGCGTGTGACTCGACTGTGTGACCCCTGCATATGAAATGTTTTGGTCAATTTTGCACACAGGCTAGACGCACGGGTTTGTCTGGTGACCGTGTGGTATTTGGCAGTGTTGCCCACGGGCTGGACACACGGGAGTGTCTAGTGACCGTGCTGAGATTCGCAGTGTCGTCCACGGCCAAAGTTAAGGTTAGGGTATGACCGTGTGAGGCACACGGCGTAGGCACACGGTCGTGTGGCCCTAATTCAAAAATTTCCTTAAGGTTCTACATATCTTTTGCCTATTTTCAGTTTAGTCCCTGATGAATGAATGAAGTTAAATTCTGATATTTTATATCATGTTACTGATTAGGGATATTGTGTGAATTCAGAAATCAGTGAATATCCTGTTTTGATCTGTTCTGAATATCTGGTAACGCCCCGTCCTAGTCCAACGCCGGTTACGGGATAGGGGTGTTACAAAGGTGGTCTGGCAATGGTGGTCGGCTGCAACCCAGTGGTGGTCAATGATAGTGGTGACACGAAAAGAATGATGAAAAGACAGTCACAATGGAACCGTGAACTGGTACTGCAGCAAAAGATCGTGATGGCAAAATTGAAGACCTAAAGTATGCTTTAGGGTAAATTTTCTAATTCTATAATTTTATTATTTTTCTAGGATGGAATCATGAAAACTTTGGCTGGTCAGAGTCATTTCAATTTTATGCTTTTAAATTTATGATAAAATCATGATGACATTTGTATGACTACGAATATATATTCATTCAAATATGATATAAGCATGCCATATAGATTAGGGAAGAATGTCACATGTACTTGCCATGCATATATTGATTATTCATAATTAAAACCGAAAATTAAAAAAACCTTGCATGTTTTTAAAATATTAAGTAGGAGAACGTCCCTAAACAAGACCTAAGGCTTCCATCAATGGTCTCTTATGATGGCATGAAATGGACCTACCTCAAAGTAGACATTGTCATGTGGATTTCACATAGGCGACTTCGTGAAAGTAAGTAGAATTTTCTTATGATCATATGATAATTGGACTGACCTCTATGGTAGGTATTATCATGTGATACATCAAGAAATTTTATCTTCAAAGAGGACAACTAGTCATAGCACGCTACTCGGTGAGATTGCACCAAGATGACACATTTGTGGTGCATGATGTGATAGGTGTTAAGTTGATGGTTATACACTCAAGATTATCTAGTTAAGTAACTCCCAATGGGCTATGCTTAAGTTAGAATGATGACCAAATGTTACATAATTATTAGTACATGTGAATGCCTAAGGAATGAGGTTTATGTACTAATTGGATGGACATTCACATTCTTACTAGTTTATCATGATCACCCCAAGGTGGCTTGATTCAATAAGTGTAAGAATTATCGTTGCAACGGCTTACAAATGTTTTCAAGGTTTAATGTAAGATGCATGCATCATCTTAATGTATATTGTATTGTTGTAAAATATTTTCAAACATTTGCTTAATACAAAGATATTAATATATGAATGTTTTATTTTCAATTCAAAAATGGCACCAACTCCCTTATTAAACATACTCATTGAAAATAAACTGAACTGAAATAACTATAAGGATTGGAAAAGGAACCTGATATTTTTCTCGAGCTGTGAGAAACTTAAAACAGTTCTTGATAATAAGTGCCCTCCGGCCACTCAAGTTGAGGCTAGAAAACATTGGGAAGAGTCTGATGAGATAGCGTGTTGCTATATGTTGGCAAGCGTGACCAACACACTGTATAAACAACTAGAGAGTTGTAAGACTGCTAAAGCAATTCTAGATAAGCTAGACAACATGTTCGAAGGCCAAGCTACCTTGGATAGTCTACTATAACCAGCTTGATAAATGCGTAGCAAAAGCTCAGGACTCTGGCCAAAGACCATATGATTACTCTTATGGGACATTTTACCGAGGTCGCGGACAATAAGGCCAATTTAGACCAAAACTGTAACACCCCTTAGTCATATTCAACATCAGAACTGGGTACGAGGCATTACCGGACTTATCACTAAACAAACATACAATTTTGAATCATAATTTTTTGTCCAAATTAAAAACATTTACATTTAACCATGAAGTCCCTAATACGAGCTTACGAGGCCTAAAAATGCATTGGAGTTGATTCGGGACCAAACCATGAACTTTAGAAATTTTTACAAAATTTAGAAAATTTTTTTCCACAAAACAGGGGTCACACGCCTGTGTGGCTTGGGACACACCCGTGCGGGCAGGCCTAGTGGTCACACACGCCCGTGTCCTTACCCTGTGTAACTCTCTGACTTCTAACTCATGACCAAATTGAGATCATACGACCAAGCTACACACTCATGTGCTAGGCCTTGTGGAAAATTAATTTTCACAAAAATAGGTGCAGACTTTATACGGTCAAGGCACACGCCCGTGTTCGAGGTCGTGCTGTCCACACGGCTGAGACACACGCCCATGTCTCTACCTGTGTGCTCAATTTTGAGCATTCTGTTTCTCAAAACTAAGGTGTAGGGGACACACGGCCTAAACACATGCCCATGGGGCTGACCATGTGTCACACATGGCCTAGACACATACCCGTGTGCCTACCCATGTGGACAAACTATAGGCTATTTACCAAGCCATTTTGCCACCTTTTAATGCACACACCTACACAACAAAACAAAACACCAATCCAAGCACATAGATTCAACCAAATATCCTCAGCCAAGACATTAACACATCATTCATGAAAGATATCATCATGTGAATATACTTATAATCAATATTGGCCCATTTCTAATGGTCTTATACAAAATAATCATCAAACCAAAATAATCCAACAATTTTGGCCAAATTAAATATGACACATAACAAAATGACCAAGTCCTCTTATACATGCCATACATTCAAAATGCTAAAATCATCAACACCCAAAATAAGAGAGTTGATAGTGTGATTCGAATCTCCGACGATCACCGATCCAAGCTAGCTTGGCAACACTATAAAATAAGGGAAAGAAAAGGGGGAGCGAGCTATATAGCTTAGTAAGTTCATATGCAAATAATAAGCATCATAACTACACAATTATCATGCATTTCATATAATGAGAGATAACATAATTGTCATTAAAGTTCCATAGGTACAAGTTACTCAATCACAATCTTACCAAGAGTTCATCACTTATAGTATTCATACTTGTGAGTTTTACGTACTTACCTGTACCAAATCGTAACACAACCACACACACTTTCACATCTTTAACATTTCCCCTTGAACACTCAGAATATTAATGGATACTCAAAAAATTTGCACATAAGTGCCACATATGTAGCCAAAGCTACCTCATATCTCATAACTCATATAAGCTCGCTCTCGAGCAAATCAGGGTCTGCTCACACAAGTTGTTGGTCGGGACGTAGCTACTTAGTGCTACTCACACAAGCTGTCGAGCATCCACAACATATGCCAGAGTACCCAACACTGGTAGGATGTTTAAGACCAGCACCGGAATCACATAAACATATACATACACAAGGGTTCCTAGTGACATGTCACTCGTATTCTATTCTATTCCTAAGGTTTAACCGGGATTTCTCGCTTATTGAAACTTTGTCGAATATGTCCAAAGATTCAATCACACAATTCATGCAATAATAAAGCATTTAAACAAAATATAACGATGCATTATTTACATACAAACTTACCTCGGTACAAAAATAGTAGCATTTGGACCTAATCGTCAAACACCTTGTTTTTCCCCCAATCTAGGTCCGAACCTCATTTTTCTTGATCTATAATAAAAAATTTAACTCATTTAATATACACATTATTCAATTTAGTCCAAAAATCATATTATGGCAAAATTACATTTTTGCCCCTGACTTTTCTATTATTTACACTTTAGTCCCTAGGCTCATAAAATGAAATGTGTTCATTTTCCTCAAAACCCAAGCCTAGCCGAAACATTTTCATACTCATACCAGCCCATATTTTCCATTTAATCACACTTTTACTTCTCATTTCATCATTTTTTACAAATAAGTCCTTTTTGATATTTTTACCGAAAATCACTTAGCAAAAGTTGTTTATCACACATCTAACATACATTTTCTACCCTTAGACATAAAAATACATACATGTATAACATGGGAAAATTTTAAACTTGGATAATACTTC
This sequence comes from Gossypium stocksii, assembly GCA_020496765.1. Lineage (NCBI taxonomy): Eukaryota > Viridiplantae > Streptophyta > Magnoliopsida > Malvales > Malvaceae > Gossypium > Gossypium stocksii. Next base: position 36,287,896 of record CM035625.1, read on the forward strand.
AAATTAATCCTTGGAAAAGCTAGATTAGGTTACGGGGATCTCAAAAACATAAAAATCATTAAAAACGGGGCTAGAACAAACTTACAATCGAGCTTGAAAAGTGGCCAAAACCCTAGCTATGGTTCCTCTTAAAATTCGGCTATGGGGGACTAATTTGATGAAGATGAAGACTTTTTATTTCTTTTATTTGTCTTTATTAGCTAAATGACCAAAATGCCTTTAATGCCTAACCTTGAAATTTCACCTAACCATGTCCATTTTTATCCATCCTATGATATAATGGTCTAATTACCATTTAAGGACCTCCAATTTAAAATTTCATTACAATTAAGCACCTATAGCTTCTAGAACACACATTTTGCAATTATTGCAATTTAGTCCTATTAGGCAAATTAGACAATTTATCGATAAAATTTCTTAACGAAATTTTCACACAAAAATTCAATCATACTATAAACATTAAAATAATATCACAATAAATTTTTCTACTTCAAATTTGTGGTCTCAAAACCATTATTCCATTTTAGCCCTAAATCGGGCTGTTACAAGAACATTTAAATTGAGATGGTGTTTAAAAGATTGTCCAAGGATTTTGCTGGCTTTCGAGCCGTATATAAACTTGGCAAAAAAACCTAACACTTACACAACTCATGAAGGAGTTACAATCTTATACGTTGATGTTGAATGGCAGTCAGTGGATCTAAAAAGCAGAATCAATATGGTTATCACTTTTTCCTCAAAAGAGAAGAGAAAGTGCAGCAATAAAGGCAAGGCTAATGTCTCTGGCCCACCATAGGTGGAAAGGAAGAAAACCAAGAAGCCTAAAGACTTATCTAAGTCTAAATGCTTCTTCTACAATAAAAAAAGGGCACTTCAAGTCGAACTGCAAAGAGTGGAAAGAATACCAAGCTGCTAAAGGTATGAAACTTTTAATGATAGAAGCTTGTTTAGTGGAGGATTCAATAGACCACTGGGTCATTAATTTAGCAGCCACTAATCATGTTTGTGTTTTTCTATAGGGGTTCGAGGAGATGAAAGGCCTTAGAGATAAAAGTCTATCATTGCAGACCGGGAATGGGACAAGTGTGGCAGCTGAAGTAGTAAGAGATGTACATCTTTTTTTTATAATTTTAGGAAGATTATTTTAAGAGACATTTTCTATGTACCAAGTGTTAAAAGAATCTTAATTTTTGTTGCATGCTTATATAAAGATGGTTTGACTGTGACTTTTAATAATGGAATTGCAAAATTTAGAAATTGCTATCTTATCTATTATGGATGGATGTAAAATAATCTTTATTTTATCAAACTAAAGATGTAAACACTTCTTGAGATTGAAATATCGAATAAAAGAGTTGAAACTTCTTACTTTAATAAGGCGTACCTTTTGCATTTGAGACTTGGTCATATTAACTGATAAAGAATCACTAGACTTGTGAAAGATTACATCTTAAGTTCACTTAAAGAAGTTGATCTTCCACAATGTAAATCTTGCTTAGAAGGTAAGATGACTTAGCGATCTTTTAATGCACAAGGAATGAGGGTTAGAAAACTCCTAGAACTTGTAAACACTAACATATGTAGCCCCATGAGCATTAGTGCATAGGGTAGTTATGAGTATTATGTAACCCTTATTGATGACTATTCTAGATATGGGTATGTATACCTAATGCATAGCAAAGTGAAACCTTTGGTAAATTCAAAGAGTTTTGTGTGGCAGTGGAGAAACAACTATGTTTACCCATAAAGACACTTTGATCTGATCGAGGTAGGGAATATTTATCTGATAAGTTCTTAGGGTACCTCATAGAGAATAGGATTCTATCCCAGCTAACCACATCGAGCACTTTACAACAGAATGACGTGGAAAAGTGAAGGAATCAAAAAAGTGTTACACCGATAAGCTATTTACACAACTTGAAAGATTGTTACTCTGTTGAAAAATAGAGAGAACTTATTCTCAACTATTAAATATATTTTTCCAGAATAATGATTCTATCAATATCTATTAAAGAAGAGAGAATTTTCATTTTCACCTAAAAAGGAAAAGAAAACTTTTTCTAGTTCTGTGTTTTGATTCAATTGGTCCAAGCCCACAGTTAAAGCATTTCGTGGTACGAGAATAGCGAAGAAGACCGTTTAGTTGAAAGTCGAAAAACATCAAGGATCCGTTTATTTAAAAACACATGTTTGATTTTGTTTTAAGGTTTATTGCTATAAATATCACAAACTGGGTTAGCTTTCAAAATTTTAATTTTTCGTTGTGTAAGAGAATTGTTTTCAAATTAGATTTTTTCCAACATCTCCGTCTTGATTTATTAACTCTATCGCACCATAAGGTAATACTCGATTAATTTTGTGTGGTCCTATCCATCTTAAACGTAATTTACCTAGGAATAATTTTAATTAAGAGTTAAAAAGCAAAACCTGTTGTCCCGATAAGAAGGCTATTTCTTTTATCATCGTGTCATGTGTAACACCCCTAACCCGTATCTGCCGCTAGAATAGGATTACGAGCATTACCAAACTTATCAAATAAATAATAATACAATTCAAATACAATTCACATATATAAATATAAATCATTCGCATACACTTTTATAGTCCCTAACACGAGCCCTCGAGGCCCAAAACAAACCTTAAAATCAATTTGGGACTAAATCAATAAATCATGGAAACTTTAGGAAAGTTTTGAAAATTTTCACATACAGGGGACACACACCCGTGTGGCTAGACACACAGCCACAATACACGCCCATGTCACAGGTCGTATGGACATTCAAAATGGGATCACATGGCCGTGTCCCAGGTCGTGTCCTACCCCGTTTACCTCTCTGACTTGCATCACATGGCCAACCACACGCCCGTGTGACTAATCCATGTAACTCACTGACTTGCTTTCATTAAAAACTATAGGGGACACATGGCCATGTCAACTGATCATGTGTCACACACGGATGAGATACAAGCTCGTGTCGCTACCTATGTGGACAAAAAATAGGCTATGTTCCAAGCCACATTTCTCACCTAAACTTCCATCAACCTAAACATACCAAATAGCATATATCCATATCCTCCATAAGCATTCAAAACAACCACAACCAGGTCCAATTCATACAACTCCAATACCAACAACAACATTTTTCATAAACACCACAATTGGCCATTCAAATTCATACCAATTACACATTCAAAAACTATCTAATGATCAAACTCACCTATTAGACTTTGTGCTTAAATCAATATGCATACCACATTCTCAACTCCTATCATTTTGTACTCAAAATATCAATTCACAATAAAGCAATCACTTAGCAACTTTAGACCAAATATCAAAGGTCATTTGCACACATTTATATAACCAAGCTTACCAACATGAGCCAAATCTCATGGCTAACCATATTACCAAAAATACAACAATTATAAGCCAAATCTGTAACACCCTGAATTTGGGCCTAAAAGTATTGGGCCTTGAGTAAAGGAATAGTTGGGAGACGGCACATAGATGTTTAGTTATGCATGTAACATCCCGAAATAGGGCCTAAACGGAACATTGGTTGCAAAACCACGAATCTAAGATAGAAAAATTTATTCTGATTAATTTTTATAATTTACCGAGTGATTAGATGCATGTGTTAGAGTATCGATAGAAAATTTTATGAATTACATGTTTAATTTGCCTATTAGGGCTTGTTTGAAAAAGTTGATAAATATGAGTTCTAAATAAGAAAGGATTAAATTGAATAGCATAATTGAAGTAGAGGTACTTAAATGGTAATTAGACCATTAGGTTTTCATGGACAAAAATAGACATGCATAGATAAAAATAACTAAAGTTTTAATGAAGGGCATTTTAGTCATTTGGTAATTAAAAGGAATGAAAAGGGAAAAGATGGAGAAATTGTTATCATCTTCTCAAGCTAGGCCGAAACTTCATATGTCTCCATAGCTAGGGTTTCTTCAACTTTTCAAGCTCATAGTAAGTGCATCCAAGCCCCGTTTTTAATGTTCTTTACGTTTTTGGAGTCCTGGTAACTTGATTTAGCTTATTCTAGCAATAATTTAACCTAGGGTTCATATTTGGAAAAATACCCATAGGTGAAATGTGTTTATTTTGATGTTTTATGGTAGAATATGAAGCTTAAAATATGCAAAAGTTTAGGGGCAAAATCATAATTTTCCCAAAGTTAGAGTCAAGGACTATTTTGATAAATGTGACTATTAAATAAGCTAAATTTGCTATTATAGATCAAGAAGAACGAAATCTGGGGGTAGACCGGGGAAAGAAAAAATTGAGGACTAGATCAAAATAATTTACTCATTGATGACTCAAGTAAGAATTGATGGTGAAATGATACTTAAAAGTCTCGATTGAACCTTAGGAATGTATAGGATACAAATGTCATGACATTAGGGTTTAAGGATACCAAGTAAGACCATGCCAAGGCATGGCATTGGTAAGTTTTACAAGGCAAGGAAATCATGTAAGACCATGTCAAGACATGGCATTGATAAGCTACTATAAGGCAAAGATCCCATGTAAGACCATGTCAAGGCATGACAATGGAGAGTTCATATGGCAAGGATACCACGTAAGACCATGTCAAGACATGGCAATGGTAAGTTTAAAAAGGAAAGGTACCCATGTATCCTTAGTATTCCAAGTGGTTCGATGGGAAATTTAAAGAGTATACTCAAGGTAAGATAAGTCCATGTTCGAAAGGTTCAGGTAAGAAAATTCAAGATTTATGCATATTGAGCTTGAAGGTTAAAGTTATCTTGATAATTCATTTAGAATGACGTTATTTATTTACATGCAAACTTACTAAGCTTTATGCTTACTCCCTTTCTTTTCTCTCTTTTTATACTATCGCCAAGCCAACTCGGGGATCGTATGGACGTCGGAGATTGTGTCACACTATCAAAGGGCTATCTTGGTATTTTGTTATTCAAAAAGTTTTAAGTTATGGCATGTATAGGAACTTGGCCATTTTGTGTGTATGTCCTTATGATATGACTAAAGAATGGCATGTAAATACTTGATAATGATTAGCTATTGAAATGGCTAATTAAGAACATGTTTTGGTGTTATGTATGCCTAAATGATAGTTTATACAAAGAAATTATGAGAGAGTAAAAGTTGGCCATGGAACAGTTTTGGGACAGTAGTGGTGACGTAAATTTGAAAAATCACTAAAAATTGTAAAAATGGAATTAAATGGTGAATGAGAAATAGAATTGAAGCTTATTGGGTCTATTTTCATAGGAAAGAAACAGAGCAAGCAAAGGAAGTCTGTATTCTGAGATATTTAAACTCTCATGAGACTGGTTCAGAGTGACTTCGTGATCCCCTATTCTGATTTTAGAATTTCACTAAAAATTGTACAAAAATAATTATGAGTCATAATTTATATGTCTAGATTCCTTAGTGAGTATATTTTCATTAGAAACAAGCAAAAATAGTAATGAAAACTGTACTATGAGATAATTGATTTTTAGTGAGGAGAGATCAGAACCATTAGACTGTGTAATAAGGGAAATTTTAACTAATAAACTGTTACACCAAAAATTCTGGAAAAATTATGGTAAGAAAATATATGAGTCTAGTTTTAGGAAAAATTTACAAATTTAAATTTTGAGTTTCTTAATTCGAGTTATAATTAATTTAGTGACTATTACGCAGGTGGATAGTTTTATTATGAATAGTAAAATAAATTGTTTTTATTTGTGTAAGTAATCGAAAAAATTTTAATGTTCTTGGTTTGGTCCCAAACCATTTCAATTGCATGTTTTAGGGCCTCGAGGGCCCTTTTTAGGGATATATTGGATGAATGTGAGCAAATTAATTTTAAAAGTAATTTTTTATGCCCTGAACTAGTAAGATAAGTCTAGTAACGCCTCGTGCTCAACTCCGACGACAGCATCGAGTAAGAGGCGTTACATTTATTGGTATCAGAGAAAGAGTTTAGTCTGTTCTTGAAATATTCATTATGAGTAAGAGTCTAGCTATACATGTCATACTTATATTTTGATAGTGTAACGACTCCTGGTGATTTTAAAATGTTTTTCTTTTATAGTTATGGATCCTGAACAAGCTGGTGTAGATGATGTAGAGAGTAACGCGCCCACTCCCACAGAAGGGATGGTGCCACCAGATAGTAGTGAAAGGCTCGTTACAGTTAGTCAGGGAGGAGGGGCTCGAAAAGCCTTCTTTCAAGCTATGAATGAATGGTTTGCCGAGTTCGTTCGTACGAATCCAGCTGTTAGACCTCCACCCCCTCTTAATCCTTAGACTACCCATGAAGCTTCCCCAGTCACAGATACAGTTAGAAGCGAGAAGCCACCAGTTGATAAAATTAGAAAATAATGGGCTGAAGAGTTTCGGGCTACTAAAGATGACGATGCAGAAAAAGCTAAATTTTAGCTCGAGAATACTACCTGGGTCTTTGACGAGTTATCCTGCACACCTGAAGAGTGCATGAAGTGTGTTGTATCACTTTTACGAGATTCAACCTACCATTGGTGGAAGACACTTATATCAGTAGTACCGAAAGAAAGGGTCACCTGGGATTTCTTTCAGGAGGAGTTCCGTAAGAAATACATTAGTCAGAAGTCAGAAAAGACAAGAATTCCTTGAACTAAAACAGGGTAAGATAACAATGATTGAATATGAACACAAATTTGTCAGACTCAGCAATTATGCTAGAGAGTGTGTGTCAACCGAAGCTATTATGTGCAAGAGATTTGAAGATGGGCTCAATGATGATATTCGAATGTCAGTCAGCGTTCTAAAAATAAAAGAGTTTATCATTTTAGTTGAAAGAGCCTGTAAGGCAGAGGAGTTGTTGAAAGGAAAGGGAAAAGCTAAAATTGAGATGCAAGACACGAAGAAAAGATAGATAAGCAAGTCGTGTCAGTCTACATCCAAAAGGCCTTGAGAGTTCTCTACAAGATCTAATTTTTCAGCAGGGTATTCTAGCTGAAATAGAGGTAGAAGATTTATGGGTCAAAAAGCTCAGACCACTTCAATTGCAAGTGTTGGCAGTATTTAGCCTGATAGACCCGAGTGTCCTCAATATGGTCTAAGTCATCCAGGTCAATGTCGAGCAACTGAGACTGGTTGTTTCCGATGTGGTGCACCGGATCATTTCATTCGGGAGTGTCTTGAGATGGCTAAAAGAGAAGTAATACCGACTGTAAGATTAGGGAATGCCCCCATTAGAGGCAGACCTCAAAGAAATTTGGGAATAGGGGCAGGTAGAGGTGCATCTAGAGATTCAGCAGTGAGACCTGATGTTAGAGCACCTGCAAGGACCTATGCTATCCGTGCTCGTGAAGAGGCATCCTCCCTCGACGTAATTACAGGTACATTTTCTCTTCATAATGTTAATTTTATCGCTTTGATTGATCCGGGTTCGACCCATTCCTATGTTTGCATGAAATTGATGCCTAATACGAGCATGTCCATAGAGTCTACGATTTATGATTAAAGTATCAAATCTATTAGGTCAGTATGTATTAGTAGGCAAAGTATGTAAAAGTTGCCCTTTGGTGATTAGAGATTACTGTTTTCCGGTCGATCTCATGCTATTGCCATTTAATGAGTTTGATGTGATTCTTGGTATGGATTGGTTGACTGTGCATGATGTGATAGTGAATTATGGAAAGAAATTCATTGAGTTGAAATGCGAAAATGGTGAAATCCTTCGGGTTAATTCAGATGAGTCAGATAGTTCAATTGCTATGATTTCTGTTATGACTGCTCAGAAATTCTTGAGGAAAGGATATAAAGCTTATCTTGCTTTCGTGTTGAATACTAAAGATCCAGAGTTGAAAATTGAATCAATGCCTGTGGTATGCAAGTTCCGTGATGTGTTTCCAAAAGAACTACCAGGTTTGCCTCCAATTAGAGAAGTTGAGTTTAGTATTGAGTTGGTTCCGGGTACAGCATCCATTTTTATTGCTCCTTATAGAATGGCTCTAATGGAATTGAAAGAACTGAAAGTTCAGTTGCAAGAATTAACAGATAAAGGCTTTGCAAGACCTAGTTGCTCACCATGGGGTGCACCAGTACTCTTTGTAAAAAAGAAAGATGGTTCGATGAGATTGTGCATAGATTACCGGCAGCTTAACAACGTAACTATTAAGAACAAGTATCCGCTACCTAGAATTGACTATTTGTTTGATCAATTAAAGGCAGCTACTGTGTTCTCAAGATAGATTTGAGATCTGGATATTATTAGTTGCGAGTTAAAGAGTCAAATGTTCTGAAGACTGCTTTTCGGACTAGGTATGGCCATTATGAGTTCCTTGTGACGCCATTTGGCTTAACTAATGCTCCTTCCATTTTCATGGACTTAATGAACTGAATTTTCAAACCTTACTTGGATAAATTTGTAGTTGTGTTCATTGATGATATCTTGATTTATTCTCATGATGAGACTGAGCGTTCAGAGCATTTGAGAACAGTTTTACAGACTTGGAGCGATAATTAGCTTTATGCCAAGTTTAGCAAAAATGAGTTCTGGTTATAGGAAGTTAGTTTTCTTAGACATATAGTCTCAGGTGAAGGTATTAGAGTTGATCCAAGCAAGACTTCAACCATTGTTGATTGGAAGCCTCCTAGGAATGTATCAGAGGTCAGAAGTTTTCTTGGTATCGCCGGTTATTATAGACGATTTGTAGAGGGATTTTCTATGGTAGCTACCCCATTGACAAGATTGCTACAGAATGATATCAAGTTTGAATGGATTGAAAAGTGTCAGCAAAGTTTTGATAAGTTAAAGGCATTGTTGACTGAAGCTTCTATCTTAATACAACCAGAACCGGGTAAAGTCGGCTCATCTTATTCCAATTCATATGTATTATTCACTTGACAAGTTGGCCGAGTTGTATATTTCAGAGATATCATACTACACAGAGTACCGTTATCAATTATTTCATATAGAGACCCGAGATTCACTTCACGGTTTTGGAAGAAATTACAGGAAGCTTTGAGCACAAAGTTGAGTTTTAGTACAGCTTTCCATCCTCAGACCGATGGTCAGTCAGAGAGAGTTATTCAAATACTTGAGGATATGCTCAAATGTTGTGTCGTAGAATTTCAAGGTAGTTGGGAGAAATATTTGTCGTTGGTAGAGTTTGCCTATAATAATAGTTACCAGTCGAGTTTGAAGATGGCACCTTATGAAGCTTTGTATGGACGTAAATGTTGCACACCTTTGTATTGGACAGAGCTTAAAGAAAATCAGACTTACGGGGTTGATTTAGTTAAAGAAACAGAAGAGAAAGTGAAAGTTATTAGAGATTGCTTGAAAGCAGCTTCAAATAGACAAAAGTCTTATGCAGACTTGAAAAGCAAAGAGATTGAGTATCAAGTTGGTGACAAAGTGTTCTTGAAAGTATCCCTGTGGAAGAAAGTCTATAAATTTAGCAAGAAAGGCAAACTAAGCCCCCGTTTTATTGGACTGTTTGAGGTGACTGAAAGAGTTGGGCCATTAGCATATCGGTTAGCTTTGCCAACAGAGTTAGAGAAGATTTATGATGTGTTCCATGTGTCCATGTTATGTCGTTACTGATCTGATCCGTCACATGTAATTTCACAGACAGAGGTAGAGATTCAGCAAGACATGACTTACAGCGAAGAACTGATAAAGATTTTAGCTTGAGAGGTCAAGCAACTAAGGAACAAAAGTATTGCACTTGTGAAAGTATTATGGAATAGGCATGGGTAAGACGAGGCTACATGGGAGCCTGAAGAGGCTATGCAAAAACAGTATCCAAATCTATTCATAGGTAAGATTTTCGGGGACGAAAATCCCTAAAAGGGGAGACATGTAACATCCCGAAATAGGGCCTAAACGGAACATTGGTTGCAAAACCACGAATCTAAGATAGAAAAATTTATTCTGATTAATTTTTATAATTTACTGAGTGATTAGATGCATGTACTAGAGTATCAATAGAAAATTTTATGAATTGCATGTTTAATTTGCCTATTAGGGCTTGTTTGAAAAAGTTGATAAATATGAGTTCTAGATAAGAAAGGATTAAATTGAAGAGCATAACTGAAGTAGAGCTCCTTAAATGGTAATTAGGCCATTAGGTTTTCATGGACAAAAAAGGACATACATAGATAAAAATAACTAAAGTTTTAATGAAGGGCATTTTAGTCATTTGGTAATTAAAAGGAGTTAAAAGGGAAAAGATGGAAAAATTGTTATCATCTTCTCAAGCTAGACCGAAACTTCATCTGTCTCCATAGCTAGGGTTTCTTCAACTTCTCAAGCTCATAGTAAGTGCATCCAAGACTCGTTTTTAATATTCTTTACGTTTTTGGAGTCCCGGTAACTCAATTTAGCTTATTCTAGCAATAATTTAACCTAGGGTTTATATTTGGAAAAATATTCATAGGTGAAATGTGTTTATTTTGATGTTTTATGGTAGAATATAAAGTTTGAAATTATGTTAAACAACTTTTGCTAAGCGATTTTCTGTGAAGACGAGTAAAACGACATAATCGGTAAAAATACCTAATGTCCATAAGTACATGTTAGAGCGAGAATTTGATGGCCATAGAAGGAAAAAAATGATCAGCATGTCCTAAAACATAAGAATTAGGGATAAAGTTTAATTTTTCGAGCTTTGGGGAAAAAGTATAAATATGCAAAAGTTTAGGGGCAAAATCATAATTTTCCCAAAGTTAGAGTCAAGGACTATTTTGATAAATGTGAGTATTAAATAAGCTAAATTTACTATTATAGATCAAGAAGAACGAAATCCGGGGGTAGACCGGGGAAAAAATTAAGGACTAGATCAAAATATTTGATCGTCTTTTGTATCGAGGTAAGTTTTCGGTAAATAAATGCAATGTTTTGTTATTTATAATTAATACTGTTATTTTTCAGCATCTATATGTTTATTTTGTGAATTTATTCATTGATGACTCAAGTAAGAATTGATGGTGAAACGATAATTAAAAGTCCCGGTCGAACCTTAGGAATGTGTAGGATACAAATGTCATGACATTAGGGTTTAAGGACACCAAGTAAGACCATGCCAAGGCATGGCATTGGTAAGTTTTAAAAGGCAAGGAAATCATGTAAGACCATGTCAAGACATGGCATTGATAAGCTGCTATAAGGCAAAGATCCCATGTAAGACCATGCCAAGGCATGGCAATGGCAAGGATACTACGTAAAACCATGTCAAGACATGGCAATGGTAAGTTTAAAAAGGAAAGGTACCCGTGTATCCTTAGTATTCCAAGTGGTTCAATGGGAAATTTAAAGAGTATACTCAAGGAAAGGTAAGATAAGCCCATGTTCGAAAGGTTCAGGTAAGAAAATTCAAGATTTATGCATATTGAGCTTAAAGGTTAAAGTTATCTTGATAATTCATTTAGAATGTTGTTATTTATTTACATGCAAGCTTACTAAGCTTTATGCTTACTTCCTTTCTTTTCTCTCTTTTTATAGTATCACCAAGCCAACTCGGGGATTGTAATTACGTCAGAGATCATTTCACACTATCAAAGGGCTATCTTTGTATTTTGTGATTCGAAACGTTTTAAGTTATGGCATGTATAGGGACTTGGTCATTTTGTGTGTATGTCCTTATGATATGACTAAAGAACGGCATGTGAATACTTGATAATGATTAGCTATTGAAATGGCTAATTAAGAACATGTTTTGGTGTTATGTATGCCTAAATGATAGTTTATACAAAGGAATTATGAGAGAGTAAAAGTTGGCCATGGAATAGTTTTGGGACAGTAGCGGTGACTTGATTTTGAAAAATCACAAAAAATTGTAGAAATGGAATTAAATGGTGAATGTGAAATAAAATTAAATATTGTTAGTATATTTTCATAGGAAAGAAACAAAGCAAGCAAAGGAAGCCTGTATTCTGAGATATTTAAACTCTTACAAGACTGGTTCAGAGTGACTTTGTGATCCCCTGTTCCAATTTTAGAATTTCACTAAGAGTTGTACAAAAATAATTATGAGTCATAATTTATATGTCTAGATTCCTTAGCGAGTCTATTTTCATTTGAAACAATAGGAAATACTAAATAAAAAATGTACTATCAGATAATTGATTTTTAGTGAGGAGAGATCAGAACCATTAGACCGTGTAATAGGGGAACTTTAACTAATAAACTGTACTAATTGGTCGCACTAAAAATTCTGGAAAAACTATGGTAAGAAGATATATAAGTCTATTTTCAGGGAAAATTTATGGATTTAAATTTTGAGTTGTGTAACTCAAGTTATAATTAATTTAGTGACTATTACGTAGGTAGACAGTTTTATTATGAATAGTGAAATAAATTGTTTTGATTTGTGTAAGTAATCGACAAAATTTTAATGTTCCTGGTTTGGTCCCGAACCGCTTCAATTGCATGTTTTAGGGCCTCGAGGGCCCTTTTTAGGGATATATTGGATGAGTGTGAGTGAATTAATTTTAAAAGTAATTTTTTATGCCCCGAACTAGTAAGATAAGTCTAGTAATGCCTTGTGCTCGACTCCAACGACGGTCTCAAGTAAGGGGTGTTACAGTGCAAGATAGTGACATCAATAATGGTATGTTTGAGTGGTTTAGGAGTGTTTGGGGGTCTCTGAGAAGTCCTGGGTTCAAACCTGGGCTTTAGTGAACAAAACTCTTGGTGCTTGGAAGTAGACCTTATAATTAATTGAGAATAAAATGTGGCACAAAGAGAGCTTGTGGTGTAGTGGCAAGGTGGCATGTTGCGTCTGCTGAGGGACTAGAGTTCGAGTCTTGGGTTACACAATGAAGAGTTTATTTTGCTGCTTGAGTTGTGTAGGAAATGGAGTTGGACTAAGACTCTGGGGTTGAATTGGTCATGAGTGTTTGAATTTGAATGGTGTTGTGGAATGATACGAGGAGTAAATCAAGGAGGATATTGTGGAGAGAATTAAGGAATTTGATATGAGAGAATGTGATTGTGTCGAACATGGACTCTAGTGTGTAAGAATTCGGCTAGGGGGTTTATGACCATTATCGGTTTTAGTGGTATGCTTTTAGTTTTCTTTCGTTTTTGGTTGTTTTGGCAAAATAGTTTCAGTTTCTGTCAACTTTATTTCCTTGTGTACCGAATTTTTCCTTTTGTTTTTCTCCTGCTCTCTATTTCTGATTTATCATAAGTCTCTCTTCTTTGGCCGAATATACTCTTCATTCCCTCCCTCAATTCTTTTTTGTGATGGTTGTCTTTCTCTCCATCTGTCATTAATGACCAAATACAAATTACCTTTTCCCTTCTCTGTTCTTTTCAAATCATTCCTATTATCACCCCTTTCTTTTTAGTACCCAAGTCATTTTACTGCATCCCTTACTTCTTCACTTCCATCTTCGATTCAACAACTAATCGGTCGATCTCTCTATCGCAACTTTCTTTTCTTTTGTCATCGATTTTGGTAAGTACTCTTGACTTCTTTCAAGTAGTCTCGTTTGCTAACACTGTTTTCCTAACCTTCTTCTTCGGTTGTCTTCTCTCCTTTCACTTTTGGAGGTAGCTGAATCTTCCATCTCAGGGGTGTTCTAAAGTAAGATTGTAGGCCGACTGTTCTTCTGTTGCTTTCGGTATTACCTTTTTTGGTAAGTAGTTATACCCTCGCTTCAATATTCATGTGTGTACTATGGTTGTTTTTAATTGCGTTAAGAATACAGGAAATTGTTATAGGGGAAATCGGTTGTGGTTTGAGTAACGGATCAAATAGGGGATCTTTCTTCGTTCAATCAAGGTGAGTAAGGAATTGACGATTTTGGATCAAGTGATTGTTAACGTTATCGATTATAAGACTGATTGTACATCTTGATTGAATATAGGTCTAGAGCTCGTGGATTTTGGCACTATTTCGTAAACAGGTGTGTAGCTTTACCCTGTACCTAGTAATCGGCTGAAAAATCGAAAGAATGTGTACATTCACACTATTTCAACTGTAGATCAATGAAAGCCGAAAAGCCGAAAAGTCGAAAAGCCGAAGGTTGGGCTTTGAGGTCACATAGGCGTGCAAATGCTCTTGTGCTATAACCGAGCCCACGAACATGGGCATAAAACTGTAGGGGCCACCATGAGCATGCTCATGGGCATAGGCCGTTATGGGCCATGTGGGCCTAATGGGCTCATGGGTCCCATAAGGATAGGAACGTTATGTGGTAAATATTAGATTGGGTTATGTAGTTCGCATAAGCCGTGGCTTAATCTGGGCTAAATGGGCCACACGAGCGTGTGGGCTCACTTGGGCCGGATATGGGCCTTGGGCCTATATGCACTGATTTGCATGTCAGGGTTACATAAGTCGCTCAAGGCGACTGTAGACCTTCTGATGGGTCAATAGGTGAGTCTAGACCCATTTTGATGAAAATGACCGAATTACCCTCGAAGGGTAAAATGATCGAATTACCCTCATAGGGTAAAATGACCTAATTACCCCTATAGGGTAAAATGACAGAATTACCCCTATAAGTTAAAATGACCATAATACCCCTGTAGGGTAGACTGACTGTTATGCCTTATATGATGGGTGATTACTTGAGCATGCCTTGTGATATTTATGTGCTTTGCATACATGCACAACATATCGCATGGGTTGGGTTATTGTTATGGAGGAAGTACTGATCTATTAGGACCACACGGGTCGCACGAGACGACTATGGACCCACCGAAGGCTTAAAGTCATATATTCGTACTAATTTGTTAAGGTCGTACGAGTCGCACAAGATGACTGTGGACCGACCGATGGCATTATGCCATTCATACTATCGATGGCTCAATGCCGTTCATTTTACTGATGGCTTGGTTCCATGCATATTATCGATGGCTTAGTGTTGTCCATTTTACCGATTGCTTGGTGCCATGCATATTGTCGATGGCTTAGTGTTGTCTATTCTACTGAGGGCTTTGTGCCACGCATATAATCGATGGCTTAGTGCTGTCCATTTTATCGATGGCTTTGTGCCACACATATTATTGAATGGCTTAGTGCTGTTCATTTTACTGAAAGTAGGTTGTATTGATGGCTTAGAGCCACTTATCTTACTGGCAGCTAGGCTGCGATTCTGATTGCTGGTAGCTAAGCTGGGATTCTGTTGTCTGGCAACCTTGCTGCGATATTGGTGTGCTGGCTGGGTGGGTTTATTTTATCCCCACATGGTGTGTTGGTGGTACAGAGTGGTGTGTTGGCTGGATTGGGGTGGGTTGCACTATTGCATTATTGTTATGTACAAATACTATATAGGGCTTAGGTCCACGCATATTCTACTTCTGACTCTGCTACTATAATGGGCTAAGGCCCCTCAGGTACTGTCTGCTATAATGGGCTCAGGCCCAGACTACTTCTGCATTCTGTGTATTTGACTGACCGTTTGTGTTTATATTAGGGGATTACACACTAAGTTTTCATAAACTCACCCCGCTTTTAACCATCAGGTAATCCCCAATGTTAGGTGGATCGGTCCTACGAGGGACTTGAAGGTGGCCACACATCTGCATCTGCTTTACAATCGACTTTTTATTTTCAATAACTTAAGTTTGGGTATTTTTTATGTAATAAGGCCTCTCTCTAAATTTCTAGTTTTTATTTATCACAATTTATATCTGCTAGAAATAGGACGCAGTTTTCCAAAATGTTAAATGTTTTCAAAACATTACGTTTCTGCAACACAAATTTTTTAAGCTTCCGCAATAAACCATGTTTCCAAAGTAATGATGTTTTAAATTGGTTAACAAATGACAAAGACAATTGAGAATTTAACGAAGAGGCTGTCACTTTCTAACAGGTTTAATCAACAAGAAAAATGGTTTTTAAAAAGGAACTCCAATGTGATACCGCTAGATTCGGGCCTAACGTCCAGGCCGGATTTGGGAGTGTTATAAAATCAATTAGCTATATACATTACAAACATATAGATCATATAAACCACAATACCTATACATGCCATATAACCAAATTCACTAAGTTCAAAAGTACCAAAACGGCAGCTGGATAGTGTGAGAGATCTCCAACAACTTCCAATCTGAGCTAGCTTCTGAATCACTATAAAACATGAAAAAAAAAAAAAAACAAAGTAAGCTATGAAGCTTAGTAAGCTTATATGGCTAATAAGCATAATTTAACAATTCATTCACGATTTAAAGAAGCATAAGTAAATATAGATAAGCTTCATTCAATCTAACAATTAGCACATTACCATAACCAAATGAATCATGTATAAATTCATCAACTTTCACTTACTTTTCATATGAATTTATCAACTATCACTTACTTGTCGAACTTATCATGAGTACCTAAACCGATTCGTATTTTCCCTTATATCCTGTACTATCATCTTTACCCGTTGAACCATCCGAAATAATATCGGATACTCAGTATCTCGCACATTGAGTGCCATATATGTGGTTAAACCACCTCTATCATATATCTCATATAATGCTCACTTTCAAGCTATCACTAGGTCTGCTCACACAAGCTGACAGTCAAGACATAGCTACATGGTGCTACTCACACATGCTGTTGAGTATCCGCAACACATGCCGAAAAACTCAACCACCGATAGGACGTATAGGACCAACATCCGAATCACATAATCTCAGTAAACCCTAATGAAATGGCATTTGTATCCTATCTATTCCTAAGGTTCCAATGGGATCTATTCTCTACCGATGCCTCGTCGATAACTTCCGCAATATCATTTTATCATAGTTACATAATTTAAGCATTTAAACACATGTAATACAAAACTTATTAAACATACAAACTTACCTCGAATATATACAGAGGAAATCGGGTTATCAATCCACTATTTTGTTTTACCTCGATCGAATTTTGAATGTTGCTTTTCGTGATCTATATATAATCAAATTTAACTTAGTTAAAACATATTTTATTCAATTTAGCCCAAAAATTCATATTATGACAAAATTACACTTTTTCCCCTTAAATTTTGAATTATTTACAATTTAGTCCTTATCACATAAATATACAAATTCATTCAATTTAGCCTTAACCCAAGCTAGCCGAATACCATCTATGCTAATTTTAGTTCATATTTTTCATTTATTCACACATTTAACTACACAATTTTCACATTTCTCAATTTAATCTCTAATTGACATTTCCACTCAAAATCACTTTACAAAACTTGTTAACCTAACAACAAGGATGCATTTTCTATCATCAAACATCAAAATACTCACACATTAATCAATGGAAACATCTTAATCATTTAACATTTTTGCAAATTAGTCCCTAGGCTAGCTAGATTAAGTTACAACGACCTCAAAAACATAAAAATCATTAAAAACTGAGTCAAAAATCACTTACATGCAAAGATTAGTGTAGTCGAATGCTTCAAGCTCCTTTAATGGAGTTTTCTATCCCTAATTTTCGATTGAAGATGATGGAAAAAGATGATAATCTTATTTTTATGTTATTTAATTTATCATTATATACCTATTTACTAATTTAACCTTTATTTTATCATTAAAATCACTTAATTCCATGTCCATAAATGTTCACTCATGATGTCAATGATCTAATTACCACATAAGGACCTCCACTTTAAATTTCTATAGCTATTAGACACCTTTAGCTTATGGAACGCAACTTTTACACTTTACGTGATTTAGTCTTTTTTCACAAATTAAGCACGTAAACGTTAAAATTTCTTAACGAAATTTTCATGCAATCATACTATCATACTGTAGACCTCAAAATAATATTAAAATAAATTTTCCAACCTCAAATTTATGGTTCTAAAACCACTATTTTGATTTCACTAAAAGCCGGTTGTTACATCATTTCTCTATGTGTTCCTTTCTTTATAAAGTTTTGCATTCCCATATGCTAAGACCTAAAATTTTCTATCTCATTCAACTGAAATAGTCATGATTCCTAGCTAAGTTGGGATCTAATTTTAATTCTTTAATAACCCAGTATGCTCTTTTTTCTAGCTTAATTGGAAAATGATAGTTCTTTTCGTAAACCAACTTATAAGGTGACATCCTTAGTGGAGTTTTGTATGCAGTTCAGTAAGCCCATGATGCATCGACCAATCATGTACTCCAATCTATTCAATTTGGGTTCACCGTCTTTTCAAGTATTTGCTTTACCTCTCAATTTGACATTTCTACCTGACCATTAGCTTGTGGGTGATACGTAGTGGTGATTCGATGTTTAACACTATAATTGGCTAATGCTACTTCTAATTGTCTACTACAAAAGTGGGATCCTTTATACTAATAAGCACTCTGGGTGTTCCAAATCATGCGAATATATTCCTACGTAAAAATTAGACTATTGCTTTACAGTCATTGGTGGGCAGTGCAATTGCTTCTACCCATTTCGAAACATAGTCCACATCTAGAAGGATATTTGGTTTCCAAATGAGCTGAGGAATGGCATCATAAATTCTATGCCCTAAAATTCGAATATTTATACCTCTAAAATTCCATGTTGCAACATTTTATCCCTTCTTGAAATGTTCCTTGTTCATTGACATTTATTGTAGTGTTGTGCAAACTTCTAAGCATTAGGGGGTCAGCGTTCGATTGAATCGAGTGAAAAAATTTTGAGTTCATGAGTCCTATTTTATCATCCTAACTCAATTTGAATTTTTTTTAATCGAGTTGAGTGAAATGATATTCAAGTCGAGTCGAATCAAGTGAAATTATTCGAGTTAAATTAAAAATTTTAAAAATGTAAAATAAAAATATTGTTACAGTATAATTAATTCCATGTTAGAGCACATAAATTTGAAACCATATATATTTGAATTTTTTTTCAAATCAAAATAATAATAAAAGAGTAAGATACTTGAGTATGATTAGACTTGTCCATGCCCAGCCTAGCCCGAAGGCCCGCCCAAAAAGTGAGAGGGTTTGGGTAAAAATATAGGCCTGAAAAATGGGCTTAGGTAAAAAAATAAGGCCAGTTTAGAAAACTTGAACTCTAAACTTGAATAGAGTTATTCGAGTTGACTCGAATAATTTGAATTACTCGAATCAATTAACTCAAAATTTAATTTTCTTTATTTTTTCAAATTGAATCAAGTTTTTCTAATAAGTATATTTAATCATAGTGGGCCAATAGAATCCTGATTGCAATGCATTCTGAGTTGTTCTCTTCCCTCAAAAATGACTACCACATAAGAACATATGACATTCCATCAGAATATCTTCTGTCTCTTATTCAGCTACATATCACCTGATTAATTGACTTGGGCCTTGTTTGAATACATGCGGTTCTTCCCATATATATTTCTTGGCTTCATACATGATTTTCTTCTTCCTTGGTCATGATGCATCTACTAAAAAGACACCTCGGACTAAATAATAGCATACCGAGGTGTACTATGAGTTGATCGTATTACCCAACATTGCTCTACTTGGAACAATTGCTCATCCGAAAATTTTTTGTTGATTTTGGTGCTTACTTTTTCCTTTACTTCCATCTCTAGTCGTGATAGATGATTTGTGACTTGATTTTCTGTTCCTTTCCTATTGAGAACTTATAGATCAAATTCTTGAAGCAGCACTCATCTCATTAGCTTGGCTTTTGTTTTCTTCTTCTTCATGATGTATTTCAGTGTTGAATGGTCGGTGTAAATGTAAACTCAGTTTGCTATTCAATACGGTCTAAAATTTTCACAAACAAATACGACTGCTAACATTTCCTTTTCAATAATGGTATAATTACATTGAGCAGGATCTAGTGTCTTACTTGCATAATGGATTGCATGAAAGACTTTATCCTTGTCTTATCCTAACATCGCTTGTAACACCCCTAACCCGTATCCGTCACTAGAATAGGGTTAAGGAGCATTACCATAAAACCGTAACATAAAACATACATTTCCAATCATTTCATTAAACATATCAAAGTCCATTCGTACACATGCATATCATCCCTTAATTGAGCCTTTTAGGCTCCAGAAACACTTTAGAAACAATTCGGGACTAAATCGGAAACATTTAAAACATTGAGGAAAAATTTAGAAAAATTTAAACTGCAGGGGTCACACAACTGTGTGGCCAGGCCGTGTGACTCACACAGCTGAGACACACACTTGTGTCTCAAGCCGTGTCACACTCGAAATAGGGACACATGGCCATGTCCTAGCCCGTGTCTGTGCCAATGTAACTTTTTAACTTGGGCCACACGACCAAGCCACACGTCGGTATGCCAGGCTGTGTATCTTTCAAAAAGCAACCATTAGAAACTTACAGGGGACACATGGCTGTGTCGCATGGCCGTGTGTCACATACAGCTGATACACATGCCCATGTCTTAGGCCCTGTAGACAAGAAATAGGCCAATTTCAAGCCATTCCTTTCACCCATTTTAAGCTCACACCTACAAGACATTTTCACCTCAATATGCCAAAAGGGTAATTCAATATGGCATCTATCCATACAACCAATATGCCAAAAGGCACCTCAATCACAACAACCAAATATACTTAAACATATGCATAATTTAACCATTAATCAATCATACATTTATGACCTAATTCCATACCAAACTTACCACAATGACCACATGTCAAAATCACATATAAATATACCAATTTGGTGGTTCAAAACATAACTTCACTTGACCATTTCAACACAACCATCAAAACCATCAAAGTGACACTAAACTAGCCATTTCTAAATGGTTCCAACAACCAACATATATACAAACCATATTTCAATCATGCACATCTATTCACAACCTTTCAAAAGCATGCCATAACTTGACCATATTGATGTAAATTCATTACCTACCATTTTAGCCACTCAAACATGCATTAACACATTGTCCAAAATGACACACATCAATAAGGCATCAAAAGTACCAAGGTTACATTAACCAAAATGACATATATAAATGCCAAACTCATCAACTAACATAAACCACAACTCCACCTATACATGCCACTATAACCGTGACCAAAACATTAAAATCTACCGATATAATCACTGGATAGTGTGATAGATCTCCAACTAGCTTCCAACCTGATCAAGCTTCTGATAATCTGTAACAGCCCAATTTCAATGAGATCGAGATAGTGGTTTCGGGACCACAAATTCAACCTAAAAATATAATTTATTTTATTTTATTATATGGTTCATATTATGTTGGTGATCTCATGTGAAAATTCTTATAAGAAAATTTTACCGATTTCATGTTTAATTACGAGAATGACTAAATTGCCTAAAAAGGAAAAAGTTGAAATCTAGTTGCTATAAGGATTAAATAGCTATGGAATTCAAAACTAGAGGTCTTTATATGGTAATTAGACCATTAATCAAAAGATGGAAAATATCTTTGTTGAATCATTCATTGAAATTTAGGAAAAGGGCAAGAACTAAATTGGAAATAGGAAAAGTTAATTAATTAAAAGATGAGAAAATAAAATATCATCTTATTTTCTCATCATCTTCAACCTAAAATACATGGAAACCCTAGGAGAGAGAAAAGAAACTTTCAAGGCTTGATTGGGTAAGTTTCCTTGTCCTGTTTTTAGATATTTTGATATTTTTGAAACCAGGATAGCTTAATCTATCTATTTTGGGGACTAATTTGAAAAGTTATCAAAGTATAGAAATGGGTCATGGATGTATATGTTGAAAATTTGAAATTTATGGTAGAAAATGAAAGGTTGTTGATAGATAAACAACTTTTGCAAAGTGATTTTTTATGAAAGCATGATTCAGGGACTAAAATGCAAAGTTGTAAAATTTAAGGAAAAATGCTAATTTTTTATGAATACTTGTGCTGTAAAATTTGTAATAGGATTTTGGTTAGGTTTGGAATAGGTAGTAAATTGCACAAGTTTCATTTTCCGGGCCTAGGGACAAAATCAAAATTTATGGAAAAGTTAAGGGCAAAATGGTAATTTTGCCTAGGACGTAAATTGAGTCCACTTGGGTATGAAAAATGGGGATTGATGATTAAAATTGTTTATATAGATCCAGACAACACAAATTCGAGATTAGATTGAGGAAAAGAAAAATTTTCGGATTAGTAGAAGTTTAAACGCGAATAAGTGTCGAGGTAAGTTCGTCTAACTTAATCAAGCATGTAAATATGTTTAATTGAATGTTGTGTTTGAATTGAATGTGAATTATATTGTTCGAATACCAAATTAAAAAATTGAATACATGCTTGAAATAGTGAAAAAGGGTTAACTCCCGATTGAATATTGAATTCCGATAAAAAAACGTGCTTTTCTGAAATGAAAGTTCTGTATTTGTTGCGAACGGGATTTAGCTCAGACGAGTAATCCTAGAAATCCCATTGTAGAAAGGATTTAGCCCAAACGGGTAATCCTAATATAACACCTCTCAAGTATACGTAACGATTAGGGTTTAGCCTGGATTGGTAACCCTAGTTGAGCTTTTCTGAGCATACGATATATAAAGGATTTAGCCTAGACTGGAAATCCTATTATACGATATGTGGCTCGAGAGAGAGTTTCCTTGATTCAGTGCCCTAATGGGTACTCTTGAAAAAGAATTGACGGGTTATTGAATCGTACACCTTGAGTGTACCACTTGAGTATTCATCAGAATTTCAATGATTCAACGGAGATAGCTCTTGATATGTCATTAGAAAATGAGATGAAAAGATAATGGATTGAAAGAGTATTAAACGATGATCTCATCTATGTTTGCTTGATTAATATGGAAATCTTGGTGACTAACATGTTTGATTGAATGCATGTGATTAGGAAGTTTTGCTAATGGATGGAAAAAATGATATTGTATGATTAGCTTTAATAAATGGAATTGGTAAGTTTAGTTTTCCATTATACAAACTTACTAAGCATGTAATGCTTACTCTATTTTTTTTCCCTGTTTTATAGTGCTTGGAAGCTCGTGAAGGTTGGAAGATCGTTGGAGCATTGTCACACTATCAACTAGCTTATTTTGGGTATATATAATTGAATCTTTTGGTATAATGGCATGTATAGGACAACTTGACCATTAGTGACTTGATAATGATGTTTGTAATCTAGCCATTGGAATGGCTAGAACTGGTTGTTTTGAAATACTTGTAATGTCATGCTATGGTAGCCAATTATATGTTAAATAGGTTATTATGATATAATCACATGTGACATACTAAATAGATGAGATCAAATGTCATTAATACCTAAGTTAGATCAAGGTAATTATTAACACACATGTATGTAATGGTATACTACGATGAATGGTGGAAATTGCCTAGTTTAAATGCTTGAATTGGCTGGTATTGGATGTATGTTTCAAGTGCAGGTCTGGGTGAAATTTTGGGTGAGAAATGAAGCTAGAAATAGCTTTATTTTGTCCACACAGGCGTGTGTCTAGACCGTGTGTGACACATGGCCTGATAACATGGGCATGTCATTAGGCCGTGTGTCCCCTGCACCTAAATTTTGAGAAACAGAATGTTCAGAATTGAGCACACGGGCAGAGACATGGGCGTGTGTCTCAGCCGTGTGATCCACATGGCCTAGCACACGGGCATGTCCCTTGGCCGTGTGAAAGTTGCACCTATTTTTTGAAACTTTGAATTAATCACATGGCCTAGCACACGGGCGTATGACTTAGCCGCGTGAGATCAATTTGTTCATGGGTTGCAAAACAGAGAGTTACAAGGGTAAAAGACACGGGCGTGTGAACCCCACACGACCTGACCACATGGGCATATCCCATACCACACGGGTGTGTGACTCTTAATAGTGAGAAAAATTTTAGGATTTTGCGAAAAATTCCCAGAGGTTCCGATTTGGTCCCGAATCGATCCTAATGCTTGTTTTGGGTTTCGAGGACCCTTCTTAAGGATGTTATGAATGATTTCAGTAAATGAATAGTAAATTGCATAAATTATCTGAAAATATTCTGAAAGTTTCGGTAATGCTCTGAAACTCTGTTCTGGTGACGGATATGGGTTAGGGGTGTTACATAATCCGTAGAGTAAAGGAAAATAACTACATAAGCAATGAATGCTTAGTAAGTTCGTAAAAACTTGAAACATAACTTATCACTTCAATACTATCATACATAGATTAAACATGGTTCAACACCAATACTTTAAACTTAGTATAAACCTATTAAACACCATTGAGCTCACAATTGAGTATATTTATAAACATCACATACACCTTTCATTCATAACATAATAAAGTCTCATAAGTTGACTTACATAATTATCAACCTTTCCTTAAAATGATGAACCAATTCATTTACATTCTTACCATTTCATTCACTTAGCATAAAGTTAGATAACATCATCAATTAATTAATTATTATATTCATTTATGAATTAGGTAACTTCATCCATAGAATAGTAAGTTTCTCATATAAGTATATCATTGAGCTCATCAATCCCTTTTTCATCGTATTACAATTCAACTATCAACTTACGATTTCATTACCTTTCCTCACCCGTTTCATATACATAACATACAAGACATAAACATAACATTAACCATAGCCACAAGCTAGTGCATTTAAGCATAACTCTTTTAGAATCAACTACACAATAAACCATTTTATGAGAAATTACATACTTAAATTCTTACCACTGTTTCATGCACATAATCATCTTTCCATTCGGTCACTTACCATTTCAATGCATATATTGAAAACTAACATAATACAATCCAAGCAATAGCTTGGCACAAGCCTAAGCATCATCAACAACACATGTTATTGTTTTAATTAATAATTCACGTGAATTAACATAAGATAAGTCATTAAACATGAATAACCTCACTTGAATCATCAATTTCATGAACATAGACATACTTTCATTTAACATTTCCTTTTCATTCCTTTTCATAGTTTTCATTATATAAGTCATTTGAATACTATCGTTCCTTCCCTTTTCATTCCAGTTGAACAACTTAGAATACTACCGAATACGCGGGAAAGCTCACACAAAGTGTGCTACACATATGGTCGAAACCATTCCTTTTCCTTTTTTTTTTCTTTTCATAAATGCTCATATGAGCCATAAATGGGTCTGCTCACACAAGTTATCAGTCGAAACGTAGCTACACGGTACTGCTCACACAAGTCGTCGAGTATCCGCAGCAAATACCAAAACTCAGCCACTGGTAGGATATTCAAGACCAACACCCAAAACATGGTAACCCTAATGATATGTCATTTGTATCTTATATATTCCTAGGATTCAAACGGAGCTTGATAGTCGTCGAAATGTCATTGGATTTCCATCTTTTCATCACAAGATAAATTGCATAATAACATATATATATATATATATATATATATATATTGATTCAATCACAATAGAATCACATATTAACATTCAATTTAATCAACATTATATAGATTACAGTTCATATGAACTTACCTGGCTAAATTGCAGATTTAACAAAGTATAGGGGCTTTTTGGTAATTTTCCATTCGCCTTGATTTTCCATTCAATCTTGATCTAAATTAATAAGTTCATTAAATTTATTAATTTAGATAGTAAAAAAATTATTTTATGCAATTTAGTCCATTTTGACATTTTTACACAAATACCTCTAACATACTTTTATGCAATTTAGTCCCTAAGCCTAAAACATGCAAATTAACCATTTTTACCCAAATTTAAGCTTTATCTGAATGTTCATAACTTCCAATATAGCCCATATTTACAAAAATTTCACATCAAATCCTTGTACTTTTATTAATTCAATAATTTAGTCCTTAATCGTAAAATTCATTAAAAATCACTTAACAAAATACTTTTACATGACAACTAATATCTCAAATTCAACATTTAACATAAAAAAATCACAAGATTCATCGATGGAAACATTCAAAATCTTTAACAATTTCAAAATCAAAGGTACGTGCTAGCTGGACCTAGTTGCAACGATCTAAAAAACATAACAATTATTAAAAATGGGACCAAAATGACATAACATGCAACTTCAAAGAGAAAGCTAAAAGCTCAACCCCTTCCATGGCTTCATTCTTTCTTAATTTCAGCCAAACATCAAAAAGAGGAAGATGATGTCTTTTATTTTATTTTATTACCTTATTAATTAGTTTTATTTTAACTGATAAAACACACATATACATATATTCATAATAAAACAAAGCCAACCGCCCACTCATTTATATTATGGTATATTTACCATATTAGTCCATGAATTTACTTTTTCACAGCTATTTAACATCATTAGCTAGTAGAATTCAATTGTCACACTTTTTATGATTTAGTCCTTTTTGCTTAATTAACTATCGAAACATTAAAATTTCTTAATGAAACTTTAATGCCACCTTAATGAAACTCTGTAAATATTTATAAAAATATTTATGGCACAGTTTATAGAAACAAGGTCCCGATACCTCATTTTTTTTAAAACCACTTGACTTTAGGGTCTTACCACTTGAACTTAATTAATCATTCGAATATCATAAATTACCATATCAAAAACCTTTTAAAAACCTTAATTGACTCATAAATATTCATAAATAATATTTACAAACTTACTCGTCAATTTGTGGCCCCGAAACCACTATTTTGAACACCACTAAAAAACAGGTTGTTACATCGCTCCATCAGCGTAGTCGCTTGCATCACACATAATTACAAAATTCTTTGTCCAATTTGAGCTAACAATAATAGGTGCCAACGTTAACTTCTACTTGAGTACCTCAAAAGCCTGCATGCATTTTTCATCGAACATAAAAGGCTTTTCTTTTTCTGGCAATTGACTTACGGGCTTTGAGAATTGAGCAAAGACTTTTATAAATCTTTGTTAAAAACTTGCATGCCCTAAGAAATTCCTCACCGATTGAACTATTGTAGGATGTAGTAGTTTCTCTATTACCTCAATTTTAGCCTTATCTACTTCTAACTCGTTTTTAGAAATTTGATGACCTAGAACAATTCCTTCTTTCACTATGAACTGACATTTTCCCAATTAATGACCAAATTGGTTACTTCGCACCTTTCTAACACTCACTATAAATTGTCCTAACATTCTGCAAATGAATCTTTGTATATTGAGAAGTCATCCATAAAGATATCCAAACTTTCTTCCAGCATATCAGCGAAGATCGCGGTCACACATCTTATGAAAGTAAATGGAGCATTGCATAATCCAAATAGCATTCGTCAAAATGTGTATGTCCCGAACGGGCATGTAAATGTTGTCTTTTCCTGATCATTTAGGTGTATCAGGATTTGATGATATCTTGAGTACCCATCAAGATAATAGTAGTACTCTTTTCTTGCTGGTCTATTGACCATTTGATCAATGAATGGGAGTAAGAAATGATCATTTTTCGTTGCGTCGTTCAACTTTTTTATAATTGGTACGCACTCGACATCCTGTTATAGTTCGAAATGGGATTAACTTGTTTTTATCATTTGCAATGATCGTTAAGCCACCTTTCTTAAGAACAAATTATGTTGGGCTTACCAATTCACTATTGGATATAGGGTAACCAATTCCTACATCAAGCCACTTCAAAAGCTCCTTTTTCACCACTTCCTTCATGGTAGGGTTAAGACGTCTCTAGGCATCTACGATCGACTTCGTTCCTTCCTCTTGTCAGATCTTATGTTGGCACAACACAGGACTGATTCCTTTAATATCAACAATGTTTATCCAATTGCCTTTTTATGCCTTCTCTTGATCAATTGGTAGATCAACCACAATAATCATGGCTAAAGTATTATCGTCACCTAAATATCCATACTTCAAATGTAGTGGCAGTGATTTCAGGTCCATTGTGGGTGGTTTGATGATCGATGGAACCATGTTTGTCGGTGATTTTTTTATTGACTCAATGGTTCTCTATTTTACTTTTCCCCATCTAGCTGATAAATTTGTTACAACCGATCTTTCACTAAGTCCTCAGGAAATTCTTCTTCCATCATTGTGTCCAAATTAGAAATATCAAACTCATCATCACTTGATTGCTCCTCAATTTGTTTCGTGTTGTCTCTTGTTCAACGACAACCATCAGCTTATTTATTTACTACCTTTAGCTCTCTAGTCAGTCCCCAGGTGTAAACATTGCTGGAGAACAACTATCTCATGAGTTGTCTTTGTCCAAATACTCCCTCCAACCATAAAATCAAATTTTCCTTTGTTGTCCTAACCTAGGCCTCCATAAAAATGTTTCAATTGAATAGCTAGATCAATATCGCCTTTAAGTATTCTCTGAATAATTAACTTGAACCTGTCCTAAGCTTGTCCCAACTTTTCGATTGGTTCTTCCTAAATCCAAGTAGTTTGACTTGATTCTTTAATGAAGAAGACCTTGGTATAAGCCTTTGCAAGAATAATTGTACAAATTCTTCCCAGGATGTGATCGTCTCAGGTGGTAATGCTTCTAACAATTCTCTAATCTAGCCTTCAAGTGTAAAAGGAATCAAAAGTAATTTGATTGTCTTATCTGAAATTCTAGCATACCCAACTATACTGTAAATCTGTTCAAATTGTCTTAGAAATGCCATTGGATCCATGTCAATATCATCACCTGTAACACCCCAAACCCGGCCCAGACGTTATGGCCATGTCCGGTGTGCTACATCACCTAGACTATCCTACGCCACCCTATTTACTAAGTCCGTTGGTGAGTTTTGGAAAGCAATGCTCGATTATTTTGAAAACACCCGTTTTAATAATTATTTCACTTTAATCTTTATTCCCCTTGTTACGCGATTCATTTTAGCCTTATTATCTTATTTAGCCATCGGTAATATCAGGTTGATTGAGAAATTGTTTGTTTAATTTTTAAAAACAGTGTATATTTGTGATAGAAATAAAACAGTTGAGAATCCCAAATGAAATAGTTATAGCGGCCTTATTACAACCCATAACCAAAATAAAACCAATAGTAGAAAAGTAATTAAAATGAATAACCAACTAGAATGCGAGTTCAGTCTTGGTGGCCACTCTGAATCCCTCCCAGCATCCAAGTCACGATCTAGGGCTCACCTGCAAGGATGGAAAGAAAAGGGTGAGTTTGGGAAAACTCAGTGTGTGCAGAACCCATCCAAAGCCCAAATTGGCTCGAGCCCACTAGGCCTAAGCCCTAACCAGTCTCAGTCAGATAACTGGGCCGAAGCCCTATTCAGATAACAGTTTGGCTCATAGGCCTATAACAATACAGTACAGTACAATAGTATGAATGCAACCCAATTGGGGAGACTACTCAACCCACCAACCGCTACACACCACCCGTACCAGCCAACACACTATGTGGAAAATAACTCGACCCACCCAGCCCACACACCACAGTCGCAGCATGGCTGCTCAGATAAACAGTATACGAGGCAAAGCCCCTTTCAGAAACAGTACGAGGCATAGCCCCTTTCAGTAACGTGGCAGTGCCACTCACACTTCCTCCAATATCAAACCCAATCCCATGCCTCAGACATACATACATCATGATATGCAGTAACAGTAATAGTCATGTCAAACAGTTCAGTCGGTTTTAGCCCTAGGGGGTATAACGGTAATTTTCTACCTAGGGGCAAAACAGTAATTTCTCACCCTAAGGGTATTTCAATAATTTTGCTCTCATATTACAGTTTTTATGCTTATTACAGTCTCTACTAATCCCATAGTCGTTACAGAAATTCGGTTAACCAAGTTTAATAGTTTTAGCTTTTAAGCCCTAAAACCCCTAATGGACCCTATTGCGTCGATTAGCCCATTAGGCTCGTTTAGTCCAAATTTCATATTTAGTTACCTTTTTTTAACTGTTTTTACGCCTACAGTTCATATTATTACCCTTAAACCCATTTTTACCCAAATGGGCCCAAATTGCCCATTGGGCCCATACTCGGCCCACCGAGGCCTCAACTTACCGTAACGCCCAAAATTTCGTGGTTAGCTCTCCCTTCAGTACCGATTTCATATCCAACGTTTCCCTACCAACTTGTGAGCGTTCGCACTCTCACAAGCCCTCAAAATGCCAGATCTTCGGCATTTCGGCTTTTCGGCATTTGCCAACATGCACAATGAAGGGGTTCAGAATCACACACCTGTTTTGCGGTTTCACCAACGAGATCTCCTATGCGACAGTTCCTACAACCCAATATCTAATCAATTAATCAGTAGATCCACGAAAAACCAAATCCACAATCCCTTACCACATTCGGCCATACGCCTTAATGGCCATGAAAACTTACCTCTGACGACCTAGGTGCACAAAATCTAGATCTGATGATACCGATGCCTTCAACTCCTTGCTTGATCACCTTCTTCCCTAACTATCACTCAAAAGAACAAAGAAAAATACCACTTGATTTACCAAAAGTCCAAATCGACAAAGTCCCTAACTTTAGGGACTTTCAGCTTTTCCAACACATGAAATATTGAACAGATCTGAGGTATTAAGCACTTACCAATGGTTTCTCTTCGATTCCTACACAGATCTGATGTAAATCTGCCCCTTGAACATTAGTAGAACCCTTAACTCTGAGATCTGAAATTTTCAGCTATCTCCCTACACTAATGGTGATTTCGGCTTTTCAACTAGAGAAGAAGATGGCGATTTGGGCTATGAGTTTGGGTGATGGTGTCGACAATGATGTGGCTCAAGAAAATGTAGTAATCGGCCACAACAGGTGAAAGGAATAGGGGTAATTCGGCTTACAAGAAATCAGCAAAAAGGAAGCAGTTTTCGGGATTTCTAGCACTTTGAGCAATCGGCTATGGCTATTTTTGGAGGGATGGGATCGAAAGAAATTGCAGAGTTGAGTATGATAGGGTGTTCGGCTAAGGAGAAGATCAACAGGGTAAAAAGAAAAGAGGAAAAGCAATGATAGAGAAGAAGAAGATGAAGAAATCGGCTAGATGCTCTTAGGGAGGCAAATTTCAGCTTTTTGACTGAAAAGAGAATAATAACTCCTAAGGTGGCTAACCCTAACCTCATGACAGAAAATAGAAAAAGACAAAACCCTAATAATCTCCCTAAAGCAATCGGCCCAAGTCCCTAAAGCCCCTTGCCGAATTTCCTACTTAAATTAGTCACATGTCCGGTACATGCTTAAAAATTAAGAAGAGCAATAAGCCTACCTTGCAACTCGAACCCTTGTCCTTCAATACCCATCTAGGCGCCACTTTTTTAGGAGCTTAGTAGCACCACCTTGCCACTCTACCAAGGCTCCCTTTGCGACATATTTTACACAATTTTCCTTAAGGGCCCTCTTGACCTAGTTCCCCCCTTTTTACTTAAAACGTACTTAACTATTTTTATCAATTTTTAACCGAGGTTTGGGCTTCCTAAAGGCCCACTAACACATCCAAACACCATTTAGCAATCAGAACACAAAATTTCCCAACTTCACCAAAAATCTCATTAACCTCAAAAAATCTTGAAAATCAGGGAGTTACAACTCTACCCCCCTTAAAGAAATTTCGGCTTCGAAATTTACCTGATCCAAATAACTGAGGGCATTGTTGACGCATTGCTTCTTCTGGCTCCCACGTAGCTTCCTCTCTACCATGATTACGCCACAGCACCTTAACTAATGGAACAGACTTCCTCCTTAAGACTTTGACTTCACGATCTAAGATCTCCACAGGTTCCTCCTCAAAGGTCAAATCGGTGTTTACTGCAATCTCCTCCACTGGTACAATATGCGATGGGTCCGACTGGTACCGTCTCAGCATAGACACATGAAACACGTCGTGAATACGATCCAACTCTGCCGGCAACTCCAACTGATAGGCTACTGGCCCAATCCGCTTGAGAATCCGATAAGGCCCAATAAACCGCGGACTTAGCTTGCCCTTTTTACCGAATCTCAAGATCTTCTTCCACGGCGACACCTTTAGGAACGCCATATCCCCAACAGCGAACTCAATCTCCTTACGCTTAAGGTCAGCATAAGACTTCTGCCGATCAGACGCCTCCTTTAACCGATCTCAAATCAGCTTAACCTTACTTTCAGTATCTGCCACTAACTCTGGTCCAAGAACTCTACGTTCTCCTAATTCTGTCCAACAAGTAGGAGTGCGACATCTCCGCCCATAAAGTGCCTCATATGGAGCCATCTGAATACTTGCTTGATAACTGTTGTTGTATGCAAATTCTACCAACGATAAATAATCTTCCCAACTACCACAAAAATCAATGATACATCCTCTTAACATGTCTTCCAACACTTGAATGACCCTTTCAGACTGACCATCTGTCTGAGGGTGAAATGCAGTACTGAAGTCCAATCGCGTACCTAACGCCTCATGCAACTTCTTCCAGAATCGAGATGTAAATCTAGGATCTCGATCAGAAATTATCGAAACTGGCACCCCATGCAAACGCACTATCTCTGCTACATACAGCTTGGCCAACTTCTGAAGTGAGAAATCAGTTCTAACCGGTATAAAATGAGCAGACTTCGTCAATCTATCCACAACTACCCAAAAAGAGTCTTTCTTTGAAGGTGTCAAAGGCAAGCCACTCACAAAATCCATCGTTACTCTTTCCCATTTCCACTGCGGAATCTTTACTGGCTGCAACAATCCAGAAGGTAATTGGTGTTCAGCTTTAACCTGCTGACACGTCAGACATTTCCCAATGAAATCAGTCACCTCTCGCTTAAGTCCAGGCCACCAGTACCCTTTTCGCAAATCCCTATACAACTTAAACGAGCGAACATCGCCTTTAACTCAGTAACAGTCCTTCGGCTCAGTGCATCAGCCACGACATTAGCCTTGCCAGGGTGATACTCAATCGAACAGTCATAGTCCTTAAGCAACTCTATCCATCTCCATTGCCTAAGGTTTAACTCCTTCTGAGTTAACAGGTATTTGAGACTTTTATGGTCAGTGTATATAATACACTTTTCCCCATAAAGGTAGTGTCTCCAGATTTTCAATGCAAATACCACCGCTGCCAACTCCAAATCATGCGTAGGGTAATTCGCCTCGTGAGGCTTAAGCTGCCGTGAAGCATAAGCAACCACCTTACCCTCTTGCATCAGTACACAACCCAATCCCACATGCGAAGCATCGCTATAAACCGTAAAGTCTTTCCCAGATTCTGGCTGAATCAACACTGGCACCTTAGTCAACACCTTTTTCAACTTATCAAAAGCTTCTTGCTGCCTCTCAGTCCAATTAAAGGCTACTCCCTTCCTTAACAATTTCGTTAATGGAGCCGCGATGATAGAGAACCCCTCAACAAACCTTCTATAATAGCCTGCCAAACCCAGGAAACTACGAATTTTCGACACTGTCCTAGGTGGCTTCCAATCCAGAACTACCTCAATCTTGCGAGGATCTACCCTAATCCCCTCAGCAGAAACAACATAACCCAGAAAAGTCACTTCTCGAAGCCAAAATTCGCACTTGCTAAATTTCACATACAGCTGCCTTTCCCTCAACACTTGCAGAACAATTCGAAGATGCTCGTCATGCTTCTCCTCTGTTTCTGAATACACCAATATATCATCAATAAAGACGACCACAAAACGATCCAAGTACGGCTAAAATACTCGGTTCATTAAATCCATAAAAGCTGCCGGTGCATTCGTCAATCCAAAGGGCATAACCAAAAACTCGTAGTGGCCATAACGAGTTCTGAATGCTGTCTTATGCACATCTACCTCCTTTACTCTTAACTGATGGTATTCAGATCGAAGTTCAATCTTGGAAAACACTGAAGCTCCTTTAAGCTGGTCAAATAGATCGTCGATTCTTGGTAGAGGATACTTATTCTTTATTGTCAGTTTGTTCAACTGGCGATAATTGATACACATACGCATCGTTCCATCCTTTTTTTCACAAACAGCACCAGTGCTCCCCACGGAGACACACTCGGTCTAATGAAGCCCCTATCCAGCAACTCTTGAATCTGAGCTTTTAATTCCACTAGCTCCTTTGGTGCCATCCTGTAGGGCGCAATGGACACTGGAGCTGTTCCAGGCAACAGATCGATCCCAAATTCAACTTCTCGGTTAGGAGGTAATCTAGGAAGCTCCTCAGGAAATACATCTTGAAATTCATTAACAGTCCTCACTGTCTCCACTGTCACCCCTTCGAGTTCAGTTTGACTTACAAACGCTAAGTATGCTTCACAACCTTTGCGCATCAACCTTTCAGCCCTTAAGGCTGATACCACATTGGACAAATAGTCCCTACGTTCACTAATAACCATCACCTCCTAGCCTTCGGTTGTTCTCAATACCATTCTTTTGGCTGCGCAATCCAGCGTTGCCTTGTGCCTGGTTAACCAGTCCATGCCCAAAATCAAGTTGAATTCTCCAAAAGGTAACTCCATCAAGTCTCCCAGAAAGATCCTACCTTGAGTCTGTAAAGGCACATCTCTAAAGAGTTTATCTACCTTAACAGAGTGACCTAAAAGACTAATCATAGTTACCCCACTCACAGTCTCCTCAGAATGCACACCCAACGACCCAGAAATTTCACAAGCAACATACGAATGCGTTGAACCCACATCAATTAAAGCAGTATATGGTGTATGATATATTAAGAACGTACCAGTTATAACATCAGGTGCATCACCCTCCTCGCAGCGGCGAGCAGTATACACTAAAGCTGGCTGACGAGCCTCAGCATTTCCAGTACCTCTGCCAGGTGCTCCAAGACCACGTTCATTACCATTGCCTCTTTTACCTTGACCACGGCCCCTTGGCGGTGGCAGTCCTCCTCGCGCAAGCTGAGCAACCCTCTGGTCAACAGCTTGAGCCTGAGCTGGCTTCTGTGGACAGTCTTTAACTTGATGATCCTTTGACCCACAATAAAAACAAGCTCCAATGCATTTCCAGCATTCTCCTCGATGAACTCTGCCACAGTCTCCACAAGCCTGCGGTCTAACAACATTCACTGGCATGGCTCGCACTGGTTCCTCTACTCTTGCTTTCTTAAAGTTTCTGTTTGCAGTACCAGTCGATCCGGAATCTCTCTTAAAGCAATTACGATCTCTATCGCGATTCTGACGCTCAGCTCGCTTCACTTCTTCGGCTATCTTAGCCTTCTCTACTAGTGCAGCAAAGTCGCGCTCTCTCTGTGGCGTTATCAACACTCTCAGCTCATCTCTGAGGCCATCTTCAAAACGAACACTGCGTTCATATTTAGTGGAAATAATACCACTAGTATATCGACTCAGTCGCAGAAATTTTGCCTCGTATTCAGCAACAGTCTTACCACCTTGGGTCAGGTTCAGGAACTCCTTCCTGCGTGCATCCACATAACTAGCTCCCACATACTTTGCCTTGAAGGATTTCTTAAATAATTCCCAAGTCACCCCATCAGCTGAGGTACCCTCTCTCACAGTGATCCACTACTGATACGCCTCGTCTCGCAGTAAGGACACCGCTCCTTTCAGCTTTTGCTCCAACGAGCAGTCCCGGTCATCCATTATTCGCTCGGTGGCTTCCAACCAATATTCAGCCACATTCGGGGCTACTCCAAATATGCCCCTAAAAATCTTAGCTCCGTTAGCCCGGAGTCGCTTAGATATAGACCCTCTAGCCACAGTTCCAGTGCTTGCTCCAGCGACCCTCTCTAATACCCTCAGCATGGCTTAGGACAGAGTATCGTCCCCTGCAGCCCGGTCATAAGATCCAGTCTCCATCGCTGGCGGAGCTCGCTCTTCCCCAGCTGGGATGTGCCCAGAAGACGAAGATCCTACTTGAGCACTAACCCGGCCACGTCCACGGCCTCGACCACGAGCAGCTTTCGTACTCATATCGATTATCTGAGTTACAAATTTTATGACATTAGTTTAATGTTTCAGTTGTTTATTAGGGAATATCTTATGAATAGATAAAGTTTCAGAGTTGTTCTCGTGCAAACGTAGTCTAACTACTGTCTCAGCTTCCTAGGGTTTAGTTTACCCGACAGTCTCAATTTTATAGCCTTAATACTACCTCACCTATAGTATCACATCCAAGGCTCAGTACTATCTACAGTTTTATTTTCAGTACAGTACAGAAGTTAAGGCAGAAAATACTTACAACTTGGTGCCGGGGATTCAGTGTGCCACCTCTCGAAGTACCAGATTTCAAACAAATAAAAATTTTAGACCTAAAAAAAATAATTCTTTAAACATATTTTAGAAAAGACAAGTTAAAAAAAAATCACTTCGAAAACAAAAATTCTTTCAGAAAATCTGATTTTCCAAAAATACCCTTTATGAGCTTAAAAATTTTGAAAACCATTTTTCGACTCGATCCACAGTCGAGTTGTTGCAACCGGGCTCTGATACCATTAAATGTAACACGCCAAACTCGGCCCAGATGTTATGGCCATGTCCGGTGTGCTACATCACCTAGACTATCCTACGCCGCCCTATTTACTAAGTCCGTTGGTGAGTTTTGGAAAGCAATGCTCGATTATTTTGAAAACTCCCGTTTTAATAATTATTTCACTTTAATCTTTATTCCCCTTGTTACGCGATTCATTTTAGCCTTATTATCTTATTTAGCCATCGGTAATATCAGGTTGATTGAAAAATTGTTTGTTTAATTTTTAAAAACAGTGTATATTTGTGATAGAAATAAAACAGTTGAGAATCCCAGATGAAATAGTTATAGCGGCCTTATTACAACCCATAACCAAAATAAAACCAATAGTAGAAAAGTAATTAAAATGAATAACCAACTAGAATGCGAGTTCAGTCTTGGTGGCCACTCTGTATCCCTCCCAGCATCCAAGTCACGATCTAGGGCTCACCTGCAAGGATGGAAAGAAAAGGGTGAGTTTGGGAAAACTCAGTGTGTGCAGAACCCATCCAAAGCCCAAATTGGCTCGAGCCCACTAGGCCTAAGCCCTAACCAGTCTCAGTCAGATAACTGGGCCGAAGCCCTATTCAGATAACAGTTTGGCTCATAGGCCTATAACAATACAGTACAGTACAACAGTATGAATGCAACCCAATTGGGGAGACTACTCAACCCACCAACCGCTACACACCACCCGTACCAACCAACACACCATGTGGAAAATAACTCGACCCACCCAGCCCACACACCACAGTCGCAGCATGGCTGCTCAGATAAACAGTATACGAGGCAAAGCCCCTTTCAGAAACAGTACGAGGCATAGCCCCTTTCAGTAACGTGGTAGCGCCACTCACACTTCCTCCAATATCAAACCGAATCCCATGCATCAGACATACATACATCATGATATGCAGTAACAGTAATAGTCATGTCAAACAGTTCAGTCGGTTTTAGCCCTAGGGGGTATAACGGTAATTTTCTACCTAGGGGCAAAACAGTAATTTTCTCACCCTAAGGGTATTTCAGTAATTTTGCTCTCATATTACAGTTTTTATGCTTATTACAGTCTCTACTAATCCCATAGTTGTTACAGAAATTCAGTTAACCAAGTTTAATAGTTTTAGCTTTTAAGCTCTTAAACCCCTAATGGGCCCTATTGCGTCAATTAGCCCATTAGGCCCGTTTAGTCCAAATTTCATATTCAGTTACCTTGTTTTAACTGTTTTTACGCCTACAGTTCATATTATTACCCTTAAACCCATTTTTACCCAAATGGGCCCAAATTGCCCATTGGGCCCATACTCGGCCCACCAAGGCCCCAACTTACCATAATGCCCAAAATTTCGTAGTTAGCTCTCCCTTCAGAACTGATTTCATATCCAACGTTTCCCTACCAACTTGTGCGCGTTCGCACTCTCACAAGCCCTCGAAATGCCAGATCTTCGGCATTTTGGCTTTTCGGCATTTGCCAACATGCACAATGAAGGGGTTCAGAATCACACACCTGTTTTGCGGTTTCACCTACGAGATCTCCTATGTGACAGTTCCTACAACCCAATATCTAATCAATTAATCAGTAGATCCACGATAAACCAAAGCCACAATCCCTTACCACATTCGGCCATACCCCTTAATAGCCATGAAAACTTGCCTCTAACGACCTAGGTGCACAAAATCTAGATCTGATGATACCAATGCCTTCAACTCCTTGCTTGATCACCTTCTTCGCTAACTATCACTCAAAAGAACAAAGAAAAATACCACTTGATTTACCAAAAGTCCAAATCGACAAAGTCCCTAACTTTAGGGACTTTCGGCTTTTCCAACACATGAAATATTGAACAGATCTGAGGTATTAAGCACTTACCAATGGTTTCTCTTTGATTCCTACATAGATCTGATGTAAATCTACCCCTTGAACGTTAGTAGAACCCTTAACTCTGAGATCTGAAATTTTCGGCTATCTCCCTACACTAATGGTGATTTTGGCTTTTCAACTAGAGAAGAAGATGGCGATTTGGGCTATGAGTTTGGGTGATGGTGTCGACAATGATGTGGCTCAAGGGAATGTAGTAATCGGCCACAACAGGTGAAAGGAATAGGGTAATTCAGCTTACAAGAAATCAGCAAAAAGGAAGCAGTTTTCGGGATTTCTAGCACTTTGAGCAATCGGCTATGGCTATTTTTGGAGGGATGGGATCAAAAGACATTGCAGAGTTGAGTATGACAGGGTGTTCGGCTAAGGAGAAGATCAACAGAGTAAAAAGAAAAGAGGAAAAGCAATGATAGAGAAGAAGAAGATGAAGAAATCGGCTAGATGCTCTTAAGGAGGCAAATTTCGGCTTTTTGACTGAAAAGAGAATAATAACTCCTAAGGTGGCTAACCCTAACTCTCATGACAGAAAATAGAAAAAGACGAAACCCTAATAATCTCCCTAAAGCAATCGGCCCAAGTCCCTAAAGCCCCTTGCCGAATTTCCTACTTAAATTAGTCACATGTCCGGCACATGCTTAAAAATTAAGAAGAGCAATAAGCCTACCTTGCAACTTGAACCCTTGTCCTTCAATACCCATCTAGGCACCACTTTTTTAGGAGCTTAGTGGCGCCACCTTGCCACTCTACCAAGGCTCCCTTTGCGACATATTTTACACAATTTTCCTTAAGGGCCCTCTTGACCCAATTCCCCCCTTTTTACTTAAAACGTACTTAACTATTTTTATCAATTTTTAACCGAGGTTTGGGCTTCCTAAAGGCCCAATAACACATCCAAACACCATTTAGCAATCAAAACACAAAATTTCCCAACTTCACTAAAAATCTCATTAACCCCAAAAAATCTCGAAAATCAGGGCGTTACATCACCAAATTGCCAGTTTGTGGTCACCCAAGTCGGCAATGCGAGATTGATTTCAAACTAGGATTTGGTAATAAGTGTTTTAGCAATGCTAAGTTTTAACCAACTGGTACCAAACCAAGTTTGCCTAATGATTGTTGTCATCGTCTCAGAAATTGCTCCTAATCAAGATATAGCTTGATTGGAATACTCCACTTCGGGTTATAAACTGAAATCAAAGATAGCGTAAAAATTAGTAAACTAAATTAAAATTTAAATATAGCAAAAATAAAATAAACCAAAGAAATCGTGTTTATAATTTTTAATTTTTCCTATTTATCCTACTGATTGCGGAAAATAAATTTAAATTTAATGTCGAAATCTTCAGGACAACGACGTTAACAACTTGATCGCCTCCAAACATGTGAACATTTAGAGTAAAAATTGTGCAAATAAAATATATATATATATATATAATTAAGTGTGGTATCTAAAAGTGAACATGTGAACATGTCAAATTGTAATATAGTTTTGTGTTACAACGGAACACTAGTAAGCATTTCAAGGATCACATCCAAGGGAGGTTGGATTAAATCTAAAAATGTCTTCGACATTAACAGGTTTAAACAATAGTCACTAAAATTATATTATGCTAATTTTAACTAAAGATTAAAGTCATAAAATGAAAACAAAAATACTAAAACAAAGTTGAAAAACAAAAAACTCTCGAATAACAAGCAGAAGATTAACTGTCACATCTAATTTTCAATAAGGTCCTGAAATTAAGAAAAACTTGAAAGTTAATAGCAAGAGATGGTAAGTCAGTGGGTTCAACTGAAAAATCTAGGAATTTTGGTGGTTGAAGGGTAAATAATTGGGTTTCAATCTTGGTTCAATTAAGTTGAAATCAACTAGTTCCTTAATAGGAGACAAAATGTTTACTGATGGATGGCCTAATTTGGGCTTTGATGATCGTACGAGAAGGGTTATATATATGTGTGTGAGAAGAATTATTCAGTAGATAGAATTATTCTCAATTTTATTTATATTTTCTTCCCTTCTGCATCGTCTTCTTTGGTTGCTTTGAAGAAGAAAAATATGAGAAAAAGCTCTACATGGTGCAGTGATCGTGAAGTTTGAGACTAGGAAGTAGTGAATCCAGTGAGCTGCTACTAGGATGAAGGGGACTCTAGCATTTGGGAAAAGCTAGGCTAGCAAGGATGAAAGATTTCAAGTAAGTTTCTGTACTCCACTTTTGGGTGATTGATGGATGTTGTGCTACTTGCATGATCTGTATTTATGTCTGCTATGAGTTTTGTTTGAATTCTGTTGTTGCACATGATTACAGTGGATGAGAAAGCTATGCATACAATAAGTTGTGTAAATACATGAATGTCTGGAAGTAAGATCTTTAAATTGTGTGATAGAATTGTGTGTCAATATATTGATGTGTGGCATACTCCTTGTTAGGATAGAGTATGTATCTTTATGCATGAT
Source organism: Gossypium stocksii (assembly GCA_020496765.1). NCBI lineage: Eukaryota > Viridiplantae > Streptophyta > Magnoliopsida > Malvales > Malvaceae > Gossypium > Gossypium stocksii. The sequence continues at coordinate 36,328,455 of CM035625.1, forward strand.
TGGTATATCTATAAAAATATAGAGTACAAAGGGAGTTACTTTGATGAGTTAGATGAAGATAGGAAAAATTGGCATAGTGGAGGAATGGATGGATTGAAAATGGATTTGAAGAGGTTTGGTGGCATTGTGGAATAGTTATCTATAGACCTTTCGGAGCGACACCTAAAAAAAGGTTATTGATTCTTCAAGATTCAAATTCCGTGGTTAGTCATGGCATGATTTAATGGTGAATAGGTATGCCTTATGGTGAAATGAAGTCCGCTAGGATAGTAAACAGGGAAGCATGTCAAGGTATAAAAGGGGAAGTCACTATATGACTTGCGCGGCGAGTAGTCTGACATAATGATCATGACAGTGTCTAAGAACACTGGCAAGCATGCTAATAAGGGGTCCGACCAATATCCAAAGACAAGAGGAATATATGAGTGCACCTTGAACAAGGTTATAAGAGGTTAAAGGGGTATTTTCCTTTCTGGTATTCTCAAATAAGTATCTTCCATTAAAAGTCTGCCAGAAGAAATGGACAAGCCAGCCTAGGTTAAGAGGAAGCAAAATAGTTTCAGGACCTACTTCTAGGGGTTTATTTGCAAAGAGATCATCAGAAAAGTGGTAAGTCCACTAAGGATCATCTTGGATGGAATATCCGTCAGTGACTAAGTGAATGATAGATTTTGCCAAGGATTAATAGAGAAATCGGACATCCGTCAGGACTATCTAATGTGGAAGTCGGCCAAGGACAATCTAAGGATGGGATAGTTCACTGGGGACTAGTGGTTGATTGGAATATCTTATCGGATGGTCTGAAGTGGCAAAGTCCTATAGGACTAATTACTAGTACGAGTCTGTAAGGAAAAATGGGAACTTAACTATCAACCAAATCTCATACTCAATGCCGCAATAAATATATTAGTAAACAGGTATTCTTAATTGAAGGGTATACTCATAGGCTAAGTCATAAGAGGGTAATGGTCGGGATAATATGGTATGTATATTTTGTGTTTGGTATGGAATGAAAGGATTAGAGAAGAAATCGTCGTTGTGGCGAGATGTCTACATGTGTGTCAATAGTTGATGCCAATCAACATAGTTGTATATATGGTTATCTTGTGATGAGTCAAATCAAGAAGGTAAATGGAAGTCTTAGATAAAGCTAGATAGGGTCAAGTCCTAGATAAAAAGGTTGTTTGAAAGAGTACACTAACCACTAAATCAATTGATATTCTACCACGATTAGTTCAGAGAACGCATGGGGGTCGGCTATGCCAGTCAAACTGTGAAATCTCTTAAGATTTTTTAATACCATGCACTAATTCATATGTACCTAAAATTTTGAGAGTCTTCTATCACTACTTCTGCACAAAATCTCACTAAGTTCATTTGAACTTATGAATGTATTGCCTTGTATGCAAGGTTAATGAATGACTCAAGGATCGAGTGAAGGGACAAGCCAAACACCGCCAGGCCCACACGAGTGGTGGCGTAGCTGTATCATGTGTATAGAGGGTTACCCTAGGAGGCTATGCCTCGGGGGGTTGATTAAGTGGCTTCATAATGAAGTATTAAGTTTTAAGTCATCGTAAATAATTGTTCATGCTCAATACGACAAATTGATTGTAAGAACCTTAAACTTGTATAAAGTTTATTTGTAGTCATGTTTTGAAACCTATTGTTGATTAATGATATTAGAGTAAAGTTATGTGACAAATATGAATTAATCATGGCATTATTAAGTTGTAACTAGACCAAGTTAGAATTGTTGTAAAATAACTCAGGTTAATTATGACACTTGGTACCTAGACCCAACAGTCGGGTTGGATATAGGGTGTTACATTAATTTACTTCAGTGGTTGCAATTAACTTCCGAATTCGAGTTTTATTAGTGAATTAGTTATTAACTAACCAGTATTACCTCTCAGCCTCTACTAGTTAATTAATCGACCAGTACGCACTTATCTCTCGACCTCACTTTTCTAACCAAGATAAATCATGATTTACTCAACAAACTTATCTCTCAACCTCGTTTAACCTAGATTACTTCCAAAGGTCATCAATCTTATGGTTAAAGCACACATAAATTTATACCAATTACACTAAAGGTCATTACTTTTAGTGGCGTTTGTTGTACAACCGCCGCTAAAGGTCATGACTTTTAGCGGCGCTTTTGCTACAAACTCCGCTAAAGGTCATGAATTTTAGTGGCGCTTTTACTACAAAAGCTGCTAAGGTTATCACTTTTAGCGGCGCTTTCACTACAAACGCCGCTAAAGGTCATGACTTTTAACGGCACTTTTGCTACAAACGCCGCTAAAGGTCATGACTTTTAGCGGCGCTTTTGCTACAAACGCCGCTAAAGGTCATGACCTTTAGCGTCATTTTTTTGAAAAACGCCACTAATTTTTACAGATTTGCAATAGTCCTTTTTCACCAATATCCAACCCTTCCTACATTACATCCAACCAAAAACAGCAAATGTAGCATAAAATCCAACCAATAACATTAAATCTAAATAATACTTCAAATTCAATGAAAGATATATGATGTAAATTAATAAATGAAGTATAACTGAAAATATTCTTACAATAATGTTAAATGTGACAATGTTAAAAATATTCTTACAACGAGAAAACAAATGTCTAAGATGGCGGCTTTTGCGACTGCTGAAACGTCTTCATCATATACTAAAGTTGTAGCTGGAGCTCATCGTACTTTCTGCTCTGCTCTGCTGCCATCGCTGCTGCCTCTACCTCCCTCGCTGCTGCCGCTACCTCCCTCGCTACTGTATCCACTATAAGTTGTTGCTGGAGTTCTTCATATTTTCTTTGAACCTCAGCAATTTGCTCAACTGTGCTCACTTGCATTTGAGCTATCTGGTCTCTTAACCTCTGAACTTCAGCTTGAGCTTGACTTCCGGAAGGCATGTATTACTGGGAGCTGAATCCAAAATATTGGGTCGAGGTAACACCAGATCCTTGAAATCGAACTCGACCATACCTTTCAGGACCCAAAACTTCAGTAATAATTCTATTATCAATGTCCTCATGATTAACAAAACTATCAGTTGAAGCAATCGCTTCATACTCCGCCTTCTTCTCCTTTAGTTTCTCCTAATAAATCAATCAAAGAGTTAGAAATGAAATATATAATAAAAATGAATGCAACATAAATTAACATTATTTAAAACTACTAACGACGAATTAAACCATTATAATTAAACATTATAAATATTTATAATAAATTAAATTTTATTAAGTAAATATACCATAATTTCTCCAGCTTCGGATGTCATTAGAGATCCATCTTTCTTCCTATGTGTAATGTTAAAAAGCTGAAGGCATCCAACTTTTTGACCAGACGATACTTCTTACAATATAGTAATAAAAATATTATTTAATAGTAGAAAGTCATTACTATTTAATAGAATTAATAAATTCATAATACCTCGGCCTCAGTTACGTAAGCAAAACTTCTCGACCCTGCCGTGTGCGTGAATTTTTATTTCTGCCTGCTACTTGTTCCAACTTGCTCACAGTCCTACATAATGAAATTGTTATTACGTATATAGTAAATACTATAAACTAAAAAATTTATATAAGTTTGAAAGTATGTAATACCTCTCATTTTTTTGAATTCCAAAATCTAACCGTATCTTCCCATTGGTACCTCAGCATTTCCGGCGGGACATTTTGCAATTTTTCTTCGAGGTTTATGTCTTTCTTAAAATATTGGTTTTTCAAAGTGTTTTTATGGTCTCTCCATTTTTTACCCAATGTCTTCTTAATATAGTCATTTGAGACCTCTAAAGCAAATCTCTCCTAAAAAAACACAAGTTTAGAAAGTAAATATAAATGAAACTTAAACCAAAGTATTATAAATTACATTCACGTTTTGTTACCTTAATATTATCGAGAGCTTGATTTTTTTTGCTATCAGACATGTGATGCCATGATTCGTAGTTGATGGGCAACATATTGGCATTTCGTGCTATAATGCCCAAATAGCCTGCTAAAAGTCGAGCTTCAGATCCAACAGGTTGACCATGACTGTTTTTACGTACTTTGACACGCTCGACAGGATTGAAGTCGTATAAATCTTTAAGTAGCGTATGTCCTCGACTCTACGCGTCCCACCACTTTCAGCTGAAAAATGATATATTATTAAAATTGAAAAATAAATCAATAATAAAAGTCAACACGCATGTAAAATAAACTTAACATTACTTTGAAATTCTGCAGGCTCGTCCAGTGTCTCCGGCACATTTGAAGATCCAATAACTGTCTGCTGTTCACTATTTCCTTCTTCTGAATTTGGATTATTCTGGACAATACTTAAATCTCATAATCTTCTTTTACGCATTTTTCCTGCAATACACATAAAATGGTTGAAATTTTAGTAACAAATTACAACAATAATAGTACATATAAAATAGTTAAATTATATAACATGAGCAAGATTAAAATTATTACATTACATATAATTAAAAAATCATAAATTCTTACTACATTATAATTCGTAAATATCTTCATCCACATCCTGACAAACCCATAAGAGGACTTACACGGCGATGCAGCAGAGTGTCGACGGCGATGAGGCAGAGGAAGGTCAATGGTGATGTGGTAGAGGGGACAGTCGTCGGTGACGAAGCAGATGGTCGGACAAAGATTTAGGGATTTAGGGTAAACTTTTAAGGGAAAATAATAAGGGATTTCAGGGTTGGAGTGGGGATAAAACCGAGCATAGAAAAATAGCGCCGTTTTGCTCAAAATAAAAATACATTTTGCGACATTTGTACACTCGCACTACTAATGCCAAACATTTAGCGGCGTTTACCCACTAGCACCACTAACATTTTTTGTGTATTTTGATAAAACGACGTCGTTCAGCTACTAAGGGGTTTCGGGAATGGATGAAACAAAAATGACACCGTTTAAATATATACTTTTTACAGCATTTTTACGAAAAACGCCGCTAATTCTCTATCTTTAGCGGCATTTGTCAAAAAATGCTACTAATTCTTGGTCTTTAGCAGCGTTTTTAAGATAAACACCGCTAATGCCACTAGAGACTCAACCTGAAACAACTCCGTTTAAGCTAAAGTAATACGTTTTTATGGCATTTTTTGTCAAAAACGCCACTAATGCCTTTCATAGTAATAAATTTTAATAGTTTAATTATTTCTTAAATTCCTTTTACACTAAGTTTGCTTTGTTTCAAACAATATATCTAATTTGTTAAACTTTATAATTGTGTACGAAATTAATTATAAAAAATGAAACCAAACCTTAAATCCTAAAACCATTAACCTTAAACCTTAATTAAACCCTAAATATATGTTACAACGTACAAAGTTATTAAAAAAGAATATTATTGCTTACTTACCCTGCAAATAAATTTATTTTTTTGTCATTTTTATCAAAATCCATAACCATTAAACCTTAATACCTTAACCCTTGAAACCATTAACACTAAAACCCTAAATCCTAAACACTAAACCCCAAATAAAAAACTTTAAAACACTAAACCCTAAACCTTAAAAAAGTAACAAACCTAAACCATAGACTTAACATACTAACACAATAAACCCTAAATCATAGACTTTAAACCTTAATTATTAAACCTTAAACCCAAAAATAGATTTAATCAATATTAAGTATTTCTTCCACAATTTATTATAAACATAAGCTTTTACATTCATATCTATGTATATACACATCAACATCCATATGAATTTATTAGGGTTTAAGGTTTTAGGGTTTAGGAATTAGTGTTTAAGGTTTATGTTTTTAGAGTTTAAGGTTTAGGTCGGGTTTAATATTTAGGGGTTAAGGTTTAGGATTTAGGGTTTAGGGGTTTAGAGAAAACCATACGGTGTCAATTTTAACAGCATGGTAACTTAAATGAAAACTTCTAAATAGTTTAGTTATCAATTTGTAACTTTTCATAATTAAGTAACTAAAATGAAACTTTCTCATAGCTAAGTGAATGGTGTAGTTTATATTTTTTATAAAGTTAGTTCCAAATATCAAAATAAAATCGACTTCAAAACAAAAATAAGAAAAAAATATGAAAATAAAATCAGATCAAATTGAAATGAGTGTCAGTTACCCTACTCGAAAAATGGCTGCTCAACTTTTAGTAGCGTTTGAAACAAAAACGTCGCTATTGCTCCTTTTTTTCGGCGTTTGGACCAAAACGCCCCTATTGCTCTATTTTTTGAGGCGTTTTATCTAAAAATGCCGTTATTGCTCTGCTTTTTGCCCAAAAACACCGCTATTGTTCTATTTTTTGTGGCGTTTTCCTGAAAACGCCACTAATGTATAATATTAGCGGAGTTTTTTTGTGCAAACGCCACTAAAAACGCCACTAAAAGTCAGTGTTGCTGTAGTGTTAATTCGTATGAAAAACCTTCATTCTTCCATTAAACACTCTTACATCCATTCGTTAATCTCCCTAAAGGATTTAGCCACTCATCGATTTAATAAACATCTTCCTTACAATTAAATTAAGCATGCAAAGCACACAATTTATATTAAAAGAGAGAAAGATAGAAATTAGTCCATTAAGAATATTAATGTGCTCAGATCCGTGAAATCCTTTAACAGTTGTCGAGAGATTTTAACACCCCTTACCTGAGACCGTCGCCGGAGTCAGGCACGAGACGTTACTGAACTTACCTTACTAATTCGGGGCATAAAAATATTCTTTTTAAAATTAATTCTTTCACATTCATCCAATATCCCTAAAAAGGGCCCTCGAGGCCCTAAAACGTGCAATTGAAACGGTTCGGGACCTTCAGATTACAAATATATCTTCAGTCTGACGCTCTCCCAACTGAGCTATCCCCGCTTTTCGTTCTTCTTGATCTATAATTATCAAATTTAGCTTATTTAATACCCACATTTATCAAAATAATCCTTAACTCTAACTTTGGCAAAATTATGATTTTGCCCCTAAAATTTTGCATATTTACACTTTTGCCGCAAAGCTCGAAAATTAAGCTTTTTCCCTAATTCTTATGTTTTATGACATGCTGATCATTTTCCCTTAATGGAAACATCAAATTCTCACTCTAACATGTACTTATGAACAATAGGTATTTTTACTAATTATGCTATTTTACTCATTTTCTCTTAAAACCAAGTAGCACAAGTTGTTTAACATAATTTAAAGCATCATATTCTATCATAAAACATCAAAATAAACACTTTTCACCTATGGGTATTTTTCCAAATATGAACCCTAGGTTAAATTATCGCTAGAATAAGCTAAATCAAGTTATCGGGACTCCGAAAACTTAAATAACATTAAAAACGAGGCTTGCAATCACTTACTATGGAGCTTGGAAGCTTGAAACAAAGCCTAGCTATGGAGAACCCTTGAAATTTTGTCCTAATGAAGAAGATGGACATATTTTGCCATCTTTTTCCCTTTTTTAATCTTTTAATTACCAAATGACTAAAATAGCCTTCATTAAAAACTTTGGTTATTTCTACTTATGTATGTCCATTTTTGTCCATGAAAACCTAATGGTATAATTACCATATAAGGATCTCTACTTCAATTATGCTCTTCAATTAAATCCTTTAACATCTAGAATTCATATTTATCAACTTTTGCAATTAAGCCCTAATAGGCAAATTAGTCATGCAATTCATAAAAATTTCTATCAATACTTTAACACATACATCTAATCACTCGGTAAATCATAAAAATTAATCGAAATAAACTTTTCTATCTCAGATTCGTGGTTTCACAACCACCATTCCGTTTAGGCCCTATTTCGGGATGTTACAGATATCGTCATTTGCAAGAGAAATATAAGAGAAAATTATGAAAATACTTAACAACGAAGACTTGGACTCAAATCAAATCCAAGTCGTATAACAAGAAATAAAATTGTTTTTAAAATAAAATAAAGTTAAAATCCTAAACTACTAAACTGAATCCATAAAATGGCTTAGTAAAAAGCTCCCTCTAGTTGAGCATAAGCCTCCTATTTATAGGCAAAGCTACCAGCCCTAATTAGGTCAATTACAAGCCTGAGTTGCACTAAATATTAATTATGTGAATGAAAACACACTTAATTAATTTTTCCCTTCATCAGACCTGTGTCACAACACAAGCTAGTGTGTGTCACAACACACAAATTTGAATATGAATTCTTGTGTTGGTTCAGCTTTGTTGCGACACCAGAAGCTTGTGTTGCAACTCGGCTGCTGTTTCTGATGCTTTTGGGCCTAAAAATAGGTGTCTTGCACACTCAATTAAATCGTTAAAACTAACTTAAGGCCAGTATTGGCCCAATAGGTCAACAAACTCGAAATATTGTGTAAAAATGCTTATTTTGCAATAATTTAACTCTAAGGTAATAAAACTAAAAATTCAATAATTAAACACGAAACAACTTAAAAACAAGCTCATTAAGCACCAAAATGTACTTAAATTGCCACTACAATTTGTGGCAGGTCAAATGTGTCTATACCTTGGGACGAGTAAAGGGCGTTACAATTGTGTACATGAAATTATATGTTATTGTAACACCCTTAACCCATCACCGTCGCCGGATTAGGGTTACAAAGCATTATCATACAATCAAAAATATTTAAACATCATAAATTTTAATAATTTAAATAAATCACAAACCATTCATTCCAACACATTTGTCCCTAAATCGAACCCTCAAGGCCCTAGAAATAACTTGGAAGTAGTTCAAGACTAATTTGAAACAAATCAGAAAGTTTAAGAAAAAGTGGCAAAAAATTGGAAACAAGGGTCACACGGCTGTATAGCTAGACCATGTGAGAACACCGCAGTGCAACGCCTCAGATTTTAGGCCTAGAAGGAATGGGCTTCGCGTGTCGGAGAAATTAGATTTTAGTTGTGCAAGAAAAATTTCATAAATTGCATGTTTAGTTTAGTGGCTAAGTGATTTAGGAAGAGCTGGGAGTGTTGGAGAAGTCCTGCGTTCAAACCAGGGCTCTAGCAAAATTTTTAGTTTTTCCCTTTCGTGGATCTTGGCGTTAGTTTGAAGGCCATATAAATTATTGTATTGGAAAAATGACACAAGGAAGCATGTGGTCTAGTGGTTGTGGCGTCATTAAGGTTGCAAGGGAGCAAGGGTTCAAGTCTTGGCGCTTGCAATTCATTTTGGTTTTCTTTTAAATGAACTTAGACTTTGGCCTATAGGTTTATATTTAGTTGTGCTTGTTTTGTGAAACAATGAGCTAGTTGGTAAGGTGGCTAGCGGCGTGGATTAAGTTACAAGGGAGTTTGAGTTCGAAACCCCTTGCATGCAAAAGGTAATTATTTTGCTACATAGGGGCGGCAAGAGGTTCAATTGGATTCAAATACTGAAGGGTTGTTGTGGACTTGGCAAAAGGAGGAAATTTGAACCTGTCATGGTTGTTATTTGAATTTGAATTGGGGGGAGTTGGAGTGAATCAAGAAGAAATTTGGATGGAGAAAATTGTGGGGTTGTTAAGGGGGGAGGTTTGGCCAAATTTGGAACTCCTTAGGAGTGCATATTCGGTCATTACTACCGATTTTGAGTGGGGACTATGGGGAATTTCGGGATTGAGAGTTTGAGTGTGCATTTTTCGACTTTATGTGAAAGTTTTAGATGCCAATTCTCTCTTTGGTATTTTTAGATTTTGGTATATCTGAGAGCAGGGTTTCTGCCAAGTGACTCTTATTGCTATTTTCTTTTTCAGTTATTTCTACTACTGCATTCCAAGCCAATTCTTTACTCTAGCTCTCAGTTACACCCCATTTAGACCATTCTCTTCTTTTGTGCCGAATCTATTTTGTTGCTATTGGCCGATTCTCTTTCACTTCTTCTCTTCTAAATCTCTCCCTTCCTTCCTAATTCTTTCACCTTTAAACTGCACACTCTCTCGTACTCATTCAAAGTTCTTTATTATTTTTCTTATACCCAAAACTGATTACCATATACCTTGGTCGAATATCTCCTTCGGCTGAACTCAACATTTCTCTACATTATTTTTTCTTGACCGAATTTCAACCCCTATCCACTCCACTATTAACTTGTCGATTTCTTTTGATTCCTCTATAGTCGAATCCATCATTTCTTTCGTTTCATTTAGTCACTTCTTTCCCGTCGTGATCGACCAAACGATTCGACCTTCAAGCGATCTGACAAATCGTTAATCAAGGGTTTGATTTTGGCCAATGATTTTGGAGAGGATAGTTCTTGATCACATAAGTGTGGTAATCGATTGTTATTAAATTGTGGTCTTAGTTCTTTAGGGCTTATCAGCTGTGAAGATTTAATTAATTATGCTGGTTAATGTAGGGTTGTGCTCAAGGAATGTTTTCGTAGGTTAGCAAAACAATTGTGTATCCGTATACACTATTCTGATTGTTGATCGACAGAAAAGCTGAAAGTGCGTATTTCGTACTGTTTTGATTGTAGATCGGCAAAACGCCGAAAAGCCAAAGTACTGGCAAATAATGCCACACGAGCATGCGATTGCGCGTGGGGTGAACCGAGGTCACGGAGCGTGAGCGTGCGATGAGAAAGGCCACCATGAGCGAATTCATGGGCATGGGCCGTAGTGGGCCACTTAGGCCACTTGGGCCAGAATGGGCTCGATGGGCCCAATCGGGCCGTAAGGCCCGCAAATGCAAATCTAACTGTTAGGTGGAAATAGTGAGGCTTTTCATGTCGCGTATATGGCATAGGTCGTTCTGGGCCTCACTGGGCCAAAATGGGCCGTGTGGGCCCGATGGGCTTATGGGCCTACACGGATAAAATGTATGTGATGTGATAAGTGACTAATTTGGGCTATGTTGTATGCATAGCCGTGATTGTTTCTGGGCTAAATGGGCCACACAAGAGTGTGGGCCCACTTAGGTTGAGTAATGGGCTGGCCCAATTACCCCGTTTTGTTTGTTTAGGTTAAAAAAGTCGCTCGAGGCGAAGAGGGACCTTCGGTTTACAAAACTACAGAAATACCCTCGGTTTACAAAATTATAGAAATACCCTCGATTTACTAAATTACAGAAATACCTTTGGTTTACAAAATTATAGAAATACTTTCAGTTTACAAAATTACAAAAATACCCTCGATTTACGAAATTATAGAAATACCTTCAGTTTACAAAATTACAGAAATACTCTTGGTTTACAAAATTACAGAAATACCTTTGGTTTACAAAATTACAGAAATACCCTCGGTTTGCAAAATTACAGAAATACCCTCAGTTTATAAAATTACAAAAATACCCTCAGTTACAAAATTACAGAAATACCCCCAATTTGTAAAATTACTAAAAAACCTCTAATTTGTAAAATTACTAAAATACCCCTGGTTTGTAAAATTACTGAAATACTCCCGGTTTGTAAAATTACTGAAATACCCCTAGTTTGTAAAATTACTGAAATACCCCCGATTTGTAAAATTACTTAAATACCTTTGGTTTGTAAAAGTACTAAAATACCCCTTATCTGTAAAATTACCGAAATACCTTCGACTTGTGAAATTACCAAAATGCTCTCGATTTGTAAAATTACCGAAATACGCTTATAGGGTAAAATTACTAAAATACTCCTGTAGGGTAGAATTACCGAAATACCCCTATAGGGTAGAATTACCGAAATACTCCTGTAGGGTAGAATTATCGAAATACCTCTGTAGGGTAGAATTACTATTTTACCCTGACTGACAAAATGACTGTTTTGCCCTAGAGTGTAAAATGATTGTTTTGTCTTTGTGGGCAAGTGACTGACTTGGACTATGAACTTGACTAATTTGACTGTGATCATATGGCAGTGTTTTAACTTACGTGACTGTGGTTGCATGATAGATATGTTTTTAATATATGTTTAGATGACTGTTACTGAGCATGGCCATTATGCATACACGTGTGATGATTGAGCATGGCATACATGACATTCTGCATGGGGTTGGGCTTGATTTGGAGGAAGTTCTGTGCTAGTGGCTATGCTACCACTACAGCAAAACAGGGCTTTAGCGGCGTTTTTAGTGGCGTTTTTGGTAAAAACGCCGCAAAAAATCGAGCAATAGCGGCGTTTAAAAATTGAGCAATAGCGGCATTTTTATACAAACGTCGCTAAAAGTCTGAGCAATAGCGGCGTTTTTAGAAGTCTGAGCAATAGCGGCGTTTTTCCAAAAACGCCGCTAAAAGTTTAGCAATAGCGACGTTTTTTCAGAAACGCCGCTAAAAGTCTGAGCAATAGCGTCGTTTTTCCAGAAACGCCGCTAAAAGTCTGAGCAATAGCGTCGTTTTTCCAAAAACGCCACTAAAATTCTTGTTTTGAATTATATTTTCATAGTTAAGTTTTAAGGTTTAGTACTTATTTTTTGGGTTTAGGGTTTAATATTTAAGGGTTAAGGTCTATGGTTTAGGGTTTAATATTTAGAATGTTAATTTTATGGTTTAGAGTTTTGTTATTTTGGGTTTGAGGTTTAGTGTTTAGTGTTTATGATCTTAATGTTTAGCAGTATTAAGGGTTTATGGGTTTAAGGTTAAGGGTTCATGGTTTATGTTTTTGTGGTTTAGGGTTTAGGAGTTTAAGGGTTAGTGGTTAGGGGTTTAGTGTTTGTGATTTATAGTTTGTGGTTTAGGGTTTATTATTTTATAGCTAGGGTCTCAATACTCTTCATGATTTTAGGGGTTAGGCTATTAGGGTTTAAGGGTTAAGGTTTTTGATATTTAACGGTTCGAGTACTTATGGTCTAGAATTTATGGTTTAAGATTTATATATGGTTTTGAATAGATCACGTAGTTTGGGGTTTGGGATTTGGTTTTTGGTGTTTGTGGTTTAGGGTTTAAGTTTTTGTGTATAAAATATATATTATAGATAATTCAGTTTATAAAATATATAAATATATATTGGTAATTTATCTATAATATATTTTATATCTCAATGCAGTTAAGAATATCCTAAAACCTCATTTCATTTACAAAATAATAAATATTATTATAATGATTTTTTTTGTGTAAAATAACAATGTTTTTTATTTTTTATAATCTTATTTAAAACTAGAGAAATAAACAAACATTATGATATTTAAATCCAAAATTCTATAAACTTACTATTTCAACCAAATTCTTATTTATCTTCTACATGATTTTTTTCATCTATATATAAGTGTATTATAGTGTAATTATTTGCCTTAATTAAATGACAACTTTTTTGCCCAAAATCTATATAAAAGATCATGTCATTATCAAATCCATGTTGGGTGTAATTATTTGATGTTGCTTTTGAAATGAAGTAAAACCAATTTCACAAGAAATTTATATATATACACTCATAATGCTGGTTTGTAGGCTAGGGATTATGAGATTTTGATGGAATAAATTCTATAAATTTGCCCCAAAAATTAAAAAGCAAATAAAAAAATAAAATTAAGGCATGTATTCGTAATAATTATTGTTGTGGCCAATGATAACTGGCAAAAGAAACTTTTTCATAAAAAATATATATTTTTACATCATATAATTAAAATTTTAAATAATATAATAAAAATTAAATTAAAATTAAAATATTGTTAAAAATATATGACTTATCGTCTTTGCTTTTCCATTTTCATATTATGTGATTTTGTCAATAGTTAATTGAAAGTATATTTTGTGATCAATATTATTAAATGTTGTAGATCATCACTACTTTCCTCTTCTATGTAATATTCAAACAACTGCTGCCGACATTATATATATAATTAGTTTGTTTGTTTCGTGTTTATAAATTAAAATATATTTAATAAAATTTAATTTTTTTTAAATTCAATTTTTTACTTAAATGAAATATTTATTTAATTAAAGTACAATAAATATATATTTAATTTGTATATATGGTTAATTAACAAAACGTAATATTAATATATTTTACCCATTTTTAAACATTTTTGTAAACTTTTATCAAATTTGAAAAATTAAAACAACTTATTTTAAAATATGCAAGCTAAATATATGGTTAATATATTTATTTGTTAATATATGGTTTGGTGTTTGATATTATTTTGTTCTAAGGGTTTATAAAATATATTATAGATAAATTACCAATAAATTAGAGAATTAACGGCGTTTTTTTTGAAAAACGCCACAAAAAAACTATTATTTTTTATACCAAAAAGGGTAATCAAAATCCCGCTCACCCCCAAAAATTGAACGAGGCAAAATCTCTTATCCCTCTCACACACGCTCTTCTATTCTTTTTTCACGTTTTCTTCTTTTTCTTTTAATCTTTGATTTTCTTCGCTACTTTGTTTCAATGGGTTGTTTTCGTCTCAATTGGAGTTCTACTCTTTTGCTTCTACTCCATTTCTTTTCTTGCGTTTTACAATTTCGTCAACAGGAGTTTTCGGAATTGGTGGATTTGAGGCGTCGATTGTTTTTGGGTGTTTAAATCGTGAATTCAGGTATGGGTTTTGTAGCTCTTTAAATTTATTCGTGAATTATTGAATCAATTTTGTGAAATTCAGTAATTTCGTGCGTTCCGATGATTGTGTAATTGTAATGTTGTATCATTGTTAAATTGCGTAAAATTCGACTAGTTAGAGTGTGTTTCTGCACTATTAGAGGTTAAGGATCATTTGATGTCGAATTTCATGTTTTTCGGACTAGTTATATTTTTATATTTTTCCTTTTGATGTTATTCACTGTTGAGGTATAAGCTTGATTGATTATTGTGCAGGTTTAGTGGCAAAACTATGAATATGGGACCATTCATGTTATCCCTTGCCTACTAATAGCTAGTATGGTCCTCCCTCAACAAAACCCTATTTTTTTTCTGTATTTTTCTTGTTTTTGGTACCATACCTTCATCTTTTACTGCTTTATTGGAGTTTGTTTTCACCTGAATCTAGCAGGCTCAAGTTTCTTATACGCTTAGCAGGATCATTTTTATTGTGCTTAATTGAGCCCCTGAATCTCTTTAAAGCATTGATCAGCAGGGTTTAGCTCTAAGTTTGGCTTTTAAAACACCTCACTGACATTGTACCTTAAGACCTAACTCAGTCATGAAACGGAAGGGAACTGCTGATGCTGGCACAAAGAAAATGTACGCTATGGCATATGTTGTGCTTCTCTATGCAAAATTTAAATCGGCCTGAATTAAGTTGGAATTTCTTTAAATTGTTTGCAGGGATAATTTCTTGTACCAGTCACTTTTTATGCCAAAAGGACTTCCAGATGGGGCTGAATTGGCTTACTTTGTCACAGGACAGGTGAAATGATTTATAGAAAATAATATTGTTGATTGGCAATAATTTATGCCTAGTACTAACTGAAACTCTCAAAAGAAATTTATCCAGAAGCTAATTGAAGGGTACAGGCAGGGAAGGCTGTAATGGCCGACAGAAGACAACCGTGAGTGGTCTATACAGAATTTTATTTCATTGACCTTTTAAGTTAATTATATATTTGTAGTGTTAGATCAGGTTAATTTTCGATGTGTTCTTATTCAATCAGGTTAATTATATATTTGGTTATTATATAAACAGCTAATTTGCACTAATTCTTTGAGCATCCAATTCTTTTCACATTGATCTTTTAGGTGTTTTTACATCATGAAGTTTCATCAGGACAAGAGTTTGTTTCCTTGCATGGGTTTGGAGTTGATACTGACTATTTTTCATCTATTTTAGATGCTAGTGTTGACTAAGAGTGATGCAGGAGCAGAGAGTACATAGCTTTTGATGTTCAATTGGCTATGCTTCTAGTGGGCATTCATTTGCTTGAGCTTATAAGTTTAGATTTGCTATTCACAAGCAATTTATCTTTTCTTGCTTTCTTCTTAATTCTCATATTGGCTTTTTTTATTATTATTCCTATGATTGTCTAGATTTGTACCTTTAGATTTTCTTGAAGCGTTTAATTTTAGCTTTTAGAAAAGTTGTCTTTCATGTTGGTTCCTCAAATTCTGTTTCTTTTGCTTCTTAAAAATTTTTCTTCTTTCAAATTTAACCATCTTTGAGGAAATTTATCTTTCAAGAGCCATTTGACATTAGTTTGATATTTTCACAAGGTTTCAGTTTGTGTGTTTCTTTGGAGACAGTATGCCTGCAATGGTGTCCTTATTCCTTCCTAGAAAACCCACCAGTTGAATGCTCTGCCGCACAACTATTGCATTTGTGTGAGTGCTAACTTTTTTATTTCTGTTAGTTGTTTCTTGAGATCATAGCTAATCGTGTTTTGTCTACAATATTGAAATTATGTTGCATGTGTAATTATTATTTATTATTATTATGATTTCAGGAAGAACTAAAATCGACAAGGACTCAGCTAGAAAGAGAACTTCAAATGGACGATGTGTTGCGGATTGAAGATATGCCTTCTTATACCCTTCTCTGGTAGCCAACTTAACCAACTCTATTATTATTAGTGAAAGAAGAGCCCCCAAAATCACTAGTGCAGTAAAGTTGTCTGTAGAGTTTGATTTTCTTTTTAAAGCTGTTTGTAGCATAAGGAAAAAGAAAATCTTTATCATTAGATTCTTTGAACTTAGTTAATGTGTGATTCACTTTCATATTAGTAGTTAAATGTTAGATTTTCTTTACTCCAATGGCAAAATTGGCAGTGGAATTTGTATTTGTGGTTTTGTCCAATATTAGCATACTAAATTTTTGAAAAATATTTTTTTTATATATTTAGAAATAAATATTATTTAATTAAAATATTTAATGGCAGGCTGTTTAATGGAAGTTGATGCAAATATGCTATTTTGATAAATTTTTATTTATTTTATTTTTTATGACCTTTAGTGGCGTTTTTGAAAAAAGCGCCGCTAAAGATTAGACTTTTAACGGCATTTTTAAAAAAAGCGCCGCTAAAGATTAGGACTTTTAGCGGCGTTTCTAAAAAAAGCGTCGCTAAAAGTTAGGACTTTTAGTGGCGTTTTTAAAAAAGCGCCGCTAAAAGTCTTGATCTTTAGCGTCGCTTTTTCAGAAATGCCGCTAAAAGTCCTGATCTTTAGCGGCGTTTGTGGGAAGTGCCTTTAAAAGTCATGATCTTTAGCGGCGTTTGTGAGAAAAGCGCCGCTAAAATTTGTGACTCTGTACATAGTGGCGTTTTTTGCGGCGCTTATAGGCTAAAAAACGCCGGTAAAAGTCAATTTTGCTGTAGTGTACGTATTCTGATTCTGGTGGCCCTGCCACGTTATCTGTATAAGCAGCGTGGCTGCGTATTGGTGTATGGGCTGGGTGGGTCGAGTTATTCCCTACATGGTGTGTTGGCTGGTACGAATGGTGTGATGGTTGGACTGGGTTGGGGTCACATTCACATACGATTCTGTTCTGTTTTGGCCTTAGGCCCACTTGTTCTGTTATTGGCTTTGGGCTAAGCCCAATTAATTCTGTTATGGGCTATGACCCAAATGATATTGTGTAGTGGGCTTTGTCCCACGTATGCTCTGTACTAGACTGTACTATTACTATTAAAAGGCTCTGGCCCAGACTGTTTCTGTATCTGTTTCTGTTTACTGACTGTGCTTTAGAAAGGGGATTACACACTGAGTTTTCATAAACTCACCCCGTTTATTAACTATGCAGGTAATCCCTAGTTTTTAGGAGGATCGATGCTGTGAGGGACTCGGAGATAGCCACACGACTACTTTCTTATTATGTTTTGGACTTTATTTATGGTTTCGATTACGTTTTAGTTTTAAAATTTTGTAATAAGGCCATTGGGATTTTAATATACTTTTATTTGGGTTTTTATTTACTTTGATTTATATCTGTTAGAAGTAAATCACGGTTTTTCAAAAATGTTAACTGTTTTTAAAACATCACAACGTTTCCGCAACTGTTTAAATTAAGCTTCCGCAACAATTAAGGTTTTAAAGGTAATAACGGTTTTTTTTTAAAAGGGATTAACTTTTTAATAAACCATGTTTTGAAAATAAACAAAAACAAGTTTTAGTAAGCAACAAGTTTTAAATAAGAAGGGTTTAAATGAAAACATGGTTTTCGAAAAACACTTAAATATGACAGCCAAATTCGGGCCTAACTTCTGGGCCGGGTTTGGGGTGTTACACCGAAGCCATGCAACTTTCGAACAAGGGACACACAACCGTGTCCAAACCCGTGTCCTTACCCATGTAACTCACTGAGTAGGGTCACACGACCGTGTCACACGCTTGTGTGCCAGGCCATGTAACTCACTAACTTGGACCCTAAGAAATTCTCAAATGACAAATGGTTATGTCGCCTGGCCTTGTACCTTACACGACTGTGTAATAGCCCGTGTCTCAGGTCGTGTGTACCCAAAACTTGCCTAAAATCAAGCCATTTCACAACCAGTTCATACGTAACCAATCTAACCATTTAAACATACATCCAAGGGACTTAAACATCATTCACAATTACATAAACATGCCATTTTAGACAACCTAAATCAACTAACCAATGTGCCATTCAAAACACCACAATTATGTTAAAACATCAACTAACAAAACATGTCAATAATGTCTTATCTCGTGCATGATAACCTAGTTCAAATATGTACAAACCATTCTAATTACTTCAAGAAGGACCTTGTTTACAAGCATACTAAGATAACCAAGAGACATAGATTGTTAATATCAAAGTGTACCAAACCAACTTAATTATCCATATATACATGCCACTACCCTAGGATATACAAAACTACCAACTTAGGTGGATAGTATGAGTCAGTTGAATGATCCCTCCAAACTGTCAGCAACGTTTATATACAAAACAATCCATAAGACCCGATAAGCTTACAAAGCTTAGTCAGGACATAGTATAATATTTAATCTAAATACAATTAAATATAGTTCATATACTATTTGATTCAGAGTTACTGGAGTATAAACAATGGCACGTATGTGCATTCCAGGGTATCGAAGTACAATCAAGGGCATTTATGTGCATTCGGGGGTACCAAAGTACAATCAAGGGCATGTATGTGCATTCAAGGGTACCGAAGTACAAACAGGGGCACAAATGTGCATTTAGGGGTATCGAAGTACAATTAAGGGCACGAATGTGCATTCAGGGGTACCGAAGTACAAACAAGGACACAAATGTGCATTCTTCAATAATTGTATATAAAAATTTTAATTAAAGGAAAATACTATAAGTTTACAAGTAAAACTATTTAAGTATTGAAATACTATGGACTTAACTACGATTTGATTTCGGTCAATACACAGGGACTATTCCGTTATTTTCTCTTTTCCTCGGTTATTGTCTCTCTGATTTAAATCTTGATCTATACAATAATTAAATATAATATATTAATCTCATACACATTCCACATTACATTCAATTATATGGCCCTTAACTTTTCATTAATTACACATTTTCCCTAAACTTTTACAACTCGTAATTTAGTCCTCCAACCCGAAAATCATCAAATTGACCATTTCCTAAGAATAAAATTATAGCCGATTATTCTAGGCCCTTTAACAGTCCCTATTACATATCAAATTTACTATAAAACCATGAAAATTTGACATTTAACAACTTAATCCTTAAATCAAAATCTAACAAAAATTACTTCACAAAGCAACCAAGTATCACAATCAAAGCTTTAAATATATAATTATCATCACAAACAACTAAGATTCATCATTGGTAACTTCCAAAATTTTTAACAGATTGAAAAGCGAAGGTACAGGCTAGCTGTACCTAGTTGCAACGATTTCAAAAACATAAAAATTACAAGAAACAGGTAAAAACTCACTTACATGCAAGCACTAACCTAGCCGAAACTTCCAAGCCTTTAATGGAGGTTTTCTAACTTGGTTTTTAGTGGTAATTTCCATTAAAGAAGATGATCATCTTTCTATTATTATTCTACTTAAGTTTAATTTATTAAATTACAAGTTTACCCTTAATGTAACATGATTTTTAAGCCAATTCCATCCTTAAACAGTCCAACACTTAATTACAATGGTTTAACGCTACATAGGTCCTCCCTCTTGTGATGATTAAGCTATTAAATCATCTAATTACCATAATTAACAAAATTTACACCTTTTACAATTTAGTCCTTTTTCTTTAATTAGCTATCTAAATGTTAAAATTTCTTAACAACATTTACTCTGTAAATATTCTATAAATAAAATTTACAAGTCAACACGACAAAAATTTGTGGTCCCGAAACTATTGTTCAATTACCACTGAAAAATGGGTTGTTACAGTTATAAACCTAGTTTAGCATGTTAAACTTGCTTGTATTACTTTGGATTAGTGTACGACTTGTTTAAAGGCACATAGAAGCATGTTTGCATGACTTAAAATGCCATTTTCTTGCATTTTTGGGTTTAAGTCTCGAGACAAGTTGAACAAGTCTAGAGACAAGATGAGCTTTTTTAAATGAAACATACATTTCTAGGTGTATGTTTCAAAACATGCAAGTTAGTAGCTAAAATTTGGTTTCAAAGGTTTCAAGCCTTAAGACATGGACCCTATGTCTCAAGACATCAAGCCTCGTATAGTTATTTTGACCTAGGATTCAAAACTTAGCTCCCTATTTAATCAATTAAAACCCCGAATCATCATATTAGGATTGATTTTAGCTCAATTTTCATTTGTATTGAACTGTAATAATCTAATGTATTATACATCATGTTTAAAACTCAAAATTTTACATATTTTGATTTTTGTGGATTGATTGTTTGAGTCACTTCGGTAATAAGGACTAAACCAAATATGACGATTAAGGATGATAAAGTAAACAATAATCGCAGAATAGTGAAAGGACAGAGATGATGATGTGGATGGTGCCATTAATGCAGTTGACATTGAACTTGGTAGGCAACTAGAATCGAGTGGGAACTTGGCTTCACAGCTCGAGGGAAATTGCATGCCAATAGGGGAGACATGTTGCAAACCCCTAATCATAACAATCAAAGGGTTGTAATTCAAACTTCTCCCATTTTATTTTGAAGGATGAAAGTGATGGGTTGAATGTAGGTAGCATGGTTGTTGCTAATCTGAGCGAACATGAGACTAGTAATGAAGACCAAGGCTTAACAATGGGTAATTTGGAATATGGTCCTAATGCGATAAGGTTGTATAAACCCATTTGTTCATAACCAAGTGAGTTGAATGGCACTTCCTATGACTGATGATGATCTCATAATTTTATTAAACCCTAATGCCGTTTAAAGAGTCTTAATGGAGAAAAAATATCGAATATGGGCCAAAAGAGATAAAGTGCTGAATTTTTTGCATGATGATAGTCATGGTGTAGATGGTACATGTGCAATTTTTGCTATTGCTATTTCATCTTTGATAAATAAAAAATTTAGAATTTTATTGTGATTAATTAGGATTTTGTAGTTATTAATAATGTATAATTAGAAATGATAGTGAATTGGATATATACATTTTTTAAATTCTCCGAAAATATATAAATTAATCCTTTTATTATCTACAAATTATTTGAGTATAACTATTCAAATCTAAATTAAATATGGTTGTTCGATAAATATTGAAATCCGCGAAAAAAATTGAATTCAAAATTCTCACTTAATTTATTCATAGTTTTTTTTTTTTTTTATTACAATGTCTTCTTGCACCCCTAAACCTCTCAACCATTAAAGTGGAGAAAACCATAATTAAACATATTTGAACACATTTCCTCCTTATTATTTAATGTGAACTAAAATAAGATTTGATGAATAAAATTTACTCATAGTTAACAATAAATAAGTGTAAAAATAAATTAACAAGGATATTATCTTTCATTTCTTTAATCATTTACTTCTCATGATATTATAAGGTAAGCTACTAAATAATTTTAAAATTTATTAATATAATATATTTTTTATTTATTTTTTTTTAATTTCAAACTTTTGAATTGTGAATGAGATCTCTTATTTCATTGTTGTTTTGATTTTTTTTTTTCAACTTTTAATTATCATATTAGTATCTTTAGTGCGATTAAAATAATCAATATCAAATACATTTTTCCTTACATTTTAATTAATGTAAAGTGAATAAATAATTTTATAATTTATTAAGATTGTAAATCTTATTTTATTTTCTAAAAAAATTTTACAATTATACATCAACTTTGATTTAGTGCAATTATAGATATGAAATTTTGATTGTGGTGCAAATAATTACATAAAACTTTAATTTTGATTCAATCATACACATCTAAAGAAATAAATACATCAATTTATTTTTATATTGAATAAATATAATTATTTGTGTAGGCAATTGTGTTAATAATTTATGAGAATTGAATCAAATTAAAATTTCATGTATAAAATTACATAAAATCAAAGTTCATATATAAAATTGTACATTAAACTAAAAATAATGTATAGTGTTGGGATTTATCCTTAAATTTTTTAAGATAGTATTTTTAAGAAAGTGTATCTTAATTAAAATGCATAATATTAAATTTAGTCCTTAATGTTTATATTTTTATCAAATTAACTCTTATTCTTTTTTTTATTTGGTCCCAACCTTTTTATATTTTGAAACACGAACTCAAAGATTGTAATTTTCCTTTCCCTTCATCAATATTGCATTAATATTGTAATTCAAAAGAGATTATTCTAAAATTTTAGTTATTTATAGATTTTTTTTTGAAAACTCATTTAAGAATTTTTAACTATCAAAGAGTTTTATTAAAATTTTAAAACTATAAATACGAGTTTAGAGTTTTTCTTTACAACTTTGTTAATAGACAAACTTTGTTAGAAACATGTAACTAATATTTATTATTCTATGGAGTTTTTAATTATTTTTCACATTTGATTTAAATATTTCAATTTATTTATCTTATAATTTTAAAATGTAAAATATTAATATAAATTGATTTATTTATCATATAATTTAAATAAAATTTTCCGTTTCATGCACATATAAAAAACTAGTAAAAATTATATGAGTATAAAGATCTAAACTCTTTTTTACAAATATTTTTTTTTTTATTTTCTAAAAACTATCTTTTATAAGTTAATACTTTGGTCACTCATTTTTAAAAAGTTAAAATCACTCTTCAAATGATCCGAAAGTTATCATTCAAATCATTAGGCAATTTTTTGATTAAAAAAAAAGTCATTGGCAATTAAGTTGCGAACGAACATCAAATATGGGATTAATAAATTTACACTTTAGTCATTCAACTATTAGTAAGTTGATAATTTGATCAATCAATCGTTGCACCACTACCCCTAACCCAATAATCCAAACAATATCAACAACAACACAACCCCATGCCTCACTTTTAACCTAACCAACTCAACAACCCTTCATTTTTAACTCACTCACCATTTCCCTTTTGACAAAAATCATAACCCAAGAAAATTCACAGTCAAACTATTCACACACCCTTACCTAAATGAACAACCAAATATCACCATAATCACAACAAAAAAAACAAATAAAAAATACAATTAAAAAAATAATCAAATAGGACCTACAAAAGCTAATCGGCAGAATAAAATCAGAGACAAGAATCAAAATTTAAAAAGAAAGGTTTAATGACAAAATTCACCATTAACGTTTACATGTTTTCTTAAAATGACCCTAATTGTATTTTTGAGGCTTTTTTGGCCGTTATCTTTGTTTTTTTTTTTCAAACTGCTTTTTCTAACAGATTTGACGAAACTACCATTAAAAAAATTAACAGGGATGATATGAAATATTTTTAATGAGATGTAATTTATTACTTAGTAACCTAATAAGATAATTATATGTGAAAAATAATAAAATAAATAAATCATACATGAAATTTTAAAAAATAACTCTTAATTTAAAGAAAATAAACATAACTATCTAAAAAAAAGTTTCAAAATGAATGCATACATTTGTTTACTAGGAAGTTTCAAAAAGATAATTAATAAATCAAATCGAAAATACTGAATGTGTGCATTCATTTTGAAACCTTTTCGTAAATAATTACGTTTATTTTCTTTAAATTAAGAGTTATTTTTTAACTTCATGAATTATTTATTTTATTATTTTCCACATGTAATTATTTTATTGGGTTATCTAAGTAATAAATTATATCTCATTAAAACTATTCCATATCATCTCATTAAATTTTTTAGCAGTGCTTTTATCAAATTTGTTAAAAAAAGCAATTTGAAAAAAAAATAAAGGTTGATGGCAAAAAAAATTCAAAAATACAATTAGAGCCATTTTTTACAAAACATGTAAACATTAGTGGGTAAATTTGTCATTAAGCTAAAAGAGAGAGAGAGAGAGAGACTTAAAAGATATTAGATTTAGACAAGATTTAGTTGGAGAGTTCCAAGCAACGAAAGTTCAATTCAAAAGGTAAGGAGAAAGTCTCATTAAGAAGAGAAATATATCGAAGCTAGGTGACCATCTAATGATGGTGGATGGAGATCAAACAGCTTCTTTGTTAGGTTTTGGATTTAAATCAATGGAGTGTTAGGTCATTTCGAAGAAAATTAAACCATAAAGTTGAAAAAGGATGAAAAAAAAAAGCTTTGTTCAATGTGCGTTCTTGTTAGAGGAGGCTAGATAATGGCGAGATTCTTGGAATACAACTTTTAGATAGTTTAGTGATGAACTTATAATATTTTTGAAATTGATTGATCAAATTGTAAACTTATTAATAGTTGGGTGATTTTGGATATAGTTTATCTTATAATGAGTTAATGATCGCATCAAATATCTTTTAACTGTTTAGGACCTATTTGGATGGGCGATAATTTAACTACAATTAATGTAATAAAATAATAACGGTAAAATTAGATACGATAACTTAAAATTAAAAAAAAATTAAACCTATCACACTAGAAATAAACACCCTAACTTAGAAAGGATATTTTTTCAAATAATTTAATCAGCAGTTTGTAAATTTTTGATATTGAGCGAGGAAATTTTAAATATGCTAATAATTGAGGGAAATTTGATCCGACCGCTCAAAATTCATCTGGTTGAAGGACGACCAAATCATTAAACGGGCATTAGGGTTTAATAAAATCGCATAACGAAAACCCTCTAGGGTTTTAGAAGCAGCTGCTTTTGGTTTTCAAATATTTTCTCCCATCAAGAAGAAATGGGTTTCTGGGGTCAGTTCTGTTATCATCTTGACCAAAACCCTTTTACTTTTCTCGCTTTAAATTCTTACTATTTTTTATTTTCAGATTTCATTGTTCCATTGTTTGGTTATGGTAAACAGTAGAGGAAATATTTGAGAAATTTGAATTATGATAATGGGTTTGGATCGAGGATTCTTTTGAAATTAAACCCAAGATTCATTATCGTCTTCCGGCCATTTACCAGTAACCAAACGATGCATCGCTTGTTGTATTTGTTTTTTCTTGAAACTCTCTATTTGTTCTTATGGGCTCTTTTTTTTTTTTTTTTCGTAAACCAGGTATTGAAGTCAAACCTGGAAAACCACACCCTTATCATTCTGACAATGTTCGAGGAAAGCTTCACATTACTCAGGTATATTATCCTGGTTCAGAAATTCAAAGTTAAAAGGAAAAGCCAGAGCATTTCGTTTTCTGAATTCCGGTTCATGTTGGAGTTTTCATTTTTCTTATACAATTATTAATTAGTAAAGACTGTAGCAGTAAGATTGTAGTTACATGCTTTTATGAGTTATGTTTTGAGGTTTTCTGACCCTTCATCAATGGAGTGCATTGTTTATATGGAGTTGAATAGTTGAAAGATATACATAACGTATAATGGTGAATCTTAGTCAGAATTTAGGCTTCTTGTTAGTTCTCTAAATTGCTAGTCCAAATGATTTTTGGGTTCCTACTTTTGTTTTTGTTTTTGTTTTTCTTGATACCATGTATGTTCCATTGTTAATTTATATTATGTGGTAACACAGGCAACTTTAGGTCTTGGATCATTTAAAGAGAGGTCTGTACTTCAGTGTTCTGTCGGACACAAGAGTCCGATCATCCTGTGTTCATTGTTACCAAATCAGAATGAGACTTGCGCCTTAGATCTTAAATTTGATGAAGATGATGATTTAGTTGCTTTCTCAGTAATTGGCCCCCAAAGCATCCACCTCTCTGGTTACTTTGTTGCTGATGATGGAGATCACCTACGTGATGAATATGAGTCGTATCCTTTTGTTTAATTTCTCTTATTTGAAGACAAGCATATTTGCGTTTCATTTTTTGTTAAATTGTTTCATGAAAGAACTGAGAACATGGTTGAAGTGTTTATAACTCAGAACATGGCGCATATAACGTGATTTATTCATTCCTTTACTACATTATGAAGTGATTCTTATGGGGAGGATATTGCTGAGACTGAGACTGAGTCCGAAGATGAGTCCTCTGATTATGATTCTGATGAGGAGTATGGAGATGATTTCATAGATGATGATGATCTTGAGTTCTTCCGTCCACCTGTCCCAAATAGTGGAGGTATTTGACATTTTGGATAGCTTTACCGGATTTCATTAAGTAGAAACTGGATCATATATGTTGCTTTTTTCTATCATGTCATGTGTACCAATCTGCAGCCCTTGAAAACTATTCTAATTTGATTTTCTTAATAATTTTATACGGCTAGAACTTGTAAGTAATGCATGGCTAATTTGGTATGAAAAAGTATAGTATTGTTCCCTAAATTATGACCTACTGCTTCTGGAATTTCTGTTTGTTTGTTCTGAACAATTTGAAAATTTTGGTTAAAACTGATGTGCAGAAGATTGGCAGATGGAGAAACTTTCTTTTGTTTAAAACCTGTATATAAACTTCAATTTGAAGGAAGATTCAGAAACTGTTTCATAGATGTGATGAGGATTTAGTAATTATAATTGATTTAGCTGTTTTTCTTTAAAGATCATTCAGTGGTCAGAGTTGAAATTTTTGGTGAAATTTTATGTTTAAGCACATTATTGAAGCATTGACCAATTACGTAATTTATTATTTCAATGTGAAGGAAGATTCAAGAACTGTTTCATAGATGTGATGAGGATTTAGTAATTATAATTGGTTTAGCTGTTTTTCTTTAAAGATCATTCAGTGGTCAGTTGAAATTTTTGATGAAATGTTATGTTTAAGCACATTATTGAAGCATTGACCAATTATGTAATTTATTATTTCACTTTATTGATCCATTATTCATTTTTTGAAAATTGTACATAATAGTTTCTAGATGTTCCTTATTCCATGTACAGGGTTTTTGTTGCATTTTAACTGGTAGTTGATGGGCTTTTTGCTTACTATTCTTTTTTGAATTTAGTTGTAATCGAGGAGATCATGGATGATGAAAAACCTACAAAAGGAAATGAGGAATCTAAACGATCCAAGAGAAAGAATAAATTGACTGGCTCTGAGGAACAAATGAACTCTCAGGGTCAACTTATTGTCAAGAGAGGTGCTGGTGTGACAGATTTGGAAACTGAAGATGAAGATGGCTTTCCAGTTTCTGCTTCACAAAAAAGCGAAGATGCTATTCAGCAGCCTCAACCAGAAACTGAGGAACTGAGAGAAAATTTAACTAAAGAAGACAAGACAAGAAAAGATGTTTGTGAAAAGAAAAGAAAAGTTAAAAACACTGATGAAGAAGGGGGGTAAGATGCCCTTAACAGTTTTTTCTAAACTTGATGTCACAGTTGTATTATTTATATCATGCAGGCAGGCTAACTTGTTAATGTTATGTTCAGTCTGTTGATCTATGTGATTATTATGCAAACTTTGTTAGGAAAAAGAAGAAGAAAAAGCAGCAAAAAGGAAAGGATACAGATGACATCAATGGTTTACCGGGTGATGAAGTTCAGCTTGTGAAGGAAGAGAGCCAGGATTCAGAGAAGGTAATGCCTGTTGGAAAAGAACAAGATCATCCCCATAGTGATCGGTGAGTACTCTTTTCCACTTTTGTGTATTCATAGAGAGGTGACTGCAGATAGACAGTGCCCGTCTTTTTATCTGCACGTGCATTTACTTGTTGATATTTTCCTTTCTCTAATAAAATAAGTCATAAATATATATGCATGATAAACAAGTATATTTATTAGTTGAAGTCTTAAGTTAAAACCTTCAGATAAAATGTAGAGAGAAGAGACTTTCGTCTCCTTAGTCTGTTTGATCTGACATTGCATAATGCTCAATTGTACTTCTTGATAGACATGTTTGAAGTCTTTCAAATGGTAGAAACCTGGAAATGGCCTAGGATGTCAGGATATTCTCTACTCCCTCTTTTTCTATCTAGAAATCCACTGATTGCAGTTTGCATTGTATGCTGAGGCTATGAGTTGCCATTAGGTAAATTTATATTTAGTTACCCAAACAAGTACTGTATTCCTGGCAGGGCCCTTGGTTCTGAACCAGACATTGTGCCTGGTTCTGAGAAGAAAAAGAAAAAGAAGAAGAAGACCACCCAAGAGAATCAAGTAAGTGCAAATGCATCAGTTTCACAAAGTGGAGATAAGAATACTTCCACTTTGAAGTCTGAAGAGAAACAAACTGCTGGCAAATCTTCTCAAGTGAGAACCTTTCCGAATGGATTGGTTGTCCAAGAGTTAGCAATGGGCAAACCAGATGGTAAAAGAGCATCTCGTGGGAAGCAGGTTATTCTTTCTCCACTAAGTTTTCAATTGATGAATTTTCCCCTAAGAAAAATAACTTTAGTTCTTCTTCTATTTTTCTGCAATCATGAATTCTGTAATCATATTTTGGATATTTTCTAAAGGGAATGGATAGAAGATTGCCTGAAAAGAGAATGGAGCTTGTATAATAAATTTAATAGATATTTCAATTGGTCATGTGATGCGAGTTTGAGTCATATTTGATGACAAGATTATGTGTATTATTTTACATACATTTTACTGGGATTCAGTTGGAGATTCTTACCCTAGTTTGTTCTTTCGGTTCAGGTTAGTGTCCATTACATAGGGAAGCTTCAGAAGAATGGAAAAATTTTTGATTCCAATGTGGGAAGGGCCCCCTTTAAATTTCGCCTAGGTACTATGACATTTTACGGCTTATAAAATACTAAACTTGGGTTTTCTTTTTGTCGGAGAACTTTTGTTTAGTTGATTTTTAAATATTTTGGGTTGGTTTTATAGGTGTAGGAGAAGTCATCAAAGGATGGGATGTTGGTGTCGAAGGTATGTAATTGAACTGTTAACAATTTATTATGTTTGTTCTTGTTATTTTAACTCATTTGTCAAAGCATTTATGTATATCCGGAATGTACATTGGCCACAGGCATGCGTGTTGGGGATAAAAGAAAACTTGTAATTCCACCAGCAATGGGGTATGTACATTATGCTTTCATAAATTAGTTGTGAATGCTGGTAAGACTTGTAACCAGCAATCGAGATTGTTTAAATGAAAATTTTGTCATGCAGTTATGGTTCTAAGGGTGCTGGCGGAAGGATACCTCCGAATGCATGGCTCGAGTTTGATGTTGAGTTGGTTGGAGTTAGGTGATTAGTCTAGCCTCTACTGAGCTATGAATTATTATTATTTTCACTGCTTGAGTGATCATCAATGAGCAAGAAAAGAAACAGTATCTAGTTGTGTTGCAATTTTAAATTTCATCCAATATTGTCCTAATTGAATTTTTCTGCAGAAAGTGGTGATTTGTGTCTACTGCATAGATCAAATTTTGTTCGTTTGTGCCTTTATTTGTGTTTATGTTTAGTAAGAACTAAGAAAAATGGAGGTGTTTAGTAAGAACTAAGAAAAATGGAGGGTTTCGTTTAGTAATTGATTTGAGATTTTGTTTTTATAGTCTTAAACCAGTATTTTAGTTTTAGTTTTGTTTCGTTCAAAATTTTGATGTCTGTTTCGGTCAATAATGATTGGCAACGGTACAGGTTTTTTATAAAAAGATTTTAATTTTTTTTTAATTTTGACTATTTTTAGAGTTCATATTATATTTAATAAAATATAATAATTTAATTAAGTAATTGAATCTAATTTATAAATTTAAAATTTAAATTTGTAGATGAATATAGTTTTATGTATGTAATTGTGGGACATAGGTGATGTAAATCGAAATACAAGGATATTAGTATATATCAAAAGCAAATATTATACATGGTAGTTAATTACCTGGACTGGAGACTTGGATTTTGTTAAAAGAAAAAGTGCACATATGTTAACCAGGCAAACTAGTTGCAATTAAATGTGGTTGGTGTTTCACTGTACTTGGTATTTGATTTTTTTTTTTTTCATTTTCTTTTAACTGAAATCGAATTAGGTTATTATTGAACTGTACTAAATTAGATTAGATTTTGAGTTTTCATATTATCTTTGGGCTTTTATGATTTTGAATTTTATTTAGATAAAATTATTTTTGGATTTGAATTTTTAGACTTTAATTAGATTAAAAAATTATTTTTGTTTTATGGTTTTTACACTATTTGGTAAATTAATTTTTTTAATTATACATAAAATTTTAATTAATATATTTATTGTAAAAAATAATTTGTAAAATCTATAATTATAAATGTTTATTAAAAATTTAATTACTTTTAATTTTTACTCACATAATCAAATATTAAATTATTTATATTTTATAATTCTTAATATGTAATAACAAAAAAAATCATTAATAATGATAACTAAAATAACAATAATAATAGAAAAAAGAACAGTACGTAATAAGTAAAAAAAAAACGCAATGAGTAAAAAAAAAAAAAACACTTGAATTCTCAGAAGTTTTAATAAATACATAATGATTCATGATAGATTGACACTCAAATTAGATTTAAGTTTTATTTTTTATTTAATTATAAAATATGTAAAAGCATAATGAAAAAACTTATATTTAGAATTTAGAAGTAATAGTTTCTGTTTTGGGTTTTTAATGGGTTTATATATTGGATTTATATATACAAAAAATATTAGATTTTTTTTTGAAAATTTTATGTTACAATGAAAAGAAATTATCAATGATGCTGTGAACTACAACAACATATTATTCATCAACCAAAGCTTTACATAAGCAAAGAAAAACAACAATGTGCTAAAAATAGAAGCACAAATATTTAAAAATGAAACTAACTAATATCACTAACAATACAATCCCTAAAAACAAGGTCTGCAAACCCCACAAATGACATGTAAACTCAACAAATCCTCCCTTAAACCAAATATTTTATAAATATTGGTTTAAAAGGAATATCAAAGTAGATCTTCTAACGCGCAAATTCCAAGGAACTTTTTCAGCTTTTGAAATGCAGCTCTCTTTAGAGATTTGGTGAAGATATCAGCAATTTGGTCTTCATTTCTGCAGAAAACTAGATCAATGACTCCATTATTTGTGAGATCTCTCAAATAATAAAATTTTACATCTATATGCTTGCTTCTTTCATGTAACACTGGATTTTTAGAAAGTTTAATTGTTGAATTATTATCACAAAAAATCGTTGTTTCTCCTTGCTGTAAAAAATGTAGTTCTTCAAGAATATTTCTCAACCAAATAGCTTGGGAGGCACAAGCTGTAGCAGCTACAAACTCAACTTCAGTAGTAGACAAAGCAACTATTGGTTGCTTCTTTAAAGACCATGAAACAACCCCTGTACCCAGCATAAAACCAAAACCAGAAGTACTCTTTTTATCATCAAGATCGCCAGCATAATCACTGTCAGTGAAGCCAAACAAATTTGACTTTTCACACCCTCTTGTAGAACAATCCGCAACTAACCGTGCCTTTCAAATACCGAAGTCCTTTTTTTTGCAGCTAAGAGATGCATCTCCTTTGGGCACTCCATAAACCTGCTAATGAGACTTATAAAATGCATAATATCAAGTCTTGTTGCAGTCAAATACATCAAGCTTCTCACTATTTGTTTGTAAGAGGTGCTGTTAATCTCATTTCCTTCAGGATTTCGAACAAGCTTTAAACCAACATCAGTTAGTGTGCAAACAAGATTGCAGTTCTTCATCCCAAACCTGTCCAAAATCTCTTGCATATATTTTTTTCTAAGAAATGAGAATTCCAGCAGTAGATTGCATCACTTCAATACCCAAAAAATAATGTAACATTCCAAGTTCAGTCATATCAAACTCAACCATCATGGAATTTTTAAAATCATCAAACACGGCAGCATCACTCTTCGTAAATATAAGATGGTCAACATAGAGGCAAATGATCAATATAGAGGCAAACAATAATAATCTTACCTCATTCACCAACCTTAGTAAAAAGCATATGCTCGTATGGACATTTCTGGAAACCTTTTTTACAAAAATAAGCTTTGATGCAACTATACTAAGCCCTCGGAGCTTGTTTCAATTTGTACAACGCTTTTTTTAACTTGTACACCTTGTTCTCGTTTCCATGTTTCACATATCCAGGAGATTGATCAACAAACACTTGTTCTTTCAAATCACCATGTGAAAACACCAACTTCACATCTAATTGGAAAATAGGCCATGAATTTTGGGCAGCAAGTGAAATCACCAACCTAATTGTATCATGTTGAGCAACAGTAGCAAAAACTTCTTTATAATCGATGATGAACTCTTGCTTGTAGCCTTTAGCAACTAAGCGTGTTTTGTACTTGTCAACTTTGCCATTCTCTTTCAACTTTCTCTTGTACACCTACTTCACACCAATGGTTTTTTGTCCTTGTGGAAGATCTACCAATTCCCATGTGTTGTTTCTGTAATGGCCCGAATTAGGGCCTAAATGGAATGGTGGTTTTGGGACTATGAATCCGAAATATAAAAATTTATTCCGATAAAGTTTTAAGGCCTAATGCGTGATTGAATGCATGAGTAAAAATTTAGTAAATAAATTTTATCGATAAAATGCCCGATTAAGTGATAGGAATAAATTGCAAAACTTTCAAAATAGGTGATCTAGAAGCATTTAGTGTGTAATTGAATTGCATGCATAAATTAAAGGTCATTATTAAGCAATTTGACCATTTTATGGTAAGATGGACAAAAATGCCCATGGAAGGAAAAATTTACAAAGAAGGCCATTAAGGGAATTTTGGTCATTTGGGTATTAAATGAAATAAAATGGGAAAAATAAGTCAAAAATGTGTCCATCTTCATCAAGGGGATGCCAAATTTTGTGTTCTCCATAGCTAGGGTTTTGTTTCACTTTTCAAGCTCAAAAGTAAGTAAATTTAGCCCTGTTTTTCATGTTCTTCGTATTTTTGAGACCCTCGTACCTTGACCTAACTTTCTATTCCACTATTTTAAGCTAGGGTTAATGTTCAAAAATTTACCCATGTGTGTCATGAAATCATTTTGATGTTTATTGGTAGAAAATGGAAGCTTGATGTGTAGTAAACAACTTTTGCTAGGTGATTTTTCATGAAAATGCATTTAGGGACTAAAATGCAAAAGTTGGAAAATATGTGAATATTGAGAATTGTGGGCTGTTATATGAGAGAAATGTGGTCAGTTAGGCTTGGGAATGTAGAAAAATAGATACATTTCAGTTTATGAGCCTAGGGACTAAAGTGTAAGAATTGACAAAGTTAGGGGTAAAATGGTAAAAGTTACCATAGGATGATTTTGTGTTGAATTGAGTAATGTGTGTATAAAGTAAGTTAAATTTGATGTTATAGATCAGGAACGATGCGAAATTGACCTTGACCGAGGAAAAGGCAAGGTGGTGGACTAAATAAAAAAGATTAGCATTTTTGCACCGAGGTAAGTCATATATGCAAATAATGAGTTATTATAATTATTATGCTTTTTTATCTTAATTTTTGAAACTTAAAATGTTGCTATAAATTGTCCAATGTGTATTTTGATAAAACCGATAGTGAAGAAAAGTCCCGGTTGAATCTTAGGAATCATTAGGATATAAGTGACATGTCACTAGGATTTATTAGCAATGATCGATTGTATATATGTGATTCCGGGTGCTGGTTTAGTTCGACTACTAGTGGTTTGGTAATCCTGCATTTGTTGCGGATACTTGTCAGCTTGTGTGAGCAGCACTGAGTAGTTTCGACTATATCGTCAGCTTGTGTGAGCAGACCTGTGAATGGCTTATTATTGATCCCCATGTGTTATGTGTTATGTGGTAGCTTCAGCTACAATTCATCGGTAGCTTCGGCCACATTATGTGCGGCACTTGTGCCTTATTCTGAGTATATTTTTGTATTCCACGTTGTTCAACGGGTTAATCGAACCGATATGATAGTATATGTTTGTATGAGAAATGATTTGACCGTTTGTTGAGTATGTCTATGTGCAGGTGATATGAAAAATTATCATGTATACTTAGTGCTAAATGTATGTATTATGTTATATGGTAAGGCTATTGAGCAAGTGACATCCTCAAGCCTAATGTGATCATAAGAGAATTTATTTACAAGTTGTATGGAATATGATTTTATATACTCATAAATTTTGCATATAGGCTTACTAAGCTTTATAGCTTACCCCTTCTACTTTCCTTTCCCTTATAGGTTTGTCAAGCTAGTCCGATGTTTGGTATTTTGATTATGAACCTTAAAATTATGGCATGTATAGGTGGTCCAATGTTTAAGTTTTATGTCATAGTCTTTTGGGTCCAATGTTACTGGTATTGTGGTGGTAATTTGATTAAGTTATACTTGCTAAAGTGTTGTAATATGTTAGTGTAAAATTGGCTAAGTATATGTGGACTACGGTATGGATGTGTTATGCTTGTGGGTGGTTGGTAAAATGTATTGTGGGGATGCCAAAATGTGGTTTTTTGGATGTGTTTTTGTGTTATATTGTGTATTGGTGAAATTGGTTTGTGTTGGTTTGCGTTTTAGGGTGGCAATTGGCTTGGAAAATAGATAATTGTCCACACGGACGCATGTCTAGGCTATGTGTCACGAGCGTGTTAATAGGTCGTGTGTCCCTTGCACATGAAATTATGAAAATTAAATGTTTTGTATTAAACACGAGGGGTGGAGCCACGACCGTGTGTACTGACCGTGTGATACACACGGCTTAGCCCACGGACGTGTGGCTTGGCCGTGTGACGAAGTTTTTGCGACGACGTCATAAACAAAAGACCCCTAGTTTTTCACACGGGCTAAGACACGAGCGTGTGCCTTGTCGTGTGAAGGACACGGCCAAGGACACTGGCGTGTGCTCGGCCGTGTGAAAACCCCTATAGGTTCGAAATGGAAAGTAAATTCAGAATAAATCCACATGGGTAGAGGACACGGGCGTGTGTCACCACACGACCTGCCCACACCAGAGTGTCCCTGTTCCACACGGGCGTGTGCCCTGTTTTGAGTTAAATTTTTATAAGTGTTCAAAAAGATCCAGTTTAGTCCCTGATTACACCCATTTTATTTTTCGGGCCTTGTAGGCCCATAACAAGAGTGTTTTGAATAAGATCGAAAAAGTTTTAAATTTTATGTGAAAATTATGTATCAAAATCAAACGATCGTGTAAGTGTATGTTCGATAATGCCTCGTACCCGATCTCAGCATCAGGCTTGGGTGAAGGGTGTTACATTTAATGGTATCAGAGCTATGGTTTAGTCGGTCTTCAGATTAACATAGCTAGTGTGATAGTCTGGCTATACAGGCCATAATAGTCAATATTGATAGTGTGATGGGTTTTAATCCCTAATTTGTGTTTTCATATAGTGAATGGATCCCGACTCGGCAGTAGCTGACGACACTGAAAGTAATGCACCAGCTCCCGCTCAAGGGACTGCGCTTCTTGAAAGTAGGAATGTAGAATCCAGTCGGGGAAAAGATGCTCGGGAAACCTTTCTTCGTAGAATGAGCGAATGGTATATAGATTTTATTCGGGTGAATCCGAATGCCCAACTTACCCCACCTTTTCCCATCCATCAACCGACCTTGGTAGCCCCACAAGGTACAAAATTGAAAAGACAGAGTAAGCCCCCTGTTGACAAGATTCGTAATTATGGGGCCGAAAAATTTAGAGCCAATGTTGATGATGACCCCGAGAGGGTGAAATTTTGGTTAGAGAACACAATTCGAGTATTTGATGAACTCTCTTACACACCAGAAGAGTGTTTAAAGTGTGTCGTCTCACTTCTGAGAGAATCAGCGTATTAGTGGTGGAAAGCGCTAGTCTCGGTACCTATCGAAAGAGTTACTTGGGACTTCTTCCAAGTGGAGTTTCGAAAGAAGTATATAAGTCAGCGCTTCATTGATCAAAAGTAGAAGGAGTTTTTAGAACTGAAACAAGGCCGCATGACTTTGTCCGAATACAAGCGGGAATTCGTCTGACTTAGCAAGTACGGTTGGGAATGCGTTTCTACAGAGGAAATTATGTGTAAGAGGTTTGAGGATGGCCTAAATGAAAACATTAAGATATATATGGGGATTTTGGAATTGAAGGAATTTGTTGTGCTCGTTGATTGAGCATGCAAAGCTGAGGAATTGTGCAAGGAATGGAGGAAAGCTGAATCGGAGGCTAAGGATATGAAAAAGAGATCAATGGGTAAGTCCTTCCAATTGTCATCAAAGAAAGTGAGAAATATGCCAAACCATTCGATTGTTTCAGCTGAAAATCTAGGTAGAACTCGTGGGAGACAAAATACGGGTTCTAAGGCTCAAACTACTTCTATAGCTAGTGTTGGGAATGTCAAGCGAAGTAACCCTGAATGTCAACACTGTGGTAGGAGACATCTCAGTGAGTGTTGGATGGTCACCAGGGCTTGCTTCAAATGTGGCTCCCAAGATCACTTCATCAAAGACTGTCCAGAAATAGTAGTAAAAGAAACTACTTAGAGCACTAAACCGAGCAATGTACCAATTAGAGGGAGGCCTACTAAAAATGTGAAAGAGGGAGCTAGTAGTAGAGGCATAGCTAGAGATTCAACTGCAAGATCGGAGGCCAGAGCACCTGCAAGAACCTATGCTATTCGTGCCCGGGAGGAGGCATCATCCCCTGACGTGATCACTAGTATATTCTCTCTTTATGAAGTTAATATAGTTGCATTGATTGATCCCGGGTCCATGTATTCTTACATTTGCATGAAATTAGTGAATGATATGGAATTGCCCATAGAGTCAACCGAATTTGTGATTAAGGTGTCAGACCCTCTAAGCAAGAGCGTGTTAGTTGACAAAATTTGCAAAAATTGTCCCTTAGTGATCCAGATCACTATTTCCTAGCCGATCTGATGCTATTACCATTTGATGAGTTTGATGCCATTTTGGGCATGGCTTGGCTATTGATACATGATGCTAAAGTGAATTGTAGACGAAAAGTTATTGAGTTGAAGTGTGAAAATGGTAAAACCCTCCAGGTTGAAACAGATGAGTTTAGCGAATTGCCTGCTTCGATTTCGTTAATGACTACTCAGAAGTGTTTGAGAAAGGGTTGTGAAGCATATTTAGCCTATGTATTGAATACAAAGGAGTCTGAATTGAAAGTAGAATCGGTGCTAGTGGTTTGTGAGTTCCCGGATGTATTTCCTGAGGAATTGTTGGGTATACCTCCTATTATAGAAATTGAGTTTCTATCAATTTGTTGCCGGGGACTGCCCTGATATCTATAGCTCCTTATAGAATAGATCCGACCGAGCTAAAAGAGTTAAAAGTGCAGCTATAAGAGTTGACAAATAAAGGATTTGCAAGGCCTAGTTTCTCACCCTAGGATGCTTCGGTATTGTTTGTGAAGAAAAAGGATGGATCGATGAGACTTTGTATCAATTATAGACAACTCAACAAAGTGACAATAAAGAACAAGTATCCCTTACCAAAAACTGATGATTTATTTGATCAATTAAAGGGAGCAATGATGTTTTCAAAGATTAACTTGTGGTCCGGATACTACCAACTAAGGGTGAAAGAGTTCGATGTGCTGAAGACTGGATTTAGAACAAGGTGAGCATGTTGAGCATTTGAGGATAGTTTTGCAAATTTTGTGAGATAAACAGTTGTATGCAAAATTTAGTAAAAGTGAATTCTGGCCTAATGAAGTTGGATTTTTGGGTCACATTGTTTCAAGAGATGGCATTCGAGTGGATTCGAGTAAGATCTCGGCAATAGTGGATTAGAGGCCACCGAAAAATGTATCAAAAGTTAGAAGTTTTCTGGGTTTAGCTGGTTATTACCGGCGTTTCGTAAAGGGATTTTCGATGATTGCTTTCCAATGACCAAGTTGCTGTAAAAAGATGTTAAGTTTGAATGGACTGAGAAGTGTCAACAAAGTTTCGAGAAGTTGAAGATAGTGTTAACTGAAGCACTAGTGCTAGTGCAACCTGAATCCAGTAAGGAATTTGTGATTTATAGTGATGCATCCCTAAATGGCCTTGGATGTGTATTGATACAAGAAGATAAAGTGGTAGCGTATGCTTTATGACAATTGAAACCGCATGAGAGGAATTACCCGACACACGATTTGGAGTTAGCTGCCATTGTCTTTGTCTTGAAGATTTGGCGACATTATTTGTATGGTGAGAAGTGTTGTATCTTTACAGACCATAAAACCTTGAAGTACTTAATGTCACAAAAAGATTTGAACTTGTGGCAACGAAGGTGGCTCGAGCTATTAAAAGACTATGAGTTAGTGATTGACTACCATCCCAGGGAAAGCGAATATGGTTACCGATGCTTTAAGTAGAATATCTCTATTTGCCCTGAGAGCCTCGAATACGAGATTGGCCCCATTCAATGATGGTTAATTTTGGTCAAGATGCAAGCTAGGCCATTGTTTATTCAACAAATTTGTGAAGCTTAGAAAAATGATGGTGAGTTACAAGCAAAAAGAGTTTAGTGCCAAATGAATAATGAGACAAATTTTCAAATTCGTGAAAATGATTGTTTATGTTTTGAGATAGATTATGTGTACCAAAAGATGCTGAGTTGATTCGGGACATTCTATACGAAGCTCACAATGGTTGCCTATCTGTCCATCCAAGTAGTGCAAAGATGTATAATGATTTGAAGAAATCATATTGGTGGCCCGGAATGAAAAGAGACGTCTCCGAGCTTGTATCTAAGTGCTTGGTTTGTCAACAGGAGAAAGCTGAACATCAGGTACCTTCTGGTCTATTACAGCCAATAACGACTCCCGAATGGAAATGGGATCATATTACTATGGATTTTGTGACGGGTCTGCCGTTAACCCCGAAAAAGAAAGATGCCGTTTGGGTCATTGTTGATCGGTTAACAAAATCGGCTCATTTCATCCTGGTACGTACGGATTTTTCACTGAATTGTATATTCCTAAGATTGTAAGATTGCACGGGGTGTCGATTTCTATTATATCGGATAGAGACTCAAGATTTACTTCAAGGTTTTGGAAAAAGTTGCAAGAAGCCTTGGGAACCAAGTTAAATTTTAGTACCACTTTTCATCCACAAATGGACGGTCAATCCGAACGAGTGATTCAGATCCTCGAAGATATGCTGTGATGTTATGTTCTTGAATTCAAAGGTAGTTGGGAAAAATACCTACCATTGGTTGAATTTTCTTATAATAATAGTTTTCAATCGAGCATCAAAATGGCACCTTATGAGGCTTTGTATGGTCGCAAATGTCAGACTTTGCTGTATTGGATGGAGCTTAGTAAAAAGCAAATTCATGGGATTGTTTTGATCAAAGAGACTGAAGAGAAAGTGAAGATAATTGGCGATTGTTTGAAAGTTGCATTAGATCGACAGAAGTCATATGCAGATTTGAAGAGAAAAGAGATTGAGTTTCAAGTGGGTGATAAAGTGTTTTTGAAAGTGTCTCCATGGAAAAAGATTTTGAGATTTGGTTGGAAAGACAAATTGAGTCCGAGCTTTATCGTACCGTTTGAAATCGTGGAGAGGATCGGACTAGTGGCATACTGATTGGCCATACCGATAGAGTTAGAGAAGATCCATGATGTATTTCATATATCGATGCTACGGTGCTATTGTTCTGATTCGTCACATGTGATTTCACCGACTGAAGTGGAAATTCAGCTAGATATGACTTATAATGAGGAGCCAATCAAAATCTTGGCTCAGGAATTGAAACAATTAAGGCACAAAAGTGTGGCTTTGGCAAAAGTACTATGACAAAAGCATGGTATAGAGGAGGCTACATGGGAATTGGAGGAGACCATGAGGAAACAATACCCACATCTTTTTATTGGTAAGATTTTAGGGGACGAAAATCCCTTAAGGGGGAGAGTTGTAACAACCTGAATTAGGGCCTAAATGGAATGGTGGTTTCAGGACCACGAATTCGAAATAGAAAAATTTATTCCGATAAAGTTTTAAGGCCTAATGCGTGATTGAATGCATGAGTAAAAATTTAGTAAATAAATTTTATCGATAAAATACCCGATTGAGTGATAGGCTAAATTGCAAAACTTTCAAAATATGTGTTCTAGAAGCATTTAGTGTGTAATTGAATTGCATTCATAAATTAGAGGTCCTTATTAAGCAATTTGACCATTTTATAGTAAGGTGGACAAAAATGCCCATGGAAGGAAAAATTTACAAAGAACGCCATTAAGGGCATTTTGGTCATTTTGGTATTAAATGAAATAAAATTGGAAAAATAAGTAAAAAATGTGTCCATCTTCTTCAAGGGGCTGCTGAATTTTGTGTTCTCCATAGCTAGGGTTTTGTTTCACTTTTCAAGCTTACAAGTAAGTAAATTTAGCCCTATTTTTCATGTTTGTCATATTTTTAAGATCCTCATACCTTGACCTAGCTTTCTATACCACTATTTTAAGCTAGGGTTCATGTTCAAAAACTTACCCATGTGTGTCATGAAAGCATTTTGATGTTTATTGGTAGAAAGTGGAAGCTTGATGTATAGTAAACAACTTTTGCTAGGTGATTTTTCATGAAAATGCATTTAGGGACTAAAATGCAAAAGTTGTAAAATATGTGCATAAATTATGAAATGTTGAGAATTGTGGGTTGTTATAAGAGAGAAATGTGGTCGGCTAGGCTTGTGAATGTAGAAAAATAGATACATTTCAGTTTATGAGCCTAGGGACTAAAGTGTAAGAATTGACAAAGTTAGAGGTAAAATGGTAAAAGTTACCATAGGATGATTTTGTGTTAAATTGAGTAATGTATGTATCGAGTAGGTTAAATTTGATTTTATAGATCAGGAACAACGCAAAATCGACCTTGACCGAGGAAAAGGTAAGGTGTTGGAGTAAATGGAAAAGATTAGCATTTTTGCACCGAGGTAAGTCATATATGCAAATAATGAGTTATTATAATTATTATGTTTTTTATCTTAATTTTTGAAACTTAAAGTGTTGCTATAAATTGTCCAATGTGTATTTTGATAAAATCGATAGTGAAGAAAAGTCCTGGTTGAACCTTAGGAATCATTAGGATACAAGTGACATGTCACTAGGATTCATTGACAATGATTGATTGTATATATGTGATTCCAGAAGCTGGTTTAGTTTGACTACTAGTGGCTAGGTAATCCTGCATTTGTTGCAGATACCTGTCAGCTTTTGTGAGCAGCACTGAGTAGTTTCAACTTTACCGTCAGCTTGTGTGAGTAGACCCGTGAATAGCTCATTATTGAGCCCTATGTGTTATGTGTTATGTGGTAGCTTCGTCTACAATTCATTGGTAGCTTCGGCTACATTATGTGTGGCACTTGTGCCATATTTTGAGTATCCTTTTGTATTCCATGTGGTTCAACGGGTTAATCGAACCGATATGATAGTATATGTTTGTATGAGAAATGATTTGACCGTGTGTTGAGTATGTCTATGTGCAGGTTATATGAAAAATTAGCATGTATACTAAGTGCTAAATGCATGTATTGTGTTATATGGTAAGGCTATTGAGTAAGTGACATCCTCAAGCCTAATGTGATCATATGAGAATTTATTTACAAGTTGTATGGAATATGATTTTATATACTCATAAATTTTGCATATAGGCTTACCAAGCTTTATAGCTTACCCCTTTTACTTTCCTTTCCCTTATAGGTTCGTCAAGCTAGTCCGAGGTTCGGTGATCATTGGGACGCCATCTACACTATCAGCGACCATTTTGGTATTTTGATTATGAGCCTCGAAATTATGGCATGTATAGGTGGTCCAATGTTTAAGTTTTATGTCATAGTCTTTCGGGTCCAATGTTGCTGGTATTGTGGTGGTAATTGGCCATATGAAATGAGCCAAAATTTGATTAAGTTATACTTGCTAAAGTGTTGTAATATGTTAGTGCAAAATTGGCTAAGTATATGTGGACTGTGGTATGGATATGTTATGCTTGTGGGTGGTTGGTAAAATGTATTGTGGGGATGCTAAAATGTGGTTGTTTGGATGTGTTTTGTGTTATATTGTGTATTGGTGAAATTGGTTTGTGTTGGTTTGTGTTTCAGGGTGGCAATTGGCTTGGAAAATAGCTTGTGGCCGTGTGTGACACATGGCCATCCCACGAGCGTGTTAATAGGCCGTGTGTCCCCTGCACATGAAATTGTGAAAATCAAATGTGTTGTATTAAACACGTAGGGTGGAGCCACGACCGTGTGTCTTGACTGTGTGATAGACACGACTTAGCCCACGGACGTGCGGCTTGGCCATGTGACGAAGTTTTTGCAATGACGTTATAAACAGAATACCCCTAGTTTTTCACGCAGGCTAAGACACGGGCGTGTGCCTGGCCATGTGAAGGACACGGCCTAGGACATGGGCGTGTGCTCGGCCCTGTGAAAATGCCTGTAGGTTCGAAATAGAAAATAAATTCAGAATAAATCCACACGGGTAGAGGACAGGGGCGTGTGTAACCACACGGCCTGCCCACACCGGAGTGTTCCTGTTCCACACAGGCGTGTGCCCTGTTTTGAGTTAAATTTTTATAAGTGTTTGAAAAGTGCCAGTTTAGTCCCCAATTACATCCATTGTATTTTTCGAGCCTCGTAGGCCCATAACAAGAGTGTTTTGAATAAGATCAAAATTTTTTTAAATTTTACGTGAAAATTATGTGTCGAAATCAAACGATCATGCGAGTGTATGTTCGGTAGTGCCTCGTACCCAATCTCGGCATTGGACTTGGGTGAGGGGTGTTACATTTAGTGGTATCAGAGCTATGGTTTAGTTGGTCTTCGGACTAACATAGCTAGTGTAAGAGTCTGGCTATACATGCCATAATAGTGAATATTGATAGTGTGATGGGTTCTAATCCCTAATTTGTGTTTTCATATAGTGAATGGATCCCAACTCGGCAGTAGCTGACGACACTAAAAGTAACGCACTGGCTCCCGCTCAGGGGATCGCGCCTCTTGAAAGTAGGAATGTAGAATCCAGTCGGGGAAAAGATGCGTGGGAAGCCTTTCTTCGTAGAATGAGCGAACGGTATACAAATTTCATTCGGGTGAATCCAAATGCCCAACCTACCCCACCTTTTCCCATCCCTCAACCGACCCCGGTAGCCCCACAAGGTACGAAAATGACAAGACAGAGTAAGCCCCCTGTTAATAAGATTCGTAATTATGGGGTCGAAGAATTTAGGGCCAGTGTTGATGATGACCCCGAGA
The DNA here is from genome assembly GCA_020496765.1 of Gossypium stocksii. Taxonomy (NCBI): domain Eukaryota; kingdom Viridiplantae; phylum Streptophyta; class Magnoliopsida; order Malvales; family Malvaceae; genus Gossypium; species Gossypium stocksii. The sequence goes on from CM035625.1 coordinate 36,371,766, forward strand.
GGGTGGAATTCTGGTTAGAGAACATAATTCGAGTATTTGATGAACTCTCCTGCACACCAGAAGAGTGTTTAAAGTGTTCCGTCTCACTTCTGAGAGACTCAGCATATCAGTAGTGGAAAGCTCTAGTCTCAGTAGTACCTACCGAAAGAGTTACTTGGGACTTCTTCCAAGTGGAGTTTGGAAAGAAGTATACAAGTCAGCACTTCATTGATCAAAAGTGGAAGGAGCTTTTAGAACTGAAACAAGGCAGCATGACTGTGTCTGAATACAAGCGGGAATTCGTCCGACTTAGCAAGTACGGTTGGGAATGCGTTTCTACAGAGGAAATTATGTGTAAGAGGTTTGAGGATGGCCTAAATGAAAACATTAAGATATATGTAGGGATTTTGGAATTGAAGGAATTTGTTGTGCTCGTTGATTGAGCATCCAAGTTGAGGAATTGTGCAAGGAATGGAGGAAAGACAAATCGGAGGCTAAGGATGTGAAGAAGAGATCAATGGGTAAGTCTTTCCAACCATCATCAAAGAAAGTGAGAAATATGCCAAACCGTTCGACCATTTTAGCTGGAAATCTGAGTAGAATTCGTGGGAGACAAAATGCGAGTTCTAAGGCTCAGACTACTTTTGTAGCTAGTGTTGGCAATGTCAAGCGAAGTAACCCTGAATGTCAACACTGTGGAAAGAGACATCTCGGTGAGTGTTGGATGGTCACCAGGGCTTGCTTCAAATGTGGCTCCCAAGATCACTTCATCAAAGATTGTCCGGAAATGGTAGTAAAAAAAACTACTCAGAGAACTAAATCGAGCAATGTACCACCTAGAGGGAGGCCTACTAGAAATTTGAAAGAAGGAGCTAGTAGTAGAGGCATAGCTAGAGATTCAGCTGCAAGATCAGAGGCTAGAGCTCTTGAAGAACCTATGCTATTCGTGCCCGGGAGGAGGCCTCATCCCCTGACGTGATCACTGGTATAATCTCTCTTTATGATGTTAATATAGTTGCATTGATTGATCCCGGGTCCATGTATTCTTACATTTGCATGAAATTAGTGAATGATATGGAATTACCCATAGAGTCAACCGAATTTGTGATTAAGGTGCCAAACCCTCTAGGCAAGAGTGTGTTAGTTGACAAAATTTGCAAAAATTGTCCCTTAGTGATTCGAGGTCACTATTTCCTAGCCGATTTGATGCTATTACCATTTGATGAGTTTGATGCCATTTTGGGCATGGATTGGCTATTGATACATGATGCTAAAGTGAATTGTAGACGGAAAGTTATTGAGTTGAAGTGTAAAAATGGTGAAACCCTCCGGGTTGAAACAGAAGAGTTTAGCAAATTGTGTAACACCTCTAATCTGAAACCGTCACTGGAATTGAATAAGAGGCATCACTGGAATCAGAACAATGTTTATAGAAATAACCCAATTGGTTGCAAAAATACATACAATCCATTGCATAATTACCCTTATGGAGGGTTCTTAGACACTTTACTGACATTGGAGACGGTTAGGATTCGAATCCTATCATAACGGACTCTCAGAAAATTTTTCATCTTACAAACACCGTCACACACCCGTGTGACTATTGGCACGACCGTGTTATTAGACCGTGTGGTCTTTACACGCCATGCTTGGCAACCGTGGACAAAACTGTCTATCATGCCACGGCCGCTCCACACGACCGTTTGGAGGCCGTGTACCCCACACGGTTGAGACACGCGGTTGTGTCTCTTGCCCGTGTGGTACATTAAAATTTAAATTAAGGTGTAGGGGAGGCACGGTCCAGAGGCACGCCAGTAGGATCTGGCCGTGTATCACCCATGGTCTAGGCACGCCCGTGCCATGTACCCGTGAAGCATTCTGCCAAATCCCACACGGTCATGGCAGGCCGTGTCAGGCTATATACCAAGCCTTGTCCTCCCTAAAACACATCCAAGCACATGCTAAATCAAAACAAACCAATTCAAAAGAAATTTTACTCAAAGGACTTCATTTATAAAATTACTTACAAAATATCATATGAGTAATGTAACTTAGGCATACCAAAATAGCCATGCACAACCACAAGTGGTTCTATACATATCATAAATTACACCTAACAAGTATAATATACCAAAAGAAACCTGATAGTATGTTGCGTGGCTCTAACTTTATGATCCCGATCTAACAAGCTCAATATCTACAGAGAATCAAAAAAGGGAGGGTAAGCTACAATAGCTTAGTAAGTTATATGAAATTTATAGCAATTCAAGAATTCAATACATGATTGTTTTAACATTATAAATGCTGTCACATATCATTGTACAATTAGCTTACTCTTTGTACATATAAACCCACCGTGAACATGCTTAATAGTAACATTCTCAATATTTCGTACCATTTTCAGTTCACCTGTATAACCATTTCATCGTAGTGCAGTTAATCTAATCCCATTGAGCAAATTTCGGAATATGAACAGATAAACAGAGGTTAGCACATAAGTGCTATACAGACATGGCAAAGCCATGAAGTAGCCAAAGCTACTAACAATAGGGTAGCCAAAGCTCCAATCGGTGCGGTAGCCGAAGCTACAATCAATGCGGTAGCCGAAGCTACAATCAGTAACAGTACAGAAGTTGACCACGGGCCTGCTCACACAAGCTGACAGGTGTCTGCAACACATGCAAGACTACCTAGCACCCGGGTAACTATACTAGTCGGAACAGTAGGCCTCAAGTGACATGTCACCTGTATCTATGTCTATTCCTACTTGCTCAATCAGGATTTACAGATAATGCATAAATTAGTAGTTTCAGAAGTGCATACAATGATCAATCGGAATTTACAGTCAATACTATTTTCAATACATTCAATCACCTCACAGAGCAATTATCCATGTATCATCATATAAGCAAATATTCTAACAGAACTAATCGAATTCCCTAGAATTACATATAACTGACCTGGATTGCTAAAAAGATTTACTTCTCGAACTGAATTGAGGACTTTCTCTTTTCCCTGATCATGGGCTCTTTTAGACCGTTCTTTATCTAAATTAACACATATAGCACAGACATCAATTATCTATTTCAATACAGTCACAGTTCACATTTGGGGCAAATTTCCAATTTTACCCCTCAACTTTGCAATAATTACTAATTAGTCCCTTCGACATCAAAATTTCATTTTCTTTATTCCATAGGCTTATAAAGCCCATTTTTACAAATATAACACTCAAATATTCATTATTCCACACATTTAGGAATAATTCGTAATCTCTACAAATTAGTCCCTCTTTATGAACTTTCATTCAATTTCATCTATTAAAACATGCATATAGCATTTAAAACTTCTATTATCTACCATTAGTGAGCCAAAGACACTCATTCCACAAATGGGTAAATTTTTATACCTCAATTTTTTCTTCAAAAAAATGGTAGTATAATGAAATACAAGCTTCAAGGATTCTAAAAATGCAAAAATAATTGAAAAAAGGGACCGATTTACACTTACAAGGAAGCTTGAAAAAATTTTGAAACCTTAGCTATGGTGTATGGAATTTTCGGCAGCACCATGGAGAGAATGAAGAAGATGATAGCTTTTGTTTTAATGAAATTTTGTCATATTCACTAATGACCATTTTGCCCTTCAAGCCATTACTAAGATATTTTCCCATGCATGCCCATAATTGTCCATAACACTCACTATTGGTCTTATTACTAAATAAAAGCTTCCTATTTCATGTGGCAATTCAATCAAGTCCAATTATCAACTAATAGGCACATTTTGCACTTTTCTCAATTTAGTCCTTATGAAGCAATTATGCATCAATACAGTAAAATTCTCAATCAGTATTTTAACTCAAATTTTCAATCAAGCAGATATCAACTAAAATTCACATAATCAAGATTTTTGCTTCAAATTTGTGGTTACGAAACCACTATTTCGACTAGCCCCTAATTCGGGTTGTCACAAATTGCCTGCTTCGATTTCATCAATAACTGCTCAGAAGTGTTTGAGAAAGGGTTGTGAAACGTATTTGGCCTACGTATGGAATATGAAGGAGTTTGAATTGAAAGTAGAATTGATGCTATAAATTATTATAATTATTATGTTTTGTTATCTTAATTTTTGAAACTTAAAGTGTTGCTATAAATTGTCCAATGTGTATTTTGATAAAACCGATAATGAAGAAAAGTCCCGGTTGAACCTTAGGAATCATTAGGATATGAGCGACATGTCACAAGGATTTATTTACAATGAGCGATTGTATATATGTGGTTACGGGTGCTGGTTTAGTTCGACTACTAGTGGCTAGGTAATCCTGCATTTGTTGTAGATACCTGTCAGCTTGTGTAAGCATCACTGAGTAGTTTCGACTATATCATCAGCTTGTGTGAGCAAACCCGTGAATAGCTCATTATTGAGCCCTATGTGTTATGTGTAATGTGGTAGCTTCGGCTACAATTCATCAGTAGTTTTTGCTACATTATGTGTGACACTTGTGCCTTATTCCGAGTATCTTTTTGTATTCCACGTGGTTCAGCGGGTTAATCGAACCGATATGATAGTATATGTTTGTGTAAGAAATGATTTGACCGTGTGCTGAGTATGTGTATGTGCAGGTTATGTGAAAAATTATTGTGTATACTAAGTGCTAAATGTATGTATTGTGTTATATGGTGAGGCTATTAAGTAAGTGACATCCTCAAGCCTAATGTGATCATAAGAGAATTTATTTACAAGTTGTATGGAATATGATTTTATATACTCATAAATTTTCATATAGGCTTACTAAGCTTTATAGCTTACTCCTACTTTCCTTTCCCTTATAGGTTAGTCAAGTTAGTCCAAGGTTCGGTGATCGTCGGGACTCCATCAACACTATCAGCGACCATTTTGGTATTTTGATTATGAACTTTGAAATTATGGCATGTATAGGTGGTCCAATGTTTAAGTTTTATGTCATAGTCTTTTGGGTCCAATGTTGCTTGTATTGTGATGGTAATTGGCCATTTGAAATGAGCCAAAATTTGATTAAGTTATACTTGCTAAAGTGTTGTAATATGTTAGTGCAAAATTGGCTAAGTATATGTGGTCTATGGTATGGATGTGTTATGCTTGTGGGTGGTTGGTAAAATGTATTGTGTGGATTCTAAAATGTGGTTGTTTGGATGTGTTTTTGTGTTATATTGTATATTGGCAAAATTGGTTTGTGTTGGTTTGTGTTTCAGGGTGGCAATTAGCTTGGAAAATAGCTTATAATTGTCCATACGGGTAGACACACGGGCATGTGGCTAGGCCGTGTGTGACACAGGCCAGCACACGAGCGTGTTAATAGGCCGTGTGTCCCCTACACATGAAATGATGAAAGTTAAATGTTTTGTATTAAACACATGGGGTGGAGCCACGACCATGTGTCTCGACCGTGTGATAGACATGGCTTAGCCCACGGGCGTGTGGCTTTGTCGTGTGACGAAGTTTTTGCAATGACATCATAAACAGAATACCCCTAGTTTTTCATAAGGGCTAAAACACGGGTGTGTGCCCGGCCGTGTGAAGGACATTGCCTAGGACACGGGCGTGTGCTCGGCCGTGTGAAAACCCCTATAGGTTCAAAATGGAAAATAAATTTAGAATAAATCCACACGGGTAGGGGACACGTGCATGTGTAATCAATGGGCTGCCCACATGGGCGTGTGCCCTTTTTTGACTTAAATTTTTATAAGTGTTCGAAAAGTTTCGGTTTAGTCCCAGATTACACCCACTGTATTTTTCAGCCCTCATAGGCCATAATTAGGGTGTTTTGAATAAGATAAAAAAACTTATAAATTTTATGTGAAAATTATGTGTTGAAATCAAATGATCGTGCAAGTGTATGTTCGATAATGCCTCGTGCTCGGTCCCGACATCGAACTTGTGTGAGGGGTGTTACAGTTTCTTTCAATAGAAACGATTTCATCATCCATGGCCTTTTTCCATTTTGAGTCTTTGACAGCATCTTCAGAGACTGTAGGATCACAATATGTAAATAGAGAAAAATGAGTGAAAATATCTTCACTTTGATCAAATCCTTGTACCTCATAATCTTCCATCCATGCAGGTCACCGTCGAATTTGTTGAGGTCGATCATCTCTTATGACAGAGGCTGTAGATCTTGAGTGTCTATTGATTGTTGCACATTTTCTAAAGGTTGTGTATTCTCCAAGGGCTGCTGCTAATCGTTGAGTGTTTGTATTCTGAGATATGTAAACTCTTACGAGACTAGTTCAGAGTGACTTCGTGATCCACTGTTCCAATTTTAGAATTTCACTAAAAATTGTACAAAAAGAATTATGAGTCATGATTTATATTTCTAGATTCCTTAGTGAGTCTATTTTCATTAGAAACAAGTGGAAACACTAAATGATAACTGTACTATGAGATAATAGACTTTTAGCAAGGAGAGATCAGAACCATTGGACTGTGTAACAGGCGAAACTTTAACTAAAAAACTGTACTAAGTGGTCGCACCAAAAATTTTGGAAAATTTATGGTAAGAAGATATATGAGTCCAGTTTCAGGAAAAATTTACGGATTTAAATTTTGAGTTTTGTAACTCGAGTTATAATTAATTTAGTGACTATTATGCAGGCGGAAAGTTTTATTATGAATAGTGAAATAAATTGTTTGATTTGTGTAAGTAATCGAAAAATTTTTAATGTTCTTGGTTTGATCTCGAACCATTTCAATTACATGTTTTAGGACCTCGATGGCCCTTTTTAGGGATATATTGGACGAATGTGAGCAAATTAATTTTAAAAGTAAATTTTTATGCTCTGAGCTAGTAAGATAAGTCTGGTAACGCCTCGTGCTCGACTCCGACAACGGTCTCGGTTAAGGGGTGTTACATTTATTAGTATCAGAGTAAGAGTGTAGACGGTTCTCGAAATATTTAGTATGAGTAAAGTCTAGCTATACATGCCACCCTTATATTTTAATAGTGTGACGACTCCTAACGATTTTAAAATGTTTTTCTTTTATAGTTATGGATCTCGAACGAGCTGGTGTAGATGATGTAGAGAGTAACGTGCCCGCTCCTGCAGAAGGGAGGGTGCCACCAGATAGTAGTGAAAGGCTCGTTACAATTAGTCAAGGAGGAGGGGCTCGAGAAGCCTTCTTCCAAGCTATGAATGAATGGTTTGTCGAGTTCGTTCGTACGAATCTGGCCGTTAGACCTCCACACCCTCATGATCCTCAGACTGCCCATGTAGCTTCTCCAGTCAGAAGAGAGAAGCCACCATTTGATAAAATTAGAAAACAAGGGGCCAAAAAGTTTCAGGCTACTAAAGAGGACGATGCAGAGAAAGCTGAATTCTGGCTCAAGAGTACTATCAGGGTCTTTGACGAGTTATCCTGCACACCTGAAGAGTGCATGAAGTGTGTTGTATCACTTTATGAGATTTGACCTACCATTGGTGGAAGACACCTGTGTCAGTAGTACCGAAAGAAAGGGTTACCTGGGATTTCTTTTAGGAGGAGTTCCGTAAGAAATACATTAGTCAGAGGTTCATTGACTAGAAAGGAAAAGAATTCCTTGAACTAAAGCAGGGTAAGATGACAGTGACTGAATATGAACGCGAATTTGTCAGACTCAGCAATTATGCTCGAGAGTGTTGTCAACTGAAGCTATTATGTGCAAGAGATTTGGAGATGGGCTCAATGATGATTGTAGCACCCTAAACCCCTGTCCGTCACTGGGATAGGGTTAAAAAGGTATTACTCAATTACAAACAACTTTCGAACATTTTAAAGTGCAAGGGTAAATCGATGTTTAATTAAGTTACACAAAAAGTCATCATCCACAAAAAATACTCATAATAAAATAGCCGGATACAATTACAAACCATTCATGTGATCATTATTAAAACCAAATTTGTTATGTTTCATATCAAATTGAATAGGCCACTTCAAGTATCAAGTTCATTTCATTTTGAAACATCTGCTAATATATCTTAAAAAAATCGATTATAAGTACCAAGCACAACCCACAAAGAACACAATTATATCAAAGCATGGAGACATATTTATCAAAATGTACAAGCCATTCTCGCTTGGCTCGATCACCACATAAATATTTATACAATCACAACAACTTAACAAAGGAAAAGCTTAGCCTATACATGCCAACTTTTAAAATACCGAATCGTTTTAAAATACCAAAATAGGATAAGATAGTGTGGTTGACTTCGACTTGAATCCCTCGAACCAGTAGCTTTCACCGAGATCTAAAAGAAACAGAGTAAAACGAATTCACAGTAAGCGAAAGAGCTTGGTAAGTTTTGAATAAACAAGATGATTTGATTAAATACATCAATCACACACACACACACACACATATATATATATAATCTAAATATAACCTCACTTGTGCCAAAAACTTAAGACCACATCAAACACATTTCCACTGATATTTTCTTTATTTGAAATTTATAAACACATCATCATATCATCAAAACTCTCAAAGTCATTCCTTAATCCAATTATTCGAATAAATCACAGGCACTATATACGCATAAGTTTTCCATATCAAACACATAGGCATAACATGTACTGCCACATATTTAATTTCGCAATACCCAATACATAAATAAACATTCACATCCCAATCATGTTCCACTCTATTTCAGCAATTCAATTTCCTTTAACCTCATATACGTATAATAGATTTACGTACCTTAGCAATTTAAATCTATTGATCAAATTCGGATGCCTTTTTGTACCAATTTCTTAGCTTTACTTCTTTATCATATCACCAACTTTTAGTCTGCTGGGTATCACTCGAACTTATCACTGGCTCAATGCCTGCTGGACTTAAAGTCCGAAACTCAATCACTGGCTTTTAAGTTTGCTAGGTCGATGACCCGAATAATATCGTACGATAGTCCATTCACAAAGTTTACCATATATAACCTCTTATACTTTTAATTATCCACATACATAAGTATATCAAGTAGAAAATGCTTTTAGTAGCACCTTCTCATATATCACTTAGTTTACTTTCATTTATAAATAATCACTCAGCCATACTACATTTCCAATTAGCCATTCAGCCTTACTGTACAAATAGAGATCGCACACATTTCTCAATAGTCATTCATCATTACTTCACATGCAACTTTCACACGACTCACACTAATCAATCGACATATCACACATGTAAATGCCATTTAATTACATTCGGTTATATGCACAAACATATTAACATTTTGGGTTCTCATGGTATGTGTGTACGTATATATATTTCATGTCATATATATTCAACTTTATTCTAAGTTTATTTACTCGAAACTTACCTGGATAACGATGAACAGTTAGGAGTTCGCTAGTCGTTTAATTTCATTTTCCCCTCTATCTAAGTTTGTTACCTTTTGCTCTTGAGCTTCAATTTGAACGAATCAACGTAGATAAATTACTTAACTGATTTATTTTCTTTAACTTTATAATTGTAAGTTCGGCAATACAAGCTTCATGAACATAGCCATTACTCATAAAGAAAAATTGCAAACCATCTTATATACAAGGCATATGGCGCTTTAATTCAATGATTCCAAAAACTCAAAACCACATCATCATCACTTAACCAAGTATACAAAACCTCATATATAATCATTCTTGAATCAAATTTAATAATTCATACCTATACTTTTTAAGTAGCCGATTGTACCTATTCATACCAAGGCATTAGCCATACAGAAAATTATATTAACAAAGCTTGAAGCCAATTCCTTATACAATAATACTCAATTATTCATATTTCGAATCTTAATATCTTAGATTATGCTTATCTTATGGCCAAAATATAAGTATCAAACATATACTTCTTACACATATCAATCACTTAACTTACCTTAATACACATTTTATCACATTGCCGAAATACATTTAACTAAATGGCCAAATTCACAAGATTACTTCTATCTATACATTACATATCAAGATTACAACGACTCCAAGTAAATTCAACTCAACCTTATAATTAACAAACTACTCAATGTTCAACTTGTTAATTCATTCAACCATTACTAAAACAACTAAGTTAACATTAACCTGGAACATATACAAAATATATTACCAATCTATCAACAAGCTCACATTCAGCAATGATGCAAAACAACATTTTACAATCTAACATTTTATCCCAAACTAAAACACTGTTTTTCCCAACTTTACAACCCTTATAGCACATATATTTAGCTTCCAACATAAATATATTTTTAAGAATATGAACTAAACATTTAACCAATTCATTTGTTTCCAAAAGACATAGCCGAATGTTCCCTTAAGCTAATTAAATCACACTAAGCATTGTTTGCATTATTTACACATATTAACATTTAATCATATAAATATGACCTCAAAACATTCTTTAAAACCCTCCATAATTCAATACTATCATCAAAACTCAAAAACCTCATCCTTGCAACCATGGCCGAATAAAGAATTTACCATTAAATTAAAAATCAACACATGGGTTTTGCTAAAGGCTTGAAAACTAACTTAAAAACTCAAATTTAAGGAAATTAACATGGAATTCATACCTTCAATTTGACACACTCATGGCCGAATGCTTGCTCATCTTCTATACTAATTTTCTTATTCACTTTCGGTAAAAAGAAGAACAAAGAGGCCACTTTGTTATTTTCACCCAACTTTTTATTATTTTATTTACCTTTAATAATTAATAAATTCCACTAATGCATTACCTAACATATAATATACAAAAATATTTAATTAAACAATAGCATGACCGGCCAATAAGAGTAAAAGTGGCAATTTGACATGCAAATCCATTTATTTCACATCATTCTATAATTATTCACTTGAAATTTGCCACGCATTATTCAATTCTTCTCACATAAGTCCTTTTTATTTAGAAACACATTCAAATTGGAAAAAAAATCAAAGCATTCAAAAATTCACACACATGCATGATCACATATTTTAGACATAAAATATTATATTCAATTATTTTTACGACTCGGTTTAGCGGTCCCAAAACCACTTCCCGACTAGGGTCAAGATTAGGGCTGTACAACTCTCCTCCCGACTATCACTATCAGTCGACATTCTAGAAATAAAAGAGTTTGTCATTTTAGTTGAAAGAGCTTGTAAGGCAGAGGAGTTGGTGAAAGGAAAGGGTAAAGCTAAAATTGAGATGCAAGACACGAAGAAAAGACTGATGAGCAAGTCATTTTAGTCTACATCCAAGAGGCCTAGAGAGTTCTCTACGAGATCTAATTTTTCAGCAGGGTATTCTAGCCGAAATAGAGGTAGAAGATTTATGGGTCAGAAAGCTCAGACCACTTCAATTACGAGTGTTGGCAGTATTCAACCTGATAGACCCGAGTGTCCTTAATATGGCCAATGTCATCTAGGTCAATGTTGAGCAACTGGGACTGGTTGTTTTTGATGTGGTGCACTGGATCATTGCATTCGGGAGTGTCCTGAGATGGTTAAAAGAGAAGTAATACCGAGTGTAAGATCAGGCAATGCCCCTGTTAGAGGCAGACCTCAGAGAAATTTGGGAATAGGGGCAGGTAGAGGTGCAACTAGAGATTTAGTAGCGAGACCAAAAGTTAGAGCACCTGCAAGGACCTACTCTGTTCGTGCTCGTGAAGAGGCATCCTCCCCCGACGTAATTACGGGTACATTTTCTCTTTATGATGTTAATGTTATTGCTTTGATTGATCCAGGTTCGACCCATTCCTATGTTTGCATGAAATTGATTCCTAATATGAACATGTGCATAAAGTCTATGAGATTTGTGATTAAAGTATCAATTCATTAGGTCAGTATGTATTAGTAAACAAAGTATGTAAAAATTGCCCTTTGATGATTAGAGGTTACTATTTTCCGACCGATCTCATGCTATTTCCGTTTGATGATTTTGATGTGATTCTTAGTATGGATTGGTTGACTGGACATGACGTGATATTGAATTGTGGAAAGAAATTCATTGAGTTGAAATACGAAAATAGTGAAATTCTTCAGGTTAATTCAGATGAGTCAAATAGTTCAATTGCCATGATTTCTATTATGTCTATTCAGAAATGCTTGAGGAAAGGATATGAAGCTTATCTTGCTTATGTGTTGAATACTAAAGGTCCAGAGTTGAAAATTGAATCAGTGCCTGTGGTATGTGAGTTCCCTGATGTGTTTCCGGAAGAACTATCAGGTTTGCCTCCTATCAGAGAAGTTGAGTTTGGTATTGAGTTGGTTCAGGGTTCAACACCCATTTCTATTGCTCCTTATAGAATGGCTCTAATGAAATTGAAAGAATTGAAAGTTCAGTTGCAGGAATTAACAAATAAAGGCTTTGCAAGACCTAATTGTTCACCATGGGGTGCACCAGTAGTCTTTGTGAAAAAGAAAGATGGTTCGATGATATTGTGCATAGATTACGAGCAGCTTAACAAGGTAACTATTAAGAACAAGTATCCACTACCTAGAATTGACGATTTGTTTGATCAATTGAAGGGAGCTACTATGTTCTCCAAGATAGATTTGAGATCTGGATATTATCAATTGCGAGTTAAAGAGTCAGATGTTCTGAAGACTACTTTTCGGACTAGGTATGGCCATTATGTGTTCCTTGTGATGCCATTTGGCTTAACTAATGCTCCTACCATTTTCATGGACTTAATGAACCGAATTTTTAGACCCTACTTGGATAAATTTGTAGTTGTGTTCATTGATGATATCTTGATTTATTCTCATGATGAGACTGAGCATTCAGAGCATTTGAGAATAGTTTTACAGAGTTTGAGAGATAGTCAACTTTATGCCAAGTTTAGCAAAAGTGAGTTCTTGTTACGGGAAATTAGTTTTCTTGGACATATAGTCTCAAGTGAAGGTATTAGAGTTGATCCGAGTAAGATTTCAATCAATGTTGATTGGAAGCCTCCCAGGAATGTATCAGAGGTCATAAGCTTTCTTGGTCTCATCGGTTATTATAGACGATTTGTAGAGGGATTTTCCATGATAGCTACCCCATTGACAAGATTGCTGTAGAAAGATGTCAAGTTTGAATGGACTAAAAAGTGTCAGCAGAGTTTTCACAAGTTAAAGGCATTATTAACTGAAGCTCCTGTCTTAGTACAACCAGAACTGGGTAAAGAGTTTGTGATTTACAGTGATGCATCCTTGAATGGACTAGGCTGTGTACTTATATAGAAAGGAAAGGTAATTGCTTATGGCTCTAGACAGCTAAAGCCATATGAGAAAAATTATCCGACACATGATTTAGAACTAGCTGCCATTGTATTTGCATTGAAAATCTAGAGACATCACTTGTATGGTGAGAAATGCTGAATATTTACTGATCATAAAAGTTTGAAATACTTGATGACTCAAGAAGATTTAAACTTAAGGCAAAGAAGATGGCTAGAGTTGATTAAAGATTATGACTAGTGATCGATTATGACCCAGTTAAGGCAAACGTAGTTGCTGATGCTTTGAGTAGAAAATCTTTATTTGCATTAACAACTTTGAACACTAGTTTAACCTTATCAGATGATGGTTCTATCTTAGCCGAATTAAGAGTTAAGCCAATATTTCTTGAAGAAATTTGTGAAGTTCAAAAAGATGACAGTGAGTTGAAAGCTAAAAGAGCTCAGTGTGAGTCGGGTATAGAGTTAAATTTTTAGATCAGTTCTGACAGTTGTTTAATGTTTAGAAATTGGATATGTGTACCAAAGAAGGATGAGCTTATTCGAAAGATTTTAGAGGAAGCACATAGCATGTCCTTGTCTATTCATTCAGGTAGTACAAAGATGTATAATGATTTGAAGAAAATGTATTGGTGGGTAGGAATGAAGAGAGATATCTTAGAGTTTGTTTCTAGATGCTTGATCTGTCAGTAGGTAAAAGCCGAACATCAGGTACCTTAAGGTTTATTGCAGCATGTGTTAGTTCCTGAGTGGAAATAGGACCAAGTTGTCATGGATTTTGGGACAGGATTGCCGTTGACATCGAGAAAGAAAGATGCAGTATGGGTTGTGATTGATAAGCTAATGAAGTCGACTCATTTTATTCCAGTTTGTATGGATTATTCACTTGACAAGTTGGTCGAGTTGTATATTTCAGAGATAGTCAGACTACATGGAGTACCATTATCGATTATTTCAGGTAGAGACCTGAGATTCACTTTGCAGTTTTGGAAGAAGTTACAGGAAGCTTTGGGCACAAAGTTAAGTTTTAGTACAGCTTTCCATCCTCAGACCGATGGTCAGTTAGAGAGAGTTATTCAGATACTTGAGGATATGCTCAGATGTTGTTTCTTAGAATTTCAAGGTAGCTGGGAGATATATTTTTTGTTGGTAGAGTTTGCCTATAATAATAGTTACCAGTCGAGTTTGAAGATGGCACCTTATGAAGCTTTGTATGGACGTAAATGTCGTACACCTTTGTATTGGACAGAGCTTAAAGAAAATCAGATTTACGGGTTTGATTTAGTTAAAGAAATTGAAGGGAAAGTGAAAGTTATCAGAGATTGCTTGAAAGTAGCTTAAGATAGACAGAAGTCTTATGCATACTTGAAAAGAAAAGAGATTGAGTATCAAGTTGATGACAAAGTGTTCTTGAAAGTATCCCGTGGAAGAAAGTCTTTAGATTTGGCAAGAAAGGCAAACTAAGTCCACATTTTATTGGTCTGTTTAAGGTGACTGAAAGAGTAGGGCCATTAGCATATCAGTTTGCTTTACCGATAGAGTTAGAGAAGATTCATGATGTCTTCCATGTGTCCATGTTACGTCGTTACCGTTCTGATCCGTCACATGTGATTTCACAGATAGAGATTGATATTCAGCAAGACATGACTTACGGTGAAGAACCAGTAAAGATTTTAGCGCGAAAGGTCAAGCAACTAAGGAACAAAAGTATTGCACTTGTGAAAGTATTATGGAATAGGCATGGGGTAGATGGGGCTACGTGGGAGCCTGAAAAGGCTATGCTAAAATAGTATCCACATCTATTCACAGGTAAGATTTTCGGGGACGAAAATCCCTAAAGGGGGAGAGATGTAATATCCTGAAATAAGGCCTAAATGGAATAGTGGTTGCGAAACCATAAATCTAAGATAGAAAAATTTATTCCGATTAATTTTTATAATTTACCGAGTGATTAGATGCATGTGTTAGAGTATCGATAGAAAATTTTATGAATTACATGTTTAATTTGCCTATTAGGGCTTGTTTGAAAAAGTTGATAAATATGAGTTCTAGATAGGAAAGGATTAAATTGAAGAGCATAATTGAAGTAGAGGTCCTTAAATGGAATTAGGCCATTAGGTTTTCATGGACAAAAATGGACATACATAGATAAAAATAACTAAAGTTTTAATGAAGGGCATTTTAGTCATTTGCTAATTAAAAGGAATTAAAAGGGAAAGGATGGAGAAATTGTTATCATCTTCTCAAGCTAGGCCGAAACTTCATGTATCTCCATAGCTAGGGTTTCTTCAACTTCTCAAGCTCATAGTAAGTGCATCCAAGCCCCGTTTTTAATGTTCTTTACGTTTTTGGAGTCCCGATAACTTGATTTAGCTTATTCTAGCAATAATTTAACCTAGGGTTTATATTTGGAAAAATACCCATAGGTAAAATGTGTCTATTTTGATGTTTTATGGTAGAATATGAAGTTTGAAATTATGTTAAACAACTTTTGCTAAGTGATTTTAAGCTAAAACGAGTAAAATGACATAATCGGTAAAAATACCTAATGTTCATAAGTACATGTTAGAGTGAGAATTTGATGGCCATAGATGGAAAAAAATGATCAGCATGTCCTAAAACATAAGAATTAGGGATAAATTTTAATTTCTGAGCTTTGGGGCAAAAGTATAAATATGCAAAAGTTTAGAGGCAAAATCATAATTTTACCAAAGTTAGAGTGAAGGACTATTTTGATAAATGTGAGTATTAAATAAGCTAAATTTGCTATTATAGATCAAGAAGAACGAAATCTGGGGGTAAACTAGGGAAAGAAAAAAATTGAGGACTAGATTAAAATATTTGATCGTATTTTGTATCGAGGTAAGTTTGCGGTAAATAAATGCAATGTTGTTTTATTTATATTTAATACTGTTATTTTTCAGCATCTATATGTTTATTTTGTGAATTTACTCATTGATGACTCCAGTAAGAATTGATGGTGAAATGATACTTAAAAGTCCCGGTTGAACTTAGGAATGTGTAGGATACAAATGTCATGACATTAGGGTTTAAGGATACCAAGTAAGACCATGCCAAAGCATGGCATTGGTAAGTTTTACAAGGCAAGGAAATCATGTAAGACCATGTCAAGACATGGCATTGATAAGCTACTATAAGGCAAAGATCCCATGTAAGACCATGCCAAGGCATGGCAATGGTGAGTTCATAAGGCAAGGATACCATGTAAGACCATGTCAAGACATGGCAATGGCAAGTTTAAAAAAGAAAGGTACCCATATATCCTTAGTATTCCAAGTGGTTCAACGTGAAATTTAAGGAGTATACTCAAGGAAAGGTAAGATAAGTCCATGTTCAAAAGGTTCAGGTAAGAAAATTCAAGACTTATGCATATTGAGCTTGAAGGTTAAAGTTATCTTGATAATTCATTTAGAATGTTGTTATTTATTTACATGCAAACTTACAAAGCTTTATGCTTACTCCTTTTTTTTTTTCTCTCTTTTTATAGTATTGCTAAGCCAACTCGTGGATCTTAAAGACGTCAGAGATCGTTTCACACTATCAATGGGCTATCTTGGTATTTTGTGATTCGAAACGTTTTAAGTTATGGCATGTATAGGGACTTGGCCATTTTGTGTGTATGTCCTTATGATATGCCTAAAGAATGGCACGTGAATACTTGATAATGATTAGCTATTGAAATGACTATTTAAGAACATGTTTTGGTGTGATGTATGCCTAAATGATAGTTTATACCAAGAAATTATGAGAGAGTAAAAGTTGGGCATGGAATAGTTTTGGGTCTATTTTCAAAACAATGAAATAGAGCAAGCAAAGGAAGTCTGTATTCTGAGATATTTAAACTCTTATGAGACTGGTTTAGAGTGACTTCGTGATCCCCTATTCTGAATTTAGAATTTCACTAAAAATTGTACAAAAAGAATTATGAGCCATAATTTATATGTATAGATTCTTTAGTGAGTCTATTTTCATTAAAAACAAGTGAAAACTCTAAATGAAAACTGTACTATGAGATAATTGATTTTTAGTGAGGAGAGACAGAATTGTTGGACTGTGTAACAGGGGAAACTTGAACTGATAAACTATACTAATTGGTCACACCAAAAATTTTGGAAAAATTATGGTAAGAAGATATATGAGTCTAGTTTCAATGAAAATTTACGATTTAAATTTTGGGTTTTATAACTCTAGTTATAATTAATTTGGTGACTATTACGTAGGTGGACAATTTTATTATGATTAGTGAAATAAATTGTTTGATTTGTG
The DNA here is from genome assembly GCA_020496765.1 of Gossypium stocksii. Classification (NCBI taxonomy): domain Eukaryota; kingdom Viridiplantae; phylum Streptophyta; class Magnoliopsida; order Malvales; family Malvaceae; genus Gossypium; species Gossypium stocksii. The sequence goes on from CM035625.1 coordinate 36,389,240, forward strand.
TAAGCAATCGAAAATTTTTTAATATCCCTGGTTTGGTCCTGAACCTTTTCAATTACATTTTTAGGGCCTCTAGGTCCCTTTTTAGGGATATATTGGACGAATGTGAGCAAATTAATCTTAAAAGTAAATTTTTATGCCCTAAACTAGTAAGATAAGTCTGGTAACGCCTCGTGCTCGACTCTAACGATGGTCTCGGGTAAGGGGTGTTACACCTTTGCCCAAGATAGAAACTTTATAATTGTCTCCAAATGAAACAATTCTTTGAAATGCTTCATCTAATTTAGAAAACATCATCTTATCTCCACACATATGATTGCTGCAGCCTGTGTCTAAATACTACAGGTTCTGGTGAATATCTTCCTTCACATGACATGCCATCAAGAGAGAAATTTCTTCTTTCTTTTCTTTTTTTGCAAGATTTGATTTCACACCACGATTTCTATTAAGATTAGTTTTACACTCTGATTTGTAATGACCATACCTGTGACATCTGTAATATTAAATATTTGACTTGTTTACAGACTTTTGCTTGTAACCATATGAATAGTTAATGTCACGGCCTTTTGTTTTTCCTTTAAAATGAGTAGAATAATCATCATCTGCGTTTTGGTGCTCATTCTTGTCCTTCCGTCTTGGTTTCCCACCCCCAAGACCTTTTGGATTGATTGTCGCCTTCAACGCTTGTTCTTCTTTATCTTGCTGGACAAACTTTTGTTCATGAACCAGCAAAGAACTTTGTAGTTCATCAAGTGTAAGAGAATCAGTATCTCTTGATTCTTCTATCGAACAAAACAACAAAGCTAAATTTTGTTGTCATCGATCTAAGAATCTTCTCAATAATAACAATATCATCCATTCTTTCTCCATGGATTCTCATCTTGTTGGCGATTACCATATTTCTTGATGAAAAAATTAGTAACCGATTCACTCGATTTCATTCTTAAGTTTTCAAATTCAGTCTGAAAACCTTGCAACTGCACACGCTTCGAGCTTGCATTCCCTTGATGCTTTCTCTTCATCGAGTCCCATATCTGTTTGGACGTATCTTAGCAAATAATCATCTCCAAAGTGGCTCGATCAATGCATTGGAAGAGGTAGTTCTTGGCTTTAAGATCCTTCAACTTTAATGCTTCAATTCTACTTTCTATGTATCTGTCATTGCAACACCTTACTCTGGTTCTGTCACTCCAGATTCAACAACATGCCAATAATCTTTAGACTTCAAGAAATTCTTCATTAGCATGCTCCAATGGTCATAGTGACCATAAAAAAAAGGAATAGCAGGCTGGACAAAATTTTCTACTACCATCATATGCTTATGACCTAGCTCTGATACCACTGTTACAATGAAAAGAAATTATCAATAGTGATAGAAGAACAGAGAAATCAATGATGCTGTGAAATACTACAACATATTATTCATCAACCAAAGCTTTAAATAAGTAAAGAAAAAAACAATGTGCTTAAAATAGAAGCACAAATATTTAAAAATGAAACTAACTAATACCATTAACAATATAATCCCTAAAAACAAGGTCTGGAAACCCCACAAATGACACATAAACTCAACATTTTAAACGGGTTTTTTGAACTTTTCGGTATCTAATGGAATAAACCAAAACCAAACCAACTTGATGCGATTCAATGACATCATCTAATTGAAACCGAACTATAAAAAAGTTAAAGTGAACAAAATTTTCGATTCAGCTCGATTTCTCAATTTAGTCAGTTTTTTTTTTGCTTACGCTACTTTCCATGCACCTTTCTCCAATGTATTCTAATTTTCATCAATGTACTCCCTTAATGTGATTATACATAGGTTTAAATGAAAAATTGGCTTTAATTATATTGTTTTTCCATTTAGGTACCAAAAAAACCTAAAGTTTGAACCATTTACTTCTGTTAAAAGAATTTTCATCAGCCAATTAAATCATGACAAGTGGAAAAACATAATTAAAATTGATATTCTCTTTCTTCCATCTCTCCCATCTTCCCCCTTTTTTCTTTCATCTTCTTCTTCCTCCTCTCATTGAATCACTAGCTTGAATACAAACCAACCACACCATCATTATATATTTTTTCTATCGACAGAAATACACAAATTCAAGAACACTTTTAGAAAAGAAAGGAAGAGAAAACTGAAAACCCTTCAACATGAATGCTGGCAAATTAACAAAAATATATATTCAAGCCCTTTTGTTGGTTCCGTCTCTTCACATTGCCTAAAGCAGATTTGTTAGGATGATTACCATCACCAACCCAAAGCCTAAATGGATTTGGGCAAGGTTGTAATGAGCTCGCGGGATGAGCTCGCAAGTTGAGCTCACTCTCTTGCGATGTTACACGTGCATAAGACCTTATAAACACGTTTGAGTCTAGAATAGGATATGTGTCTCTATGCATGAAACCTACCTAGCACGTCGTGTTAATGACAGTACCCATATCGTATAAATATACAGGTATCACTACCTGAGAGAGAGAAAACACTCAACAATTTGGTGCGGTTAACGTGGAAAATTTTTTATCTTTGAATTTTCAGCTTGTAAGAAACAAAAATGGCTCATCCTATTAAAAATTTTCTCATCAATTTTTTCACCGGAAAACCTGGAGTCTCTAGTGCAAGAAATCAACTTAGTGAAGCAGACTTATTCGCTGGTTTATTAATTACCTAAAAATTTGGATAATTCAACTCGTACAGGAGCTTTAAACTCGCTTGACTTAAATGTAACACCCCTATCCCGTAACCGTTGCCGTAATAGGTAAGGGGCATTACCGGACTTGTAACATATACTGGAGCAGTAAAATTTTAAACTTTTTAATCAAGAACCATCACGTATCATCTATCATTATAGCATGCTTCAATTGATCATAAAATGATGCATATAACTATTGGAAATCTAATTGAAAACATGCTAAAAGATAGGAGAACATTTGCAAAATTTCATAGTTAGGGACACACGGCTGTGCCCCTTGCCCGTGTTCTTCACACACGGCCGTGTCCCTCCAGACATGCCCAAACCTTTCAGCCCTTGGTCGAATCTGACTTATCCCACACGGCTGTCCAACACGCCCATGGGGTTAGGCCGTGTGTCGCCCACGGCCTAGGCACGCCCGTGCCCTTACCCCGTGGTCAAAACTGTCAAATATCACACGGTTACCTGACACGCCCGTGTACAAAACAGAGCAGGCCGTGTGACTATACTGCCAAATTTCACACGGCTACAAATTACCAGACACGCCCGTGTGTCTAGGCCGTGTACCAAAACTGACCAAAACATCAAGGTGCAGGGAACACACGGTCGAAACACACGTTCGTGTTCCTTGGCCGTGTGGCACAAATATAGGCTTGGTTTAAGCCAATTTGCCACCCAATATGGGTCATTTCTACTAGCCATTAACTAACAACATTTCATGCTATTCTACCAACCTAAAACATACCAATTCAAGCACAAAATGGACCCAAAATCATCTCAATTCATTCACAAATCAAGCACACCAACTCAAAGGCCTAAATGACCAATTCCATGCACTCATCCACACATATATACATATCAATTATGCAAGCTTATAATATCATCAAAATCACATATCTTTCCATAAGCACATATAGCTAAAGGACAACTCAAGTACTTGATTATATTCATATATGACCCAAGCCACATCTCATAGCTTGATCATTTACCAAAATATATCATGCTCACCAAATATCTAGCCTATACATGCCATGACCATTTCATTTACAAAAGGTTTAAAAGTACCAAAGTTTGATAGATAGTGTGATGGCGATCTCCGACTCGTCCGATTATCGAGCTAGCTTCCGAATCTATAAGACAGTGAAAGAAATGAACAGAGTAAGCTTCTAAAGCTTAGTAAGTCTGTATAATATAGAAATTAAACCTTACCGAATCAATGCGATAATTACAACAACAATGCCAATTCAATTCATATACTCAAGTTGCCTATTTCACAAGTATACACTTGTTAGTTCATGTAACATATAAATTCATTCATGTACCAACCACAACATTCATGTATCATATCATTGCTCAAATACTTGTACATGTATTTCATATAACTTATACCATATAATCCACGTAATTCTCATGTCTCATATAACATGTAATACATATATCATTCAATCTTCATGTAACATGTATCGGTAATTACCCGTTAAACCTTTAAGAACATCGAGGGATACTCGGGTGATTCACACACAGTGTATATACATATAACCTGTAATCCGTCAATGCATCATGTATGCTCTTTCGAGCTTGTATCGGTATGCCCAAAGGCTGAACATGTGATCCCGAAGGATGAACGGTAAGCCCGTAGGCTAACGGTCAGTCCGAAGACTAAACATGTGATCCCAAAGGATAAACCTGTAGCTCATGAGCACGTGGTGAGTCCGCAACAAATGCAGGAGCTCGAACCACCCTGTAGCCCTAGTGACATGTCACTTGTATCCTATCGACTTCTACAGTTCTAACGGGGCTCGGTATTCATTTCTCACTTGTAACAATTTCATTTCAATTTCATATGTATACATCCAAATAGGCTATTCAATCAACTAATATGTCATATATTCCATTAACTACAATTATAAACATAAACACCTTAAATTTCATTATACGAACTTACCTCGTAATCCTGTATCTACTCGTCTATTTTCTATTTTCCCCGATCAAGTTCCGGGATTCGATCGTCTTTATCTAAATTAATGCAAAATTCAGCTATTTACTAACTCACATATTCAATTCAATCCAAAAACATATAATTTGACATATTTGCAATTTAGCCCCTATATTTTCAATACTTTGCAATTTAGTCCTCTCATCACAAAAATGACAAATTACACAATCAATCCCCCAATTCACTATAGCTGAAAATTCAAGGGACTTATACAAGCATATATCTTTCAATTAATCACAAATTTAACCTAAAAAATTCTACCTTTTTACAAATAAATCCTTAAACTCATTTTCAACAAAAATCACTTTAAAATTCTTGTATTTTCTCACATAATAGACAATAATTCATCAAAATCTATCAATATATCAAGGATTCATCAATGGCATTTTTCAAAAACATAATCAAAATCAGAAATTGAGGTATAGGTCGGTTAATATACGAAGCAATGATTATAAAAACGTAAAAATTATCAAAAACGGGACAAAAATGAACCTCAATTTGAAGCTTGAAGTAGCCGAATCGAAGAAAGCTTTAAACCCTTTTCTTTGTTTGTATAATCGGTGTAAGAGAAGAAATTTTTAAAGCCATTTTCATGTTTTAATTAAACATATAACATATAATAATTAAAAGACAATTTAGCCCTTTATAAAATAATTAGAAAACCTTAAAAAATATGGACATAATGGTCCATTACCAACCACTCCAAATAAAAATGGCATAATTGCCATGCAAGTACCTCTTTTTATAAAGCCATGCTCAAATAAGCCATTTATAAAATAGAACTCTAATTTATCGCTTTACGCGATTTAATCCTTTTTATCAAATTAACCAGCCAAACGATAAAATTTCTAAATCAAACTTTCACACTGTGATTCTATCATGCTGTAAAACATATTAAAGCCATAAAATTAATAATTCAACTCGGTTAAGTGGTCCCGAAACCACCCGTTCCGACTAGGGTCTAAAGTGGGCTGTTACATTAAATATTCCTTCTAGTTAGGGATTGTCACTCCCCTCTAATAAGAGGAGTCTCCACAACAATTTCTTGCTCTTCAAAAGTAGATAAGATTAATGAGGGAGCAGGTGGCCCTACAAAATGTATGATTTGAGCAATAACAAACATTTCAACAAGAGTTGTTGAGGCAAAATGACGATCTAAGGAAAAAAGGTACAATTTGATAATTTTGATCTTCATATTAGTAATGGCATGCATGAGGAAGGTCTTGGGGTGCATGCAAAACCATGGCAGAATGAGATGGATGCCCTATGTAGGGATGCACGGGCTTTGGATCCTAATTCTCAGGACATGGATTGGTTATTTTGTTTCAATCCACGAGCTTTTGAGATCGCAAAGGTAAACTTACTAGTTGATTTTAAGGTCCTTAAGGAAATGTTTAAAGGTAGCAGGGAGCCTCGAGCACATCTCATATAGTACAATGATTATATCAATGTGTTAGGAGCTTTAGATGCTACGAAGTGTAAGGCTTTTTCAACAAACCTAAAAGAAAGGATTGGTATTTATCCCTCCCACAAAGTTCCATCTAAAGATTTTCACAATTGGTTCAGATGCTTTTGGAGAGGTTTCGGGCACATAGGACGATAATGAGTGCACCTATGGGCCTGATGTCTGTCAAACAAAGAGAATGGGAAAGCTTGCAAAATTATATCAAAAGTTTTCATGCGGCAACATTAAATACAAAAAATTTGGCGGACTAGTGGGCCACAGATGCTTTTAGCATGAGAGTTTTAAATGAGCACATGTAATACTTATTCACTAATAACAATTTGTAGAGCTTGGCAGATTTATATAAGTGGGCTCACAAGCTTGTTGAGGCGAAAGAGATCAAGAGAGTAGCTCATGGTAGTTTTAAGAGGGATGATAGACATTCGAGGAACAGAGAGGGAGTTCATAGTCTCCAAGGATCATATTCTTAGACTCTACATGTACAAGGTGGGGACAACAAAAGGGACAATCACGAAATGAGTCATCCATGGTGTTTCAAAGGTCTCAGCCTGAGCACGTGAGGAGGTATCCTCCTTGTAGTAAATTTGAGGTATCCTCCTTGTGGTAAATTTGAGACTTATACTCCTTCAAATGCGACACGTGCCTATATCCTTAGCTAGGTAAAGAGTCTTGGCATCTTGTCAACTTCTCCACCTATGAGGCACAATGCAAGAAGGTTGGGCTCGAGGGATAGATGTACTTTCCACGAAGATGGAGGGACATAAGGTAGAAGATTGTTCTTTTTTAAAAGTTACTATAAAGGAGGCAATTAGGAATGGTGAATTCAAAGATTTTTTGGCTTAGAATATTGATCAACTAGGGTAGAGTGCAAGGACTAAGGCTAAATGTAAACAAAAGGTAAGAGGAACTATTCATGTGATAATTGGGACAAATAAAGACTGGGTGACCTCCAATACGAAGAGGAAGGCTCAACTTAGAAGTTTTATGTTGGTTAGCTCACGAAAGAGGTTGCATCAGCAAGAAAAATGGAGGTGGACTTCAGTAATGAAGATGAGAAGTTATTTAATGACGAGGAAAGAAATGATCTGATGGTTGTGTTAGTAGCTATTGCAAGATTCGAGGTAAAAAGGATACTAGTTGATATAGTGGCAGTGCTATTGAGGTGTTAACATGGGAGGCTTATCGAAAAATGGCGTTGAAGGAGCAAGCATTGAAAAAGGCAAGCCTGTTGTATGGTTTTATGAACCATCCTGTTGAGGTAAAGGTTTGCATCACTTTACCTGTTATCCTGAGGATGGCGAGCACACCACAAAGGAGTATGTTAAGTTTTTTGTGGTTGATCATCCTATGTCATACAACGTTATTTTCAGGCATCCCATAATGAGAATGGCTAAGATGATGGTGGCTACATTCTGTATGAAGTAATTTCCTACAAAAATGAGCTTCATGCAATCTGATCAGCGAATAGCCAGGCAATGCCACATTTATCAGTACAATAAATGCATGAACTCATACAACAAGGACAGAGCTCGTAACATGCAAACATAGATAGTCAGGTTTTGGATTTAGACAGTTTGGATGCAAGGAGTGAGGATAGAGTTAAGAAACTAGAAGCAATAAAAGCTATGGAAACTTGCTGTTATTTTATGATGATGCAAACAAGATAGTAAGAATTTCATCAACATTAGCAGCGGAGGAAAAGGAATATTTAGCTCATTACCTAAAGGAAAATTCTGATGTTTTTGCATGGTTAGCCGTGGATATGCCTGGGGTGGACCCTCAGGTAATGTTCACAAGTAAAATGTTCTTCCTAAGATTAAATCGGTTAAACAGAAGAAAAGAAAGTTTGCTCCAAAACTGGTTGAAGTTGTAAGGAAAGAAGTGAGAAAACTGTTGTTAGCAGGATTCATTAGAGAGGTCGCATGCCCTGATTGGGTTTCGAATATGGTGATAGTGAAGAGGAATAATGGTAAGTGGAGGATGTGTAATGACTTTACCAACCTTAAGAAAGCTTACCCTAAGGATAGTTTTCCCTTACCTTCAATTGATAGGTTGGTTGATGCGTCCTTGGGGCATAAGTTTATGAGTTTTATGGATACTTTCTTAGGCTATAATTAGATATCTATGGCCCTAGAGGATCAAGATAGTGCAACCTCTGTTACTGAGGAGGGCCTTTTTTGCTATCGGGTCATGGCTTTCGGTTTGGAAAACATAGGTGCAACCTACCAAAGTTGGTGAACATAATTTTCTAGGAGCAAATCAGATGGAGTATTGAAGTTTATATGGATGATATGTTGGTAAAAAGTTCTACTTTGAAAGGGCATGTTAGAGGTCTATTAGAGACATTCACAGTTCTACAAGCTCATAACATGAAGCTTAATCCTGAAAAATGTGCTTTTGGTGTTAGAGTTGGCAAATTTCTGGGTTTCATGGTGTCAGGAAGGGAATTGAAGTTAATCCGAAGAAGATTCATGTCATCCTGGATATGTCTCTCCTGAAGACAATTAAAGATATACAACGTTTGACGGGGAGAGTGGTTGCATTTAATAGATTTGTTTCTAGAATGCAGATAAATTTTTACCCTTCTTCAAAGCCCTGATAACTTTTTTTTGGACTAAAAAGTGCCAAGTTGTAACGCCCTAATTTTCGGGTTTTTCTTAGATTACTCTTTATCTGATAAAATGTTTAAATTCTAGTATTTGGTTGTGTAATGCAAGTTTGGAGCGTGGTAATGGGCCTAAGGAAGGCCCATGTGTTGGTTGGAAGCTCGGTAAAATTTTGTATTTTTGACTTAGGAGATAGTGGACTCTTGAAGATAGGTGTTATAAGGAAATAATTGTGAAATAAGACACAAAAAAAGTCCTAGCAAAGTGGCAAGGGAGGCACCACTAAGCTCCTTAAAAAGTGGCGCCTAAGTGAGCTTGGAGGTCAAGGGTTCAAGCTCCAGAGGTTGCAAAGGTGGTGTTTTATTTTTGAGCTTGAACAGGTAAGAATTCGAAGCAAAGTTAAACTCTGCATGGAAGGAATTTGAATCGGTCAATGAACAAATCAAGCAGGGATTTGAGGAGCTTTTGAATTTCAAAAGAGGTGGCCGGTTTAGGGACTCTGCAAGTACCATTCAGCTAGGGAGTTTGGTGTTGGTGATTTCAACAATTAGGGGCTTAGTATGCCGATTTCCTAAAGGTTCTCTTTAGGTGTTTTTAGCCGATTTCTTTAGGTTAGTAAAACCCCCTTTCTTTTGTCAATTTGCAATAGGTTTTTTGTCACTCTGTTGTTCATTTACTGCTTTAGGAGCCGAATTCCATCACCCCCTAAAACCTCCTGTGCCGCACACTCATTTTGACCGAAACACTCCCTTTTCACCTCTTTTCTTCATTCTTCTTCTTCTCCCCTCATACCATAAAACAAACCTCCACCGTTATCTCCTTCTTTAGCTAAATCATTCTCCCTTGTCTCTTCTCTAAACCCTGTCGACAATTGCAAAAAGAAGTCGAACCCTTTGCAGCCGATTGTTCTTTGCCAAGTCGACACTCCCATTCTTTCCTTTCTTCTAAACCTTTCCATAAGCCGAAACCCTTATTGTGCTTAGCCGAATCCTCTGTACTCTCAAATCTTCCTTTCTTTTACTTAGATCGTGACTAAGGGGGGCATCTAGAGGCACTTCTTGAACCGATTAATTCAGTGGTAAGTATTTGGGAACCTCCCTTGCTAGTAGATTTTGTTTTGAAGTAAAAGCCGAAAACCCTCTAAGGGGGGGAGGCTATCGTTTGGACTAAGAGGTCTTATGACCTTTTCTTCTGTTTATATGCGCTAGAGAAGGAAAAAGGGACGTGCTTCAAAGGACTTCGGAGTCTGAGCAATTGGACATCGGGATTTAGTCTGTAATCGGCAAAGAGGGGTAAGATTTCAATGTTTTGGATCATGATAGTCGATTATGGGTAAGGGATTTTTGCTTAATGGTCGTTGGTCATTAAACTAACACTAAGGTGATTAATGATAGGTTTCATACATGGGTTTCGCCAATTGTTTCAACAAGTAACAGGTGTGTAACTAATCCCAACTGTTAGACTAAAGTGGTAAAAGCCGAAAAGGGCGTAACGTTACTGACATCTGGTGTAAATGACCGAAAACGCATTCATTTGATAGTCGAGAGTAACCATTTACTCCATTGGGCTTAACTATGAGTTCGGTGCTGGAGGAATTGCAGAAGGTGCAATTCTGAACGTTTCGGTAAGTTGGGCTACAATGGGCCAAGATGGGCCCAATGGGCTTCCGAGCCCAAATCGATAAAGTGACTATTATAGGATTTCTGGCGACGTGGTTAATGATAACATGCTTAAGTTGGTAAGCTAGACCTAAAAACTAGACTTCACGGGCTTGAGATGATAATGGACTTAGTAAGGCCCATTAGGGGTTTTAGGCTAAAAAGGGCAAAAGTGGAAATTAAGCTTAAAATGGACTTCTGTGGATATCTATGGACTGATAACCAATTGAACATGCATAAAATCTCTGAAAATATGAAAAAGGACTATAATACCCTTAGGTAGGAAAAATTACCAAAATACCCCTAGGTGTAAAAAGACTATTATACCCCTAGGGTATATTCTGTATGAAATGTATGATTTCATGTATCTGCATGAGTTACCATTTAATGTGAGCGTATCTGATGCATGAGATGCTATATGTTGCATGCTAGTATGTATATATCTATTGCATGGGGTATGGGTTTATGATGGAGGAAGCGTTCTGGCAGCCTCGCTGCAATCTGGTGACTTTGTCACATTATTATCTAGTAGCCTCGCTGCAATCTGGTGGCCTCGCCACGTATATATATCTGTTCTGGTGGTCTCGCCACAATATCTGTATCTGGTGACCTCGTCACAATATCTGGTAGCCTCGCTGCAAATTATATCTGGCAGCCTCGCTGCAAATATCTGTGGTGTGTAGCGGTTGGGTGGGTCGAGTAGTCTCCCCACATGGTGTAAGGTTGGTACGGGGGTGTTATGGATGGATTTGGGTTGGGTTTCTGTCTGTATATTATTTCTGATCTGTATCTGTTATGGGCCTATGGGCTTAACCTGATTTCTATAATGGGCAAGGCCCAATTAATCTGATTCTGAGGCTTGATCTGTTTTGGCCTATGGTTGAGATTATGTTATACACTGAGTTGTCAAACTCACCCCCTTTAATTTCATCTCTGCATAGTGGGCTTGGATCTGGGAGAGATTCGGAGTGGCTACAACATTTGCAAGTTCGGGTTTTCATATTATTTTTAGTAATTTTATTTTGCTATTATTTTTGGGTTTTAATTGTAATGAGGCCGCTGTTTAAATTTTCTTTATGGGTTTTATTTTCTTTAATGGTTTAAATCGTATTTGGTCGAAACTGCTAGTATAGGCTACGCGGGTTTTCAAATTCTTAAGAACGTTTTTACAACTTATCAAGTTTAAAATTTGGACAACTTAAAAGAGTAACAAACTAACTTTTTCACAAGCTTACGGCTTTACTGAAAATCACACTTAAATCACAACAGGCAAAAGGCCGTAAACTTAGTTTTAGGTTCATGTGACACACCAGATCTGGTCGTAACGTCTAGACCGGGTTTGGGGTGTTACACAAGTAGCTTTTGAAAGACTCAAGGAATACCTCACATCCCCACCATTGTTGATGTCACCTCACGTGGGAGAAGCTCTATATGTTTATTTGGCAACCTCGGAGGAGACGGTTGTGACTGTTTCAATCTGTGTAGAAGGAGCTTGTCAGTACCCGATTTATTATGTCAGTAAAGTAGTACAAATTGGGGAGTAAAGGTATTCGAAAATAGAAAAACTTCTTTTTTCTCTAATTGTTGCAACTCACAAATTGCGTCCCTACTTTCAAGCTCATCACATTATTGTTATGAAGAATCAACCCATTAAGGATATAATGTTCAAATTTGTTTGGACCCTAGTTGGGAAGTGGTTTCAGAATCACATATCCGAGTAGGAAAAATATTCTGATATTATTTTCTGAGTCTGTGGTATATGAATCTGCATCTGTGAAATTTCTGTGAATTAATTTGTTTGTCTCTGTGCTTAATTATGAAAAAGGACTTGATTGTGTAAAGGGTAAAATTTGCATGCCATTTGTTAAAGTGCCTATATGCTATGATTTGATTTATTCAAAGTCCTATTATTGTAATATGCCATGTTTTAGTTAATGAACAATTATGTCCATGAATGATAGGTTTTATGTTATTACTTTCATTAATGGCAATTTGGTAAACTACTATTATTATGTATTAAAATAAAAATAAAAACATGAAATGGCATATGTGTTCATGTTTCTTCCACCGAAAATCAAAGAAAAAGAGAAGAAAATAAACTTCCTAGGTTTCAGCTAGCTTAATCCTTGATTAAGGTATAAGTTTTCGTCTGTTTTTGATGATTTTTATGTTTCTATGATTGTTGCTTCGAAATCTTTCATGCCGATGTCTCAATTTCTGTTTTTGATGAAGTTTATAAATAATGCCATTGATGGTATTTGAAGCTTTGTGATGGATTTGGTTAAATTATGATGGATAAGTATTGAATAAATATGTTTTGCCATGAGAATTTGATGAATTGGAGCTATGTGAGGGCTAAATTGCAAAATGTCCTAGTTATGTGTTCATGGATTGAATTGAATGAAATGGAATATTGAATGGATGAATTTGGATTTATTTAGATCTAGAACCAAGGAAATCAGACTTAGATCGAGGAACGTCCAAAATTGTTGAATAGTCAGCTCAAATCCATTAAATCTGTACGAGGTAAGTCAAAATACAAATATGCATTATATTGATGTCTGTTATAAATTCTTGATTTATAAACTGTATTTAGATGGCTATGAGAGCCTGAAGTATTATTCCGAGTCATTTTTGAATAAACAGTGGTAAAATGATATCATGTAAGACCTCGTCCGGGACATAGGCATTTATTAGAGAATTACGTGTAAGACCGTGTCTGAGACACTGGCATCGTATATGTTTCGTGTAAGACCCTGTCCGGGATGGTGGCAATCAGTATTAAATAACATGTAGGACCACGTCGGGGACGTCAGCATTGTATGAGGCCTATAAGATCTCTATAATGTATCTGAATGATATAAGGAGAAATTTCGAGGAATGAATGAACGCATATTTTTATATATCTGACTCAGGTACGTTTGTTCTGTACTGAATTTACGAGCATGAAAGGTATGCTATTGTGAATTATGAGTATGTGATGAATGAGTATATTTGGTTCATGAGTTATTTACATGAGATTGCTATCATATTGTGTTTAAGGATAACATATGTTTGTACTTGGCTTACTAAGCTCATTGTAGCTTACTCTGTATTTTCTTTAAACTGTTTTACAGACATCGTAACTAATGAGGGCTTGGGGATAGTCAAGGATCGTCACCACACTATCGAGCTTGATTTTGTTACCTTGTGAATGTATATATTTTAAGTATGGCATGTATAGGCTAGAATATCTATGTATTAAGCTTGGGATATGTTTATTTGTAATGCCATGAGAATTGGCTAGCAAATGGTATGTTTGTGCTTGGTTTGGTTTATGGTTTGTGATGTCAAATTTTGTAAGTTTATAATGGTTTTATGATCTAGTTTGTTTTGGTCATCTTGAAACATGTCAATGTTAAGAAATGGTAAAATTTAGATGTGGTATGAATGAGATATGTACTATGTGTTTAGTCATGAACTTTATTTGTAATATAAACATGCTTGGTGTGAGATTTGAATATGAATGTGTATATGAATGGTTGATCGTGTGGAGGTATGATTAGGTATTGAATTTTAGTTGAAATTGTGGTGTTGTTGTGGCATGAATTGGCTTGTAGGGAATAACCCTTAGTGGGTGGAAATATGACTTAAACCAAGTCTGCTTAGTGCCACACGGCTATGGCACATGGGCGTGCCTTGTGGCTGTGCTAATTTTACAGTATTGGCATAAAAACTCACACAGCCAAGACACACGGGCGTGTCTTATGGCCGTGGCAAAAAGTCAGTATGCCTGTTCTATTTTAGCACGGCTTGGGTGCATGGGCGTGCCTGAGTCTCGTGTGAGGCACATGGCCTGGTCAGACGGGTGTGTAACCTCCTAAATTTGGAAGATTTTACTTGTGTTCTAAAGTTCATGAATGTGTTTGATCTAGTCTCGACCCTATCTCAATGTATGTTTAAGGTCTAGTAGACTTCCGAATGGGACTTTATGTTTGAATCTTGTTATAATTTCTAAATATTCTGTTCTGATTTCTTCTGAATATTCGGTAACGCCTCTTTCTATTCTAGTGACGGTTACGAGATAGGGGTGTTACAAGGAAGGATGACAAAGTGGGGAATCGAGTTAGTCAAGTTCGGTGTGGAGTACTCTTCGAGAATAACGATAAAAGGTCAGATTTGGTTGATTTTATGGTGGAATGTTCTTTTGAGAAGTCTGATAATCTTACAAGTAATTTATAATTTGAAATATTAATTCATGAATAGTTAATGAAATTAAATTTTTTTGGTGTTTATTGTCTCCTAAGAAGTCTCATAAAAACTATATGTTCAGCCTACATTTTTCTATGGTAACTTAGGACAAATGAAAGTTCTATTCTAAAGTTCTTTTTTTTTTCCATTTGTTATGTGAAATATTGTAGTTAGTTTGCCACAGAGGGTGTGGCTGATAGCTCAAAGAGTTGGATAGTCTACAATGCTGGCTCTACAAAAAAGACAGGTGTAGGGGTAGGAGTGCTTCTAGTTGACCCTGATAAAAATGAGTGGTAATATGGACTCTCTTTTGATTTCCAGACATCCAATAATGTGACGGAGTATGAAGCACTAATATCAATATTGTAGTTAGCTAGCTAGCTTGGAGCGAATGAGCTAATTGTGCATACCAATTTGCAGTTAGTAGTTAAGCAGATGAATGGTGATTATGAAGTAAAGGAATCAATTTTGAAAAAATAGCATTCCATAGAAGCTCAACTAATCACAAGCTTCATTAAAGTACAAGTAAAACAACTATCAAGAAAAGACAACACTCGGGCAAATGTCTTGTCAAAATTAGCATCATCTATTGTCATCGAACAAATGGGAAAATTTTTGCTAGAATATAGAGATGTTATAACAACCTGTTTTTAGTGAAATCAGAACAGTAGTTTTAAGACCACAAATCTGATATGAAAATATTTATTTTATTATTATTTTAATGTTTACAGCATGTTTGTAGAGTCATATGAAGATTTTATTAAGAAATTTTATCATTTAAGTGTTCAATTTGTGAAAAAGGACTAAATTGCGTAAAGCGCAAAACTTGAGTTCTATTAGCTTAAGATGTCTAATGACTATAGAACTTTAAAATGGAGGTCCTTATATGATATATAACCCACTAATATGTTAGTGGATGATAATGGCTTGATAATTTTGTAAATTGAATTAATTTTAAAGGTTAAATTAATAAATAGGTATATATGGATAACTTAACTAAATAAAATAAGTTATCATCTTTATCCATCATTGTCAACCGAAAATAGGCTAAGGAAACTCCATTAAAGGAGCTTGAAGGTTCGGCTAGGGATTTCTTATGCGTGTAAGTGCAATTTTTCTCAGTTTTTAATGATTTTTATATTTTTGAAGTCGTTGTAGCTTAATCTAGCTAGCTAGGGACTAATTTGTGAAAATATTAAAGTATTAGGGTTTCACCATTGATAAGTGTGTATGTGTTTTGATGTTTGATGGAAGAAAATGGATCCTTGTTGTTAGTTAAACAACTTTTGTCAAGAGATATTTTGATAAATTTGTGAAATAAGGGTTAAATTCAAAAAATGAAAATTATGTGGTGAAATGTGTGAAATAATGAAATGTGTGGGCTGCTATGAACATATATAGCATTCGGCTAGCATGGGTGTGGACTTAATTGCATGAATTTGCATATTTATGAGCTAGGGACTAAATTGTAAAGAAGTAAAAAGTTTAGGGTCAAAATAGTAATTTTACCGTTATTTAATTTTGGGGTGAATTGAATATAATGATGATTGAATGAGTTAAATATGATTATATAGATCAAGAAAAACAATGACGAAATTAGATCGGAAAAAAGATGAAGTTTTAGACTGCACGATCGCTTTCCTTCGTACGAGTTTGAGGTAAGTTCGTATATTAATATGCATTAAGTTATATGTGTTCTAAACGCTTTATTATTGTAATTGTGATGATACGATACCCCAGAAATGCTCGATGAGATATCGACAATTGTACGAATCCTGGTTGAATCTTAGGACTAGATAGGATGCAAATGACATGCCGTTAGGGGTTATCATGTTTTGGGTGTTGGTCCCATACGTTCTACTAGTGGCTGAGTTTTCTCGGCATGTGTTGCGGTTACTCGTCAGCTTGTGTGAGCAGCACTATGTAGCTACGTCTTGACCGTCAGCTTGTGTGAGCAAACCCAGTGATGGGTTAGGAGTAAGCATCTATATGAGATATGAGATAGAGATGGTTTCGACCATGTATTGGCACTTAGTGTGCGAGATACCCAAGTATCTGATATTATTCCAAATGGTTCAACGAGCACAGTGATGTTACGAGAGTGTATGAGTTTGATATGAACCAGTACAGGTATGTACGTGAATCATGTGAGAATTGAAATTATGAGAATTGTGAATTCATGTCTAACCTTGTGATTGAATATGTGATAGGCTTATGGACAAATTGAGTTACATTATGCTATATTTAATTACTTAAATTGTGATTAAATGGTAAGCTGAGTTTTAAGTTATACGAACTTACTAAGCTCAATTGCTTACTATGTTTATTATTTCGTGTTTTATAGTGATTTAGAAGCTCGCTCGGATTGGAAGTTGTCGGAGATCTCATCACACTATCTACTTGGTACTTTTGAATTTTATGTATATTGGTTTTATGGCATGTATAGGTCATTTGGCTAATGGAAACCTATATGTTTTGGTTATGTAATTAGCCATTTAATATGGCTTGATTAGGCATGTGCTAGTTATGTAAATATATGTGTGGCTAGCCTTATCTTATATGATTTATGATTGCCATGGGAATGCTTTGATTGTGCATTGGTAGATTGGCATTTTGATAGGTGAAATTGATAAATTGCATATAGGTTATGAGGTAGGCACAAAAGTGTATATATGCATTTGACCATTTAGGTAGCTTTTGGAAGTGATATTGGTATGTTTTTGAATGGCTAGTTGTGATGTCTAAGAGCTTATGGTTATTGGTAATGAAATTACATGATTTAGATTTGACTTTGGTTGATTTGAATGCTTATTGATGATATTGTCATATGCTTTTTGATATGTGTAGGTTGCTGTAAAACTTTGGGTGAGGAATGTGGCTTGGAACATAGCCTATTTTGTCTACACGGGCGTGTGTCTCAGCCGTGTGCGACACACAGACAGGTGGCACGGCCGTGTGTCCCCTGTTACCTTTTTAGAAAGCAAGTCAGTGAGTTACACGGGTTAGTCACACGGGCATGTGGTTGGCCGTGTGACCCAAGTCAGTGAGTTACATGGGGTTGGACATGGGCTGGGACACGGCCTTGTGATCCCATTTCAAATGTCCACACAGCTGAAGACATGGGTGTGTCTCTTAACTATGTGAGACACACGGCCTGATCACACGGGCATGTGTCCCTTGCACTTTGAAAATTTTCAATGTTTTCTTAAAATTTACTTGAGTTCTCAATTTAGTCCCAATTTGTTTTTTGATGCGAGCCCGGTCGCATCATGTTACGACACAACTCGGTGCCATCGAGAGTGGCCTAAGTTCGAAGGGCCTAAATTCAAAATGAAGCTTAATTTTAATTTGTTAATTTTTTGTGTGCAGGCCTGAATTAAGCAAGTTTGGGTTGGAAACCAATGCTGGAATAATTGAACAATCAAAGAAGTCCGATTCAAGTGTTCTATGCAATTTGCTACAAGCACATTTAGCACGTTCATAGCTCATCCAAGCTCATTGAGCTCAATATTATTTAGTTTTAGCTTGTGCATCAATTTGCTGGAATATCTAATTCGGTTTCAGCTCAAATTTAGCTTTAATTAATCTATGTGTTTTTAGCTCACTTAGTTGCTGGAATAAATTTAAATAATATTTAGTTTAAGTATTAAATGTGTCTTTAGTTGTTTAAATGTGTCTAAGTATTTTCAGCATTAAATATGTCTTAGTTAATTAATTTGTAATAATTTGCACAGCCATTTAATTTGCCTTAAGCTTATTTAATTTGTCTCAGTTCAAACGGCCATTTAAAGTGTCTTAGGCTTAGACAACTTAGCTGAGCTAGTTAATGTGTCCTTACCAAATTTTAGTTGATGTGTCTAGGTGACCATTTAGCTGAATTCAGCTGGTGCATGGACGCCATTAATAGGCACATGCATCTAGAGCTGGAGCATTAAGCTAAATTAAATATTAAAAGCTGTTTCTCTTCTCCAAGGGGCTATTCGTGAAGAGCAATGGACAAGGAGCTGTTCACACAAGTCCATTCAACTAACAAAATGTTTTCACACCATGGGAACTCTTCATTTTCGTCCATTCACACTTGTAGCTGTTGAAGATTAAGTGTTCACACCAAATTGACTGTTCATGCCTTACATGCCCATTAAAATTGGTTGCTGCTTATTCGGCTGCCCAATGGGGACTTAAAGCTACTCATAATCATCTTAGATGCTCAATCATTGAACCCTTTCATCTTAAGTAATCAGCTCATTAAATTAGCTGAATTGAGATACCAAACAACCTTATGGTTGGCATCCCTTATGCATTGAAGCTTCCAAATGACTTTTTGGTTATTGCAACAACCATTTGAGTTCAATTAAGTGTAATTAAGCTGATTGCTTTGAGTCCATTCAGCTGGAACATATTCAGCCTATAAATTGTTGTTTTTGTAATCATTTGAAGGTGATTGAGTTTTAGACTTTGATCAATTATGAACTTTTGTTCATTGATGAGTATTTCAACTTCCTTTGTTCTCTCTTGACTCTATTGACTTATCAAGACTTTCTAGTGGCATCAATCCTATCAATTTCGAACTTATCACTTTTACTCAAGTGTGGCGTTCAATCTTATATCGTTGGTTTCTATCTCTCATAGATAGTGGGTCATGATTAACTATTTTCTTCATTTCGAGCTAACATAAGATTTGGGTTGATATTGCATATAATATCGGTTCTTTCTTCAGCCTTGAAATCAAACTTATCTTATCCATCTTTTAAAACTCTTAACTCTTTTCTTGTTTTTAGCCAACTTGTTCTTTTACAACCCAACTTGAAAACCTCAACTCATACTTCTTAATTTTACAATCAGGCAACACAAATACGACTCAAAATCAACCACTAGGTCAAGATCGTATCATTTTTAATGCTTATTTTGGGCCTCGAGGGTCATGTTAGGGACTATATGACTGAATTTGAATGAGTTGTTTTTTGTATATGAAAAATGAACATAAAATGTATGATTGTTTAAGCGATAAGTTTGGTAATGCTCCATAACCCTATTCCGGCGAAGGATATAGGTTAGGGGTGTTATAGATGTCCTGAGCAATGATATCCCACAAATTTTTAGCTTGGATCAAGAAGAAACATGGATGACCCCCATTATCCAAACATTGCAAGGTGAGGAAAATCATCTTGACAAGAAAGAGCTCATCAAATTACAACGTAAGGCTGCGATGTATGACATTATTATTTATTTCTTGAATACTTGTGAATTAGAATAGTATCCCAATATTGGTTGCTTAATGACTATTAGTTAGTGAATTATTCCATTCTTGGTTGATTAAAACAATTTGTTTTATTGTGTAACTGTTAGGTATACCCTTTTAGAGGGTGTACTCTTTAGAAATGGATACTCCAAACCATTGATGTGATGCTTAACACCCTTAGAGACTATGTGATGAGGGATATTTATGAAGGAATTTATGGTGACCATTTGATTGGCACACTTCTCACCCAAAAAGTTTTTAGGAAAGGATACTATTGGTCAACAATACAAAAGGATGCATATCATATGGTTCATACTTGTGATTCTTGTTAGAGATATGCTCAAGTACAATGATTGCCAATACAGCCTTTGCAGATTATGTCGGGCCCTTGGTCATTCGCAATCTGGGAAATTGATATTCTGGGCCCATTTTTGATAGCTATAGTGCAAAAGAAGTTCATAGTGGTAGACGTAGATTATTTTACTAAATGGGTAGATGTAGCACCCCTTACCCGGGTTTATCGCCTTACCTGAGCACGAGGCATTACCAAACAATATCACCATCATTCATGCACATCAAGTCATAAATTTTCGTTCTAATTTAAAACTTATTCATAAAATACTATACAACCCTATAAGTGGGCTTACGAGGCCCAAAACATGATTTGGGAGTGGTCTGAGACCAAACCGAGAACTTAAAAAAATTTTGAAAAATTTGACCTAATACAGGGCACAAACCAGTGTGAGATAGGGGCATGCCCAAGCATTCCATGAATTACATCATAAAGACATATAAACCGATATCATCATTGGCATATCACATGGCCTTGATTACAAAATAACTTATCAATTGACAATTGCCCACATTATAGCCAAACCAACATGACACTTACAACACCACTAAGTTCCTATACATGGCATAGCCTAAGAGTTTGTTCCTCTATACCAAAAGATATGTCGATAGTGTGGGTGATCCTCTGACTAGATCTAATCTCGAGCTAGCTTGACAGAATCTATAAATAAGGGAAAAGAGAAAGGAGTAAGCTTCAAAAAGCTTAGTCAGTCTATATGCAAATAATTAACATTGAGATAACATTTAACCACACCAAGGATATCTCTCATATACTAACTTACCACCCAAAACTTACCAACTTTCCATACAATTCATACACATTAATTTTCACCTATATAAGTCCACATCCACCCTCATAACGACATGCAGTTTTCCATAATTTCTCTTGCCCAAAGAATACACCTGCACACACATATTGAACTACCACACTAAATCTTTTTAGTAAGCATTCCCGTTGAACTTTTTGGATTAACATTTGATACTCGGTGGATTTCCCACTCATGATTCCACGAACACATAAACTCGACTCTCAAGTACACATGGTGAAGATCACTTTATCACCCATGTGACCTAGCTATTTAATCTCGTAGCCCTTGTGTGCATATGGTGAAGGTCAGTCTATCACCCATGTGACTTAGCTACATAGGACATTGGTCTCATGTACACATAGTGAAGTTCAATTTATCATCCATGTGACATGGCCATTAAGCTCCATATTCCTCGTTTGCACATGGTAAAGGTCACTTTATCACACATGTGGCTTAGCCATTGAGCTCTATAGCTTTCGGGTCTACATAGTGAAATCACTTTATCACACAGGTGACCAAACCATATTTTATTCGTATCACCCGTTATTATGAAGGTTTAATGGGAACTCTCATTTCCAACACATCCAACATCATAGAAGATTTTCAATATCAACATTTCATCGTATCCATTAGAATTATTAATGTATAAATAAAACGGACACATTACTTACATATAAACTTACCTCGACAACAAAAAGCGGTAATTTTCAACTTAATCCGAGACCTTGCCCTTGCCCCAATCAAGGTTGATTCCTTGATCTTCCTGATCTATAATGACATATTGAACTCGTTTAATGCGCACATTACTCAATTGGACACAAAATCATCCTATGGAAACTTTTACCATTTTACCCCTAACTTTGTAAATTTTTACAACTAATTCCCTAGGCTCGTAAATTGAAATGTATCAATTTCTTTAGTTACTCAAGCCTAGCCGAATATCCATGGCACCCAAAACAGCCCACATTTCTCACAATTTCATACCTTTACCCTTCAATTTATTAACCTTCCAATTTGGTCCTTTTTATGGGCTTTCATGAAAAATCACCTAATAATCATAGTTTACCACACCCTAAACCTTCATATTCCACCATTAGACATCAAAATACTTGCATGTCATACATGGGTAAAATTTTAAACATCAACCCTAACTTAAAATAATGGTAAAATTAACTAGAGCAAGCTACGAGGATTCTAAAAATACGAAAAAAATTAAAAACGGGGCTCGATTGCACTTACTTGTGAGCCTGAAAATCAAAAAAACCCTAGCTATGGCTTCCCACCATATTCGGCCAAGAAGAAGAGATTATGGATACATTTTGGCCTTATTTTTCCATTTTTATATCTTTTATTAACTAATGACCAAAATGTCCTTCATTAAAAACCTTTAGTATTCCACCCTTCCTTGGGCATTTTTGTCCAACTAAGTTAAAAAGGGCCTAATTACCATATAAGGACCTCTAATTTCAAAACCTAATTCAATCAAGTACCTTATGGAGTAAAACCTATATTTTTCACCTATTATAATTTAGTCCAACATACTAAATTGGACATGCAACCAATAAAATTCACACACCAAAATTTCACATATTTATCCAAACACCCAATAAACATCAAAACTAAATCGAAATAATATTTTAAACCTCGGACTCATGGTTTCAAAACCACTTTTCTGTTTAGCCCCTAATTGAAGCTATTACAGTAGAAGCTGAAGCCTTAGCTTCAATTAAAGAAAAACAAATGGAATCCTTCTCTGGAAGTCGACTGTGTGCAGATTCTGTAACACCCCAAAATAGGGCTTAGGAGTTTTAAGGGTATTTTGGGAATTTTGGCCTATATGATGAGCTCAAAATTTTTTAAGATTGGTCTTCGATAGTTTTTTCGACTAGGGAATCTTAACTGTCAAATCAATTTTTGAAAAAGTGTTCTAGAAACCCTTAATTTTGAAAAAGGATAGATTTGTAACTTGGATCTCATGAATCAAGTTTTCCAACCCTATCTGGACCAGTTCGTGGTGGTATTCATAGATGATATCTTGGTATATTCGAGAACCGGAGATGAACATGATGCACACTTGCGAGTTGTATTACATATTTTGAGGGAGACGCAACTGTATGCCAAATTCATCAAGTGCAAATTTTGGTTGAGAGAAGTCATGTTTTTAGGTCATGTGGTTTTAGCTGAAGGGATTAGGGTGGATCCTCGGAAAATTGAAGCAGTATTGGACTGGAAATCACCTAAGATAGTGTCAGAAATTTGGAGTTTCTGGGTCTGGCAGGGTATTATAGAAGGTATGTGATTTTGGAGTGTTTAGGGGTCTCTAGGAAGTCCTGAGTTCAAGGCCTGTCATAGGAAATTTTTTTGTTTTTGAGCTTTAGTGGAACCCTAGTGGCAAAGTAGCGCCACATGAGACGCAAGGAGGTGGCGTCACAGGGGACAATGAGGTCCAAGGTTCGAGTGTTGGCATAGGGCACTATTGGATATTTATTTTGCATCCTTCGACAGCTAGTGGTTGAGTTTGAATTGGTCAAGTGAGGGAATCTAGGAGTGGTATGGAGTGATAAAGGGAGAAAATCAAGGGGATTTTATTTGTAGGGAGTTGGAGCCGAATGTGGACTTTGGTAGCTCAAGAATTCGGCAAAAGAGGAGAATTTGGTTCATTTTCAGTATTTTGTGGAGTTTCTTTTTGTAGTATAGCCGAATTTTTAACCATTCGGGATTTTTTTTTCATGTGCATTCAATTGCTTTGTCATTTTCTCTCCTCTTCTTTCTTTACATTTCATTTTGGTCAAGTAATCGGCCACTGGGTCTTGGGTAAGGCTGAATGTTAGATCTTTGTATGGGGCAGATGTTTTCATGCATTAGCATATGATTAACGCTAGTTGTGGGATAGTAATAACTAATAGATTACGTTTATGATTCATATATTTCGCAAGGAGGTGAGGGGTTTCGTAACCGAACGATCTACGAAGGGATAAGCTGATTTGAACAAGGTAGGTATCGATTAGTGATCTGAGAGTAAGTTCTTTAAGATCTTTATCGATAGAAAGACTAATAATACATCTTGATTGATTATAGGTTCGAGGCTCGTGGTCTAGAGTGTGGTTTCTCAAAAAGGTGTCTATATACATCACTTTAACCATAGATCGACAAAAGCCGAAATCCAAAATGCCGAAATGCCAAAAAGCCAAAAGTTTGGCAACGATAACTGTAGAGGTGCGTGAACGCTCGTGTGGAAAGATCAATACAACATAGAGGCCCCATGAGCAATCTTATGGACTTGGGCCGCTTTTTGGCCCAATGGGCCAATGGGCCCAATTGGCCTGTGGGCCTTACATGAGCGAAATTCATGGATGGATAGGAAATAGTGAGCTGGTCATGTTGTCCACATGGCCAAGGGCATATTTGGGCTTCGTGGACCACATGAGAGTGTGGGCCCCACTTGGGCCACAAATTGGGCTTTGGGCCTTATTGTATTATTGATTGCTAAAAGTGACATAAGTCGCGCTGAATGACTGTGGCTTAGAAATGGCCGATTGTGTACTTAGGCCTATAGTGACAAATGATCATTGTGCCCTTAAAGGGCAAATTGACTAAAATGCTCTACACGTTATATTACTGATTTTGTATGCCATATATGATATGTTGCATTCATGTATTGTTATGCTGCATGGATTATGGATTAGAGGAAGAATATGATATGTAAGGGTCGCATGGTCGCTTGACGACTGTGGATCCACCATGGCTCTAAAGCCTAATATGTGATTGATAGCTCTGCTGTAATATTGGTTAGTGCTGTAACCGGTGCTACATTAGGAGTGCAGGGATGGGTAGGTCGATTAAATCCCCACATGAGTGTTGGGTTGGAAGGGATACAGAGTGCAGGGTTGGATGGGATATCTGTGCATTGCATATAAATTGATATTGATTGTGATATGGGCCCAAGCCCAATTGAGGCTATTTTGAGCTAAGGCCCAAATGCCACCGTTATTGCAATGGACTTAGGCCCAAGTCGACTAATGCATGCTATTTGATCAATGAGGGTTGTACACGCCGAGTTTTTGTGAACACACCCTATCTTTTTAATTTTTCAAGTGATCCTCAGTAGGCAGTTTGACGTACGAGAAGACTCAGAGGTGGCCACACTGCGAGCAGGTTAAAACTTTAGTATTTTATTTTACATCATTTTTAATTACTTTCTATTGGGTTTTGTTGTAATAAGGCCATTATTTGGTTTTGATTTGGTTTTGGATTCTATTACATTGGTTGCAAATTTCTAAATTTAACACTGGTTTTCTTGTAACACCCCAAACCTGGCCTAGACGTTATGGCCAAGTCTGGTGTGTCACATCAACAACAGATTAATCATGGTCCTTAGTTATTGTGTTCAGGGTGAGTTTTGCAAAATCGTTACTAAAGTTTGATAAGAAAATTCCAGGTTTAGTTTGTAATCATCCTATCCACTACCAGTTTAAAATTTATTTTGTTACAAGATCTTGTTCATCTATTTGTTATCCATCCGATACGTGTGTTTCATTTTGAAAACGTTGTCTAATTTTAATGAAAAACCTGCACAGCCTTAATCTAACCGTTTTAATCAAATTATAAATATAAAAGTAATACCCAAATTGATGAACTTTAAGCGGCCTTATTACAAACCCAAAACCAAAATAAAAGATAATCTAAGTAAAATTCTGGAAAATAAATAACTTAATTAAAACCACCATGTGCAGTCCTCGTGGCCACTCTGAATCCCCCCAGCTCCAAGTCCACTAGCTTAGGGCTCACCTGTATGGGTGAAAGGAATGGGTGAGTTTGGAAACTGAATGTGCAAAGAAAGCCCCACCAGAGCCCAAATCAGCTCAAGCTTACTGTGCCTAAGCCCTATCCAGTTTTAGTACTCTCTAAGATGAAGCCCTATTTAGTTTCAGTTAACTGGGCCTTAGCCCTATTCAGATACAATTTAACTGGGCTTTAGCCCTATTCAGTTATCAGTGTGGCCCATAGGCCCATTATAGTAACAGAATAGAAATAATGCATGTATGCAAAGCCCAGCCATGTCCAGCCCTACACACCACCCGTACCAGCCCTACTCACCATGTGGGGAATAACCCAACCCACCCAGCCCTACACACCACAGTCGCAGCATAGCTGCATAATTAGATAATGTGGCCAAGCCACTAACAGTAAAATGAGGCATAGCTCCTTTTAGTAAACGTGGCAATGCCACTTAGCACTTCCTCCATCAATAACCCAGTCCCATGTAACAGTTAAACATGTCATGGCATACATTGAACAGATAAATTATAGCATGCATTTCAATCAAATTTAGCCCTAGGGGTATAATAGCCATTTTACACCTAGGGGTAAAACCATAATTTACCACCCTTAAGGGGGCATTTAAGTAATTATACCAGTTTTTAGGGTTTCATGCTTACTACAGTGATTAACAGTCCAATTTTCACCTAAGTAGGTTATCCAGCCCATTTACCAACTTTAAAGCTATCAGACCCTAAAACCCCTAATGGGCCCTACAGTGTCTACTAGCTATTTTGGCCCACTAAGCCCGAGTTTGATGACCGGCTTAATAGTTTTAGCATACAAATCATCAAAACCCACTTACCTCCAGTTTTCACCCAAATGGGCCCGTAAGCCCATTGGGCCCAAATTCAGCCCATCGAGGCACAGATTTACCAAGGTGCATGAAATCGCGCACACGTCCATCTTACCAATTGCGACAACCGACATTACCAGTCTGAACCGACCTATGAGCGCTCGTACGATTGCAAACCCACAAAATGTCAAAATTTTGGCATTTCGGCTTTTCGGCTTTTGCCGATTTTGTCTACTAGAGGGTGTTCGTTTACACACCTGATTTGCGACAAACGTTGACAAGATCTCCCACATGTTTATCCTACAAGCAGTCACTATGATATTAGATTACGAATCAATGATAACCAGCGTAACCATACTTACCATGTTCGACCAACATCCCTTAAGGCCCTAAACTACTTACCTTTGCCGAAAGCACTGACTAGATCTAAATCTAGTCGTTCCAACGATCCAAGCCTCCAATACTCTTCCTGGATCGTCCCTTTTGCGATCTAATGCACATAAACCCGATTAAAAAGACTAGCATTACTCTTCACCAATATCGATAGCGTCCCTAAAGAGTTTAGGGATTTTCGGCTTTTCCTTAAATCTCGAAATAACGAATGGAAAAAGGAATCTGAGCACTTACCGAAGATCTACTAGACAAGAATGCTTTCAACCCTTCACTATCTTAGATCTGACGCAGATCTATCCTCAAGTCACGAACAGAGAATGAATCTAAGTGATTTCGGCTTTTGGATCTATCCTAGAGTATGCTTGATTCGGTTTTTTTAAGAAAAGAAATAGAAGAAGAGAAGTTCACCAAGTGGAATAACCAAGGTTAATGGTTCAGCTTCTTGAAAGATTTAAGAAAGAAAAGGAGAGATGGTTTTGATCAAAGAGCAATTGCCAATAGTGAGTTGGTTTCAGCTTTTATGGGAATCGACAAGAAGGTTGGAGAAAAGAGATTACTTCAATAGGATTCAGTTTTAAAAGAGAGTAGGGGAGAAAGGAAAAGAAAAGAAGAGAACAGTGAATAGCTTTCAGTTAAGGAGAAAAGAAAAAGAAAGAAAGAAAGAGAGTTTGGCTTACTTGCTCACTTGCACAAATCGACAAAAGAATGAATAAGTGGTTCACATTTTCGGCTTCTAGATCAAGGGAGGGGAAAAGAAAGAATGTATGAGTCTAATTCCTATACCAATTCGGCAGCCAAGAAAAGATCAACAAAACTCGAAAGAACACCCTCAGAACAATCGGCACACACTAACTCCACTTGCCGAAATTGAAACCTCAAAACCCCAAATGCCGAATTTGCTTTCGAAGACCCCCACAATCGGCCATCACCAACTTAACTTCAAAAAATCCTAAAATTTCTCTCCCTTATCCTACCTGATCTAATCTCCTGAGCATCTCAAACTCTCTTCAGCAGAGTTCCACTTGAAATCCATCACATGACTGGCACATGCAACCAAAAAAAAATACCATACTGCTTACCTTGTGAGTTGAAACTTGGCCCTTGCACACATCTACACGCCATTTTCTTAGGCCCCAAGTGGCGCCACATTGCCACTCTACCAAGGGCTCACTTGTATCTTAAATTTCTTACTTTTTCTTAAAAGCCCACAAACTCAAGTCCCCTTCTCTTTAGGTGTAAAATTCGGTAATTCTACCGGGTTTTAATTTAGGCTTGGGCCTTCTAAAGGCCCACTAACACCTTCAAAGCATAAATTACATAACTAACCAACAAAATTTCATGATTACACCAAAATCTCAAAAATCCCAAAAAATCCTAAAAATTAGGGCGTTACAACTCTACCCCCTTAAATAAATTTCGGCCTCAAAATTTACTTGATCCAAAGAGGTGAGGGTATTGTTGATACATCGCCTCTTCTAGCTCCCAAGTAGCCTCTTCCCTACCATGATTGTGCCAAAGCACCTTTACTAAAGGAACCTTAACACTTTGACCTCTCGATCCAGTATTTGCACAGGCTCCTCTTCAAAAGTCAAGTTAGTCTTCACCTCAATTTCTTCCACTGGTACGAGATGCGAAGGATCCGATCGATATCGTCTTACCATGGACACGTGAAAAACATCATGAATTCGGTCCAGATCTGGCAATAACTCCAGCTAATTAGCTACTGGCCCTACCTATTTAAGAGCCCGATAAGGCCCTATAAATCGCGAACTCAACTTGCCCTTCTTACCAAACCTTAATATCTTCTTCCAAGGTGAGACCTTCAAAAAAACCATATCTCCCACTGAATACTCAATTTCCTTACGCTTTAGATTAGCATAAGATTTCTGTCTGTTAGACGCTTCCTTTAATCAATCTCTGATCAACTTAACCTTGTTCTCAGTATCTGCCACCAACTCTGGCCCTAGAACCTGTCGTTCTCCCAACTCTGTCCAACACGTAGACGTACGACACCTTCGTCCATATAGTGCCTCATAGGGAGCCATTTGAATACTTGCCTGATAGCTGTTGTTATAAGCAAATTCTGCCAATGGCAAGTAATCCTCCCAACTACCTCGGAAGTCAATGACACAACCCCTCAACATGTCCTCAAGAACCTGAATTTCCCTCTCCGACTGTCCATATGCCTGAGGGTGAAAAGCAGTGTTGAAATCCAATCGCGTACCCAATGCCTCATGCAACTTCTGCCAAAATTGAGATCTAAGCCTAGGATCCCAGTCAAAAATTATCGAAACTAGCCCCCATGTAGTCTCACTATCTCTGCCACATACAACTTGGCCAATTTCTGAAGTGAGTAATCGGTTCGGACAAGTATGAAATGGGCAGATTTCGTTAACCTATCAATAATTACCCATACAGAGTCTTTCTTGGAGGGTGTCAAAGGTAGCCCACTTACAAAATCCATAGTTACCCTCTGCCACTTCGAAAGTGGAATATTCACTGGCTGCAGCAGTCTAGAAGGTAGTTGATGCTCAGTCTTTACTTGCTGGCATGTCAAGCATTTCCCCACAAATTCAGTCACCTCTCACTTAAGTCCAGGCCACCAGTACAACTCTCACAAGTCTCGATATAACTTATTCCCTTCAGGGTGCATGGCACAAGGTCTGCCATGAGCCTCTTTCAAAATTGACTACCTCAAGTCAGAGTCCTTTGGAATACAAACTCTTCCTCGAAAGCACAGAACTGCTTCACTATTCAGTCCAAAATCAGAATTCTCATTATTCTTAACTTGTTGAAATCGAGGAACTAATGACTCATCCTCTAACTATTTCTCCTTAATCTACTCAATCCAAGTTGGTCTCACTTGTAACTCCACTAACAAGCTCCCATCGTCATATAGACTCAGACGAGCAAACATTACTCTCAACTCAGTTACAGCCCTTCGACTTAGTGCATCTGCCACCATATTTGCCTTGCCTGGGTGATACTCAATCGAACAGTCATAATCCTTCAGCAACTCTATCCATCTCCGTTGCCTAAGATTTAATTCCGTCTGCGTCAGCAAATACTTGAGACTCTTATGGTCCGTGTATATAATATACTTTTCTCCATATAGATAGTGTCTCCAGATTTTTAACGCAAAGATAACTACTACCAACTCCAGATCATGCGTAGGGTAGTTCATTTCATGAGGATTGAGCTGTCGCGAAGCATAAGTGACCACCTTACCTTCTTGCATCAGCACATAGCCTAAACCCACATGCAATGCATCACTGTACACAGTGAAGTCCTTCCCAGATTCCGACTGAATCAACACTGGCGCCTCTGTCAATACCTTTTTCAATTTATCAAAAGCTTCTTACTGTTTCTCTGTCCACACAAATGATACTCCTTTCCTTAGCAGCTTTGTTAACGGTGCAGCAATTAGAGAGAATCCTTCTACAAACCTTCTATAGTACCTTGCTAAACCCAAAAAACTCTAAATTTCTGATACTGACCTTAGCAGCTTCCAATCCAGAACTGGCTCAATTTTTTGAGGATCCACCCTAATCCCCTCAGCAGAGACAACAGGACCCAAAAATGTCACTTCTCGCAACCAAAATTCACAGTTACTAAATTTTGCATAGAGTTGCTTCTCTCTCAACACTTGCAGAACAACACAGAGATGCTCATCATGCTTCTCCTCAGTTTTCGAATACATCAGAATATCATCGATAAAGACGACTATAAATCGATCCAAGTATGGTTGAAATACTCGATTCATCAGATCCATGAAAGCCGCAGGTGCATTCGTCAGTCCAAACGACATTACTAGAAACTCGTAATGACCATACTGAGTTCTGAATGCTGTCTTGTGAATATCCACCTCCTTGACCCTTAACTGATGGTATCCAGATTGAAGATCGATCATGGAAAATACCAAAGCTCCTCTAAGCTGGTCAAATAGATCGTCGATCCTTGGCAGAGGGTACTTGTTCTTTATCGCCAGTTTATTCAACTGGCGATAATCGATGCACATACGCATCCTCCAATCCTTCTTCTTCACGAACAGCACTGGTGCTCCCCATGGAGACACACTAGGTCTAATAAAACCTCTATCCAACAACTCTTAGATTTGTGCTTTTAGTTCCACTAACTCCTTCGATGCCCTCCTGTAAGGTGCGATGGACACTGGAGCCATTCCAGGCAGCAAGTCGATTCCAAACTCGACTTCACAATTCAGAGGCAATCTAGGAAGCTCCTCAGGAAAAACATCTTGGAGCTCCTTAATAGTTCTAACGTTCTCCACAGTCAAACCCTCAGTCTCCGTTTGACTTACAAAAGCCAAATACGCCTTGCAACCCTTGCGAATCAGCTTCTCAGCCCTCAAAGCCGAGACAACATTAGACAAATAATCCCTTCGCTCCCCTATAATCATCACCTCCTCATCCTCAGTAGTCCTTAACACCATCTGTTTAGCAGCAAAGTCCAAAGTCGCCTTATGCTTAGCAAGCCAGTCCATTCCCAAGATAAGATCGAATTCTCCGAACGGTAGCTCCATTAAGTCTCCAGAGAAAATCCTACCTTGAGTCTCTAAAGGCACCTCCCTAAAGAGTTTGTCTACCCTAACCGAGTGACCTAGTAGACTTACACTGTTACCCCACTCACAGTTTCCTTAGAGTGCAAACCCAACGACCCAGATATATCACATGCAACATACGAATGGGTGGAACCAATGTCTATTAAAGCAGTGTATAGCATGCTAGAGATCAAGAACGTACCAGTTATGACATCAGGTGCGTCACCCTCCTCTCGGCGGTGAGCAGTATACACTAGTGCTGGCTGACGAGCCTCAGCATTTCCAGCACCCCTGCCAGGTGCTCCCCGTCCACGACCATTTTTGTTGCCGCCCTTACCTTGACTACAGCCTCTCGATGGTTGTGGTCAACCTCGTACTGGTTGAGCAACCCTCTGTCAGTAACTTGTGTCTGAGCTAGCTTCCGAGGACAATCCTCGACCCTATGCTCCATGGACCCACACCGGAGACATGCCTCAGTACGCTTCCAGCACTCTCCCAGATGTACTCTACCACAGTCCCTACAAGTCTGCAGTCTAACTATTTTCATCGAAACTACTTGAACTGGTTCATCCACTCAAGCTCATTTGGCATTCCTATTAGTAGCACCAGAGGGTCTAGAATCCCTCCTGAATTGGTTTCGGTCCTTCTCCCGATTCTGCCGTTCAGTTTGCTTCACCTCCTCGGCTGTCTTAGCCTTTTCCAAAAAAGCAGCAAAGTCACGCTCCCTTTGCAGAGCTATCAGTACCCTAAGCTCATCCTTGAGGCCGTCCTCAAATCAAACGCTACGTTCATACTCCGTAGCAACTATTCTGCTGGCATACTGGCTTATATTCAGCGACAGACTTATTCCCCTAGGTCAAGTTCAGAAATTCTTTCCTACGAGCATCCACATAGCTTGCTCTGACGTACTTTCCCTTGAAAGCCGTCTTAAACAGTTTCGAGGTTACCCGCTCAATGGGAGTACTCTCCTTCATAGTGATCCACCACTGATACGCCTCGTCTCGTAGTAGCGATACCGCTCCTTTCAGCTTTTGCTCCACTGAGTAATCCAGATCGTCCATGATCCAGTCTGTGGCCTCTAACCAGTACTCAGCCATATTTAGGGCTACTCCAGATATGCCCCTGAAGACCTCTACTCCGTTAGCCTAGAGTCGTTCAGAAATGGATCCCCTATTCATAGTCCCAGTACTCACCCCAGCAACCCTTTCTAGAACCCTTAACATTGCCTGGGACAAAGCGTCGTCCCCTGCAACCTGATCATACGGCCCATTCTCAGCTACCAGTAGCGGTCGTACCTCCTCAGCTGGCATATATCCCGAAGACGAAGACCCAGCTTGTACACTACCTCTGCCTCGTCCACGAGCTGCCCTCGTGCTCATATCGACTTATCAGATTACGAATTTTATGACATTAGTTTAATATTTCAGTGCTTATTACAAATGCCTTATGTACAGATAATGTTTCAGAGTTTGTTTTCTCGAAATCGTAGCCTAGCTACAGTCTCAGTCTTCTACTGTTTAGTTTCCATACTGTCTCAGTCTCTACAGTTTTAGTATTACACTAGCTACAGTATCATAGCAAAGTCTCAGTTCTATCTATAGTGATATCCCAGTACAGTACAGTATAACAGAAGAAATACTTACGGACTTGGTGTTGGGGATTTAGTGTGTCACTCTTCAGAAACCAGATTTCAAAAAGCCCACTTAAAACTTAAACCTTTAAAGTAAAACCTAAAAGAAAACGAATTTGAAAAGGGTTTTCTTAATAATTTTCCAAAACCAATTTCAAAATACCCTCCATGGGCCTTAATTTTAAAATTTTACAAAAATTTTTTGGGCCCGATCCACAACTGAGTTGTTGCAACCAGGCTCTAATACCACTAACTGTAACACCCCAAACTCAGCCTAGACGTTACGCCAAGTCTGGTGTGTCACATCAACAACGGATTAATCATGTTCCTTAGCTATTGCATTTAGGGTGAGTTTTGCAAAATCGTTACTAATGTTTGATAAGAAAATTCATGGTTTAGTTTGTGATCATCCTATCCACTACCAGTTTAAACTTTATTTTGTTATAAGATCTTGTCCGTCTATTTGTTATCCATCCGATATGTGTGTTTCATTTTGAAAATGTTATTTAATTTTAATGAAAAACTCACGTAGCCTTAATCTAACCGTTTTAATCAAACTGTAAATATAAAAGTAATACCCAAATTAAGAAACTTTAAGTGGCCTTATTACAAACCCAAAACCAAAATAAAAGATAATCTAAGTAAAATTCTGGAAAATAAATAACTTAATTAAAACCACCATGTGCAGTCCTCGTGGCCACTCTGAATCCCCCCAGCTTCAAGTCCACTAGCTTAGGGCTCACCTGTATGGATGAAAGGAAGGGGTGAGTTTGGAAACTCAGTGTACAAAGAAAGCCCCACTAGAGCCTAAATCAGCTCAAGCTTACTGGGCCTAAGCCCTATCCAGTTTTAGTACTCTCTGGGCCAAAGCCCTATTCAGTTTCAGTTAACTGGGCCTTAGCCCTATTCAGATACAGTTTAATTAGGCTTTAGCCCTACTCAGTTATCAGTGCGGCCCATAGGCCCATTATAGGAACAAAACAGAAATAATGCATGTATGCAAAGCCCAGCCCATGTCCAGCCCTACACACCACCCGTACCAGCCCTACACACCATGTGGGGAACAACTCAACCCACCTAACCTTACACACCACAGTCGCAGCATAGCTGCTTAATTAGATAACGTGGCCAAGCCACTAACAGTAAAACGAGGCATAGCCCTTTTCAGTAAATGTGGCAATGCCACTTAGCACTTCCTCCATCAATAACCCAGTCCCATGCAATAGTTAAACATGTCATGGCATATAGTGAATAGATAAAGTATAGCATGCATTTCAGTCAAATTTAGCCCTAGGGGTATAATAGTCATTTTGCACCTAGGGGTAAAACTATAATTTACCACCCTTAAGGGGGCATTTAAGTAATTATACTAGTTTTTAGGGTTTCATGCTTACTACAATGATTAACAGTCCAATTTTCACCTAAGTAGGTTATCCAGCCCATTTACCAACTTTAAAGCTATCAGGCTTTAAAACCCCTAATGGGCCCTATAGTGTCTACTAGCTATTTTGGCCCACTAAGCCTGAGTTTGATGGCCGATTTAACAGTTTTAGTATACAGATCACCAGAACCCACTTACCGCCAGTTTTCACCCAAATGGGCCCAAATTTAGCCCATCGAGGCCTAAATTTACCAAGGTGCACGAAATCACGCATACGTCCATCTTACCAATTGCGACAATCGACCTTACCAGTCTTAACCGACCCACGAGCGCTCACACGCTCACAAGCCCACGAAATGCTAGAATTTCAGCATTTTAGCTTTTCAGCTTTTGTCGATTTAGTTTACTAGAGGGCATTCGCTTACACACCTGATTTGCGACAGACGTTGACAAGATCTCCCACACATTTATCCTATAATCAGTCACTATTATATTAGATTAGGAATCAATGATAACCAATGTAACCACACTTACCATGTTCGGCCAAAAGCACTAACTAGATCTAAATCTATCGTTCCAATGATCCAAGCCTCCAACGCTCCTTGCTGGATCGTCCCTTTCCTGATCTAATACACATAAACCCGATTAAAATGATTAACATTACTCTTCACCAATATCGACTGCCTCCCTAAAGAGTTTAGGGATTTTTGGCTTTTCCTTAAATCTCGAAATAATGAATGGAAAAAGGAATCTGAGCGCTTATCGAAGATCTACTAGACAAGAATGCTTTCAACCCTTCACTATCTCAGATCTGATGCAGATCTATCCTCAAGTCACAAACAGAGAATGGATCTAA
The DNA here is from genome assembly GCA_020496765.1 of Gossypium stocksii. NCBI lineage: Eukaryota > Viridiplantae > Streptophyta > Magnoliopsida > Malvales > Malvaceae > Gossypium > Gossypium stocksii. The sequence continues at coordinate 36,424,719 of CM035625.1, forward strand.
GTGATTTTAGCTTTTGGATCTATCCTAGAGTATGCTTTATTCAGTTTTTTTAAGAAAAGAAATAGAAGAAGAGAAGTTCACCAAGTGGAAGAACCAAGGTTAATGGTTCAGCTTCTTGAAGGATTTAAGAAAGGAAAGAAGAGATGGTTTTGACCAAAGAGCAATCGACAATGGTGAATTGGTTTCGGCTTTTATGGGAATCGACAAGAAGGTTGGAGAAAAGAGATTACTTCGGTAGGATTCAGTTTTAAAAGAGAGTAGGGGAGAAAGGAAAAGAAAAGAGGAGAAAGTTGAATAGCTTTCGGTTGAGGAGAAAAGAAAAAGAAAGAAAGAAAGAGAGTTTGGCTTACTTGCTAACTTGCACAAATCGACAAAAGAAAGAATAAGTGGTTCACGTTTTCGGCTTCTAGATCAAGGGAGAAGAAAAGAAAGAATGTATGAGTCTAATTCCTATTCCAATTCGGTAGCCAAGAAAAGGTCAACAAAACCCGAAAGAACACCCTTAGAACAATCGGCATACACTAACTCCAATTGCCGAAATTGAAGCCTCAAAACTCAAAATGCCGAATTTGCTTTCCAAGACCTCCACAATCGGCCATCACCAACTTCCCTTCAAAAAATCCTAAAATTTCTCTCCCTTATCATAACTGATCTAATCTTCTGAGCATCCCAAACTCTCTTCAGCAGAGTTCCACTCGAAATCCATCACATGACTGGCACATGCAACAAAAAAATAAAATAAAATACCATACTGCTTACCTTGTGACTTGAACCTTGGCCCTTGCACACAACCACACGCTACTTTCTTAGGCCTTAAGTGGGGCCACATTGCCACTCTACCAAGGGCTCACTTGTATCTTAAATTACTTACTTTTTCTTAAAAGCCTACAAACTCAAGTCCCCTTCTCTTTAGGTCTAAAATTCGATAATTCTACTGGGTTTTAATTTAGGCTTGGGCCTTCTAAAGGCCCCCTAACACCCTCAAAGCAGAAATTACATAACCAACCAACAAAATTTCATGATTACACCAATATCGCAAAAATCCCAAAAAATTCCAAAAATTAGGGCGTTACATTTCTAAAAAGGAAAAATAACATTTTATGTGAATTAAACGTTTTTTATTAAAAGCTTTTGCTAACAACTGAAACATGGGAACTTAATGAGTGATACAAAAACTAAGGTTTTTCAAATAGCAATTTAAGGTTTTGATCAATCTTACAAATCAACAAGGTTTTTTTTCAAGGTTTTTCAATATTATCGATTTGTTCGATCTACCCTTCAATGTGACGCTGCCAGATTTGGCCATAATGTCTGAGCCAGGCTTGGGGTGTTACAACACAGGTATAGACACGACTGTGTGTGTTAGCCGTGTGGAGGACACGGTCTAGCACACGGGCGTGTGACTTGGCCGTGTGTTTTTAAATGTTTGATGACGTCATAAATAGAGAGTTACACGGGTGGAGGACACGGGCGTGTCCTGAGCCACACGGGTGTGTGAGACTACACGGCCTGCCCACACGGGCGTGTGACTCTCCAAAATGTGAAAAAATTTTATAGTGGCTCGATAATTTTAAAAGTTCCCGGTTTAGTCCCAAATCATTATCAGTGTATGTTTTGGGCCTCGTAGGCCCCTATAAGGGACTTTAAAGTGGAAGTTAAAAAGTTTTAAATTGGATTAAAGTTTATGGCTCGATAATGTATGGTTGGTTGTGTTATCATCCGGTAACGCCTTGTACCTTGTCTAGTGGTTGGATACGGGTAAGGGGTATTACATAAAGAGCCTCGCACGGTTCCATTTTCAAACTTGATTGAAAACTATTATTATAAACAAATTTAATCAATGGCGGGTATCATTCACACGTACCTTCAAACCCGAGAATGCAACATCTTAACATATCCTGAAGAAACTGAATAATCCATTGTGACTGACCATCTGTCTGCAGATAGAAAGCAGTACTAAAATGTAATTTTGTACCCAGTGGATCCTGTAGTTTCTTCCAAAACTGTGATGTAATCCTCAGATCTCTATCTGAAATAATAGAAAAAGGTTCCCCGTGCAATAGCACAATTTGAGAAATATACAATTCAGCAAGTTTATCAAGTGAGTAATCTGAGCGAATTGGAATGAAATGAGCTGATTTAGTCAAGCTATACACAACAACCCAGATTGTATCTTTCTTACTCGGTGTCAATGGCAAACCCGGCACAAAATCCATTGTGACTCTGTCCCATTTCCACTCAGATATCATGATCGACTTAAGTAACCCAGATGGTACCTGATGCTCTGCTTTAACTTGTTGACAGATTAAACATTTCGAAACAAATTTTGAGATATCTCTTTTCATACCATGCCACCAATTAAATCGTTTTAGATCATTATACATTTTCGTGCTACCCAGGTGAATAGATAACCAGCTACTATGAGCTTCATTCAAAATCATTCAAATCAACTTTGGTTTCCTTGGAATACATATTCGGTCTATCTCAAACAACCTTTAGCATCAATTCGGAACTCTGAATCAGCATTCAAATCAGATTGAGCTCATTTTTCTAACAATTCATTATCAACTTTTTGAGCTTTACAAATCTACTGAATAAATAATGGTTTTGCTTTTAACCCAGCTATTATCGAACCATCATCAGACATAGCCATATGCGTATTCATTGCATACCGAGCAAACAGTGATTTTCAGCTTAGAGCATCAACAACAACATTAGCCTTTCCCGGATGATAATCAATCACAAGCTCGTAATCCTTTAGCAATTCTAACCATCGTCGCTGTCTCAAATTCAGATCTTTTTGAGTCATCAATTATTTCAGACTTTTATGATCAGAAAACAAGTGGCATTTCTCACCAAACAGATAGTGACACCAGATTTTCAAAGCAACTACTATAGTAGGTAATTCCAAATCATGAGTCGGATAGTTCTTTTTGTGAGGCTTTAACTATCTTGAGGCATAAGCTATGACTTTGCCTTCCTGCATCAAAACACAGCCTAACCCATTCAAAGATTCATCACTAAAAACAACGAATTCTTTACTCGATTCTGGCTGAACTAACATTGAAGCCTCAGTCAATAAAGCTTTCAGCTGATCAAAACTTTCTTGACATTTATCTGACCACTCGAACTTAACATCTTTTTGAAGTAATCTCGTTATTGGAGTCATAATCATAGAGAAGCCTTTTACGAACCATCTGTAATAACCAGCAAGTCCTATAAAACTTAGGACTTCAGATGCATTTCTCGGAGGCTTCAAATCTAATATTGCCGAAATCTTACTCAGATCAACCCGAATACCCGATGCTGATACAACATGTCCCAGAAAACTGACTTCTCATAACCAGAACTCACATTTACTAAACTTCGCACACAATTGCTTATCGCGTAAAGTCTGTAACACTAATATCAAATGCTCAGCATGCTCGAACTCATCATGTGAATAGATCAATATGTCATCTATAAACACAACCGCAAATCAATCCAAATACTATCTGAAGATCCAATTCATTAAATCCATAAAAATAGTAGGTGCATTTGTTAGTCCGAAAGGCATAACAAGGAACTCATAATGTTTGTATCTTGTTCGAAAAGCATTCTTTGGCACATCAGAGTCTTTAACTCATAGCTGATAATAACCTGTATTAAATCTATCTCTGAAAACACAACAGCCCATTTAACTGATCAAACAAATCGTCAATTTTGGGCAGAGGATACTTGTTCTTTATAGTAACTATGTTCAACTGGCGGTAATCTATGCACATTCTAATCGTGCCATCTTTCTTTTTCACGAATAGAATCGGAGCACCCCGAGGTGAAAAACTCGATCTCGCGTATCCTCTATCTGTCAACTCTTGTAACTGAGTATATAGAGCTATCAAAATTGGAGTAGTCCCCGGCACTAATTCAATGCCAACCTATTCACTGACAACAGGCACTGATTCAATTTTCTTATTAGTCACTTTTGAATCTATTATATAAGAAAGTAAGCTTTAAAACCCTTATTCACATGTTTCTGAGTTTTCATTGCAGATATTACAGCAGGTAACCCATTCAAATCACTAGATTCAATCCGGACTATTTCATCATTCTTGCATCTTAAATCAATAACTTTTCGTTTACAATTCACAACAGCATTGTGTAAAGTTAGCCAACCCATACCCAGAATTATATCAAACTCATCGAAAGGAAATAGCATTAAATCAATAGGAAAACAGATATCTCGAATCATTAACGGGCAATTCTTGCACACTTTATCAACCAGGACACTTTTGCCTAAGGGGTTTGATATTCTAATTATGAATTCAGTAGACTCTACAAGCAAAGTCTTACCGTGCACTAAATTCACACATATATAAGAATATGTTGATCCAGGATCTATGTTTAAAAATTATTTTCTGTGTTTATTTTGTGTGATTTTATATCTATGAAATTTTCGTGATTTAATTTTGTCGTTTGGGTGTCCGATTAAATAAAAAGGACTTAATCGCGTAAAATGAAAACTTGATGGTTTAATGTGTGAGGACCAAATTGTAGATGTCTTTATAATAAGAAGCTTTTATGTTGTAATTGGGCCATTCTTAATGTAGTGGACGGCAATGGACATAATATATATGAAAGTATAATTTTATAATATAAGTTAAAAATGTAAATTGAAAAACATGTTATAATATATCATATTCTAATATAATTAAAACCATTTGTTCATCATCTTTCTTTATTGCCAAAACTTAATAAAAAGAGAAGAAATAATACAAGTTAGGGTTTGACCATCTATTTAGCTCAATCAAGGTATGAAACTAGCTCGATTTTTGATAATTTTTACGTTTTTGAGATCGTTGCTAAGTTATCTACAAGACCCATGCTTGACTTTTTGATTTTGGTGGATATTTTGAATTATGCCATTGTTGGAAGCTTGTGATTTTTTTTGTTTGATGGTAGAAAATAAAAGATATGTTTTGGGTTAACATATTTTGTATTGGAATTTTTGATGATTTTGAGTAATTAGGACTAAATTGTAAAAATAATAATTTGAGGGACTAAAATGTGAAATAAATGAAAAGTATGGACTTGTATGGACACTAGGAACATTCGACCAAACATGGGTATAGGGAAATTTTGCATATTTTGTGTTTTGTGCAATAGGGACTAAATTGTAAAAAGTGTAAATGTTAGGGGTAAAATGGTAATTCACCCATTTATGTGTTTTCGAACTAAATTGAATGAAAATATGTTTGAATGAGCTTAATTTGAATATGTTTAGATCAAGAATCAAAGAAATCAGATTTAGATCAGGGGAAAACGAAAGTTGTCGACTAGTCGTCTCGTTCCGTTTTTCATCGTCCGAGGTAAGTTTATAAGCAAATAGACGTACTTAATTTTAATTAAATGCTAAATATATATGCTATAATGAAATATTTGAATTTATATATGCTATGACCGAATGTGAATAAGCTTGGCTATATATTTTTGAATTCGTTTCGATCGAGTTATGACGTCTAAAACCCCGTACGAACCTTAGGAATAGCTAATATATGTGTACGAGTAAGACCATGGCATCAATATGTGATTCCAATATTTGTGAGTGAGTAAGACCCTGTCTGGGACAGTGGCATCGACATGTGACTACATGTAAGACCACGTCTAGGACGTTGGCATTGTATGATGTGTGTGAATACCCGATTGTCCTACCCAATTTTGAATGGTTCAGTGGGCAAAGGTAAATCATGTACGAATGTGTAAAAAGAGTTATATGCTAGGTATGAATTAACTTGTTACCTATTTGAGGTAAGGTAAGTAAGTACCTTGGTTATTTGTTGCAAATATTGAAGACGTAAATGATGATTATATGTGTATGTAATATGTGTATTTGGCTTGGTGAATGAGTAACTTCTGTATCATGAATAATCCTTAAACATGCACATATATGATTAAGTATATGCGGTTATATAATTAACATATGTATATGAAGTATTATTTGGATACATGAGTTTAGCCCCATATTTACGATTCTTATCTACTGGTGGCTGACTCAATCTCATCGGATTGATAACTTGAGGAATAATAGGGATTTGTTGAGTAACAGGTGGGGGTGGAAGTTGTTAGACAGCCAGATAAGTACGAATGAATTTTGTGAACCATTCATTTATCACCTGGAAGAAGGCTTGTTTAGCCTCTCCCTCGTGGCTACTCGTAGCAACTCTAGATTCAGGTGGCACTGCCCTTTGAGTAGGAGCTGGAGCGTTACTTTCTACATTGTCAGCTATGGCTCTTTCGGGATTCATTTACTATACAAAAACACGTTTCAATTGTTAGGATTCATCACACTATCTCAATTCATAAATATGGCATGTACAACTAGACTCGAACACGCTACATTAGTCTTAAAATCGACTGAGCCATAGCTCTGATACCAACCAAATGTAACACCTCTAACCTATATCTATCACTAGAATAGGGTTACGAGGCATTACCTATCAACACATATCACTATACAATCATTTCACATACATACATCATTCATTATCACATCATAGTCATTCACGACCTTATAGTCCATTTAGAAGATCTATGGGACATTTAAAATACATTAGAAAGGGGTCGGGACCAAACCAATAACATTTGAAACTTTTATAAGACTTAGAAAATTTTTCCTCTAAAATAGGGCACACGGCTGTGTGGCTAGGCCGTGTACTCTACACAACCATGCCTCAAATCTTACCTTAGCCCATGTGCAACACTGACTAGGTCACACGGTCACTAAACACACCCATGTCCATCCAGTGTGTCATCTTGAATTGGCCACACGATCACCAAACGCGCCCGTGTGTCGAGCCCATGTGCCATATTGTCCAAATTAGCTAAAAAATAGGGGTCACACGGTCGAGACACACGCCCGTGTGCTCAGGCCGTGTGGCACGAAATAGGCTTGCTTTAAGCTACATTTCACACCCAATTTCTCTTGAACCTCCAAGCATAATTCTAATACCAAATATACCACAATTTTGACCAAATTCAACCTCAATTCATACATCAGTCAAAGCATAATATAATCAACCAAAATCATACTCATTTCCCATTCTAAATCATGCTGAAACATAAGCTATATTCACATAAATATATATGTTCCATAACTCATTCAATGTCCATTTCAATTCATATCCAAAACTTACAAAGTCACTACTTATTTCATACCAAAATGACTGATCGTGATCTGATGAAGTAATAAAATTGATCATACCTAGAAACTAACTATTATCACGATAAAAGGCAAGCACACCTATCGAATAGTAGTATAGTTAGTGGCAAGACCGGAATATCGAATCCAAGGAACTAAAAGTACTAGTAATGACTTTCTTCTTATTATCTAGCCTAAAAATAAAGAGTGAGCTTGTGTAAACTAATTAACTTTAATCTAAACTAAGGATGCGACAAAAACTAAATTGGGGAATTGCTTTGGGGAAAACTGACTGATAAAGACAATACCTAAGGAAGAATCTACCTAGACTTCACTTGTTATCTAACTCTGAACTAGACGATTTCTTCATTCGACTTGATCCGTAGATATCCCTAAATTATGTTAATATCTCCGTCAAGAATAAGAACAACTAACCCTAGGTTGATTAATTGAAATGTCTTTCTAATTAAAACCCCTAGTCTTGCATTAACTCGATCTATGGATCCCCATATTAGATTTGACTTTAATCCGGTAGATTTTCGTTGTCCTATGTCTTAGATTGCGATCAACTCCAGTTAATTGTGTTGGATCTACTATTAAACAGGGACTTTTACTCCTCTGCCTAAGCACATTCGACTTAAATTAATATCCCAAAAATATCAATTCAAGAATTGAAAACACAATTAAGAACAAATCGAATATTTATCATATAGTTCAGATAACAATAACAAGATTCTTCTTAGGTTTCATCCCCCTCAGGTATTTAGGGGTTTAGTTCATACTTATATAAGAGAACGTCTTAGAAGAAAGAGAACAACAAAACATAAAGAAAACTCAAAACCTCTGAAAGAATTGAAGGGAGATCTTCAGTCTTGATGTTGATCCTTGCTTTTGAAATGGATCAATCGGCTTTCCTTCGAGTAATTCCCTATCTTCTACTCTGAGTCTTGGCGAGGATATTGTACACCTTTGTAGTTGCCTCCTAGGGTCTTTATATAGAGTTTGGAATGTCTTTCTTAGCCCCTAAGTAGCATTTTCTGCGTGAAATTAAACTTCATTACGAAAGGGACACGCCCGTGTGAGTCAAGTTTAGGTCTTGTTCAAGCCTGTTAATGTGGCACGGCCATGTGGGTTGCCCATGTGCTGAACTCCAGGCCATGTTGATTATTGATTTGGACCTAATTTGCCCATTTTTGGCCCGTTCCTTGCTCTTTTCTCTTCCTTATGCTCACCTAAGTATAAAACATGAAATTAAAGGATTATGAGCATCAAATTCCACAATTTCAATGATAATTCATCCATACATGTGCTAAATGTGGGATAGAAATATGTATAATTTATAGTTTATCAATGACCATTTTCCAAATAAGCCATATATGCACTATATAACATACCAAAATGCAACACAAGTCACATACCAATTCCAAGCATAATCTCATCCATTAGTTAGCCAAATCACTTAGCATAACATGTTTACAACTCAAAATATATTCAAAATACCTCTAGCCTATACATGCCATACTTAGCTATTTACTACTACAAAAAGGTACCAAGTATATTCCGATAGTGTGATGATGGTCCTCGACAATTCCTGAGCCTCCAGTAGCTTCGATGATCTATAAAATAGAAATAAACACACCAAGTAAGCTTTAGAGCTTAGAAAGTTCACAAGTAAGTAATTCAATATATAAATTCTATTGTAGATCATCCATTTACATGATTTCAAACCAAATATATAATACCAAAAACCTTTATCCATGTCTCATAACTTGGTTTATACAACTCATTAAGCCTTTCTCAATGCATCGCATTAATTCATCTCGATAAATCTTGTATAGATATCGTACGTACCTGTTCAATTCGTACTAATCTATTTTACTCATTTACAACCTTTGCTTGTTCGTTGAACCATTTGAAGTCAGAATAGGATACATGTATATTTCGATCGATAAGTACCTATAAAATGGCTTATAGCCAAATCAAGGTATCTTATCCCGGAGTATCTATACCATAGCCCATAGCCAACTCAAGGTACCTCCCATACAATACCTATACCATGGCCCGTAGCCAAATCAAGGTATTTCTCGCACCCGTAGTGCCGATATCATGGCCCGTAGCCAACTCATAACCTAATGACATGTCAATAACATTCTGAAACTAATCCTATGGTTCAACCGAGCACTTTCACATTTCATGTAATGCCCTAAATTTGGGCCTAGAAGTATTGGGCCTTGAGCAAGGGAATAGTCAGGAGATGACATATAAATATTTAGTTGTGCAAGAAAGTGACATAAATGAATGCCTGCTTCAGTGGTTAAGTGATTTAGGAGTGTTTGGGAGTGTCTGAGTCTAGGGTTCAAGCTGTAGCTTGGACAAAAATTTTGTTTTTAGTGAAGTAAACCCCTAACTTTGGGCCAATAGGCTTATTATTAAATATGTGTAATCCATGACGCAAAAAGCCTAGTGGTCTATTGGTAAGTGGCGTGTGGATGTTTCATTGGGGTCTGAGGTTCAAGTCTTGGCGTATGCAAAATTTTTGTTTACTTATTTAAGTGAACTCTGACTTTGGCTTGTAGGCTTTTAAATTGTTGTGAATAAAATATGACACAAGAAGCGCCTGAGGTCCAGTGGTTGGTGGCGTGTTAGTGTGGCTAAGGGGCTTTAGTTCGAGTCTCGTATTACGTAAATGAGTATTCATTTTGCTCCTTGTCGTGGGAAGTGTCCTTGTTTGACCAAATTTGAGGAGTTTGAGGGTGATTTGAATTGTGTGGTGGAGAGATTTGAGGAGTGATGGGTGGAGAGATTAAGGGAGAGGTTTATAGAGGGTTTTAGGGAGTAAAACAAGGGATGTGATGTTGGTAGAGGTTATGGCCGAGTTGAACTCTAAAGCTCTCTTTGGTTTTAGTTTTGGAAGAAAAGTTGGGACACCTTGTGGAGTGGGGCAATTGTCGAATTTTTTCCTAGTTCAATATCAACATTCTTTTGTTTCGGGATTGTGGACTCTCACTTTTCTCTTGTTGATTATTTTGATTGTTCTCTCTTTTGGTTCGAATTTGCTTTCAGTTTCCTTCTTTGGCTGAATAGGCATTGTACTCTTGGCCTCACTTTCCTTTTCTTACTTTCGTAATCCTTTCTTTTGTGCCAAGAGGCGAACATTGCTTCTCTTCCCCTCTCGCAACATTTTGGCCGAATATTGCCTCTCTCCTATACCATCGTTCTTTTTCTTTTCGGCTTCTCTCTTAGCCAATTCCTCCCTCTCTCTTCTTTCCCTGTTCTTTCAGCTTATAGTTTTGACTCTGTTATCGATATCGGTCTTCTTCTTTTTCTTCTTTGATCAGCGAATTACAGTTGCTTCTTGTTCTCTTTCTGTGTCTTCTTTCTATCTCCTCTATTTTCTCCTTCTAAGCCAAATATTGTATTTCCCATCTCTGCATCTTGGATTCTATCTAGGCATCTAGTCTCTGAAGGTTGGCCGACTGCTCTATCATTCTTTCTTTTCTATCATGTAATTGTAGGGGTAAGTGTTCTTTGTTTTCTTGGTGTTGCTTCTTTCTCCTTTTGTTTTCTTCACTGAGTAGCTGAATGTTTTGGTCTTTGGTTGCTGATTCTTTGTTCCTTCTTGTATATACGGCATCTTTGGGTTCTAAAGCTCTCGAAGAGTGAAGGGGGCTTCTCAAAGTGTACGAAGGCATTCAAAATCCTCCTTTCGCTAATCAATCAAATATTTGGGGGAAGTTGGTTATTGGCCAAGTGTTCTATGATTTTAGGTTGTATTCTTGTAGCAATTTGGTCTAATAAGATTCTTTGTTCATGTAGATAAGCGATAGGGACGTAAGTTCGATTCTTAACTGGTGATCCAGGGCCAATAAGCTTTTTCCGTTCGTTCAAGGTGTGTAGTGAGTGTCAATTTGGGATTGAGTATTGTGAACTCTAATGATTGGAAAGTTGACGATATGCCTTGAATAAATGTACGCTTTGGTGTAGTGGTTTACTCACTCAATTTTGCAAAATAAGTGTGTAACAATACCCTATATTCGATAGTCGGTGAAAACCCGAAAAACTGAAAAGTACAGCAACTGATGCCACACGGGTGTGTGAACTCATGTGTGGAGAGTCATGACCACGAAACATGGGCGAATGACTGAAATACCCCAATAGGGTAAAATGACCAAAACATCCCCATAGGGTAAAATGACCGAAATACCCCCATAGGGTAAAATGATTGAAATACCCCCGTAGGGTAAAATGACTGAAATACCCTCATAGGGTAAAATGACCGAAATACCCCTATAGGGTAAATCTCACGGACATGTGGGAATATTGAACCCAGCTGTGTTGCAGATATGGCTAAGGTCACTTCTACGCTTAGTAGGCCACGCGGACGTGTGGGCCTAGATGGGTCTCATTATGGGCTTTGGGCCCATTCACACTGTTATGCATGTTGAGGTACACGAGTCGCCTGAGACGACTGTGGACCTTCTGATGGGTCGGTAAGTGTGTCTAGACCTATTCTGATAAAAATGACTGTTATGCCCCTAGAGGTAAAGGAATTGATTTGCGTATGTTATGTGTGACTATGATTGAGCATGACATGTTGCATTCATGTATGTTATTATTACATGACATTCTGCATGGGGGTGGGATACTGTTATGGAGGAAGTATACTGTATTGGTGGCTTTGCCACATATACTGTTACTGGCAGCTTTGCTGCTTACTGGCAGCAATGCTGTGATACTATTACTGGCAGCTTGGCTATGATATTGGTGTGCTGGGTGGGTGGGTCGATTTTATCCTCACATGAAGTGGTGTGTTGGCTGGATTGGGGTGGGTTGCACTGTTGCATTACTGTACTATACTGATACTGTATTGGGCCAAGGCCGCACTGTACTGTTTTTGAATAGGGCTCAGGCCCAGACTATTACTGCATGCTGTTTACCGATTGACTGATGGGGGATTACACACTGAGTTTTCGTAAACTCACCTTCTCTTTTAACTGTGTAGGTAATCCCTAGCGTTAGGGGGTTCAGTGCTGTGAGGGACTTGACGGTGGCCACAAATTGCATTTGCTTCCATCTCCATCTTTTAATTTATAAGTAGATTATTATGGGTATTTATTTTTATATAAGGCCTTTCTATGGTTTTAAGTTTTATTGGGGGATTTATACTTGCTTTTATATAAACTACTAGTTTAGGAGAAGATGAGTTTTCAAAATAATAACTGCTTTTAAAGACACGCAATTCAAAAATTCAAAGTTTTCAAAAGCTTCCGCGACCTAAATCCGTTTAACATACCAATGGCAAATGTCTTAACAAGATGATTTGATAATAGTAAAAAACCTAACTCACTAAAGTTTTCTATATAATCACAAAGGGGTTTTTAAACTGACGACAAGTTTTGATTCACAAATTTTGATTTTTCGGAAGGCACTATGATGTAGAATGCCAAATTTGGGCATAACGTCTGGGCCGAGTTTGGGGTGTTACATTTCATTTCCAACACTCTCCACATTCTTAACATCATATTCACTATTTCCATCTCATCCGAAATTTCATTCATCACAATTCGTATAATACCAATGCATTTAACATTCATTTAAAGTAAATTACTACCTATGAACTTACCTCGAGTGTGATACGTCAAATTGAGTCGATTATTCGTCGACTTTCGATTTCCCATGATCCAAATCCAAATTTCACTTTTCTTGATCTATACGTATTAAAAATTAACTCATTCAATCTCACACTCAATCAATTCAATCCATAAACACATAATTAGGGCATTTTGCAAAATAGCCCTCACATTTTCATATTTTAACACTTTAGTTCCTATTTCATACAACCATCAAATTCAAATAATTTTATATTTCCATAGCTAGGCCAAATTTTCCTCTAGTCTAACCAAGCCCACATATTTCATAAAATTTTCATTTTAGTCCCTCAAAATATCATTTTCACAATTTAGCCCAAAATAGCTAAATTCATCAAAAATCCAAAGACTAAACATGTCTATCAAATACATATCTTTCATTCATCACTAATTATCAACATCAAACTCAAAAATTCATCAATATCACATTTTGAAATCTTCATCAATTTCTCAAATTGAAACATGTGCTTGATAATAGACTAAGCAACAATCTCAAAAACATAAAAATTATCAAAAACCAAATGAAGACATACCTTAATCACCCAATAGAAGTGTCGAATGGTAAAACACCAAAACCGTTTTCTTTCTTTGTATTTTCGGCAAGAATGAACATAAAATGGCCATTAATTTGTGTTTGTTTTATTATAAATCAATTAATAATCAATTTCCAATTTAACCTTATTTAAAACCTTTTATAAACACATAATGGTTGGTCATTAATGTCCGTTAACAAATCAATTGGTTTAATTACCATTTAAGGCCATCCTATTCAAAAGCCAACTCAAATAAACACATTGAACATATAACATGCTAATTTTACCTTTTATGCAATTTAGTCCTTTTCGCAAATTAATCACACAAACGGACAAATTTTCATACAAAACTTTCACACATGCTAATTCACATATAATAAGCACGGAAAATATTATAAAAATACTTTTCTGACTCGGATATGTGGTCTTGAAATCATTATTCTGACTAGGGTCTAAACGGGCTGTTACACTAGTGATATAATACATCTAGTGACCAATGTGGTCCCATGCTAGCTAATGTGTAAGGTGCTAGTTAGGAATTAGCCAAATGCAAACTAGAAGGGTTAAAGGCTAAGGGAATAATTAGATAAGTTTCTTAGTGACAAATTTTGGATAAGACAACTTAATATTGATGTGACGTTTACCAAGTTCCTATAACTTGAGTTAAGTTAGAAGGACACTTAGGTTAAGTTAAGGAAGAGTTATCTTTCTTCTTAAGAACTAGAGCTAAAAGTAGATGAAAACATCTCTCTAAGATGAGTCAGAAACCCAGGTTTTTGTTAGTGGTTTTCCCTCCCATTAAGGCAGAGGAGGCTATAGCATCTAGCTAAATGATGGATCTGGAGCCCAAACTATTGATTCCATAAGGAAAGGCTAGGTTTGAAGTTTAAACTACCTCTGAAGTTATCAGGTGAGACCCTAAATTGGCTCATGCATGCATAATATGCCTTTTAGAAACTTTTATGTAAGTAACCAAATTGTGAAATAGAACTAGTAAAATATGATGTGATGACTCTGATAAGGAACACAAGATTTATGAACTTGTATGTATGGATAACATGAAGTTTCGCGGTCAAAGTATGAAACATGCATATTAACGTTAAAGGACACTTGCGTTTGGATAATAGATATATATTAATGTGTTTGAAAGGTCTAGATGTGTCTGTTATGAGTAAGTCAAGATATGATGAGTTCATGGGTCTAAGTATGAATAGTCTATGTTTGTCTTTGAAGTTGTCAAAAGGGTCTGTCAAGACTAAAAACACGAATCTTTGAAAGGACAAGCCCATGACCATAACACTAAAGGACCATATCGTGTAAGATTGTAATTGGTGGGTTATGGCATCAGATGGAAAAATTTAAGAAAGGTTATTACCAAATGTGATTCTTTATGTGTCCCAATATGATGAAGGGCAAACCTCACTAAGTGTGAGTTTAAGCAAATCCCTATCACCTGAATTACCAAAAAAAGGTAAGCCTGTGTGATGAACCTATTAAAGGTGTTGAAAAACTCTGGAAAGGTAAGCCTTTGTGGCAAAATTGTTAACGGACAACCTTTGTAGCAAAACTCTAGAAAGGTAAGCCTTTGTGGCAAACCTGTTAAAGGACAACCTTTGTGGCAAAACTTGGAAAGGTAAGCTTTTGTGGCAATCTCTATAAAGGAAGCCTTCATTGTTATATCTAAAAAGGAATGCCTTCGTGGTGCAACCTAAAGACAGGATGCCTTGGTGGCAACTCTGTAAAGGAAAGCCCTTGTGGTGAGTACAAAGGAAGCCTGTAACACCCCAAACCTGGCCCAGACGTTATGGTCAAATTCGGCGGTGTCACACTGAAAGGTAACTAGTATAATTCGAATACATTAAAAGTCTTTGAAAAAATCTCCCTTTTGTGGTTTAATAAGGGTTTATTTAAAAGCTAGCTTCGCTAGAAAAAAAATTTAGTTAGAAACAAAACCCAACAAATGCTTGCTTAATAGATAATTTAAATGAGTTTGAATAAAGCTCAAAGTTTGTTAATTAAAAACTCGAGGTTTACATGTTAATTTATAGCGGAAGCTCCTATTTTAAGAAAACGTTCAGATATTTGAGCTGAGTTCAAAATGACATTTGGTTTAGAAATCATGTTTAAATTGAAAGTCAAGTTGATATGAAAATAATAAAACCATGTATAAAAATCAAACCGGAGATTAAAGGCCTTATTAAAACCCATTAACCAAAAATTAAAGGTGAAATAAAAGAACTACTAAATCGATGAATAACATGTGATGTGGCTACCTCCAAGACCTCTCCTACGTCGAGCTGCCTATTGAGGGTCACCTATAAAATTAAAGGAGGGAGTGAGTTTTCAAAACTCAGTGTGTACAACCCTCGGGAATACAAATCATGCAATAAACAATCTGGGCCTAAGCCCTATTCAATAGCAGTGGCCTTTAGGCCTTAGCCCATAGAGGCCTTGGTTGGGCCTGAGCCCATATCACATTATCAGTGGCCTTTGGGCCTTAGCCCATAATAGCCTCGATTGGGCCCGAGCTCATATCACAAAATCAATATGATTATGCAATGTGTAATTACCCATAACCAACCTTATACACCCCCTTCCAACCCTACACTCTTGTGGGGAGATACTCGACCACCCATCCTTACACACCCATTGTGACACCGGTTGCGGCACCACTCATCGTTGCAGTAGAGCTGCTAATATCCGTTGTAGCACTGGTTACGGCACTACTCATCGTTGCTGCTACTCATGGCTTAAAAAGCCTTCGTTGGATCCACAGCCATCAAGTGACCGTGCGACCGTCATATACACTTCCTCCAATCATAACCCAGCCTATATCCAGCATAATATCTCATGAATGCGTCATATCATACATGTGGCATACAAATTATACATACATCCATCAGGGGAATTTTTGTCATTTTACCCTTAGGGCATCTCAGTCATAATTTTATCATGGGCCTAGGTACCCATTCTGGCCCATTATCCAATTTTACAATTATTCAATGCATTATAGCTATTTCATTAGGGTTTCAAATTTTTTTAGGGCCCAAAAACCTAATACGTAGCCCAAATGGGGCCTATATGCTCAGATGGCCCATTAGGCCCAAATCTACCCTAAGTCGCGTCGTTAGCCTATTCGGCTCGTTAAAAATTAATAAACGATCCATTTTATTCGCGATGGGCCTATGAGCCCATTGGGCCCATTTGGTCTATTTTAGCCCAGTCGACCAAATAGTGGCCCGAGTCCATGGAATCGCCCACGGAGCCTCTGTCATAGTATCGGTATCTCCACATGAGTGTTCACACACTCGTGTGGTAACCGGTGCCAATCTTTTGGCTTTTTGAGATTTCAGCTTTTGCTGATTTGTCGTGTGTGCGGTGTATGTACACACCTTTTTGGGAAATGGCACTCAAACCCACCAGTCTCGAACCTACAACCATTCAAACTAACAATTAATCATACACTTAATATCGTTTCTTCCCTTAATCCAAAAGTCGAAATCATACTAATCTCTTACTTTGAACAACAAGCCTTAACCACCCTTCGCTTATTCACTAACCGTAACAGACTCCAAAACTTGTGTTGAAGAACCTCAACCATCACAGATCAAAAAACCACGTCATCTATATCCATCATAAGTCATCTTAACCCCTTGTAAGGGCATTTGGCCTTCACTTAAATAAGAGAGAAACGCTAACACATATGGGTACTTTTATAAACCAATAGAAATTCTTACCTTACCAAATCTAGGTATACAAAGAATAGTTCGAAAGGGATCTAGAAAGATTCACAACAGCTTTTAAAAGAGAGAAATCGACGCCCATACTTGAGAGGAAAAAGAAATAAGCACTTGTTCTCTGGCTCAATAGGGAAAATGACACATGAAGAAATAGAGAGACAAAGAAAGGTTTCGGTTAAGGTAATTCAAAGAGGAAGAAGATGATAGCGGCACTCAAGGAATTCAACAATGGGTTATGAAAGGAAAGAGTCACAGAAGAGAAGAAAAGTTTAAGAGGAAAAGATTGTCCTGCTAGTAAAGTAGAGCAGAAGGATTGGTTTTTTTAGGAAAAGTGAGGGCACAAAGTCGACATAAAGAGAAGAATAGAGAAGAGGAAGTTGTCGGCCAAAAGTGACAAAGAAAAGAACCATTCGGTTTACCAAAAGCGAGTATAAAACTTGCCCTAAACTGATAGATGCCGAAATGGCAAAAGAATTTGGCAATAGCAAACACAAAACCTTAAATGCCGAAATTGAGCTCAAAAACCCTCACTAGCCAAATTTGCACTTCAGACCTCCCAATTTGGCACTCTTCCAAAACCCAAGCTGATTTTACCTATCCTTTAATTGCCAAATCGGCTCCAAATCTTCCTATAACTCCATCATTGATCATTTCCTAATATTTCTCCCCTTATCATGCCTTAATTTACTCCCCAACACTCATTCAAACCCTATGACCAATTCAAACCTCTCCATACCAGAGTTTAATTCCAACACAACCACTGGCTGCCCAAGAAGCAAAATAATTTCCCATCAACATACCTTGTCCATACTCGAACCATAGACCTCCTTGCTCAGTACATGGTGCCTCCTCCTTGCTGCCTAGTGTGGCGCCACTTGCCACTACACCACTAGGGTTTTTGTGTCTATTTAAGAGTCATACTCCTTGAGATTAGGGTTCCCCTAAGGCCAAAAATCAAAATTTTTCCTATGGCCTAACTTGAACCCAGGACTTCATAGTACCCTCCAGACATTCCCAAAATCTCACATCTACTATGTCAATCATGCATTCAAAGCCTTAACGTACAAAATTAAAAAAAATTCACATTTTTTGGGCGTTACAAAGCCTTTACTGCGATTTAAATAAAAGAATGCCTTCATAGAAAATTTTGAATGAATGACGTGTAAAGAATGAAGAAAGAATGACATAAATGGTCCACTGAAGACAAAGTAAAGATTGGACTCTGAAGGTATGGTAAGTGTAAGAGATAACATATGGGACAAGTAAAAACAACTAAGTATTTAATGAACTCTAAAAGAAAGGCACTGTATGTAAAAGAATTGGCAAACCCCAAATAGTAACAAGAAATGAATAGTGAAGCTAGAGCGTGCTAGAATAGGTGGCGAACCCTAGATATGTGTTATAGGCGTGCATGTATATATAGTACCCTAAAGTAAGGAAGATTTGGGTGAACTTTGTGTGAAGTAATTGGCATAGTCTATCTCGCCCAAAGGTGGTGGTAAAATCAGGATGTATGAATTAAGATTTTAAGTTTGCTAATAAGGAAAGTGAAGTGGTTAAAGACTATATAAAGATAATATGTTAAAAAAGGACATAAAAAGTAATGGAATTGTAAGTATAGTATGCGTAAAAGAAAGAAACGATCATTTGAGTTTAGACTTCAAATCTGGAGCCTAGTAGAGAGAAGGCTTAATGAATATGAAAGGAAGATAAGTCTTTAAAAATATTGAGAGGAAGACAAAGGTTTAAAATAGAAAAGAGTAATTAAAGTCTGTTAGTGGAAATCTTAGTAAAGTAATCGCCAGAAGGAATAAGGAAAAGTCAAAGGACACATGAAGGAGATGCAAAGCATCTATCACACTTTGATATAATGATTCAGGTATTTAACGATTATTTCACTAAGTTCTTATGAACTTACTAAAGTTATTTTATGTTTCAGGTTGAAAAGGAGTATGTGCCAAGGGACGACGCAAGGGCTACACCAAGGGGTGGCGGGCTGTTATGCATATAGAGGAAGTTAAGTAGCATGCTTATGTCTGAGCAAAAGTTTATTAGATAGAATTCCAATATGTGTACAGTAGGCCGAGAGATAAAATAGAAATCGATGAAATTTTATTATCATATGTAACCATACAATGTACACCCATAAAAGACTCTGTCATATTCATAGATAGAACTTTTATTTACACAAAAAGTTCAAGTTATATTTGTTATGGGATGCAACACCCAATATACAAATCCAGTTCATTGGGTCAGGTAGAGGGCATTACAGGTTTAGCATTAGAGTACAGTGTAATCGATTCTTTGACTAAGAGTGAAGGTGAAAGGACCTTGTATGCATAACGCGTCAAGCTTGGCTTAGTCTCTTAGGTATGTGTAGCCAGCTATTATTGTCTATGTAAAGTTAGTGAAAATGCAATGAACCGACTAGTAATGGTTGTTGAAAGGAAAGATCAGGAAGAAACATGGTGAGCATGTGGGAAAAGAGTGTCCTTTCAAGTCCAATGGCCACTAGAGACCTAGAAAGCTAATGACTAATGCTAAAAAGGGGTCCTGATGGAGGTTGTTGATCGCCTCAAGACGTACTAACATTTAGAGTGTGAATATTTCAACTGAAGATATAGATATGAGGCAGTGTCTGTAAATATATGGGTCAGGTTGTAATATAGTTTTACAACAAAGTAGGTTATTACTTTGAGGATCGTACCCAAGGAAGGCAAGTAGTAAATTAAAATTAACCTAAATGCAAATAGAATTAATTAGTAGTTTAAATAGATTATATTACGATATAACATAAAGGAAAGTTTTTTGGGGTTTTTATAAAAAAATTAGAAATTTTATAAATAAAAGGAATTTTAGAAAGCTAATTTCTAAACTCAATCAAATGAAGACATGGGTGATTAGCTTGCTTTGGTAATCTTAACTAATTCCTATTTCGAGTTTCTATTCAATCAAATAGTTGTTACCCTAATAGGATCTCTCGATCTTCTACTCAATTAATGAGTCAGTGAGAACTACTTATCTCTCAACCTCACAATTTAGATCGATTCGGGGCTAAGGTGTTCACAATAGGCCATACCAATTTTGGGTTAATTTCCACCTAAATGACTTCCTAGGGTCATCAAGACTAGGGTTTAAGTTCTTCATCTTCTGAACAACTGATCTGCTAAGAAAATCCTACATAGCAATTAATTAGTCACACCTCCACTTGCTAATCCCCTATAAGAGGATTAGTTCCTCATAGAATCCATAAACATAATAAACTTGATGATAAAGATATGCATGAAAAATAAATCAAGAATAAATCAGAAAATCCTAATTGTGTTCAATTGATGAAATGCATAAATCTCAAACGTTTGGTTGCGCCTGTAAATCAGGTTCTCTGAAGAACACAAATGAAAAGAATTTAAAAGAAATCTAAACCCTAAAAGAAAGGAAAAAAAACTAGAAACTAAATTATAGGGAAAAACTGAGAATATGAAAAACTATCCATTAACAAGTTTTTAGGAGCCTATTTATAGAGTTAGGGTTCTCGTTATCCTCAACCCTAGGTTAACTAATGCTCTCGTGTTTAGCTTTTGATTGTGTAGACCAAAATGCCCCTAGCTTGTAATTATCTCCCATATAAGGCTTGTGTCACAACATCCTAGTGCCCGTGTTGCGACATTGAGGGCAATGTGTAGTTCTAGGATGACTTCAGGGAAGTGTTGCGAAATCCTATGGTTGTATCACGACACCAAAGGTAGTATGACAAGTCTTGCATTCTACTCCTTATGTTTCAACCTCAAACTCCCCGTGTTGCAACACAACGACTAGTATTGAGTTCCTATGCCCTTACATGGTCTCCCGCACACTAACTAAGTTCGTTAGCTTGCCTTTAGGGTTTGTCTAGTCCCAAGGTTAATAAATGACTGAAAATACACTTTTATTGAATGCAAACTAAACTATAAAAACTTAACTAAAACATAATAAAAGTGCTTTATTGAAGCTCCTTAGTGCAAAAAATATTTTAATCTGCTACACTGTATTACGGTAGATTAAACTCCCCCACACTTAAGTCATTTCTTTTCCTCAAGCAAAGCAAACAAAAACAAAAAATTAAGACACGACCCTTGAGCAGGTATAGTACAACATTGGCTTCGGAGTACATAACTAGGTATTTCACATTTTGCATAATCTTGACATGATATGTAGATGACTTACCACTTTTAATATCAAACACTTAAGTTCAGTATATTACAAACTAGACAAACATTAAGGTTTTCAAATGTATAAATCCATTAATAAATTATATAGAGGATTATAAATTTATGTTATGATTTTCGGACATTAGATTTCTAAATCTAGAGGATTATAAATTATGTCTATGGTTCATTTTATGTAAGTATTAACACAATCATTTACGTATGTAATTTCAATGTGAGTCAATTTTAAAAAGAATAATTTGTTTGTTCGAGTAATGTTCTAATTCGTGACAATTTTCATAATTTATCATACTAGATTAGTTTAGAAAAATTTAGGTGTTTGTATTGTATTTTGATATGAGAGTTAGTAGGAAAGATCAAAATAAAGTTGTTGGATGAAAAACAAAAAAAAACAAATGTTTAAACAAGTGAGACAAATGCAACATTGAACAATGAACACAACATAATTGATAAGAGAGCAGATAAGATGATGGAAAATTTGTTTCCCTTCAAGAACGATGCTTCAATAAAAACAATCAATAGTGAAAGAGGTGTAACATCCCTATCCTGTAACCGTTGCCGAAATAGGTAAGGGGCATTATCGGACTTGTAACACAGTTTGGAACAGTAAAATTTTAACTTTTATCAAACATCATCTCAATTCAATAATATCAAGCATTCATATTCATAGCATGCTTAAAATGAGCATAAAATTTTAATTACACAATGGGGACTAATTTAATAACATATAAAAGATATAGGAAAACTTATGAAATAAGGTCACACAGTCAAGTCACACGCTCGTGGGCTTTGACCGTGTGGCTCAAAACAAGCTTGTTTAAGCCATTTTCTCAGCTCTTATGTCATGAACCTACAAGCATCATTTGCATAACATGTTCAAGTATATATATCATCTAAACCAAAATGCCAATTAACAAAACTATCACAAGATGAATACATCATATAATACTTTTATATCAAATCAACCATTTTCACTCAAGCCATATCACATGGCTTGATCAAAATACAACAGATCATATCTCATTCGTATACACAAGTGACCATATAATTCAACTTATTAACTAGCCTATACATGCCATATTACCCCATATCAAAGAGTTCAGAAATACCAATTACCCCCTAGATAGTGACGAAATCTTCGATGACTTCCAACCCGAGCGAGCATTTGAATCACTGTAAAATGCAGAGAATAAACAGAGTAAGCTAATAAGCTTAGTAAGTTCGTATAATTATCAGCACTATATTAAAGATTTAACAATTAGCTTATCATTTTAAGCAATTTGATTGCTTTTGAACCAGCCTCATCTAATTCAATATTTATTTTTTTAACAGTCATGTAATTCATGCGTAATTTATCACCTCTACTCACGTGTTATATGAATTTATCAATGTCACTTACTTGTCGAATATTATACATATACATGTATTGATTCGTATCCTTGTTTCTATTTTCGCATCGTCATCTTTTCAATCAAATCAATGAAACTAACATTGAATACTCAGTATCTTGCTCATTAAGAACCATATACTTGTTAGCCATCTATACTTTTACCATATAAATATTACCTATTCATATTTCATCAAAACATTATGATTGAAAACAATAAGCATTTAAATTCACATAATATTCATATCAATTTATTTCCATTCAAATGACCTGTAACACATTCATATAACCGATAACAGAATTATACCCGTATAACATCAATTCATCAGTAAGAACAATAGTTCATCTATTCACAAGGAAGGAACCAAACTTATAATGTCTATTTAATATCTAATTCATCTCTCATTTCATTTATACCCATCAAATATCTTATATAAGATTTCATCTTGTAACTTATATAATTCATGTAACACATCATCTTTATAATTCGTCTACTCGTGTAGTAGTTAATTCATGTAAATCATGTAACCTGTATAACATATATTCATGTAAATCATATAACTCTTGTAGCAATATAATATCCATGTAATTCATGTAATTCATATAGCATGTATTCGTGCAAATCATGTAGTTCCTGTAGCATATAAATCATGTATACCAAGTATTATGTATCATGTACGTATAAACTTGTAACATATAATCCATGTAACTTATATTTCATTTAGCATATAATCTCATATAAATCATGTAACATATATCATGCACTTCTTATATCTCTTATAATATTTACTTTATATATTACAAATCGGTAAATTACCCGTTGATCCATTCGGAATTGGATAGGATACATGGATAATCACACATATCGTACAATGCCAACGTCCCAGACGTGGTCTTACATGCAATCACATATCGATGCCATATCGGCATAAAATCTACTAGGCATAAAGCTTATAATAATTCACCGGCATAAAGCTTGCTAGGCACAAGCCTATATCACACACCGGCACAAGGCCTGCTAGGCTCAAAGCCTGATTTAATACATCGGCAAAAAGCCTGCTAGACACAAAGCCTGATTTAGTACATCGGCATAAAGCCTGCTAGGCACAAAGCCTGATTTAATTCACCAGCACAAGGCTTGCTAGGCTCAAAGCCTAAATATCACTATTATAAAGTCATCTTATACATAATTCATATATTGAAAATTCTAGCTATTCCATAAAGTTCATACAGACTTTCAAATGTCGTAACTCAATGGAACTAAACTCAAATATATTAATTCCATGCATAATCATATTCAACTATATCAATTATAACTCTATAAAATTCAAAACAGCATGTTGAACTAATTTAAATTTAAAATTTACGATATTTAATAGAACAATTTCTCAATTCATATATTTTCAATTCAATTAAAACATATATATTTAAATGCTCAGTTTGCAAATGCCATGTTTATTATCCAGCCGAATTCCTGTACATATATAACATCTATAACATTTTTTTTATTTCAAGTATCAATTCATCCCATATCTTATTTACTTATATAGTTCTTGTACTATATAATATATTTAATCATATAATTCGGTGGCAGCAACATATTTATAGAACTGATAATTCTAGTAAATTATTCATTATGCATACATATTTATATTCAATTTAAATGATTATACATATCTAACAGTTTGATTTTTAGCTATACGAACTTACCTCGTAATCCATTGACTATTCGTCTATTTTCCATTTTCCTCGATCTAATTCTGATAATTGTTTCCCTTGATCTATATTAATTCAAATTCAATCCATTTAATCACCAACACATTCGATTTAATCCATAAACATGTAATTTGACCTATTTATAAAATAACTATTATACTATCACATTTCAACACTTTAATCCATAATGCATAAATATTCAAAATACACAAAATTTTCATATACCCATTCATAACCGAATTTTCTATAGCATCAAAACAGCCCATATTTTTATTTTATTCACATTTTTAGCCACAAAAATTCTATTTTTTTCAATTTAATCCCAAATACTCAATTTTGTCAAAAATCACTTTATAAAACTTGTATATCTATAAACAACCATCAATATTCTATCAAGAAATATCAAAATACTCATATACTGAACAATGGAACATTTCAAAAATACCAATAATTTGAGAAATTGAGGTACGGGCTAGTTATATCGAGCTGCAACGAGCTCAAAAACATAAAAATCATTAAAAACAGTTCAAAAATCTTACCTTAAGTGAGTAATATAACTTGGCCGAATGCTAAGTACAAAAATGGCTATATTTTTGTTTCATAATTGGTGAGGAAGAAGCATCCAAATATGTTATGGCTTTTGGTTTATAAAAATAATAACATATTTGTCTTTTTACATAATTAACCTTTAAATTACTATATAAAAAACATATACTATGGACATAAATGTCCACTATCCTTTAAAATGGCATAAATACTGTATAAGGCCACTTATTTAAAACCCTATGCCAAATAAGTCATTCAAATAATAGAACTCATGTTTTTCGCTTTATGCGATTTAATCCTTTTTACCGAATTAACTATTTAATCGATAAAATTTATTTATGAAACTTTAACACAATAATTCTATCAGCCTGTAAACATTAATAAAATAATAAAATAATTATTTTAACTTAGTTAGGTGGTCCCGAAATTACTCGTTTTGATCAGGATCAAAATTGGGCTGTTACAAGACGACATTTAAACCTCTAAGTATAAACTTAGTAACCCAAAAGTTGAAGAACTTCTATAACACCCCTAACCTGTATCCGTTGCCAGAACAGGGTTACGGAGCATTAGTGGGGTTATCTCATAATTCAGAAATCATTATCATTCATATACACTAATAAAGTCCCAAATACAAGCTCTCAGGGCTCAAATCATGTATTAGAAAAGTTTTAGGACTAAACCGATAACTCAGGAAAAATTTCAGGAAATTTAAATTTTTTTTTGTCAAAATAGGGGACACACGCCCGTGCGGCCACGGCCACCAGACACGCCTGTGTGTCTAAGCCCCATAATTCACTGCCTTGTTTCTATTAAATGTTACAAGGGACACATGACCGTGTCGCTTGGCCACACACGGTTGAGTCACACACCGGTGTGCTTTGCCCGTGTGGACAAAATTAAGCCATTTACAAGCCATTTTGCCATCCTATTTAGCACACACCTACAAGACCTCAAATGATACCATTTCAATACATAATAGGCAGCCAAATATCATCAACCAAATGCACGATTCATGCCATTTTTAATTCCACCCATTTCTATACCATTTACCTAGTCAAATACATACCAAATCAACATGGTTCATTAGCCATAATTCACATACATCGTATACCTCAAATTGAAACTATATAGCCAACCAATTTAGCATTTAAAGTACCAATCCAAATTTAGCATTTCCAACCAAATCACATCTGTAACACCCCAAACACGGCCTAGATGTTATGGCCGAATCTGGTATGTCACATCAAAGTGTTTTTTGAAAACGTAATTGTTGGTAAAAATTCGTTTCCAAGTTAAAAACCCTTTTGTTACTTTTAAGCAAAATATCTATTCAAAACATTTGTAATGTTTGAATATGTTTGATTTCTCAATCTGTTATATTTCGCGGAAGCTTTTTAAATCTATGAAATTTAATACGCGTGTTTTTGAAAACTATTATTTTTTTGAAAACTCGTCGTTTCCTAACTAGCAGTTTTAAGTAAATAATCAAAAGCCCAATTAAAAGTTAAATCACATAAATGGCCTTATTACATAGACAAAACCCCAAAACATAAGTAAAGGTATACACAAAACCAAATGTGCAAATATCTATAGATGCGTGGCCACCTCCGAGTCCCTTACAACACCAAATCGCCTAAGGCTAGGGATTACCTGTACAGTTAAAAGAAAGGGTGAGTTTAGGAGAACTCAGTGTGTAATCCCCTATCATTCAGTGAGTAAACAATACATGTAGTAACAGTTTGGGCCTGAGCCCTTTTCAGTAACAGTCCAATGTGGGCCTAGCCTAATACAGTAATGATGTGGGCCTTAGCCCAATACAGTAACAATATGGCCTTAGCCCAATGCAGTATCAGTATCATGCAAAAATGCAACCCATCCCAAACCAGCCAACACACCAATATCGCAGCAAAGCTGCCAGAAATATACCCAGCTTACAGCCATCAATAGGTCCACAGTCATCTTGTGCGACTCGTGCAACCTTGCCAGCATAAATCGATAGTCGTCTTGTGCGACCCGTGCGATCTTGCCAATATGGGTCCATAGTCATCTTGTGTGACCCATGCAACCCTGCCAGTATGGGTCCACAGTCGTCTTGTGCGACCCGTGCAACCCTACCAGTATAGTACACTTCCTCCAAATATATCTACCTGTCCCCATACAATGCATTATGTCATGTGATAAATAATACGTGTATGCAGAATGTCATACTCAATCATGTAATTGTCATAACTCATCAGTCAACCTACCTCTAGGGGTATAACGGTCATTCCGCTCTACAGGGGCATTAAGGTCATTTACCCTAAAGGGTGTTATGGTCATTTTACCCTACAGGGGTGTTACGGTCATTTTTCCCTATAGGGGTATTATGGTCGTTTTGCCCTATAGCGGTATTACGGTGATTTTGCCCTACAGGGGTATTACGGTCATTTTGCAATATAGGGGTATTATAGTCATTTTTCCCTACAGGGGTATTACGGCCATTTCACCTATTTTGGGGTCTCGGTACAAATAATGACCTCACAGAAGGTCCACAGTTGCCTCGAGCGACTCTAGAAACCTAATGGTCATAACGGTGTAAATGGGTCTAAGACCCATTATTCGGCCCAAGTGGGCCTACACGCTTATGTGGCCCAATCTGCCTAAATTCAGTCCTGGTGATGCGAACAACATAGCCCATTCCAGTGTTTGTCACTTACCGAGGTTTTAATCCGTGTGGCCCACGAGCCCATCGGGCCCACACGGCCCATTTCGACCCAACGTGGCCCACGAAGGCCCAAGTCCATGAGAACGCTCATGTTGGCCTTTATAGTCTATCGCCCATGATTTTTGGGCTCGGTTCACCATACGAGTGATCGTACGCTCATGTGGCCTCACATTCCAAAGTTTCAGCTTTTCGGCTTTTGCCGATTCATAGTAGAGAGGGGTGTGATTACACACCTGATTACAAATCGTGCGAATATCCCTCGAGCGACAAACCTACAATCAAACACACTTCGCCATAAATCCCCTTTCCAATAATATCATCAACCTTCAAAACCTTTTAGTTAACATGCTATCAAAGAAAACTCTAACCCTTACCTTTATTGAACACACTACAGCCTGCTCCTTTTATATTGTAGGCTAAACCAACCACACTTTTCCTTGCTGACAACTGCAATTAACGAGAGATCCTATTAGGTGGGATCGATCTTAGAGGTAGCCCAATTCTATGAATGTAACATAAGAGCACAAGTAGTATTTGGCCTACCAGAAGAGTGAGATAACGCATTACCTTAATTGACTAATAGATGAAAGAGCCTTAATGGAATAATCAACTCTTGTGCTCCTTCACACCTTGGAAAAGCCAAGAACCCAAAAAATATCACAAGCAAAGAAGTGGCAGAAACTGAAATCAAAGAACCATATAAGAAGGAGTATTTGGTTTTAGCAAAAGGATAAGAAAGACAGACTCGAACGAGAAGGGGAAAAAAATGAACACCTACCGTTAATCCAGAACTCTTGCAAACCGAAGCAACACACCAACAGTAGAGCATAGAAGTAATCAGTCACAATAGGGAGAGGAGAAGGCCGTGCAATCGATCTCCTAATCAAATGGGGAGAAAGGAGGGAAGAAAGGGAAATAAAAAAGGGAAGTGTATTCGATTGAAATTAAAATTGAAAAAGAAAAAATAGAATATTCGGCCAAGAAAGAAATATCTAATGGGAAGAAATCAAGTAATAGAACAGAAAAGAAAAGAAAATCGATTAACAGGAAAGAGACAAATCCAAAAGAAACCGAAACCTTAAAGTCCCTAACAACACTTGGTAAAGCAATAAAGAGGCAACCGAAAAATGCTAACGAAAATGAAATGGAGAGGAAACTGAAACCCCAAATCGTGCGCACCCCCTATAATTTCCTAAAGCTGAATTTCCTATACACCCATTTACCAATTTGGCACAACCTCATAATCCAAGTCAAACTCCTACTTTTTCTCCACAACCCACTCCTCAAAATCCTCCTCTATCTTTTCCTTGAATCCCTCCCCCTTATGTAATGCCCCAAATTTGGGCTTAGAAGGAATGGGCTTTGAGCGTGGGAACACATAAAAGTTTATGTGTGCAAGAAGGTGACACAATTGATTGCTTACTTTAATGGTTAAGTGAGTTAGAAGTGTTTGGGAGTGCCTGAGAAGTCCTGGGTTCAAGCCCTAGCTTTTACAAAGTTTTTGGTTTTTCTTAAGTGAGCATTGGCTTTAGCATGTAGGCTTTAAGAATATTCGTGGTTAAAAGGTGACACAAAAAGCCTAGTGGCCAGTTGGTATGAGGCATGTGTGTGTACATGAGGTCTAAGGTTCAATTAGTGGCATAGGCAAAGCAATTAATTATTTTGCTGGCTAAGCTTGGGAAGAGGTGGTGTTGGACTGGAACACTTAGGTTGACTTGGTCATGAAGTTGTTGAAAGGAATTTGATTTGGATGTGGAGTGTTTAGGGGAGAAATATGAGGAGAAAATCGAGGAGAGGATTGGGGGAGAGAAAGGTGGAGAAAGTTTAGGAGTTTGAATATGGGAGATATGTAGGCCGATTTTGGTCTCTTGAATTTGGTTGGTGATGGAGTAGAATTCAGTTTATTGTATAGGGAGAAGAGTGTCGTATGTTTTATGTTTTTCATCTTAAGTTTTGTGTTGTGTTTCGTTGGGGTTTTTCTCTAGTGTCGAATTTAATAGAAGACCATTTGTGTATTCTTCATTTTCCTTGTGGGTGTACTGAATGCTTTTACTTTTATTTTGGCACCCCTCGTTTTCTTTGAGTTCGTTTTGGGTAATACAGTTTTGCTTTTTCTTCTAAACCTTGCAGCTGAATCTCTGTTTTCTTCTCTTCCTCTCTGTTCATATCTACTCATCTCAGTAGTCCCTTCCGATTTCTAAAGACTTGACCGAATACTCTTCATACCCCTGAAATCGGTTCTTTCATCCTTTATTCCTTCTCTATTGTTTCTCTTCTTTTTCTATTTTGGCTGACTATTTCATCATCCCTCCACACCTGTCATTTGGTTTTTGGGTAAGTGTTCTTGATCTTTTCCTCTTCCCTTAAATAGTTTTCTTATGCGAATAATTGTCTTTCCTTATCACCCTCTTATGACTGTTGCTTCTATTCTCTTTTTCGGTAGCCAAACACTTTATCTCTGGAGGGAGAACGGCGTTTCATGCTCTAGTTTTAGGGAGATCTTTAGTAGGCTGAATTTTGCTACCCTCTGTCCTTAGTTCATCTTATTAGCAGTAATCTTTGTTAATCAAATTTTCGATGGGTGAAGAGGTCTCTAGTAGTAAAGTGATGGTAGTGATGCCGATTGAGAATGAACTCGTAGCCCCTGCCCTAAAGTTTAAGCGGTGTAAGGTGTCGACAGTTTGGGACTTTCCACCAGGGTGCGGCAGGGTGGCTGCATCAAACTTTGGATCAAGTGAGCAAATTATAGTCGACCGATCTAGTTAAGGCAAGTGGTAGTCGATGTTTCAGATAAGTGTTTGATTAGAGCTTTTCTAACTCTACTGATCGGGGATTAACTATATGTTATGTTTGATTATAGGTTCTGGCGCTCGTGGATTTTTAGTACTCTACATAATCACGTGTGTAACCATATACCATGCTTGTTGCCGGCTGAAAAACCGAAAGTGTATGTACTAACACTGCTTGGCTATTGATCAACAGAAGCCGAGAAGCCGAAACTTCGGCATTTGACGCCACATGAGGTGCGATCACACGTGTGGTGAATCGAGCCCACGAGCATGGGCGTTAGACTAAAGGGGCTGCCATGAGCGTTCTCATGGGTTTGGGCTATTGTGGGTCACGTTAGGCCGAGATGGGCCGTGTAGGCCTAATGGGCTTGTGGGCCCCACATGGATAAATGTACGTCATGTGGTAAGTATTGGATTGGGCTATGTTGTTTACATAGTCGTGGCTAAATCTGGGCTAACTCGGCCACGCGAGCATGTGGGCCCACTTGGGCTGAGTAATGGGCCTTAGGCCCATTTACACCGTTGTGTCTATTTAGGTTACTTAGGTCGCTCGAGGCGATTGTAGACCTTCAATGGGGTCGTTATCTATATCGAGACACCAATTAGGTAGAATGATCGTAATACCCCTATAGGGTTGAATGATCATAACACCCCGATAAGGCAGAATGACCGTAATACCTTTGTAGGGTAGAATGACCGTAATACCCCTATAGGGCAGAATGACCGTAATACCCTTGTAGGGCAGAATGACCATAATACCCTTGTAGGGCAGAATGACCGTAATACTCTTATAGGGCAGAATGACCATAATAACACTATAGGGTAGAATAACTGTAATACCCCTATAGGGCAAAATGATCGATTTACCCTCAAAGGTGAAATGACCGAATTACCCTCGAAGGGTAAAATGACCGAAATACCCCTACATTGGTAAATCTCACGGACATGTGGGAATATTGGACCCAGTTGTGTCACACACATGGCTAAAGTTGTCTCTGGGTTTAGTAAGCCACATGGGCATGTGAGCCCACATAGGTTGCATAATGGGCCTTGGGCCCATTCACACTATTATGTATGTTGAGGTTACACGAGCCGCCCTAGACGACTGTGGACCTTCTGATGGGTTGGTAAGTGTGTCTAGACCCATTCTGATGTAAATGACCATTATGCCCCTAGTGGTGAAATGATTGATTTGCTTTTGTTATGTATGTCTATAATTGAACATGATTGTTCTTTTTGAGCATGACATTTTGCATTCACATATAATGACATGACATGGCATGACTTATTGCATGGGGTTGGGATAATGATATGGAGGAAGTACTATACTGATCTGCTACAGTTGCACGGGTCGCACGAGACGACTGTGGACCTACATAAGGCTTTGTGCCCTTCTGAGGCTTTATGCCGTTCTGAGGCTTTGTGCCATTCATTTGACCGATGGCTCTGTGCCGTTCATACTACCAATGGCTTAGTGCCGTTCATTTTACTAATGGCTTGGTGCCATGCACATTACCGATGGCTTAGTGCTGTCTACTTTACCGATGGCTATGTGCCACGCATATTACCGATGGCTTATTACTGTCCATTTTACTGATGGCTTTATGCCACGCATATTATCAATGGCTTAGTGCCATTCATATTATCGAAAGTAGGTTGTATTGATGGCTATAAACCTCTTATCTTACTGGTAGCTAAGCTGCCATTCTGTTATCTGGTAGCCTGGCTACGATATTGGTGTGCTAGTTGGGTGGGTCGAGTTATCCCCACATGGTGTGTTGATGGTACGGAGTGGTGTGTTGGCTGGATTGGGGTGGGATGCACTATTGTATTATTGTTCTAAGCTGATACTGTATTGGGCTTAATCCCACATATGTTCTACTTCTGATTCTGCTACTAAAATGGGCTAAGGCCGATCTGATACTGTCTGCTATAATGGGTTCAGGCCCTGTCTACTACTATTTCTGTATTCTTTTATCTGATTGACTATTCTCATATTAGGGGATTACACACTGAGTTTTCATAAACTCACCCTACTTTTAACTGTGCAAGTAATCCTTAGCGTTAGGTGGGTCAGTGCTGCGAGGGACTCGGAGGTGGCCACACATCTTGAGATATTTGCACATTTGGTTTTTGTTCATACCTTCCTTTTGTTTTGGGGTTTTCATTTATGTAATAAGGCCTGTTATGGTTTAAATTTTTATTTGGGGTTTGCTTACTTATTTGAAACTTTTAAACACAAATTTTCAAAGTGATATCTGTTTTCAAAGACAAAGGCTTTAATGCTCAAATTTTAAATGTTTCCGCAAAATATTGCAAAAGCTTCCGTAACTTCCTTGGTTTTTAAATATAACAACAAACTAATGATGCTTTAAGGTAATTATGTTTTAACATCGTTAACAAATGATTAAGACGATTTGAGAATTAACAAAGAGATTTTAACCTCCAAATGGGTTTTTATCAATAAGATCAAGTTTAAAAAAAAACACTCCAATGTGACACTGCCAGATTCAGCCATAACATCTAGGCCAGGTTTGTGGGTGTTACACCTTATCACTCCACAAATCACTCCCACAACTCACCCATGACCATTTCAAATTCCAACTACTATCATATCCCTTAAATTTCTCCCCTTGACCAATTCCATAACCACCTTAGCAAAGTTTTAATCAAACTCGACCTCTCATGCGGCAAAGAAGTAAAATAAATACTCTCTTGCACAACATAAGACTCGAACCCAAGCTCCCTTAATCACGCCACTTACCTCCTTACCATTCATCTCTTTGTGATATAACTTAACCACATATATTCTTAAAGCCTACCATCTAAACTCAAGGTTCACTTAAGAGAAAAACTGAAATTTTTGCAAAGGCCTACGTTTTAACCCAAGACTTCTCCAACACTCCCAAACACTCCTAAATCACTTAACCACTAAAGCATAAATTTATTTGTGTCACTTTTTTGCTTAACTAAATATTTTTATGCAGTCTCCTAACCGCTCCATGCTCAAGGCCCAATACTTCTAAGCCCAAAAATTTGAGGCGTTACAACATCTCAAGTCAACTCCACCATTTAAACCATATAACCACAACATTAACCATACAAAAATATGCCATATCACAAGGCAATATATACATCAAAACACATAACATTTATAAGCCACTTCAAATGACCAAAGTCTATACATATCATTTATCAACATCAAAAGCTATTCAACTGGACATTTACATATGGTCACTTTTGTGCCCAACACATAACTATATGCCAATTCAATTCATCATCTCATATGCAAAACAATTATATAACAATTATAGACCAAACCTTACAAGTCATATAATTTCATACTATCATGTATACCAAATTTAATCCAAACCACATGGCTAATTACATATCAAATATATAGGCATCAATAGCCAAAATTACTTATACTTATCAAATAATCACAAAGCCTATACATGCCATATAACCAAAATCACAAAGCTTATATGTACCAAAATAATAGCTGGAAAGTGTGATGTGATCTCCTATGACTTCCAACCCGAGTGAGCCTCCGAGACACTATAAACATAGAAAAGAAAACAAGTAAGCTATAAAGCTTAGTAAGCTAGTATGGCTAAGAAACATAATTTTCAAATTTTCCATAACACTTAATTGAACATAAGTACTATAAGTAAACATCATTCAAATCCTACCAATTGCACTAATTCATAATCATCAGAAAACATGTATAAATTTATCATGTTGCACTTACTTATTAGATAAATATATCAAGTATCACTTATTTGTCGAACTCAATATGAGAACCTGAACTGATCTGTATCATTGCTTATTTTCTTGTAACTTCATCTTTTCCTGTTGACTTATTTAAACATCGATGAAAACACATTATCTCAATTCAATATTAATAAATATAATGGATTCATAAACCTTTCACATTTCATTCACAAAATTAAAAATAAATTTCACAAGTTTCTTTGATTCAATGCTCGTATAATTCATGTACATACCTTAATCATCCCACATCCAATCTTGTACTCATTCTCATCTCTGACTTACCCGTTGGACCATTTGAAATACTATAGGATACACAGGAATCACACATACATAGTACCAATGCCATATCCCAGATATGGTCTTACATGTAATCTCATATTAATGCCATAGCCCAGCTATGGTCTTACACGAAATTTCATATCGATGCCATATCCCAGAAATGGTCTACACGTAATCTCAGTAACCCTAATGTCATGACATTTGTATCCTAATCTATTCCTAAGGTTCGAGTAGGATTTCCACTAAATCAAGACGTTAACTAACATATTCGCAAATCACACAGTCGAAGTTTTGTTGTACATATCTGAAAAGTTGTAATTTCACAATTCTACAATATTAAGTATATAAAACACATTTATATTAAAGTGCAATAACATACGAACTTACCTCGTTTGCTGAAACAACAAATTAGGTCGACTAATCTGATACTTGGTTTTCCCCTATTCTAGATCCAAATTTCGTTTTCTCAATCTATGTAATATCAAATTTTACTTATTTAATCAACAATTCATTCAATTTAGTCCAAAATTCACATTAAACCAACTTTATGCTTTTGCTCCTAATATTTTACATTTTTACAATTTAGTCCTTATCTAAAAAATATACAAATTCAAGCAATTCAATTTCAACCCATGCTAGTCGAATTCTTTTTATTGCCATAATAGCCCATATTTTTCATTTATTTCACATTTCTACGACAACATTTTCATATTTCACAATTTAGTCCAAAATTGACATTTTTACTAAAATTTACTTAACAAAACTCATTAATCTAACATCAAATATTTATTTTCTATCATCAAACATCAAAATACTTAAACATTCATCAATAGAAAAACTCACAAACTTTAACAGTTTAAAAATTGGAGATATGGGCTAGCTAGATTAAGCTGCAATGATCTTAAAAACGTAAAAATCATTAAAAACGAGACAAAAATGGACTTACAATTGAGCTAGGAAGCTTGGTTGAACCTCAAATTTTTCCATGGCTTTTTCGTTGATTCACTTTCAGTGGAGAAATGGCATGCAAAAGATGATACCATATTTTATGTTATTTTATTTTGACTTATTAATTGATTTACTAATTCAACCTTGTTATTTAACCATTAAAACACCTATTAATGTGTCCATAAATGTCCACTCATACTATGGATGGGTTAATTACAACATAAGTAAGTTTACATTAAAGTTCTATAACTATTTGATACGTTTAGCTTATAGAACACAACTTTTACGCTTTACGCGATTTAGTTTTTTTTATCGAATTGAAAACTCAAATGATAAAATTTATTCACTAAATTTTTACACAATCACAATATCATACTTTACATATTAAAATAATAATAAAATAAAATTTTCAACCTCAGATTTGTGGTCCCGAAATTACTATTTCGATTTGGCTAAAAATGGGCTGTTACAACTTCCACCCACAACTTTGAGAGAAAACAAGATGAAACTTCTTGTGAAAACAAAAATAAACAAGTTCTTGTAAATGAAAGTCTGAAAAAGTGTTTAAATTTAATGAAATCAAACATGATTGCAAATGAAGGTGGTGAAACTTATTTATAGAGACTTACACGGCCTAAAGTCCTCAAAGTATTCAAACTTTGATAGATACGAGATTAAACTTATTCAAAGTAGTTTGAATTACATCGCAACTCTTATCTCCTAAGATTTTTACAACAAAATAAAACCTTTAATTAAACAAATGTAAATTTGACTATTAATGTAATTCCCCAAAATTTAATTTTTGTTTTTGTGTATGTGTGACACAAATATTTGTCTGCTTCAGTGGTTAAGTGATTTGGGTGTATGTGGGAGGTCCTAAGTTCAAGCCATGACTTGGGCAAATTTTAGTATTTTTATGAATAAAGCCCTATCTATAGTTAGTAGGCTTTTATTTAAATATTTGTAAGTATGTATCAGAATGGGCCTGATGGTCTGGTGAATAAGTAAAGTGTTTGTGTGGTGGAGGTCCTGTGTTCGAGTATTGGTGTAGGCATTATTTTTGCTTGTCCGCCCAAGAGAGTTTGAGTTGGATTAAAATCTGAGTAGTGAGTTGTTGAGTTGTAGTGGGTAGTTGGTAGAGAGAATTAAGGTGGTTATCAGATTCTGTTCATTATCATTCTTTTTGCCTATTTTGGCTTTCCTTTCACCTCTTCGCCCTTTTTGGCTGTCGTTTCCTCTCACATTGGTTTTCTTTGCTGCCAAAATCTTGCTTCTTTTCCCTTTTTGGTTCCATTTTGTTTTGTTTTTGCACAACGTTTCTTTTTGCTCATTCAATAAGTACTCGATTTATCACCACTCTATTGTTCGAAAGTTAGTTTTCTAAAAGAGGGTTGTGTGGTTCTTTTTGACTATGTGAAGGTCCATAACTAATCGGGGTTGCTGTAAAGAATTAAGAGTTGTGAATTCGGTTATTGACGGTATGGGTTTTGATAGTTAATGGATGAACATTTTGTTACAATCTCGTTCAAGTCTTAGTTATGTTACTAAAATTTGGGTTCTGAATTGTCAATTTTAGGTACTGGAGTGCTTAGGAGTGTTTAGACATAAAGAACGATACATGTGTGTACTCAAAAATGTAGAAAATAGGGCTTTCACGAAAGCTAAAAACCCCACTGTCGACGCCACACGGGTGTGTGGTCACCCGTGTGGTAAGTTTTGTGCCCTAACACGGCCGTGTGATCAATAAGGCTATGTCGTACTGTAGGGTAGGGCCGTGTGATGGCTAGGCAGGCTGTGTGCGACACACGGGCGAGACTAATTTAGGCTATGTGGGCCACACAGGTGTGTAGGTCTACAGGGGTTGTCCACATGGGCGTATAGGGTTTTGGTCCAGGCCGTGTGATCTACACAGCCAATGCCAATTTGGGCCGTGTAGTCCACACAGGCGTGTGGGACCACACGAGCAGGTCACATGAACGTGTGAGCCCATTTTAACGAAATGATTTCTAAGGTTGCACGGGTAGCCCAAGTCAACTGTGAACCTACTGTAGGGTCGGTAAGCACTACTTAGACCCTTAATTATGTGAATTGAATAAATGATGGATGTACTGAGCATGACAAATGTATGCATGTTTACTAATATGTATGTATATGTTATTGATAGCTGCATAAAAGCATGACATTCATTATATGTTGTATTGCATTGGGTTTGGATGTTGTTATTTGGAGGAAGTGTACTTAAAGGCTCTTAAGGCTAATATCTGGCAGCACAGCTGCAACTTACTAATTATGTGCCGCATTCGGTACTATTTGGAGTGTAGGGATGGGTGGGTGTTTTAAACCCCACATGGAGTGTAGAGATGGACGGAGATGGTGTGTAGAGGCTGGTTGGATAGGACTCTAATTTCTGTGTACTATATATCTGATACTAATACTGTGATGGGCTAAGACCCTCATGCATGATTGATACTGTTACTGAAATGGGCTAAGGCCCAAACTGCTACTAGTACTAGAAAGGGCTTAGGCCCAGACTATGTATGATTGTTTACTATTTGTTTTTTTTCTGTAGGGATTACACACTAAGTTTACATAAACTTACCCCTTCTATTTAATGTGTACAGGTAATCTCCAGACCTAGACGGCGGAGGACTCGACGATGCCCACAATTTTTGGACTTTTATGAGTTATAGTTTCAGAGTTATGGTTTTATATTTTTTATTGGTTAAGTTTTTGTTGTAATTTAAACTTATGTATTTTTGTTTTGTTTTGATTTTTATTTTTCTTTACTTTATGGATTTATAACTCCTAGTCGTAGGAAAACTCAGTTTTCAAAAGAAACAAATAATTTCTCTAAAACACACGATTACTTAAATTGTTTTTAAAAGCTTCCCTAATGAGTCACATTTTGAAATAGTTGATTAAATGAGTAAAATGATTTTGGAACTAATAAGAGATAAAGGAAAGTAATTAAACAGTATTGGCTTTAATACGAAAACATCGTTTTTAAACACCCCATCCATAACGTCTAGGCCAGGCTTGGAGTGTTACATTTTATGGTATCAGTGCCAAGTTGTAAAACTTGGCTGTGGATTATGGGTTCTAAAACTTGATTTTTAAAAAACTGATTTTTAATAGTTTGAAATGTTTTTACTGAGTATGTGGTACACTAAGTCTCCGGCGCCGATCTTGTAAGTATTCTGCCAATATGTATTTAAACTGGAAATGCTATGCATAGAATATTCTGAAACTACTATAGGTAGTATACTGTGAAAATACTCTATTTAGTATATACTACTGGAACTATAGTAAAATTGATAGAGACCAATTACGAAAACAAACTGTGAATTTTTGAAACTATTTCATAAAACCTCTGCTAGTAACTATTGAACTATAACTAATTCATTAAACTTTTAATATAGATAAATTAGACTAGATATGAGCACACGAGGTATCCACAGACAGGGTACTAGAGGCTGAGGTAGAGGCCGTAGGAGAGCTCGAGCTGAGTCCACGTCATTTGCTAGCATACCTAATCTAGACACAAGTGAGACGCCAGTATCGCCTGTTACTGAGACTAGGCCTCAAGATCGCATGACTAGGGACGACGCATTGTCCTAGGCTATTCTAAGGATTTTGGATAGGGTCGTGGGGCCCAATACTAGATCTGGGGTTTGAGGGTTAGTTACGAAATGACTCTAGTCCAATAGAGCTGAGCTCTACAGGAGTGTCATTGGAGTCGCCCCTGATCTGGTCGAGTACTGGATTGAGGCCACAGAGAGGATCATGGATGATCTAGATTGCACCCCAAGTAGAAATTAAAGGGTGCAGTCTCACTCCTACGGGATAAGGCTTATCAGTGGTGGCTGGCTGTTAAGGAGGGCACTCAGCCCGAATGCCTAACGTGGGAGTTCTTTAAGACTGTCTTTCAGGAGAAATATATGGGACCTAGTTATGTGGATGCCCATAGGAGGGAGTTTTTGAATCTTACTTAGGGGGATCGATCAATGGCCGAGTATGAGACTGGGTTTTTGAGACTGAGCGGCTACGTATGAGGTATGGTGGCATCGGAGTATGAGAGGTGTGTCCGCTTTAAGGATGGCCTCAAAGATAATTTGAGGGTACTGATAGCCCCGCAGAGGGAGCGAGATTTTTCTGCACTGGTCGAAAAGGTAAAGATCACTGAGGAGGTTAAGCGCGTTGAGCACCAAAACCAAGATAGAGAGAGGTAGGAATAAGAGGGATTCAGATCCCTTGAGTTTTGTATAGATGCTTAAGAAAAAGGCCAAAGTTGATGGACTGGTTAGAGTTGGGCTCCCTGTTGCTCCTACTAGGTTGTTTTCTTATGGGGATTATGGCAGACACTATCAAGGAGAGTGTTGGAGGAGGATTGGGGCGGGTTTGAGATGTGGATCATCGTATTAGGGAGAGTCCAGTGAGGGCTAATCAGATGCAAGCTCAGGGTATTGATACTGCACAACCACCGAGGATAGTACAACAGCCA
Source organism: Gossypium stocksii (assembly GCA_020496765.1). NCBI lineage: Eukaryota > Viridiplantae > Streptophyta > Magnoliopsida > Malvales > Malvaceae > Gossypium > Gossypium stocksii. The sequence continues at coordinate 36,464,669 of CM035625.1, forward strand.
CCGAGAGGCCTTGTTCAAGCTAGGGGTGGTAATGGTATGGGCTGTAGACAGAGAGCACCGAGCAGAGGTGCTGGACAGACTGATGTGAGGCAGCCGACTCTAGTATATCCTGCATCCCGCTGAATGGATGGAGATGCTCCGGACGTCATCATGGGTATGTTTCTTATTTATGATGTACCTTACATTGTATTGATAGATATAGGATCTACTCACTCCTATATAGCCTGCACTGTGTCTGAAAATTTGGGAATTCTGGTTGAGAGCACTATAAGTGAGGTTACTATACTAAGTCTGTTGGGGCAATCTGTTTGGGTTAATAAACTGTTTAGAGACGTTCCTTTAGAGGTTCAAGGGGTAATCTTTCTGGCTAATTTGATAGAGCTTCCATTTGGGGAATTCAGCCTAATTCTGAGGATGGACTGGTTGGTCAAGCACCGTGTCAGCTTGGACTATGCGACTAAGAGGGTCGTATTGAGAATTGAGAAGGATAAAGAGGTAGTCATGATTGGAGAGCACCGAAATTATTTATCTAGTGTGATCTCTGTATTGGTGGTGGAGAAGTTGGTTCGTTAGGGATGCGAGGCATTCTTAGCCAACATAAATGTTTTTTATTTTGGGGCTCTACGGTTAAGGACATCAGAACGATAAAAGATTTTCTGGACATCTTTCCTGAGGAGTTACCAGGTTTATGTTCGAATCGTGAGTTAGGGTTTGGGATTGAGCTACTTCTGGGTACAGCTTCGGTGTCTATCACTCCCTATCGAATGACACTGAAGGAGCTTGAATTTTAGGACCCGAATATGATCTCCCAAGGTCTCGATGCGAATATCCAGCTGAAACAGTCAATCGATGATTCAGCTCTTTGGACTTCTTTAACTGAGATTGGAATGTCTTACTCATTGGCCTTTTTCTTGCATCTCGGGCCTCAATAACAGCTTTTCTTTTTTCTTTATTCAGTTCTTCAGTCTTGCAAGCTCGATCATCCAACACAACAAATTCCTTCAATTCTAAGATTCCAACTAACAGTCTGATGTCCTCATTAAGTCCATCTTCGAATCTCTTACACATAATAGCCTCGGTAGACACACATCTCTAGAAATTCTTTCCATTTCTGATTAATGAACCACTGGCTTATGCCTTTTTTTTGAATTCCTCTTGAAAGAAATCCCATGTAACCCTTTCTTTTAGAACCATGGATACCAGTGTCTTCCACCAATGATATGATGAATCCCTCAGTAAAGATATAGCACATTTCAAGTATTCTTCAAGAGTACAAGAAAGTTCATCAAATACCCGAATAGAATTCCTAAGCCAAAACTCTGCTTTCTCGGGATTATCATCTATATTAGCTTTGAACTCTTCAGCCCATTGCTTTCGGATCTTATCAACCAGAGGCTTATTCAATCTTACCAAATTAACACCTTGAGGAGCTTTAGGGACCAGGTGAGGAATAGGAGGGGGAGGAGGTTGAGCATTCAAATTTGCTCGAACAAATTCTGTATACCAATTACTCATCATATGGAGAAAGGCTTCCCGAGCCTTATCTCTTTGACTACGTGTTTCAAATCTACTTTCAACTGGTGTAGTCCCTTGCACGGGAGCTGGCACATTACTCTCTACATCATCAACTACAGCTCGGTCGGGATTCATTTAATATATAAAAACACAATTTAAATTGTCAAGAGTCACCACACTATCACAATATATTTATGGCACGTATAGATAGACTTTCACATACGTTTTGCTAGTCTGAGAACCGACTAAACCATAGCTCTGATACTACTAAAATGTAACACCCCTTATCTGTGTTCGACGCCAGAACAGGGTACGAGGCATCTCATAAATTGCATTGTCATAAATAGATAACTTGACTAATATTAGCCAACATCAATTACCTTATACAAAATAAGCTATCAAATATTAAAGGCTAACATTTTAGGCCAAATCAATTATGGCATATAAAAAAATAACCAAGTCCTCTATACATGTCATAATTCTAAATATTGATTTCAAAATACCAAAAGATTGATGATAGTGTGGATGGATTTCCGATGATCTCCGTATCCCGAGCTAGCTTTGTGACACTATAAAACAAGGGAAAAGAGAGGGGAGTGAGCATATAGATTAGTAAGTAGGTATGTAAATAATAAACAAATTATTAACATGATTTTATAAAACCTCAAAATATATTTTCAAAATAATACAATCATAACTACACATAGATCCACCATTTACTCAAGTTCAAAACAAGTTGTCTATTCGAGTCATAGTCACTAAATTATTTATATCTGGAGCTACGGAACTCCAAATTAAGATCTGCTAATTTTTCCTGAAACTAGACTCACATATATTTACACCATAAAATTTTCAAAATTTTTAGTTTAGCCAATAAGTACAGTTTATTCTTTAAAGTCTACCATGTTTTGCTATCTAACAGTTCTGATACCTTTTCACTAAAAAATAATTATCTCCTCGTACAAGATTCAGATGATGTTCTTGTTTGTTTCTCTTGAAAATATACTCATTAAGGATTTTAAACATATAAATTAAAACCCATAATTATTTTTTTTACAATTTTTAATGATTTTCTAAAATCAAAACATGGGATTCCAAAATCAATTTGACTTTGTTCCATGAAAATTCAAATTCCTCTTAATATGAAATTCTTTTTCTTACACCATTTATTTTATTGAAAATAGACTCAATAAGCTTTAATTTCATATCTTATTCAATCTCTAATTTGATTTTCACCATTTTTCATGATTTTTCAAATTCATACAATTGCTGCTGTCCAAAACTAGTTTATTGCTAATTTTACTCTTTCATAAATTTTCTTTGTATTAACTTTCATAATAACACTTACCCATATCAACCTTACCAAAGTTCGATCACATACCGAGCATATTTCTCATAAGTTTACACACACATACCTGCACTTATTCATCACTTAGTCATATTCATTTACACTTAGTCATTTCCCGTTGAACACATCGGAGTATTAATGGATACATCGGGATGTTTCACATAGTGCCACATGGAACGGCGGAAATGTGCAAGTATACACAGTTGCAACACATGATAGTGATAAGTAAATGTCGAGTTATCGTACCCACAGGGACTGTGAAAAAGGATTATTTATGAATGTTATTTAAAACATTTTGGTGGAGAAAAATATTTGGTTTTAGAAAAGATGATTAAAAACTAAGGTTTTAAATTAAGAAATTAAATAAATAAAGTAAAAAAAGTTCTAAAGCACGATTTCAAAGCAAGAATTTAATCAATATGGCTTAATTTTTTTAGGTTAATTACACTTCTTAATTTAGAATTATTAAACTCATGCTTATGTTGTTACAAACAAATTTACGGCAACTCGATAATTTGCTAACTACTGCTCATACATACTTATTAAATTAACTAATCTCTTGAACATTTTTTAATGTCAATTCAGATAATTAGTCAATCTTCATAAGCATGTAAAAGATTAAGTGAGGTAACAAAGTGTTCCTACCTTGAAACAATTTAATCAAAATAATCTTGCAAGTTATGCAAGGCACTAGTCTCGGCAGATATAATGCTAATTTAACCATCAGCTACCTTAGATGATTAAACATGCACTGACTAAGTATTGTGTCAGTTAATTATAACTTCAATATGACTAAATAATTAATTCTTTAGCAATCTCACATTTATAATGCAAGAATAACTTAGGTAGGATTTTACCTAATCAAGCATTTTACCGAGGCCTAAAACAGCATAAGCATAATTTTAATAAATTAAGCAGACGAAATGCAATCAACCCAACACGAATTAAATTCAGCTAAATTAATTAAATTAACCATTTCAATAGCATAAATATTCATAAACATGTTCATCATAACAACAACAAAAATTAAAAAGATAGGGAACAAGAAACAAATCCGGCATTTCTCCGTGGCTTGATTGGTTATCCCATTCTTCGTTCTTTATTGTTCTCGGCAGCCAAGGTGGCTATGAACACCTAATTGCTGCTCCAAAATGGCTGATGAGAGCCTCTTTTCTCAGAGAAGAAATCGGCTAAAGAGTAAGAGAATTGGGACGGGAAAATTAAGAGGAAAAGGGAGAGTAGAGAGAAGAGAAGTGAGTGAATGAGGGATGTGTTGAATGATCAGCCAAGGGGGTTTTTATAGCTGAATGTGGCAGCTAAAATTTACTAAAAATATCAGCCAAAGAGCCACCCCTTGGCTGGCCACCTATGTGGCAAAGTTGATGGTTTCAACTTTGCTAAATATGGCTTGGGGCAAATCCATAAAGCCATATATTGTGGATGGGGTTGAATGCAACTTTGAAAGTTCTTCAAGGGCCTTTTTGCGAGCTTATTTAATCAGATAAAAAGCTGATTTGGGTCAGCATATGGAAGTTCTGGGTAGCCCAATTCATAACTGGTTCAGTTCACTCTGTTTGGTTCAACCGGTTCGGTTTAGCTGGACCACTTTTTCCATAATTAATTAATAATAATTTATTTAGCCCAAATTCAATTGGGTATAAATGAAAATTAATTATATTATGAATTAATACACATAATTGGACCATCTTAGGCTGAAAATTAATTTGCCTCGATACTTCAAGCTGCTTCTCGGTTTTGTGCTTCTATCAGTGTCTGCCGAGCCATTTTTCACCTTTTGTGCAATTCTGTCAAAAATAACCAAAATTAATTAAAAATAATTATAAAATTAATAAAAATTCAGTAGCCAAAGAGGCACCCCTTGGCTGGCCACCTATGTGGCAAAGTTGATGGTTTCAACTTTGCTAAATATGGCTTGGGGCAAATCCATAACGCCACATATTGTGGAGGGGGTTGAATGCAACTTTGAAAGTTCTTCAAGGGCCTTTTTGCGAGCTTATTTAATCAGATAAAAAGCTGATTTAGGTCAGCATATGGAGGTTCTGGGTAGCCCAATTCATAACTGGTTCAGTTCACTCTGTTTGGTTCAACCGGTTCGGTTTAGCTGGACCACTTTTTCCATAATTAATTAATAATAATTTATTTAGCCCAAATTCAATTGGGTATAAATTAAAATTAATTATATTATGAATTAATACACATAATTGGACCGTCATAGGCTAAAAATTGATTTGCCTCGATACTTCAAGCTGCTTCTCGGTTTTGTGCTTCTATCAGTGTCTGCCGAGCCATTTTTCACCTTTTGTGCAATTCTGTCAAAAATAACCAAAATTAATTAAAAATAATTATAAAATTAATAAAAATTCAGTAGCCAAAGAGGCACCTCTTGGCTGGCCACCTATGTGGCAAAGTTGATGGTTTCAACTTTGCTAAATATGGCTTGGGGCAAATCCATAACGCCACATATTGTGGAGGGGGTTGAATGCAACTTTGAAAGTTCTTCAAGGGCCTTTTTGCGAGCTTATTTAATCAGATAAAAAGCTGATTTAGGTCAGCATATGGAGGTTCTGGGTAGCCCAATTCATAACTGGTTCAGTTCACTCTGTTTGGTTCAATCGGTTTGGTTTAGCTGGACCATTTTTTCCATAATTAATTAATAATAATTTATTTAGCCCAAATTCAATTGGGTATAAATTAAAATTAATTATATTATGAATTAATACACATAATTGGACTGTCTTAGGCTGGAAATTAATTTACCTCGATACTTCAAGCTGCTTCTCGGTTTTGTGCAATTCTGTAAAAAATAACCAAAATTAATTAAAAATAATTATAAAATTAATAAAAATTTAGTATGTTCATAATTTAAGTGTCCAATTTAATTATTTTATAAAAATTAATTATTTTTCGACAAGAATTTAATCGAATTTGCATAAATTTAAGTTAAAAAGGGCATGTAAAAGTGTATAAATTTTCGTGTTTCCACCACACTTGTAGCCAAAGCTAATGCATTTCAAAAATTTCACATGGGCTCGTTCTCGAGCTAATCACGTTTAGCACAATGTCATGGACTTATTTCACTTAGATGCCATGGTCTTATTTCACTTAGCACAATTCCATGGACTTATTTCACTTAGATGCCATGTACTTATTTCACTTAGCACAATGCCATGGACTTATTTAACTTAGGTGCCATGGGCTTGTTTCGCTTAACACAATACCATGGACTTATTTCACTTAGGTGCCATGAATTTTTTTCACTTAGATCCTTAATGGCATGTCACTTGTATCCATTTATATTCCTAAGGTTTAACTAGGAAATTTCTCACTTATTGCCACTTTGTCGAATACATCAAATAGTCATTCAATATTCAACCGTACATCATAAAATATATCAAAATATTAAAACATAAATAAAACGATGCATTATTTACATACAAACTTACCTTGGTGCAAAATATAGTAATTTTGCAATTTAGTCCATAATCTTTTCCTTTCCCTGATCAAGGTCGATTACACGCCTTTCTTGATCTATAATAACACATTTGACTTATTCAATGCTCATATTATTCAAATCAACCCAAAAACATCATATGGAAAAAATTACAATTTTGCCATTAAAGTTTCACACAATTATGATTTTTCCCTTAGGCTCGAAAAATAATTTTTATTCAATTTCCTTGCATTTTAGGCCTAGCCAAACCATTTTCATAACTATAGCAGTCCACAATTTGCACTAAATCGCACACTTACACACATTTTACAACTTTTTACAAACTAGTCCTTTTATGCAATTTCATCAAAAATGACTTAGTAAAAGTTTTTTTTATCACACTTCAAACATTCATATTCTTCTATAAAGCATCAAAATACATGCATTTAATCCATGGGTAAATTTTTAAACTGTAATAGCCCGAATTTGGGCCTAGTCGAAATAGTGGTTTTGAAACCCTAACCCGAGGTTGGAGAAATTATTTTAGCATTATTTTATATGTTATAACATTTTTATAAGTGTGCATGAAAATTTTAGTAAATTAATTTTAGCGATTGGATGCTCAATTGCGAAAAAGGACTAAATCGCATAAAGGGGAAAAGTTGTGATTTATTAGTAAATGGTGTTAACTAGCTAGAGAGTTACAATTGGGGGTCTTTAATGGGTAAATAGACCCATTTTATTTAGTGTGGCCGGCCATGAGAGAAGAATATGTAAGAAAATCTATTTTTGTCAACATTTGGTCCAAAGTAGGTGAGATATTTATCAATTAAATAATACACCTAAGGCTAGCTTCATCTTTTCATTCTTTCTTCTTCTCAACACTGAAAATCTTAGCCAAATAAGGGGTTTTGAAGGTTTAAAAATTTCCGCCACTCACCATCTTTACAAGTAAGTGAATTTAATAGATTTTCTTGATAATTTTTGTACTTTTTAGACCTTTGTAGCATGGGCTACCTATTGAGGGGGCTAATTTGCAAAACGATAGAAGGATTAGAGATTCACCATGAAAGTGCTTATGTTGTTGGCTGAAGTTTTATGAAAGAAAATGAATCATAGTTGTTAAATAAACAACTCTTGTGAAAGAAATTACATGAAAAACTACTAAATGGACTACTTTGTGAAAGTGGCAAAATAGATAGTACTTGTGTGAAATACTTGGAATCTTGGGTTTTCGTAAGATTAAAAAGGGTTCAGATGGGCATAAGAAATAAGGAAATTCTATAAAAATCGATTTCTGAGCCTAGGGGTAAAATGGTCATTTTACAAAAGTCTAGGGGCAAAATGGTCATTTTGCCAAATTCTAAATTTTCGAATTATTTAAATTAATATTGTAACACCCCTTACCCGTATCAGAAATCGAGACAGGATACAAGGTGTTACCGGATGACAACACAACTAACCGTACATTATTGAACCATAAACTTCACTCCAATTTTAAAACCTTTTCAACTTCCACTTTAAAGTCCCTTATATGGGCCTATGAGGCCCAAAACATACTTTAGGAATGATTCGAGGCTAAACCGAGACCTTTAAAACACTTATAAAAATTTTCTTCAAGTTAGTGTCACACGTCCGTGTGACTCGGGACACGGCCATGTGGGCAGGCTGCCTTGTGATCACACACGTCCGTGTTCCAGCTCGTGTTAAAAACACCGAGCACTCTGTTTATCACATCAGCATCCCCTTAATGGCACACGGCCAAGTCACACGCCCATGTGCTAGGTCGTGATCGCCACACGTCTAAGACACACGATTCTATCACTACCCGTGTGGCCGGCATTTAGGCTATTTTCCAAGCCCTTTTTATGCTCTTGACACTTCACACTCACAAACAATTCATAACATGCATCTCTCCTTTGATTATTCCGGATTTAACCAACAAACCTACGTAATATACCTAACCACATCGAAGCCTTCCTATGCATGTATAAGATAGGTTACATACCCATAACCATTATGAACCATGTCTTATGGCTATATATAATGGAGTATCATCAACTAATTCATTTAACCAACTCACAATGATACATGTTACTATAAATAAACCACTATACATGCCACTCACTTAAAACTAATAAGAATTGACAGTATCCCAACTTGTCGAATTAATAGTGTGACGTTGCTCCAACGATCTCCAACCCCGAACTAACCTAACAACACAAAAAGAAAAGAAAGGAGGGTGTAAGCTTTATAGCTTAGTAAGTTGGCACATAATACTAATCAATTTAACTAGGAAGATATTTCACATAATTTCATTCTTACTCAAGCCCAGCCTATAATGTTTTCCTGAGTCATGGTCGTTAAATTTATTATATCTAGAGTTACCAAAATCCAAATTTCGATCCACTAATTTTCCTGGAAACTAGACTCGCATACCTTCTTCCCATAAAATTTCCAGAATTTTTTGTTTAGTCAAGAAATACAGTTTATTCATTAAAAATTTCCCTATTTTGCTGTCTAACACCTCTGACTCCTCTTCACTAAAAATCAAATTTCTCACCATATAGAATTTGGATAACCTTACTGTTTATTTCTCTTCAAAGTAGACTCATCCAAGATTCTATGAATATAAATTACACACAATAATCGTTTTTACACAATTTTTAGTGAATTTCCAAAGTTGGAACAGGGGATTTTCAAAACCATTCGGACACTGTCTCACCAAAATTTAATATCTCATAATAAAAAATTCATACTCACACCATTTTTTTTATGTGAAAATAGACTCAATGAGCTTTAATTTCATATCTCATTCAGCATTTAATTCCATTTCCACTATTTATAGTGATTTTTCAAAATCACGTAGCTGCTGTCATTACAAACTGTTTTACTAGAAATTCTACTCTCCCATGTTTTCTTCATATTATCATAAATGCACACATAACACCAAGTATGTTCAATACTAGCCATTCAAATGAATAATCATCACCAATATTTATGAGTATTCATAGTAACACTTACTCTGTATCCCCCTTACCACAATTTCAATCACATATCGAGCACATTGCCCCCAATACACCATTGCTCTCATGTACATTTGCCCAAGTACACGACTGCACATACATACCATATTACCACACCAAATCTATTTATTAAGCTTTCCCGTTGAACTCTTCAGATAATGATACTCGGTGGATTTTTCGCTCATGATTCAACCAACACATAAGCCCGGCTCTTGGGTACACATGGTGAAGATCACTTTATCACCTGTATGACCTAGCCATTTAAGCTCGTAGCCTTTGTGTGCACATGGTGAAGGTCACTTTATCACCCATGTGACTTAGTTACATAGGACATTGCTCTCATGTACACATGCTGAAGGTCACTTTATCACACATGTGGCTTAGCCATTGAGCTCCATAGCCCTCGGGTCTACATGGTGAAGATCACTTTATCACACAGGTAACCAAACCATATTTTATCTGTATCACCCGTTATTCTGAAGGTTCAACCGGGAACTCTCGTTTGCAACACATCCAACATCATAGAAGATTTTCAATATCAACATTTCATAATATCCATTAAAATTATTAATGTACAAATAAAATGAACTCATTACTTACATGTAAACTTACAATTTCACCCAATCACCATAATCATAGAAAGCAGTTTACACCACAGCATCTTAATTCATTTCCATGTCACATATGTCACCCTTTTACCATAGACGTTATTATTGAATCAATTCACCAACATAATAATATACCAAACATGTAATTCAAAAAAATTCAATTAACATCACAGTTTAGATTTCCAACATACTTTACGACATTATTGTATTATTATTATATCACCAACTTACCTCAGACGTAGAAGTAACTACTTTTCCTGATTTGGTCCACAACCTCGATCCAAGCCAAAACCTTATTTTTCATGATCTATAACATCACAATTTACTCTTTTATTAATCAAATTATACAATGTGACCCAAAAATCACATTACGACAAATTTACATTTTTGCCTTTAAACTTTCACATATTTACACTTTTTCCCCTAGGCTCGTAAAATAATTTTTATTCAATTTACTTGTACAATGGACTTAGTTGAACCATTATCTCCCTATTCCAACCCCTAATTTCCACTAATTCACATACTTATGCACAAATTTTCAACTTTCACATTTAAGTCCTTTTTACGATTTTCACCAAAAATCACCTAGCAAACGACGTTTACCACACCTTAAGCATTCATTTTCTACCATTAGACATCAAAATACATGCATATTGTTCGTAGGTAAATTTTTAAACTCAAACCCTAGCTCAAAATAATGGTAGAAATAGCTAAACCGAGTTACCAGGATCTCAAAAATGTAACGAGCATTAAAAACGGGGCTAGGAATCACTTACTATTAAGCTTGGAAAGCTTGAATGAACCCTAGCCATGGTGGACATGAGAGGTTCGGTCAACATGAAAAAGATGACAACCAATTTTTGCCTTATTCTTCCCATTATATTCTTTTATTTACCTAATGACCAAAATGCCCTGAAAGACTTTTCTTTCCAATTTGTCCTATTCATGCCCATTTCTGTCCAAACAAAATATATTGGTCTAATTCCATTTAAGGACCTCCACTTTAAAATCCCATTTCAATCAAGTACCTTTATGAATTAGAACACACATTTCTCACCTTTTACAATTTAATCCTAAACACCAAATTAGGTACCCAATCGATAAAATTTCTTAACGAAAATTTCACACGATAATTCTATCGCTCTATAAACTTTAAAATTTAATCACAATAAATTTTTCTACTTCAGATTCATGGTTTCTGAAATCACTGTTCCGTTTAGGCCTTAATTTAGGCTGTTACAACTCTTCCCCCTTTAGGGATTTTCGTCTCGAAGACGAAAATCCCACTAGAAGGAGTTACTTTCATTCTTAATAAAACACTTTTACTAACTTCCTGGAATCACAGTTCAATTAAGCCTCCCATATCTCTTTCTAATTACCTTTAAACCTTAACACACAGCGCTGAAACATCTCATTAGAACCTAAATTACTCACCACAGAATGCATATATATACTCATTAATCCATTAAATAAAAACCCTGCTCATACCAAAATGATCATATGGATCCTTGCTAAACAATCAACCACAATTCAGATCTTCCTTTTTGGAAATTATGACAATTCTGATTTTGAAACTTATAATAAATCAATCTAATCATCATTCTCGTTCGATCACTGATGGTATTAGCCTCGTATATATATGATTTCAACTTACTCTCTATAAATTAGACATCCAAACATAACCTCACAATTGTCGTGTCATAAGCCCAACCACCTGAATGTCGACTTATATAACTGCACATTTTATTATTCATGGAAGACTAAACATTTTACTACTAAACTTCGCACCAAAATTTTGGCACAAGCTCTAGATTGATCAATATGCAGGGTCCATCTCAACCTATCTATGACAATAGGGATCGTGTCTGACCCTAAATTTAACATCAGAACTAAACTCACCCTAAACTTATTTAGATTATCTTTCGCTATCACTTTCCCGAGCCTCTCTCAATTTCGCAAGGAAAATCCCACTTTAACATTTAACACTACTAGAATTAGACCATCATCAAGTAAGATCAATTAAGTAACTAGTACTCTCAATTATGAATAAAGACTTTCTGTCCAAGTATCTGTGACTATACCTATTTTCTCAAAGATTGATCAAAAATCTTCTAGAAATCATTCATCATTTCTAATCCATTGATAAAGCCTTAAGCTTCAGTTCTTTTTCTATAGCATTAGACACTTTCACCCATTAGAATAAAAAAACATATGACATTTTTCCCTCAAACACACAAACCATCATCTTACATATCATATTAAACACGTTTCAATCAGTTCCACAATACATCACTGACAAAAATTTGAAATTCTTTCCTCAAATTTTTAAACTAAGCTCAAAACTAGAGTTTCAGTTAATAATATACATTCAGATCTTTATAACCATGCATAGATAAGTTAGATTCTCATAGTGCAATGACTTTGTAAATCAATACACCTTTAATTCACCATAACATCATTTGATTTTAAACAATCAGTAGACATACATCTGAACTTAAATTTCTAGAATTTAATATCACCATTTAGGCTACCCGTCAATATCTATACATACTCATGAGTGTACAGAATTTATTTTCTTAGTTGAGGACACGCCTAAATGCATATAACCGTAACCACATCTCGATAAACTGGCTTACTTTCAGGAGAACAACTGGGTTGATTTCAACCATCAAATGGCAACATATCAAAACATTCTATAACACCCCAAACTCGGCCCAGACGTTATGGCTAGTTCTGGTGTGTCACATGAACGATTGATTCGTTTACGATCATCTTTTTAACAAAAACATTATGTTATTCGTTGGAAAACCATGACTAATAGCTTGTAAGTCTTGATCATTATCAGATTTAGAAACTATTTTAATTACCAAGAAAAGTTTATATCAAATTCTCATTGTTGTGTTATCGTTAATAAATGATCCAGTCATTACGTGAGGCATGTTGAAAAACGTTTGTGATTAACTTTGGAAAACCCGCATAATCTAGTCTACTGTTTTAAAACAAATAATAAAGAAACCTAAAACCAAATACCCGAGTGGCCTTATTACAACATAAATCTGAAATTAAAAATGGAATAGAAATAAATTAAATTTTAACCAAGCTAAAAACCAGAAGCATGGACCACGTGGCCACCCCGAGTCCCTCGTAGCTCCAAGTCCTCCATGGTTGGGGGTTACATGCATGGATGCAAATAATAGGGTGAGTTTGTGAAAACTCAGTGTGTAATTTAACCCAAGCAGTATTAGAGATCAGTCAAGCAGCTCAGTCTGGGCCGAAGCCCTATTCAGATACAGATCAAACTGGGCCTTGGACCTATTCAGAAACAGAACAGAATATATATGCATGTGTGTATGCAAAGCCCAATCCCAGTCCAGCCTAACACACCACCTGTTCCAGCCCATCACACCATGTGGGGAATAACTCAACCCACCCAGCCCTACATACCATAGACGCAGCAAAGCTGCTAATACATAAATCGCAGTAGAGCCACCAGAATAGAAACACGAGGCAGAGCCTCTAAGTAGATTACGTGGCAGTGCCACTTTACAGATCTTCCTCCATATCCATAACCCAACCCCATGCAACTTAGAGTACTACATGACATAAGCATATAGATTATCAGTTATGGATATATGCAAATTAGTCAACTATTTCTAGGGGTAAAATAGTCCATTGGCAATTAGGGGTAAAATGGTAATTTTATCCTTTAGGGGTATTTTGGTCATTTAGCTACGTCTCGAGGTTTCATGCTTAATACGACCTTCTAGCAGGTCTAACATCACTCTGAGCGACTCAGAAAGTCCATACAATCATATAGTAAAATTGGGCCCCAAAACCCCTAATGGGCCCGAGGGAGTCCACATGCTTATGTGGCCTGCTCAGTCTAATCTTACGCATATTATCTCAAATTTAATATCTAATATACCAAAAATTACTTACTGCATACTTTTACCCATATGGGCCCGTAAGCCTATTGGGCCCAATTTGGCCCATCGAGGCCTAGAATAGCCCAAGTGTACCAAAACGCGCACAGCAGCCCTTACAGTCCAATATTCTAGATTCATGATTTCGGATTGACCCACAAGCATTTGCACGCTCGCAAGTCCTCGAAATGCCAGTATTTCAGCATTTCGGCTTTTCGGCTTTTGCCGATCTATGCTACTACAGGGTGTCGTTACACACCTATTTACAAACTACGTCGAGATCCCTCGGATGATCAACCTACAACATTTTAATCACTATGTTAATCCATAACCCAACTGAAACTATCATCACCTTACTCCAATCATATTCGGCTTTTATTAACCAATCACCCATCACTTACCTTTGTCGAAGTCTAGCCCCACCACTAGAATGCTTCCCTTTATCCAACCACTAAACTTCCTTTACCAGATCCGTCACCACAAATAGTTGAAAACACTATTGACCACAAGAAAAGGGGGTTTAAATCGGCTTACTAGATAGAGATCCAAAATCGATTAGCACAGAGAGAGATAGGACCTTCGACTTTTCTTTATTCACAAGAACATGAAGAAAAAGAATCGAATACTTACCATAGGGGTTTGCTAGCCTAATTAGATACCGCCAGAGATTATTTCCACTACACTAGGCCCAGATCTACACTTTATCTAATTGAAGCACAAGGAGGGAAGATGAATAGATGAAAGGGGTTGAAAGATTAACAAAGAAAAGAAGATGGGATTCTATTTTGAGAAGAAAACACTAGAGAGGGTTTGATGTTTCGGTTTTGAAAGAAAAGGTGATAAGCACAAATTAAAGGTGGAAGGAGTAAAGAGATTATAGCGTCGGCAATGAATGAAGAAGTGAAAGAAGAAGAAGTTATGAAAAGGGAGGAGATGGCGATAAAGAGATAGATGACTTGAAGGTTTCGGCTTTTTTAGAGTAGAGACGGGGAGTGTTCGGCCAAAGAAGAAATCGGCAAGGAGGAAGACCAGATGGTTTGGGGTTTTAGCTTTTGAAGAATTGACCAAGAGAATTAGAGAAAGAGAGAAGATAATGATGGAGAAAAAGCAGTTTTTCCCCAGAACTAGACCTATTCGTCACTAAGAAGAATGACCAAAGATGCGAAATCCCAAACACCCTAAAAGAAATCAGCACCCACCTTACCCGGAAGGCAAAACTCAAGAAGTGAAATCCCGAAAAGAACCAAAAAGAATTCGGTACCCTCCCTTAATCTTTTTTGCCGAAAATGCAACCCCCACAAGTGCCCCATTCGGCTAACTCTAGCCTCACACTCTAATCCCTAAATTTTCTCCTTGAAAAGCTCCCCTTATCGCCTGCTAATCCAATCTCATGACCAACTCAAACTCTTTTACTCAGAATTCAACTCCAAGTCCAATTCTTACCTTGTCCATGTGGCAAAATTAAAGGATTTTTTCATCAGGGAGATTCGAACCTTAGCTCCTTCACAAGCTACCACACGCCACCTCCCTGTGTTTTAAGTGGCGCTACCTTGCCACTTTACCACAGGCTTCCTTGTGTCACAAATCCATAACATTAATTTAAAAGCCCACTCTGCCAAAGTCCATCCTCACATAAGGCAAAATTAAAATTCTGCCAGGCTTCAGACTTAAACCTAGGCCTTTTAAAGGTCCAGTAATCACACTCAAATCATTACTACAGCACATCAGGCCATGCAAAAATAAATTCAAGCAAAAATTCAAAAACCCTAAAATTTTGGGTGTTACAACTCTACCCCCTTAAAGAAATTTTGGCCTCGAAATTTTACCTGGTCAAAACAGGTGAGGGTATTGTTGACGTATCGCCTCCTCTGGCTCCCACGTAGCTTCTTCTCTGCCATGATTACGCCAAAGCGCTTTTGCTAAGGGGACCGATTTCTTCCTTAACATCTTGACATCACAGTCCAGAATCTGCACAGGCTTTTCCTCGAAAGTCAAATCAGATTTAACTTCAATTTCCTCAACTGGTATAATGTGGGAAGGATCAGACTGATATTGTCTTAACATGGAGACATGAAAGACGTCATGAATCCGGTCCAACTACGGAGGTAGCTCCAGCTGATATGCTACTGGACCCACCCGTTTAAGAACTCGATAGGGGCCAATGAACCGCGGACTTAACTTGCCCTTCTTTCTGAATCTTAGGATTTTCTTCCAAGGTGAGACCTTCAAGAAAACCAAACCTCCCACAGAGTACTCAATTTCCTTACATTTCAAGTTGGCATAAGATTTTTGCCTATCAGATGCCTCCTTTAACCAATCCCTGATCAGCTTGACCTTATTTTCTGTATCCGCTACTAATTCTGGCCTAAGAACTTGACATTCTCCCAATTCTATCCAATAGGTAGGCGTACGACACCTACGACCATATAACGCCTCATATGGTGCCATTCGAATACTCGCTTGGTAACTGTTATGATATGCAAACTCCGCTAACGGTAAGTAATCTTCCCAGCTACCCCGGAAATCAATAACACACCCTCTCAACATATCTTCTAGAACCTGAATCACCCTCTCCAACTGTCCATCCGTCTTAGGGTGAAAAGCAGTGCTGAAGTCTAGCCGTGTACCCAATGCCTCATGCAACTTTTGCTAGAATCGAGATGTAAACCTTGGGTCCTGATAGAAATAATCAAAACTGGCACCCCATGAAGTCACACTATCTCAGCTACATACAGCTTTGCCAATTTTCAAAGTGAATAGTCGGTTTAAACCAGTATAAAATGAGTAGATTTGGTCAGCCTATCCATAATTACCCAAACCGACTCTTTCTTGGTAGGCATCAAGGGTAGCCCACTCACAAAGTCCATGGTTACCTTTTCCCACTTCCAATGTGGAATCTTAACCGGCTGCAGAAGTCCAGAAGGCAGTTGATGCTCAGCTTTCACTTGTTGGCATGTCAAACACTTACCCACAAACTTCGTTACTTCATGCTTAAGTCCAGGCCACAAATGCAATTCCCGTAAATCCCGATACAACTTATTCCCTCTTCAACCTATCAAAAATGAGGAACCAAATATTCATCCAGTAATTGCTTCTCCTTAATTTGCTCCATCTAGGTCAGTCTAACTTGTAATTCAGCTAACAAGCTACCATCATCATATAGACTAAGAGGGGCGAACATTGCTCTCAGATCAGTTACAGGTCTCCGACTCAGTGCATCAGCACCACATTAGCTTTGCCTGGGTGATACATAATAGAACAGTCATAATCCTTAAGCAACTCTACCCATCTTCATTGCCTAAGGTTCAACTCCTTCTGAGTCACAAGATACTTGAGGCTCTTATGATCCGTGTATATGACACACTTTTCTCCATACAAGTAGTGCCTCTAAATCTTTAGCGCAAAAATTACTGCTGCCAATTCCAAATCATGCGTAGGGTAATTCGCCTCATGGGGCTTGAGTTGTCGCGATGCATATGCAACCACTTTACCCTCTTGCATCAATACACAGCCCAATCCAACGTGCGACGCATCGCTATACACAGTAAAATCCTTTCAAGACTCCTGTTGAATTAGCATAGGTGCCTCAGTCAAAATTTTCTTCAACGTCTCAGAACTCTCTTGTTGTTTTTCAGTCCAGATAAATGGTACACCTTTTCTCAAAAGCTTCGTCAATGGTGCTGCAACTAAGGATAACCCTTCTACAAATCTTTTGTAATACCCTGCCAAACCCAGAAAACTCTAAATTTTTGACACGAATTTCGGTGGCTTTTACTCCAGAACCGCCTCGATTTTCTGAGGATCCACCCTAATCCCTTCAACAGTAACAACGTGACACAAGAATGTCACTTCTCGCAACCAAACTTTGCACTTGCTGAATTTTACATACAATTGCTTCTCCCTTAGCACTTGCAAAACAATTAGGAGATGCTCAACATGATTCTCCTCTGTTTTCAAATACACCAGAATATTGTCTATAAAGACGGCCACAAATTGATCTAAGTAGGGTTGGAATACCCGATTCATAAGATCCATGAAGGTCGCTAGTGCATTCGTCAACCCAAACGGCATTACTAGGAACTTGTAATGACCATATCGAGTCCTGAACGCTGTCTTATGAATATCCTCCTCTTTGACCCTGAGCCAATGATATCTGGATTGAAGGTCAATCTTAGAAAATACCAAAGCTCCTTTTAGTTGGTCAAATAGGTCGTCGATCCTCGGCAGAGGGTACTTGTTCTTAATAGTCAGTTTGTTCAACTGACGATAATCAATACACATGTGCATCATCCCATCCTTCTTCTTAATGAACAAGACCAGTGCTCCCCATGGAGACACACTTGGTCTGATAAAACCTCGATCCAGAAGTCCTTGGATTTGCGCTTTCAACTCCATTAACTCCTTCGGTGCCATCCTATAAGGAGCGATGGACACTGGAGCCGTTCTAGGTAGCACGTTGATTCCAAATTCGACTTTACGGTTCGAAGGCAACCTAGGAAGCTCATCTGGAAAAACATGTTGAAACTCCTTGACGATTCTAACTTCCCTTATGGACAAACCCTCAGAATCTGACTTACTTACATACGTTAAAAACGCCTTGCAACCTTTGCGAATCAGCTTTTCAACTCTTAAAGCCGAGATAACATTGGATAAGTAATCTCTTTGATCCTCTATTATAGTTACCTCCTCATCCTCTGTGGTCTTTAACACCATCCGCTTGGCAACACAATCCAAAGTTGCTCGATCCTTTGCAAGCCAATCCATACCCAAGATGAGATCAAACTCTCCAAATGGTAACTCCATCAATTCCGTAGAGAAAATTCTACCTTGTGCCTCTAAGGGTACCTCTCTAAAAAGTTTATCTACCCTAACCGAGTGACCCAGTGGACTTATCACAGATACCCCACTCACAATATTCTCAGATTGCACACCCAACGTCCTAGACACATCAGAAGCTACATACAAATGTGTAGATCCAATGTCAATCAAAGCAGTGTATGGGGTGCTATAAATTAAAAACATACCAGTTATGACGTCAAGCGCATCACCTTCCTCTCGGTGACAAGCAGCATAAACCAACGCTGACTGTCGTGCCTCAACATTTTCAGTACCCCTGCCCAGTGCTCCACGTCCACGTCCATTTCCATTACCGCCCTAGCCTGACCACGGCCTCTCGGTGGTTGTTGACCACCTCTCATTGGCTGAGCAACCCTCGATTTAGCAGTTTGCATCTGTGCCGGCCTCTGAGGGCAATCTTTGACTTGATGATCTTTGGACCCACACCGGAAACATGCTCCAGAACGTCTCCAACATTTGGCCAAATGTACCTTTCCACAGTCCCACAAGCTTGCGGTCTAACCACATTCATCAGAACTGCTCGAATCGGATCCACTCTAGCTCTTTTAACAGACCTACCAGCAGCACCCAAAGGCCCTGAATCCCTCCTGAATCGATTTCTGTCTTTTTCACAGTTTTGGCGCTCCGAGTGCTTCACCTCCTCAACAATCTTGGCTTTTTCCACCAGAGTAGCAAAATCATGCTCCCTTTGTGGAGCAATCAATACCCTTAGCTCATCTCCGAGGTCATCCTCAAATCGCACACTACATTCATACTTTGTAACAACTATTCCACCAGTATACCGGCTTAACTATAAAAATCTAGCTTCATATTCTACTACAGTCTTACTACCCTGAGTGAGATTTAGGAATTCCTTCCTTCGGGCGTCCACATAGCTCGCCCCAACGTACTTCCATTTGAAGGCCATCTTAAATAACTCCCAAGTCACTCGCTCAATTGGTGCACCATCTCTCACAGTGATCCACCATTGGTAGGCCTCGTCACGCAGCAAAGACTGCTCCTTTCAGCTTCTGCTCCACTGAGCAGTCCAGGTCGTCCATTATTCGCTCCGTGGCCTTCAACCAATACTCGGCCACATTCGGGGCTACACCAGATACACCCCTGGAAATCTTTGCTCCATTAGCTCAAAGCCGTTCAGAAATAAATCCCCGATTCACCGTTCCCGTACTCGTTCCAACGACCCTTTCCAGAACACAGAGCATCACATGGGATAAAGCATCATCCCCTGCAGCCCGATCATAAGGCCCTGTCTCAGTTGTTGGTGGCACTCGTGCCTCCCCAGCTGGCATATGTCCTGAAAATGATGATCCAGCCTGGGTACTTCGTCAGCCTAGACCACGGCCTCTTCTACGTGCTGCCCTCGTACTCATATCGTATTATCTGATTTATGAATTTTATAAATTAGTTCAAAATTTCAGTATTTATTATAGATGTTTTATGCAGAGATAGTATTTCAGAGATTTATTTTCGTAGAATCCCAGTCTAGCTACTGTTTCAGTCTTCTAGAGTTTTTAGTTTCCTACTGTCTCAGTCTTCTACAGTCTTAGTGTCATCCTAACTATGAAATTTCAGTAGGGTCTTAGCACTATTTATAATAGTATCACAGTATTATAGTATCACATTTAAATACAGTAAAGCAGAAGATACTAACAGACTTGGTGCCGGAGACTCGGTGTGCCACTCTTTAGAAACCAAATTCAGAGAAACCCAAGTTTTGTCGGTAGTAAATGTTTTAAATATACTTTGTTGAAAAACTTCTCAAAACCCTAGACTTTTAGAAAAATAAAAATAAAAATATTTGTGGAAAGGAAATCAATTTTAAAATAATTTTCTTAAGGGAGTTTTCCAAAACTGAATTCCAAAAACAAGTTAGGGCTTAAATTTTAAGAAAACATTTGAACCCGTTCCACAGCCAAGTTGTTGCAACTTAGCTCTGATACCACTAAATGTAACACCCCAAACCTGGCCCAGATGTTATGGCCGAATCCGGTGTGTCACATCGACAATTGATTCATTTACGATCAACTTTTTAAGAAAATGTTATGTTATTCGTTGGAAAACCATGACTGATAGATTGTAAGTCTTGATCATTATCAGATTTAGAAACTATTTTAATTACCAAGAAAAGTTTATATCAAAATCTCATTGATTTGTTATCGTTATTAAATCATCCAGTCATTATGTGAGGCATGTTAAAAAACATTTGTGATTAAGTTTGGAAAACCCGCATAATCTAGTCTACCGTTTTAAAAAAAATAATAAAGAAACCCAAAACCAAATACTTGAGTGGCCTTATTACAACATAAATCTGAAATTAAAAATGGAATAGAAGTAAATCAAATTTTAACCAAGCTAAGAACCAGAAGCATGGACCATGTGGCCACCCTGAGTCCCTTGCAGCTTCAAGTCTTCTATGGTTGGCGGTTACCTGCATGGATGGAAATAATAAGGTGAGTTTGTGAAAACTCAGTGTGTAATTTAACCCAAACAGTATTAGAGATTAGTCAAGCAGCTCAGTCTGGGCCGAAGCCCTATTCAGATACAGATCAAACTGAGCCTTGGCCCTACCCAGAAATAGAATAGAATATATATGCGTGTGTATGCAAAGCCCAAACCCAGTCCAGGCCAACACACCACCCGTACCAGCCCATCACACCATGTGGGAAATAACTCAACCCACCCAGCCGTACACACCACAGATGCAGCAGAGCTGCTAATACAGAAATCATGGCAGAGCCACCAGAACAGAAATACGAGGCGGAGCCTCTAAGTAGATTACGTGGCAGTGCCACTTTACAGATCTTCCTCCATATCCATAACCCAACCCCATGCAACCTAGAGTACTACATGACATAAGCATACAGATTATCAGTTACGGATATATGCAAATCAATCAACTATTTCTAGGGGTAAAGCAGTATTTTGGCAACCAGGGGTAAAATGGTAATTTTAATCCTTCAAGGGTATTTTGGTCATTTAGCTACGTCTCGAGGTTTCATGCTTAATACGACCTTCTAGCAGGTCTAAAATCACTTCGAGCGACTCAGAAAGTTCATAAAATCATATAGTGAAATTGGGCCCCAAAACCCCTAATGGGCACGAGAGAGCCCACATGCTTATGTGGCCCGCTCAGTCTAATCTTATGCATATTATCTTAGATTTAATATCCAATAGACCAAAAATTACTTACCGCATACTTTTAGCCATATGGGCCCGTAAGCCCATTGGGCCCAATTTGGCCCATCGAGGCCTAGAATAGCCCAAGTGTACCAAAACGCGCACAACAGCCCTTACAGTCCAATATTCTAGATTCATGATTTCGGATTGACCCACAAGCATTTGCACGCTCGCAAGTCCTCGAAATGCCAGTATTTCAGCATTTTGGCTTTTTAGCTTTTGCCGATCTATGCTACTACAGGGTGTCGTTACACACCTATTTACAAACTACGTCGAGATCCCTCGGATGATCAACCTACAACAGTTTAATCACTATGTTAATCCATAATCCAATTGAAACCGCCATCACCTTACTCCAAACATATTCGGCTTTTATTAACCAATCACCCATCACTTACCTTTGTCGAAGTCTAGCCCTAACACTAGACTGCTTCCCTTTATCCAACCACTAACCTTCCTTTACCAGATCCGTTACCACGAACAATTGAAAACACCATTGACCAGAAGAAAAGAGGGTTTAAATCAGCTTACTAGAGAGAGATCCAAAATCGATTAGCACAGAGAGAGATAGGACCTTCGGCTGAAGAAAAAGAATCGAGTACTTACCACAAGGGTTTGCTAGCCTTATTTGATACCGCCAGAGATTATTTCCACTACACTAGGCCCATATCTACACTTGATCTAATCGAAGCATAATGGGAGAAGATGAATAGATGAAAGGGGTTGAAAGATTAATAAAGAAAAGAATATGGTATTCGATTTTGAGAAGAAAACACTAGAGAGGGTTTGAGGTTTCGGTTTTGAAAGAAAAGGTGATGAGCACAAATTAAAGGTGGAGATTGTAAAGAGATTATGGCGTCGGTAATGAATAAAGAAGTGAAAGAAGAAGAAGAAGTTATGAAAAGGGAGGAGAGGGCGACAGAAAGATAGATGGCTTGAAGGTTTCGGCTTTTTAGAGTAGAGATGAGGAGGGTTCGGCCAAAGAAGAAATTGGTAAGGAGGAAGGTCAAATGCTTTAGGGTTTCAGCTTTTGAAGAATTGGCCAATAGAAGTAGAGAAAGAGAGGAGATAATGATGGAGAAAAATAAGTTTTTCCCCAGAACTAGACCTATTCGGCACTAAGAAGAATGACCAAAGATGAGAAATCCTGAACACCCTAAAAGAAATCGGCACCCACCTTACCCGGAAGCCAAAACTCAAGAAGCGAAATCCCAAAAAGAGCTAAAAAGAATTCGGTACCCTCCTTTAATCCTTTTTGCCAAAAATGCAACCCCCACAAGTTCCCTATTCGGCCAACTCTAGCCTTACACTACAATCCCTAAATTTTCTCCTTGAAAAGCTCCCTTTATCGCCTCCCAATCCAATCTCATGACCAACTCAAACTCTTTTACTCAGAAATCAACTCCAAGTCCAATTCTTACCTTGTCCATGTAGCAAAATTAAAGGATTTTGCCATCAGGGAGATTCGAACCATAGCTCCTTCACAAGCTACCACATGCCACCTCCCTGTGTTTTAAGTGGTGCTACCTTGCCACTTTACCACAAGCTTCCTTGTGCCACAAATCCATAACATTAATTTAAAAGCCCACTCTGCCAAAGTCCATCCTACATAAGGCAAAATTAAAATTCTGCCAGGCTTCAAACTTAAACCTAGGCCTTCTAAAGGTCCACTAATCACACTCAAATCATTACTACAGCACATCAGGCCATGCAAAAATAAATTCAAGCAAAAATTGAAAAACCCTAAAATTTGGGGCGTTGCACATTCGTTTCCTCATACTACTACCACAACCAAAATACATACATTCATTCACAATTTACTTAGCATGTAAATTAAAGGTCTTATAACCGTACTAGTTCAAAGAAACAAATATCCTAATTGAATTCATCGATTTTTATTCAACTCACCATAGAAAAGAGATCCATCATAACATTTTGAACTTATACACTCATCAGTTATACCTTATCATTGTCAATTCCTTTCAGAATAGTTACAGAAATTCAAATACCATAATAACCATATTCTCATTATAGAGTCTAGAAATACATTAGCTCTGAACTTCTTGTGTATCGGAGATTATACACTCTCAAAACTATCCTCATCTCTGTAACACCCCTTACCTAAGATCGTTGCCGGAGTCGAGCATGAGGTGTTACCAAACTTATCTTACTAATTTAGGGCATAAAAATTTACTTTTAAAATTAATTCACTCATATTCATCCAATATATCCTTAAAAAGGGCCTTCGAGGCCCTAAAACATGTAACTGAAATGGTTCGGGACCAAACTGGGAACATTAAAATTTTTCTAATTACTTACACAAGTCAAAACAATTTATTTCACTATTCATAGTAAAACTATCCACTTGTGTAACAGTCACTCAATTAATTATAACTTGAGTTACGAAACTTAAAACTTAAATCTGTAAATTTTCCTTGAAACTAGACTCATATATCTTCTTCCCATAATTTTTTTAGAATTTTGGTTTGGCCAATTAGTGCACTTTATTCATTAAAAGTTTCCCTATTTTGCAGTCGAACAGACATGACCTCTCTTCACTAAAAATTGATTATCTCATTTTACAGAATTCGGATACTGTTTCTGTTTGTTTCATGTCACTATTGTTGTCCCAAAACTGTTTCATAACCAACTTTTACTGTTTCATAATTTCTTTGCATTAAACCTCATTTAGGCATACAGAACATCAACACATGTTCTTATTTAGCCATATCATAAGGACATACACACAAAATGGTCAAGTCCCTGTACATGCCATAATTGAAAACATTTCAGTAAAAATTCCTAATTGGTAACTTGATAGTCGAAAGTGTGAAGCGATCTCTGACGACCTCCAACTCGAGCTTGTTTGATAAAACTTTGGAATAGATGAAAGGGAAGAGGTAAGCTTATAAAGCTTAATAAGTTCACATGTAAAATAATAGGCATTAGTAATGAATTTAGCTTACTATTTAGCTTTCATAATTTGCATAAATAATGTTAAGTTCTTACTTTCCCATTTTACTCATTGGTAACCTTACCAAAGGCTCGGAATAATAATAAAAATACCTTACTTAATAGCTTGCTTATGTACCTGTAACATCTTACTTAACACATTCATACTCTCTCATAATATATAGGCATATTGCTAATCATGTCACAAAGCATCATAAGTATAATTGAAAACTTATCACTTACTTAATACTTGAATATACTCATTAAAATACTTTTAATATCATAAATTTATAACCTCAATATTAATAAGCCTTATGTATATACCTGTGCTCTTTCCTCATGATCCTATCTTGTCATCTCTTTAACTTACTCTTTGGATTACTCAAGTATCTTTCCTTTTGAAATTTACCATTGCCATGTCTTGACATGGTCTTACGTGGTATCTTGCCTTATGTACTCACCAATGACATGCCTTGGCATGGTCTTATATGGGATCCTTGCCTTATATACTCACCAATGTCATACCTTGGCATGGTCTTACATGGAATCTTTGCCTTATAGTAACTTATCAATGCCATGTCTTGACATGGTCTTACATGATTTCCTTGCCTTGTAAAACTTACCAATGTCATGTCTTGGCATGGTCTTACATAGGATCTTTACCTTATAGTAACTTATCAATGCCATGTCTTGACATGGTCTTATATGATTTCTTTGCCTTGTAAAACTTACCAATGCCATGCCTTGGCCTGGTCTTACATAGGATCTTTGCCTTATAGTAACTTATCAATGCCATGTCTTGACATGGTCTTACATGATTTCCTTGCCTTGTAAAATTCACTAATGCCATGCCTTGGCATGGTCTTACTTGGTATCCTTATCTTATGTTGCCATGGGTCAACCATGGTCTTTTTTCGTCAATTCATCCTTAATTTCCATGTTATAAACATGGACTTTGAAATATTAATGTCTTGGCAATAAATAGCTAAAACATACTTGCTCAAAATTCTCAAGGTCAGTCACATAACTCAATAATAATAATAGCAACAATTTCATAATAATAGAATGCTACTCAACTTACATACTTACATTCTTAATCTCATCTTATCCTCAATTTATCTTACTTTTCTCAAATTATGCTATTCGCTACTTTCTTGATCTTATACAAAGCCACATTACCATTGTAACATCCCGAATTAGGGCCTAGTTGGAATAGTGGTTTTGAGACCACAAATCTAAGGTAGAAATAATTATTTTATGATTGTTGTAAGGTCTATGATATGTTTATATGCTTGTGTGAAAATTTCGTGAAGGAATTTTATGTGAAAAATGTTCAATTTGATTTTAGAGACTAAATTGAATAAGTTGTAGAAGTTGAGTTGCAGAAGCTTTTAGCATGAAATTGAATTGGATTATTAATTAGAGATCCTTAAATAGCAATTTGACCAAATTTTAACATTTTGGACAAAAATGGGCTTTAGTAGAAAAAAATCTCAAGAAAGGACAAAAGGGCATTTTTGTCATTTGTCAATTAAAAGAATTAAAAAGCCAAAATCAAGAAAAAATATTGTCATATTCTCCATATGCTGGCTGAATAATAATAAACTCCATGGCTAAGTTTTGTCGGAAAGAAGAAAATTGAAATTTTGGAGAGCGTGATATGAAAATAATAAAAAAATAATAATACCTATTGGATTTGCTTAAAATGAGTGATGTTATTCCGGATTAAAGTCATTCTATTGATAAAGTTATCCCAATTATGAAAGTTTGAATGGTCTGGGCATGTTAGCAAAGTTGAAAGTATTATTGACCGAAACTTCAGTTTTGAGTCTAGTTAAATTATGTAATGAATTTATGATTTTTCAATGATGCTCTAGTGAATGGATTAGAATGTGTTTCATTACCAGAATGTAAAGTGATGGTTCATGTTTTCCGATGAGAAATATCACCTTAAAGAGTAACTGTTCGGCTAGTGATTTAAAGATGGTCGCTTCTGTATTGAGAATTTGATGATATTGTTTGTCTGACGAAGATTGCCATGTGTTCCCTGATCTCAAGAGTTGAATGTATCTAGTAGCACAGAAAGATCTGAGTTTAAGACAGTATTGATGACTTGAGTTATTGGAAGATTGTGAATAATTATTAAATAACTTATGGGAAGGCAAAAGTGGTTACAGATGCTTGTATGGAAAATCCCTGTTTATCTTGTGCGAGTTGGTTATTCAATTGATCTTATTTGATGATGGTTTGGTTTTAGCTAAATAAAGAATTGAAGTGATGTTTACTTTGTAAGTTTGAAGAATTCAGGAACGTGTTAATGACAGATAAGCCAAATGAGTACATAGGATCGACTTTTGATTCTAAACTTCAGATTGGAATCGATTATTGTTACTATTATTTTGAGATAAACCTTATGTATTGGAGAACTTAGAGTTATTACAGAGAGTTTTGTACATAGCTTAAAGTAGTATTTGGTTTATCCATTCAAAGATTGATAAAAAGGACAGTGATTTGAAGTAAATGTTTTGGTATATGGATATGAATCCAGTATTTCAAATTTAATGTTCAGACATTGAAATTGTCAACAGAGAAAAGTCGAATGTTAAGTGTGTTCAGGATCAATGTTGTCAGTGATGATATTGAAATGGTGATGAAATAGGACTACTATGAGTTTCGTATCAGATTTCCCTCATCTTTAGATCAAGAGATATGCTAATTGAATTGTTGTCAAGAGTTGACAAAACTTACATAATTATCTCAACATTTTCGGATTCTTTATCTGATAGAGTTGGTTGAGTTATGTGTTTATGAGAAAGATGGCTTCCATAAAGTATCAATTTCTATTATTTTTGTAAAGAAATATGAAAGTCATACGGAAGTGAAACTTAGTTATATTGGGATTCGAATCGATGACAGAATGTTACTGAAAGTATTCTCCCAAAGAAGATTAGTTATTAATGTTTAGAAATTGTGAGGAAAGGTACCAAACCTCATTCTGGTAAGATTTTCGGGAACGAAAATTCGTAAAGGGGGAGAGTTGTAACATTCTGAATTAGGGCTTGTCAAAATAGTGGTTTCGAGACCACAAATCTGAAGTAGAAATAATTATTTTATAATTGTTATAAGGTCTATGATATGTTTTTATGCTTGTGTGAAAATTTCGTGAAGGAATTTTATGTGAAAAGTGTTCAATTTGATTTTAGGGACTAAATTGAATAAGTTGTAAAAGTTGAGTTCTAAAATTTTGGACAAAAATGGGCTTAAGTAGAAAAAAATCTCAAGAAAGGACAAAAGGGCATTTTTGTCATTTGTTAATTAAAAGAATTAAAAAGCCAAAATCAAGCAAAAATATTATCATCTTCTCCATATGTTGCCCGAATATTGCATAAACTACATGGCTAGGGTTTGTTCAAGCTTTCCAAGCTCAATAGTAAGTGATTCCTAGCCCCGTTTTTAATATGAAATTGAACAGCAGCAGTGTTGTGACTTTGAAAAATCACCAAATATGGTGGAAATTGAATTAAATATGAAATTGAAGCCCAATGAGTCTATTTTCACATGAAAGAAGTAGAGTAAACAAATGATTCTCAATTTGTAAGATATCTGTATTGTTGTGAGACAAGGTCAGGTGGATTACAGGATCCCCTGTTCTGACTTTGGAAAATCACTAGAAATTTTATAAAAATTTTACGGTGTGTAATTTATATTTCTAAATTCTTTAGTGAGTCTACTTTCAAAAGAAACAAATGAGAACCTTATCCGAGTTCTGTACGATGAGATAATTGATTTTTAGTGGAGAGGGGTCAGAACTGTCAAATAGCGAAATAGGGGAAACTTTAATGAATAAACTATACTAATTGGCCCAACCAAAAATTCTAAAAATTTTATGGCAAAAAGATATAGGAGTCTAGTTTCAGGGAAAATTGACGAAACTTAATTTCAAGTTCTGTAGCTTAAGATATAATTAATTTAGTGACTATGACTCAAGAAACATCATAAGCTGAACATGAGTAAAAAGTGAAATTATGTAAATAATACCTTTACTTTCTTAAGAATACTCCTTAAGGAATGGAAACATGTTTTCTCTTAAGTTGCTTATTATTATATGCCAACTTACTAAGCTTTAAAGCTTACACCCCCCTCTTCCATTTCTTTACTGTTGTCAGGTTGGCTCGGGGTTGGAGATCGTCAGAGGCGGCAACACATTATCGATTGTCAAGGTAGAGAGATAACAATTTTATTTGATTTTGAGTGAGTGGCATGTATAGAGGTTTAGTCATTGGTAGTAAGTATTTTTGTGAATTAGCCAAATGTATCAGCTATTGTTACTCCATTGTATAAGGCTACAAGAGGTGGCCATTATAGTTGAAGGTGTGTACATCATTTTAAGTATGTTTCTGGATATGTTTTGAAGTAAGTAAGTATGTTACATGTGTATGATGGTTAAGTTAGGAATAAATATAGGTTCGATTTATGTTTATGCATTGTATACGAGTGTGTAAAGCTAAGAGTACACTAAGGGCTTGGAAAATAGCCTAAGTGATCGGTCATACGGGCAGAGACACGGCCGTGTGTCTCAACCATGTGAAGGACACGACCTAGTACACGGGCATGTGCCATGGCCGTGGGAAAGAAGCAGAATGCTTGGTGTTTTTAACACGGGCCAGGACATGGGCTTGTGTGACCACACAGCCGTCTTACATGGGCAGGTCCTAAGTCGCACGGGCATGTGACACTATTTTGGGTCAAATTTTCCTAAGCATTCGAGAAGTTCCGATTTGATCCCGGATCATACCCAATATATCATTTGGGTCTTGTAGGCCCATAATGTGAAAGTTATGTGTATTAATGAAAGAGTTTTAAATTTTACACAAAAATTATGTTTCGGAATCAAATGATCAAGCTAGTGTTTGTTCAGTAACACCTCGAACTCGTATCTGGCGACGGTTACGGGTGAGGGGTGTTACAACCACTATGGTCTTATATGTAAACTTATTCGAATTCTCACTTTTAATGTCGAATCATTATCGAACATTTCTCAATTATTATCACTATATTCAAAATTCAATACTAAAAAAAAATATAACTAATATATCAATTTAGCATTCAAACATGCTTAATTAAATGCTTATTAAACACATGAACTTACCTCGATACCAATACGGCCATTTTGACCAACTTTCCTGATTTTCAATTTTTCTCCCGTTCTAAGTCCAAATCTCATTTTCCGACATCTAAAACATCATATTTCACATATTTAATCAATGTACTAATCATTTCGGACGTAAAACATATTTTTACAAAATTTACATTTTGCCCCTAAACTTTTGCATATTTACATTTCTTCCCCAAAGCTCGGAAATAAATTTTTATTCAATTTCTTTGCATTTTAGGCCTAACTAAACCATTTCATAAATATGGCAGCCCACAATTCTCATTAAAACTCACACTTATGACCAATTATATAACTTTTACGAATTAGTCCTTCCGAACGTTCTCGTCGAAAATCACTCGGCAAAAACCGTTTCTCTAACCATGAACATGCATAATCTACCATAATTCATCAAAATGCACAACTATCCAACATGGGTCAATTTTTGAAATCAAACCTTAGCTCAAATAAATGGTAGAAATAGAGAAATCATGTTACTGGGATTTCAAAAACGCAAAAATCATTAAAAACGGGGCTAGAACGGACTTACAATCGAGCTTGGAAGCTTGAAAAACCCTAGCCATGGTTTCTTCATGCTATATTCAGCCTTGAGGAAGAAGATGAGCAAATTTTTTCTTCATTTTCCCTTTTTAATTCTTTTAAATTATTAAATGACCAAAATGCCCTTAAAGATTTTCTTTCAAATTTGTCTTATTCATGCCCATTTTTGTCCAATAATTTAACCAATGGTCTAATTACTATTTAAGGACCTTCAATTTAAAACTTCATAACTATTGGACACTTCTAACATATGGAACTCAACTTTTGCACTATTTACAATTTAGTCCTTTTGACTAAATTGAGTTCCCAAATGTCAAAATTTTTGAACGAAATTTTCATGGAATCTTTTCGTGAAATCGTAGATCATAAAAATAGAATAAAAATAATGTTTTCCTTGTCGAATTTGTGGCCTTGAAACCACTATTCTGACTAGGCCCAAAATCAGGATGTTACAATCTTTGTGTATAATATTATTTATTTCACCACCAAGCTCACTAGCTCACACGATTGAACTTATTCAACATGATTTTTTTTTTGCAAAATTTCACCATAAGACAACACCGATAAGGGCAAGGTCATAAAACCTCTAACTTGACTCTTTCGAGCACACACATGATTTATCTTTCATCAGTAATGTGATAGCACCAAAATCGTATAATTCATCCCAAGCAAATTTACACATTATTTATCATACAATTGTTTTCTATCATCCATAATTTCAAGCAATGGACTTACTTACTTGAATTCATTATTAATATCTAATTAAACTTCTAACACTTAACCTCAATTTTTTTTCTCACCACGTTTGTCAAATTAGAGAATGCTTTACGGATTTGAGTACAGTGTTCACTTGACGCCATAGTCTAACTATGGTTTTTCTCATATCACAACGCGATAGCTCAGTCATGGTCTTACATGTCATCACGATGCCATAGTTGTAACACCCCAAACCAGGCCTAGAAGTTAGGCCCGAATCTAGTGTGTCACATTGAAGTATTTTTCGAAAACCTTGTTTTCATTGAAAACTCTTCTTGTTTATAATTTGTTGCCAACTAAACTTGTGTTTGTTTATCTTCAAATCATGGTTTATTAAAAAGTTAATCATTTAAAAACATTGCTAATATCGTTGTAAATCTCTTTGAGTTACAGAAGCTAATTTAAAGTAAAGAAACTTAGAAGGCATGTTTTTGAAAACACAAATTGGTTTGAAAACTCGTTTTATCCTAATCTAGCAATTATAAATAAGAAATCAAAGCCCAATTAGAAGTTAAAATCTTCAAATGGCCTTATTACAAGAATTTAAGAAAAACCCAAATATAAAAATATTTAGGAGTAAATAATCAAAACAGAAAGTGTAAGTAGCGTGTGGTCTTCTCCGAGTCCCTCACACTATCTAACGTTGGGGATTACCTGAAAAGGTTAAAAGCGGGGTGAGTTTATGAAAACTCAGTGTGTAATCCCCTTACTAAAGTAACAATCAGTATACATAAACAGAGACAGAAATAGAAACAATCCAATTTAGGGCATACATGGGCCAAAGGCCACTACAATCATATGGGTCTCAGCCCAAACCAGAACAATTGGGCCCTGCCCAAAACAGAACCAGAATAGGGCAAATATGAATGATGTATAATGCATGCAAACCCATACAACTAGCATACCACTCCATCCAACCCTGTACTCCTGTGGGGAAAGAATCGACCCACCCATCCCTACACTCTAATGTTAGCACCGGTTGCGGCACTAACTGGTACCGCAGCAAGGCTGCCAGAAATCAGAATGGCCAAAATCCATAAACAGAATGGCACCAAGCCATAGCAATATGCATGGCACAAAGCCATTGATAACAGGTCTATAGTCGCCACAAAGCCTATGATATCGACACAAAGCCTTCGATAATGGCACAAAGCCCATAGAAACAGCACAAGGCCCACAATATCGGTACAAGCCCATGATAAGGTACGAAGCCCACAATAATGACACGAAGCCCATAATAATAACACAGCCTTCGGTAAGATGATCGGTACTTAGCCATCGATCTGTCCACAGTTATTTCAGGCAACTCGTACGACCCTAACGATTAGATCTTCCTCCGTCCAATATCCCAACCCATGCAGTATAGAATGACATGCTCATAATCAGTCATACAATCGCAGTCAAGTCAATTAAAACACAATCATACATCCACAGTCAAAATAGTCACAGCCCAAGTCAGCCATTTACCCACAAGGGTAAAATAGTCATTTTACACCTTAGAGGCAAAACAGTCATTTTACCCCACAGGGGTATTTCGGTAATTTTTACAAATCAGGGGTATTAACCACCCTACCGATGGTCCATCGTTGCCTCGAGTGACTTTTGTAACCTAAACAGACAAAACAGGGTAATTGGGCCTAAAGCCCATTGCTGAACCCGAGTGGGCCCACACAAACGTGTGGCCCATTTAGCCCAGAAACAACCACGGTTATGCGAACAACACAGCCCAAAACAATCACTTACCACATCACATATATTTTAACCGTGGGGGCCCACACGGCCTATTTCGCCCAAAACAATTCTAGCCACGTGGACTACCCGGCTCAGTCAAACTTTTACCACAGTATACAAATTTATTCTGTGTGGGGTCCACAGGCCCATTGGGCCTACACGACCCATTTCGGTCCAACACGGCCCAAAACGGCCTTCGCCATGTACACGACATGAGAAGCCTCACTATTATCCACTTAATGGTCAAATGCACACAAACGGGCCCACGAGCCCATCGGGCCTATTCGGCCTTTTCCGTCATTTTAGCTTCTGTCGATTATCAATCAATAGAGCACAAAGTTAAACAAATATTTACGGCCTTCATGCCTATTACCGCTTACAAGGTACGAATACACTCCTACCCTATCAGCTTTCTCGCTGATTACCAACTACGGTTACAATTACACACCTGAGATGATTGTAGTTAATCCTCGAGAACCCAACCTATTTCAATCACAAACTTGATTAAAACTTATTCCATAATACCAGAAAAATCTAATGAAAAACTAAATTGATTACAATGTTCTTACCAAAGTAGAGGCAATCGTTTTCTCCAAATCTCAACAATAGACAAAACACCTTCGGCCACAACCAACCCACAGAATCGATGATTGACTAATGAGGTAGTGCACGAACGTTTAAGCAATGTGATTAACCTGAGAAGGAAGATCAGAGAAAAGCAATCAATATGGGGAGAATATTAGAAATGATAGCCAAAGGCAGGAAAAACTAAAAAGATGAAAGGTTAAGGAAAACCCCAATACTTACCCCACAATATTCAGTCAAAGAACTATTTGCAAGAAGAAGTGAAAACAATCAACCCAGAAGGAGTAGTGGTATTCGGCCTAGACAGAAATGGAGAATCAGAAGAAACAAAAGGTTGAGAAAATATAAAAAGATTTGGTTGAGGCATAAACTGATTAAAGGAGAAAACCATATAACAAAAGGGTAACATTCGGCCAAACCTAAAAGGAAAAAAAAGAAGTGTTTGAGAAGGCACAAGGATATAATTCGGCTACCAAAGAGAAGAATAGAAAGAGATGTAAATGAACAGGTTCGACAGGTTGTCAAGGGAAATGAATTGGTTACAAGAAAAAGAAAATAAGGTTAAGAGGGAAAAGGCACAATTGGCTTAAGAGTGAATCCCAAAGAACGTAGAGAAGAAGCCAAAAAAAAATGCTCAAGCACGAAAGAAAAGGGAAGCAACTAAAACCCAAAAGATCTATGACGATTTCGGCTTTAGCTTCTTGAATGACCAAAACCCGAATGTTACCAATTCCCTCAACAAAAAATGGAACTAGCTTGCCTATCCCGGTTTCAAACTCTCCAAGCTTGAAACCCAAGATTTCCTCCACCTTTTCCTCCTTCAAATCAACAACCAAATCATATCCAACAACCAAGAACAAGTCAAATTTCCACCTTTTACCAAGTCCCCAACCACCCATTAGACTTTGCATCCAACACAACCACTTGCCGCCCCTAAGTAGCAAAATAGATGTCCATTGCTTGTAGTGGGATTTGATCCCTAGTTCTCTCACATGCTAAATCATGCCACACCACTAGACCATCAGCCCATTTGTGTTACATTTTATCCTCAATTAAATATAAGATCCACTTCTAATCACTAAGGGTTTGCTTAGGAGCAAAAATAATAATTTTGCAAACGCCAGGACTTGAACCCCAGACCACCTGCATATACTTAACGCCTCTTTACCACTAGACCAGATGCTTCCTTGTGTCATATTTTAACCAAAACTATTTATAAGGCCTTCCAACTAACACCAAGGTCCTCTAAAGGGAAAACTAAAAATTTTGCTAGAGCCCTGGTTTGAACCCAGGACTTCTCCAAAACTCCCAACTCTTCCTAAATCACTCAGCCACTAATAAACATGTAAATTGTGAAATTTTTCTTGCACAACTAAAATCCAATTTCTCCGACACACGAAGCCCATTTCTTCTAGGCTCAAAATTCGGTGCGTTACAATAGTCCACTAACTATGCTCTTACACAAAGTCTCATATTAATGCGCTGTCCCGGACATGGTCTTAGATAGGATCATATTTATATTGCCTTGGTCCAACCATGGTCTTACCTATCAATTCCTCATGGAACGATCATACTCATATCCTACGTTCTACTCAATTTGACTTTTCAATTCAATTTTCATACCATTATAAGACTCATGGCTCAAGGACAAAAGCATAAAACAAAATATCGTATTATCTCTAGTTTAGTACTTAAACATAAGATTACACCATATGAACATACTGTTCACACACATTCATATATATCGAGTACATAAGATCATATGCATGCCAATTAAACACGAAAAAATAAACATATCACCATATAACTTTCACCTTGTTTTGCCTTTCCACCCTTCTCAATTCACGGTTATCTCATCTCATATATTAGCACACACATATTATAAACTTCTATTCATACCTTTCTAAGTTTTATCCCATTATCACTGTATTTGTTCAAATGTTTTAATATCACTTCCAGTATAATCGGATGTAGCTCGGGTGGAGAATATCTCTGTCTAAACAAGATAGTTCTCTTCACGTCGGGAGGTATTACACTATCACCGATTTAAGGCATGTATAGCTAAACTTTCACACACGCTAGTTAGTCCAAGAATAGACTAAACCATAGCTCTAATACCACTAAATGTAACATCCTTTACCTGTATCTGACACCGGGACAAGGTACGAGGCGTTACCGGATGACAACACAACTAACCGTACATTATTGAACCATAAACTTCACTCCAACTTTAAAACTTTTCAACTTCCACTTTAAAGTCCCTTATATGGGCCTACAAGGCCCAAAACATACTTTAGGAATGATTCAGGACTAAACCGAGACCTTTAAAACACTTACAAAAATTTTCTTCAAGTCAGTGTCACACGCCTGTGTGACTCGGGATATGCCCGTGTGGGCAGGCCGTGTGATCACACACGCCCGTGTCCCAGCCCATGTTAAAAACATCGAGCATCCTGTTTATGACGTCAACATCCCCTTAAGGGCACATGGCCAAGTCACAAGTCCGTGTGCTATGCCGTGTCCCCTACGCAGCTGAGGCACATGACTGTGTCTCTGCTTGTGTGGCTGGCATTTAGGCTATTTTCCAAGCCCTTTTTATGCTCTTGACACTTCACACTCACAAACAATTCATAACATGCATCTCTCCTTTGATTATTCTAGATTTAACCAACAAACCTACGTAATATACCTAACCACATCAGAGCCTTCCTATACATGTATGAGATAGGTTACATACCCATAACCATTATGAACCATGTCTTATGGCAATATATAATGGAGTATCATCAACTAATACATTTAACCAACTTACAATGATACATGTTACTATAAATAAACCACTATACATGCCACTCACTTAAAACTAATAAGAATTGACATTACCCCAACTTGTCAAATTAATAGTGTGACGCTGCTCTGACGATCTCCAGCCTCGAGCTAACCTGACAACACTAAAAGAAAAGAAAGGAGGTTGTAAGCTTTATAGCTTAGTAAGTTGGCACATAATAATAATCAATTTAACTTGGAAGATATTTCAAATAATTTCATTCTTACTCAAGTCCAGCCTATACTGTTTTCCTGCGTCATGGTCGCTAAATTTATTATATCCGGAGTTACAGAAATCAAAATTTGAATCCGCTAATTTTCCTGGAAACTAGTCTCACATACCTTCTTACCATAAAATTTACAGAATTTTTGGTTTAGCCAATCAATACAGTTTATTCATTAAAGATTCTGCTATTTCACTGTCTAATAGCTCTGACTCTTCTTCACTAAAAATCAAATTTCTCTTCATATAGAATTCGGATCCATTGAAAGTAGACTCATCTAGGATTCTAAGAATATAAATTACACACCACAACTGTTTTTATACAATTTTTAGTGATTTTCCAATGTTGGAATAGGGGTTTTCCAAAACCATTTGGACCCCATCTCATCAGAATTTAATATCTCATAATAAAAAATTCATTTACTTACACCGTTTCTTTTATGTGAAAATAGACTCAATGAGCTTTAATTTCATATCTCATTCAACATTTAATTCCATTTCCATTATTTATAGTGATTTTTCAAAATCACATAGCTACTGACATTTCAAACTATTTTACTAGAAATTCTACTCTCCCATGTTTTCTCCATATTATTATCATAAATGCACACATAACACCAAGTATGTTCAATACTAGCCATTCCAATGAATAATCATTACCAATATGTACGAGTATTCATAGTAACACTTACTCCGTATCCGCCTTACCACAATTTCAATCACATATCGAGCACATTGCCCACAACACACCATTGCTCTCATGTACGTTTGCCCAAGTATACGCCTGCACTTACATACCATATTACCACACCAAACCTCTTTATTAAGCTTTCCCATTGAACTCTTCAAATAACGATACTCAATGGATTTTCCGCTCATGATTCAACCAACACATAAACCTGGCTCTTGGGTACACATGGTGAAGATCACTTGATTACCCATGTGACCTAGCCATTTAAGCTCGTAGCCCTCGTGTGCACATGGTGAAGGTCACTTTATCACCCATGAGGCATAGTCATTAAGTCCCATAATTATCATTGCACATGGTGAAGGTCGCTTTATCACACATGTGGCTTACCCATTGAGCCCCATAGCCCTTAGGTCTACATGGAGGAGATCACTTTATCACACATGTAACAAAACCATATTTTATCCGTATCACCATTCTGAAGGTTCAACCGGGAACTCTCGTTTCCAACACATCCAACATAATAGAAGATTTTCAATATCAACATTTGATAATATCCATTAAAATTATTAATGCACAAATAAAATGGATTCATTACTTACATATAAACTTACAATTTCACCCAATCACCATAATCATAGAAAGCACTTTACACCACAACATCTCAATTTATCTCCATGTCACCTATGTCACCCTTTTACCATAGACGTTATTATTGAATCAATTCATCAACATAATAATATACCAAACGTGTAATTCAACAAAATTCAACTAACATCACAATTTAGATTTCTGACATACTTTACGACATTATTGTATTATTATTAAATCACCAACTTACCTTGGATGTAGAATTAACTACTTTTCTCGATTTGGTCCACAACCTCAATCCAAGCCCAAATCTCATTTTTCATGATTTATAACATCACAATTTACTCATTTATTAATCACATTATTCAATGTGACCCAAAAATCACATTATTGCAAATTTACATTTTTG
The DNA here is from genome assembly GCA_020496765.1 of Gossypium stocksii. Classification (NCBI taxonomy): domain Eukaryota; kingdom Viridiplantae; phylum Streptophyta; class Magnoliopsida; order Malvales; family Malvaceae; genus Gossypium; species Gossypium stocksii. Next base: position 36,503,048 of record CM035625.1, read on the forward strand.
CCCCTAAACTTCACATATTTACACTTTTGCCCCTAGGCTCGTAAAATAATTTTTATTTAATTTCCTTGTACAATGGACTTAGCCAAAACATTATCTCCCTATTCCAACCCCTAATTTCCACTAATTCACATACTTTTGCACAAATTTTCAACTTTCACATTTAAGTCATTTTTACAGTTTTCATCGAAAATCACCTAGCAAACGACGTTTACCACACCTTAAGCATTCATTTTCTACCATTAGACATCAAAATACATGCATATTATTCGTGGGTAAAATTTTTAAACTCAAATCCTATCTCAAAATAATGGTAGAAATAACTAAACTGAGTTACCGGAATCTCAAAAATGTAACGAGTATTAAAAACGGGGCTAGGAATCACTTACTATTAAGCTTGGAAATCTTGAACAAACCCTAGCCATGGTGGATATGAGAGGTTTGACCAACATGAAAAAGATGACAACCAATTTTTGCCTTATTTTTCCCATTATATTCTTTTATTTACCTAATAACCAAAATGCCCTTAAAGACTTTTCTTTCCAATTTGTCCTATTCATGCCCATTTTTGTCCAAACAAAATATATTGGTCTAATTCCATTTAAGGACCTCCACTTTAAAATTCCATTTCAATCAAGTACCTTTATGAATTAGAACACACATTTCTCACCTTTTACAATTTAATCCTAAACACCAAATTACGCACACAATTGATAAAATTTCTTAACGAAAATTTCACACGATAATTCTACTGCTCTATAAACTTTAAAACTTAATCGGAATAAATTTTTCTACTTCGAATTCACGATTTCTGAAACCATTGTTCCGTTTGGGCCCTAATTTGGGCTGTTACAAATATAGTGACTAAATTAGTGAAATTTTATTCATTTTAGATCAATGATGTGAACCTGGTCGCATCATGTTATGACGCAACTCGACGCCATCAAGATTGGCCTAAGATCGAGTGGCCTAAGTGCAAAATGAAGCTTCTTTACAATCTCATTCAGCTCCATCGACGTTTCTTGCAATTTATTGCAGGCTGAACTTTGAATTTATTTTTAATTCATCTTAGTTTAATAATTCAGTTGCTGAACTTTAACTCATTTTAGTTTAATAATTGTTTGTCATTTTTATTAAACTTCTTTTAGTTAAATAATTACTCAAAATAAATGCTTAACTTAGTTTATTTAATTGATGGAATAACTTATTACAGTTTATAAAATTAAGTTAATAGTTAAAGTAGTTCATTTATAAGTTTATTTACAAAGTTTATTAAGATTAGTGAGTTTAATGTGTTTTGTGTTCAATATGTGTTTAAATGTGTTTAATACGTTTGTTTTAATGTCTTTGGTTGCAGGTGACTAATCAGCTAGAAATCGTTACATTCAAGGGTTGTTTCAAAGTGATTAATGTAACTTTTCAAGTAGAAATCGATTACACACAAGTGGGGCATTAAACATAATTAAAAGGAGCTATTATAACAATTAAAGGAGGCATTACACATCCTTTAAATTTGGCAACAGCCAATTCTTCTTCCATAATCATTTGGTTCTTAAATGATCACATCATGAGTTCAAAATTCCATCAAAGCTGCTGGTGACGATTCGGTTGATAAGAGGGCATGAAACCAAGCATTTAAGCTCATTAAATCAGCTAATTTGGAGTAATAATTCGTTCCTATTATTTAGGCTTAGAATTTCAAGAGTTTGTAAGTTTTATTTTAGCCATTAAACAGCACATTAAAGCTGAATTCATGTGACATTTTAGCTAGCCTCATGTAAGCACTATAAATACTTTGCAATTAGCTTGTTTAAGAGACTTTTGCTACCTTTTGAATGTTTATGACATTTTTTGAGTTTTTCAACTCTCTTATTTCGTTAAAGACTTAGTTTGACTTATCTAGCTTGCTAGTGGCGTCATTTCTGTTTCTTTGAACTTATCACTCATTTTGAGTGTGGCATTCACCAAACACTTTTTATTTCCAAAAACACTTATTCTGCCAAATCCATCAATTGCTAAAACTAAAGGATGATACTTCTCTATTTTAACGATAGGGCAATTTAAATGACTCGAATCATCACTGAAACAAGTTTGTATCATTTGGTATCAGAGCTAGCTAAAATCGAGGAGTATGGACGTTCGTGAAGTGCCAAAGTAAGTATTTAAAAAAAGTATTCAAAAAAATTTTAGCCTCTATTCAAATTCAAGGAGTGAATATTAAGTTTTGCAAGTGAAGAAAAAAAATTCGTGAAAAAAAAGAGAAATTTCAGAGATAAAAAAAAGTGTTTGAAAAGTGTTCATAATTTTCTTTACCCGACCTTCAAAGTTGTTTCTCCATCAAATTCAAACCCAAACACCACACTTAGCACCATTCTTTTTATTTTCTTTCAGCCCACAAAAAAAAACCAACATCATTAACCATCGTAACCCTTTTGAAGCCGACCCCTAGGCTTGCTTATAACTCTAACCGAGTCGATTACGAAGTTCGAGAGGTGAAATGAGTGGAAAAAAGGTCAAGAGTTAGTGAGAGAATTCGAGTGTAGAAAAAGCCAATAAATAGTACAAACAAGAGTGGAGTGCTATATATATATATTTTCTTTCTTTGTGATTGAATAGTGAGGTTTGAAGTGAGGTTCAAATAAAATATCTTTAAGTTTCGAAAGAAAAGTTGCTACTGTTTGTGGCTGGTTGATATCCAATCAAAAGCGTTTATAGAAATTGAGGCTTTAGAGAGCATGAACGTGTTGATGGTGGTTTGAAGAGTAACAAGCTAACCATTCCACTGTTTCAAGGACGATCCGACCTAGAGGCATATCTTGAATGGGAAAAGAATGTAGAGTTGGTTTTTGAGTACCACGAATACTCGAAAAGCAAGAAAGTGAGGTTTGCGGTGAATGAGCTCTCCGATTATGCCATAACTTGGTGGGATCAATTCACCATGAGGTCGAGACAAAGCAGAGAGCATCCGATATCCACCTGGTCTGAAATGAAAGCTATAATACGCAAGCGTTTCCTCCCATCTTCCTACCATCGGGAGCGAATTTTACCAAGTCGAGGAACAGAGTTAAGATCCTCACGAAGACAAGCATCCAAAAAGAGATCCATATTATGAGTCTTATATGTTGATGAGTTCAGGACAAAGTAAAGCAAACTTCAAGTTTGATTCCTTCCGATATGACAAACGAAAAGGTAGATATGACTCTACAAGTGCATCAATTTATTCATCCGTGGAGGATTGTTTGTGAAGTGGCAAACGTGTTTCAAAAGCATCAAAGTACTCAGCCATAGAGGATCTATTACGAAAAGATGATCACATTTCATATGTGGATCCTTCTTATCTTTTCCAACGAAAGGTTTCTCATTTTCATGATTCCTTTTTGTTGTCCTCCTTCTGTAATGAAATTGAAACAGCATGTGAAAAAGATAAAGAAATTAAAAAAGAAGAAAAATAGAATGAAAAAAAGCAAAAAGAGATCGAGATTGAAAAGGAAAAAGAGTGCAAGCCAAAAAAGCATATCGAAAAAGAGAGAGAGTAAAAGAAACAAGTGAAAATAAATTTTCAGAAATAAAAGAGATTGAGGTAAAAGATCGAGAGTTTGAAAAATAAGCTAGGAAAAGAAACGAGTGAAAAGGAAGAAAATGAACAAGAAAATTTGAGGAGTGATTTTACTAACCATTCTATGAGTTCCTCTTGCATTATTTCTTCTTTTCAGGTTTCTGAAGATCCCATTGACAAATTCCAACTCCGATATCTTTCGAAGGAGAGAAGATTTACGTTGGTTGAAAAAGGTAATGTTATCAATGAACCTTGTTTGCCTATACCAAAGGGTAAGCAAGGTATGGAATCTGAAGTTTTTAAGTTATATCAGCCCTATTCGATTATTGAAGATTTGGTTTCTGAAAAATGTTTGAACTTTGACTTAGTTAATTACTCCTCCTTGATTTATAGTGATTTGTTTGATTTAAAAGATCGCAAAGAGAGTACTATTACTGAAAATTTTGGTATTGATAAGATTATTGCTGAAATAGTAATCAATTGACAATTGCAAGGATTGGATGTACTAAATAATGAATCATATCAATCTTTCATTTGCTTGATTGTGGTGAAAACATGCTGACGAGATTTGAGGCATATGAATGTCTGAAAGCATACATGCCTATTCAAATGAAAAGTGACAGGTTTGACTATTTGAATGTTTGTATGCTCACATCTTCTTTGTTTGGCATATGTGGTAAAAATTTTTTGCATAAAATGTTTAATCTGTTTGATTGTGATGTTCATGAGAAACCTTTAAATCTTTGTGCGAAATTTTCATGCTTTTGTTTGCCTATTTGACTAAGATTTGAGAAGTTTGAATGTTTGCATGTTTATTTGCCTAAATTCTCTTTGTTTTCCTTTTGTGAATTAATTGAGAAAATGAAATTCTTTCTGTATTTTGGGACAAACGATCAAAATTGAGTGTTTAAGCCTGAAGCAAGTCATTTTGAGTTGTTACTAAGATAAGGTGAGCATCGTAATTTCCTTATAAATAAATGTGCTAAACCTTTTCATCTACTTCGAGTTCTGTTATTTTGTTTGAAAATAAATTTTGTTGGTTTGCAAAGTCAAACTCAAAATTTTAAATCTAGAGGTTGTTCTAAATTGTGCTTTAAAAGATTTGATCATGATTTACAAGATTATACTACTCAATTGCTACATGTTCTTTCTAAATTGCTATTCATGACACTTTCGAGTCAGATTAGAGAGGTAAGAGGAAATATTATTTTTGATCCTGGAGATCATTGTTCTTTATCATTGTTCAAAAGATTTGAGTCATGGACTTTTGTTGTCCAAAAGTGACTTTCAAATGTTCCATGATTCTGGTTTGTTTCCTTCAAGGAACAAGGTAAATTCAATTTCTATTTTTTATCCCGACATTGATACATATGTTCAAATTATGCATAATGATTCCAAAAGTTCTTTCGTGTTCATCATCCATGCTGTCACTAATCTTCTTCATTTTCATGAAGGTGACAATTGGAAATGGATTCCTCCTAAAGAGGGAGGGCAAGTGCCTAATCTATTTCATTTTCAAGACTTGTGTAGTTTCCAAGTTTGTGGGGATGAAAAAGTTTTCGCGACTAAGTGGCCAAATTTGAGGACAAATTGTCTTCAAGAGGGAGGGTATGATGCAAACTTGATCGCATCATGTTACGACGCAACTCGATGCCATCGAGATTGGCCTAAGCTCGAGGGGCCTAAGTGTAAAATGAAGCTTCTTTACAAGCTTATTCAGCTCCATCGGCGTTTCTTGCAATTTATTGCAAGCTGAACTTTGAATTTATTTTTAATTCATCTTATTTTAATAATTCAATTGTTGGACTTTAACTCATTTTAGTTTAATAATTGTTTGTCATTTTTATTAAACTTCTTTTAGTGAAATAATTGCTCGAAATAAATGCTTAACAGGTAGTTCATTTATAAGTTTATTTACTAAGTTTATCAAGATTAGCGAGTTTAATGTATTTTGTGTTTAATATGTGTTTAAATGTGTTTGATATGTTTGTTTTAATGTGTTTGATTGTAGGTGACTAATTAGCTAGAAACCGTTACATTCAAGGCTGTTACAAAGTGATTAATGTGACTTTTCAATTAGAAATCGGTTACACACAAGTGGGGCATTAAACATCATTAAAATGAGTTGTTATAACAATTAAAGGAGGCATTACACATCCTTTGAATTTGGCAGCAACCAATTCTTCTTCCATAACCGTTTGTTGCTTAAATGATCACATCATGAGTTCAAAATTCCATCAAAGCTGCTGGTGACCATTCAGTTGACAAGAGGGAATGAAACCAAGCATTTAAGCTCATTAAATCAGCTAATTTAGAGTAATAATTTGTTACTGTTACTTAGGCTTAGAATTTTAAGAGTTTGTAAGTTTTATTTTAGTCATTAAACGGCACATTAAAGCTAAATTCATGTGACTTTTCAGCTAGCCTCATGTAAGCACTATAAATACTTTGTAATTGGCTTGTTTAAGAGACTTTTGCTGCCTTTTGAATGTTCATAACATTTTGTGAGTTTTTCAAATCTTTTATTTCGTTAAAGACTCATCTTGACTTATCTAGCTTGCTAGTGGCGTCATTCCTATTTCTTTGAACTTATCACTCATTTCGAGTATGGCGTTCACCAAACTATACCTTTGGTTCTGTAACGCCCTGATTTTCGGGATTTTTCAGGTTTTGTGAATTTTAGTGAAGTTTTAAAATTTTGGTGTTCTGAAGGTTGAAAATGTATGTACATGTGTTAGTGGGCCTTTAGAAGGCCTAAGTTTAAGTTAAAACCCGGTAAAAAAATTAAGTTGGATTTCCAAGTGAAAGGGGACTTGGTTAAGTGGGCCCTTAAGAAAAACTGTGTAAAATATATCGCAAAGGGAGCCTTGGTAGAGCGGCAAGGTGGCGCCACTAAAGCTCCTAAAAAAGTGGCGCCTAAGTGGGTATTCAAGGACAAGGGTTCGAGTTGCAAGGTAAGTGTAGTGTTCTTTTTAATTTTTAAGCATGTGCCGGACATGTGACTAATTTAAGTAGGAATTTCGGCAAGGGCTTTTAGGGACTTGGGCCAATTACTCAAGAGTGATATTAGGGTTATATCTTTTTCTATTTTCTATCATGAGAGTTAGGGTTAGCCACCTTAGGAATTATTTCTCTCTTCTACTGTCAGAAAAGCTAAAATTTGCCTCCCTAGGAAGCTCATAGCCGAATTCTTTCTCTCCACCTCTACCATTACTTTTCTTTAGTTTTCTTCTTCCCCTTTGATTCATTCCTTAGTCGAAACCCCCTCATCCCCTCATTCATCTTCTCTTTTGATCACACCCTCCATAAAATCACCATAATTAATTTCCTTAAAAAGCCGAAATCCCGAAAAGAACTCATCTTTGTGCCAAATTTCCTAAGCCAAGATTCCTCAACTTTCTTTCATTCTTTTGGCCAAATCTCACTCCTTCTACACTCTAAATCCCTGTCTACAACACCTATACTAAACTCCCCACACCGAATCATCTTCTTCCTTGCCTTTCTAAAAGCCGAAATCATCATTAGTTTAGGGAGATAGCCGAAAATTTCAGATCTCAGAGATAAGGGTTCTACTAACATTTAAGGGTCAGATTTACTTCAGATCTGCATAGGAATCGAAGAGAAATCATTGGTAAGTGCTTAACACCTCAGATCTATACGTTATTTCATGTTATGGAAATGCCGAAGTCCCTAGAGGCTTAGGGAGGTTGTCGTTAGGGCTCTAAGACTCTAAGGGGGTTATAATAATTGATTTCTTTGGTGTTAGTGTGACTTGGAGACTACTGACAAGGTTTAAATTATCGGTACAACCAGATCTAGGCATTAAGGAGATCAAAGTTGACAAGGTAAGTTTTCATGGCCATTGAGGGTATGGCCGAATGTGGTAATAAGGTTTTAAGTGAGTTTCGATTCAAATTAAATATTGGAATAGTCTAATATGTTAGATAATCATTGTAGGAGATGTACAAGGGAGATCTCACCGGAATAATAGCAAAAACAGGTGTGTGCTTCGAACACCTTCACTGTTCAAATCGGTAAAAGCTGAAAAGCTGAAATGCCGAAGTTTCGGCATTTCGAGGGCTTGTGAGCATGCGAATGCTCTCAAGTTGGTAGGGAAAGGTTGGATTTGGAACTGGCACTGGTAGGAGAGTTTGCCGCAAAATTTTGGGTGCTACGGTAAGTTGGGCCTCGGTGGGCCGAATATGGGCCCAATGGGTAAATTTGGGCCCATTTGGGTTAAAAAATAGGTTTAAAGGCAATAATATGGATTACAGGCAAAAAAAATATTAAAACAAGAAAATGGATTGGAAATTAAGGCTTAAATGGGCCTAATGGGCTAAAATGGCATGGTAGAGCCCATTATGGGTTTTAGGGCCTAAGGGCTAAAACTGATAAACTGAATTAAATGAGTTTCTATAACAACCACTGTAGTAGTAGAGGCTGTAACAACAATAAAAACTGTAATAAGAGAACAAAATTACTGAAATACCCTTAGGGTGAGAAATTACTGATTTACCCCTAAGTATAAAATTACCATTATACCCCTAGGGCTAAAATCGACTATACTGCTTGATATGACTGTTACTATTACTGCATACCATGATATGTATCTGTTGCATGGGTTGGGTTTATTATTGGAGGAAGTGTAAGTGGCACTGCCACGTTACTGAAAGGGGCTATGCCTCGTACTATTTCTGAAAGGGGCTTTGCCTCGTATACTGTTTATCTGAGCAGCCATGCTGCAACTGTGGTGTGTGGGCTGGGTGGGTCGAGTTATTCCCCACATGGTGTGTTGGCTGGTACGGGTGGTGTGTAGCGGTTGGTGGGTTGAGTAGTCTCCCCAATTGGGTTGCATTCATACTGTTATACTGTACTGTATTGTTATGGGCCTATGGGCCAAACTGTTATATGAATACGGCTTTGGCCCAGTATCTGTTATAGGGCTTTGGCCCAGTATCTGTAATCTAGATAGGGCTTCGGCCCAGTATTTGACTGAGACTAGTTAGGGCTTAGGCCCAGTGGGCTCGAGCCAATTTGGGCCTTGGATGGGTTCTGCACACACTGAGTTTTCCCAAACTCACCCTTCACTTTCCATCCTTGCAGGTGAGCCCTAGATCGTGACTTGGTTGCTGGGAGGGATTCAGGGTGGCCACGAGGACTGAGCACGGTTTAAAATAAGTTTTACTACTTTATATTTCTAATTATCGGTTTCTACTTTTAAATTTGTTTATGGGTTGTAATAAGGCCACTACAACTGTTTTATTTGGGATTTTCAATTGCTTTACTTCGATTACAAATAACACACATGATTTCAAAAAGTAAATGAACGTTTTCTTAACCAACCTGTTATTACAAAAGACTAAGTAAGATAATAAGGTTAAAATGATTCGCTTAACAAATGGACTAGAGATTAAGTTGAATAATTATTCAAACAGGAATTTCCAAAAATCAAGCATTGCTTTTCAAACTCACCATCGGACTTAGTAAATAGGGCGGCGTAGGATAGTCTAGGTGATGTAGCACACCGAACATGGCCATAACGTCTTAGCTGGGTTCGGGGTGTTAAATTTAACGGTATCAGAGCTTGGTTGCAAGAACTCGACTGTGGATCGGGTCCAAAAAGGGTTTTTAAAAATTTAGAGTCTAGAAGGGTATTTTTGGAAAATCAAATTTTCGAAAAATTTTTGGTGTTAAAAGGTTTTTTTTCCCTTCAAATTGTAGTTTTTAAAACAAGTTGTTTTGAAACATTGATTTTTAAGAGGCCTCAAACTATTTGATCTGATAAATCGGAAAGTGGCACACTGAATCCCCAGCTTCAAGATGTAAGTATGTCCTGCTTTAAATTCTGTACTGTAATGAAAATAAAACTGTAGATAGTACTGAGCCTTGGATATGATACTATAGGTGAGGTAGTATTAAGGCTATAATACTGAGACTGTAGGGTAAACTAAACCCTAGGAAACTGAGACAGTAGCTAGGCTATGATCGCGCGAACACAACTCTGAAACTTTATCTGTTCATAAGATATTCTATAATAAACAACTAAAACATTAATTGATGTCATAAAATTCGTAAATCAGATAATCGATATGAGTACAAGAGCTACTCGTGGACGAGGCCGTGGACGAGGCCGAGTTAGTGCTCAAGCTAGATCGTCGTCTTCTGAGCATATACCAGCTGGAGAGGCACGACCACCGGTTGAGGATAATGGGCCGTATGATCGGGCCGCAGGGGATGACGCTCTGTCCCAGGCCATGCTGAGAGTTCTGGAAAGGGTGGCTGGAGCCAATGTCGGGCCCATGAATAGGGGGTCCATTTCTAAGTGACTCCGGGCCAATGGAGCGAAAGTTTTTAGGGGCATATCTGGAGTGGCCCCGAATGTGGCTGAATACTGGCTGGAAGCCACAGAGCGAATTATGGATGACTTGGATTGCTCAGTGGAGCAGAAGTTAAAAGGAGCAGTATCGTTGCTGAGGGACGAGGTGTATCAATGGTGGATCACCGTGAGAGAGGGTACCCCAGCTGAGAGGGTAACCTGGGAATTGTTCAAGCAGTCTTTCAAGGCGAAATATGTTGGGGCTAGTTATGTGGACGCACGAAGGAAGGAATTTCTGAACCTGACCCAGGGTAGTAAGACTGTGGCTGAATATGAGGCAGAATTTCTGCGATTAAGCCGGTATGCCAGTGGAATTGTTTCCACCGAGTATGAGCACAGTGTTTGGTTTGAGGATGGCCTCAGAGATGAGCTAAGAGTATTGATAGCGCAACAGGGGGAGCACGACTTTGCTGCACTGGTGGAGAAGGCTAAGATAGCCGAGGAAGTGAAGCAAGCTAAAAGGCAGAATCGCGATAGGGATCGTAACTGTTTTAAGAGAGATTCTGGAACATCAGGAGCTGCAAACTGAAATTTTAAGAGGGCTAGAGTCGAAGAACCAGTGCGAGCTGTGCCAGTGAATGTTGTTAGACCACAAGCTTGTGGAGACTATGGCAGAGTTCATCGAGGAGAATGTTGGAAACGCATTGGAGCTTGTTTTCGTTGTGGGTCGAAGGATCATCAAGTTAAAGACTGTCCACAGAAGCCAGCTCAGGCTCAAGCTGCTGATCAGAGGGTTGCTCAGCCTGCGCGAGGAGGACTGCCACAGCCAAGGGGCCGTGGTCAAGGTAGAGGAGGCAATGGTAATGGACGTGGTCGTGGAGCACCTGGCAGGGGTGCTAGTAATGCTGAGGCTCGTCAGCCAGCCTTAGTGTATGCTACTCGCCGTCGTGAGGAGGGGGATGCACCTGATGTTATAACTGGTACATTCTTAATATCTCATACACTATATACTACTTTAATTGATGTGGGTTCGACGCATTCGTATGTTGCTTGTGAAATTTATAGGTCATTGGGTGTGTATTCTGAGGAGACTGTAAGTGGGGTCACAGTAGTTAGTCCTTTAGGTCACTCTGTTAAAGTAGACAAACTATTTAGGGAAGTGCTTTTAGAGACTCAGGGTTGGATCTTTACTGGAGATTTAATGGAGCTACCTTTTGGAGAATTTGACTTGATTTTGGGCATGGACTGGTTAACCAAGCACAAGGCAACGCTGGATTGCGTAGCCAAAAGAATGGTATTGAGAACAACCGAAGGCAAGGAGGTCATGGTTATTGGTGAACGTAGGGACTATTTGTCCAATGTGGTTTCTGCCTTAAGCACTGAAGGTTGATGCGCAAAGGTTGTGAAGCATACTTGGCGTTCGTAAGTCAAACTGAACCCGAAGGGGTGACAGTGGAGACAGTGAGGACGGTCAATGAATTTCAAGATGTTTTTCCTGAGGAGCTTCCTGGATTACCTCCTAACCGAGAAGTTGAATTTGGGATTGATCTGTTGCCTGGAACAGCTCCAGTGTCCATTGCGCGTTACAGAATGGCACCAAAGGAGCTAGTGGAATTGAAAGCCCAGATTCAAGAGTTGCTAGATAAGGGCTTCATTAGACTGAGTGTGTCTTCGTGGGGAGCACCGGTACTGTTCGTGAAAAAGAAGGATGGAACAATTTTGAGGGCTTGTGAGTGTGCGAATGCTCTCAAGTTGGTAGGGAAAGGTTGGATTTGGAACCGGCACTGGTAAGAGAGTTTGTGTAACACCCCAAACCCAGCCCAGACGTTACGGCCAAGTCTGGTGTGTCACATTGAAGTGTTTTTCGAAAATCGTGCTTTCATTGAAAACCCTTGAAGTTTTAAAAACTCTTACCGTTAAACTTAGCTTGTCTTTTTCCAAAACGTGATTCATTAAAATAATCATCCCTTTGCAAACATCGTTAAAACCTTTGTAAAAGTTTTATGAAAGCTTATAAACCCTTGTAGTTTGCAAAAACATGTTAATTTTGAAAACGGTTTAAGTATCAAATAAATTTGACCTTTTTCGTTAAGACTTAAAGTGAATGGAAGCTGGGCACTAGGTAGGATTGCAGAAAAGAGGAGGTGAGTCGAATAGACTGCTTAAGTACCAAGCTCTTCTTGGATCCACTCCTAGACATGCACACTACCATTGCCACACTTTAACTATTTGAAATATTTACCTACAAGATCATTTAAAATTGCGGAAGCTTTGCTTGGTTATCGTGTTATTTTGAAAACAAGTAACTTTTATAAAAACCGCGTCTTAAAATCATTTATTTTCAACTCGATTTAAATAATATCCTACGTAAGCTAAAACCAATTTAAATAAGTAAAGAAAAAACCCAAAATAAAAGTAATTAAAGAGGCCCTTTTTACAACCCAAAACCAGAAATAAATAATTAACTCTAAATTCAAATAGGTAACTTAATTAGAAATCTAATAGTCCAGTCCATGTGGCCACTCTGAATCCCTCCCAGCTCCAAGTCCACCAATCTAAGGCTCACCTGCAAGGATGGAAGGAAAAAGGGGTGAGTTTGGGAAACTCAGTGTGTACAGAAGCCCATCCAAAGCCCAAGTCAACTCAAGCCCATTGGGCCTAAGCCCTATCCCATCACAGTCAAATACTGGGCCGAAACCCTATTCAGATAACAGTAAACTGGGCCTTAGCCCTTTTCAGATAGCAGTATGGCCCATAGGCCCATTACAGTAACAGAACAGTATTAATGATAACAATGCATGAATACAAGCCCATGATCCATGTGGGGAGACTACTCAACCCATCCAATCGCTACACACCACCCGTACCAACCATCACACTATATGGGGAAGCTACTCGACCCACCCAACTGCTACACACCACAGAATTTGCAGCGAGACTGCCAGATATTGTGACAGAGTCACCAGATACAGATATTGTGGCGAGGCCACCAGAACAGATATATGTGGCAAGGCCACCAGAACAGATATATATGTGGCGAGGCCACCAGATTGCAGCGAGGCTGCCAGAACGCTTCCTCCATCATAAACCCAAACCCCATGCAGCAGGCATACATGCTATGACATATAACATACAGAATCACATGCATCAGATATATACATATGTTATGCGATATGACATACAGAAACAGAAAGTCATACATTTCATACAGAATTTACCCTAGGGGTATAAAGGTCATTTTACACTTAGGGGTAAAATGGTAATTTTCCATACTTAGGGGTATTTTAGTACTTGTTCCAATATTACGAGTTTTATGCATGTTACAGTCACATATAAGCTTTAGTTCCATCTTAGCAGTCAATTTAACAGATTTTAACAATTTCAGTCACTGGGCCCTAAAACTCCTGATGGGCCCTACAGTGTCTATTTAGCAAATTAAGCCCATTCAGCCCAAATTTCCTATCTAGCTACCAGTTTTAGCAGTTTCGATACTACAGTCTAATAGAACACATTTATTTCCTATTTTTACCTATATGGGCCCAAAAGCCCGTGAGCCCATGTTCGGCCCATCGAGACCCAACTTACCGAGGTGCGCAAAATTGCACACTCAACTAACTTACCACTTACGGTTACAGATCTCAGGATTTCCAATCATCTTGTGAGCATTCGCACACTCACAAGCCCACATAATACCAACTTTTCAGTTACTTGGCCTTCACCGAATTAGACTAAAGAAGGGTTCGATACACACCTGATTACGACGAACGATGATGATATCTGCTCCAACTCAATCCTATATTCGATTACTAAAACATTAGACCACGAATTAATGATAAGCAAATTTAACATACTCTTACCATATTCGGGCATCCATGAACAAGGCCCTAAATCCTTACCTTTGCTAAAGTTGATATCCAAATCTGGATCCAAACGCTCCACTGATCCAAGCCCTTAGTCAGCAGCCTTTAACCCTTACAAGCATAGAGTAAAATAATTGGTAACAGCCCCTTAAAGCCTTACGCACTATTTCGACAGCCTCCCTAAACACATAGGGATTCCAACTTTTCCAAATCCCAAAAATAAGAATAGATCACAGTCAAGTCATTCATATCACCAACTTATATCCACGGTCAAACTAGCCCAATCATCACACAAGTTAGTCATTTACCCACGAAGGGCAAAACAGTCATTTAACACCTAGGGGCAAAATGGTAATCTTACCCCACAGGGGTATCTCAGTAATTCTACCCTGCAAGGATATTTCAGTAATTCTACCCTAAAGGGGTATTTCAGTAATTCTACCCTAAAGGGTATTTTAGTAATTCTACCCTAAAGGGGCATTTTAGTAATTTCACAAATCAAGGGTAAAACGGTAATTTTACAGATTAGGGGTAAAATAGTAATTTTACAAATCAGGGGTAAAATAGTAATTTTACAAATCAGGGGTAAAATGGTAATTTTACAAATCAGAGGTAAAATAGTAATTTTACAAATCAGGGGTAAAATGGTAATTTTACAAGTCGAAGGTATTTCAGTAATTCGGTAAACTAAAGCATTCTAAACAGAGATAACAATGCAAATGGGCGTAGGGCCCATTCTCGGTCCAAATGGGCCCACACGCTCGTGTGGCCCTTTTAGCCCAAATCTAGCTACAGATATGCGATTCACCTAGTCTAGTCCAATATTTACTATACAATTAAACAACTTGTCCAAATGGCCCCATAGGCCCATTGGGCCCACATGGCCCCTTCGGCCCATCGCAGCCCGAAGTAGCCGTCCTACCGCTAGAGTAGTGAGAAATACACACCTGATAGGAGACTGAAGTTAATCCGCGCTCCAAACACTCTTAGCCGATGCCCAACCCAAACGGGCACGCCATAAAGCGAAAGGGATCAGCCAAGAAGGCTGTTCCTACTCTCCTCTTGGTTTGCTCTATTTAAAGCTAGCTCCTCATCTGCTCTCATGTTAGCTTTTCGATGTGGGATTCTCCATCAATCCCCCCAAAATTAAAGCATTAGCAAAATAATCAACCTTTGCGTGCAACGGGATTCGAACCAAAGTCCTCTCAGTAACCCTGTCATGCCATCACCACTCGGACACAAGCTCCTTTGTGTCATAAGTCCAACACATTTAACTTTAAAGCTCACCTACTTGCTTCCAGATTTATTTAAATGAAAAACCAAAATAAATTGCAAGAGCCAAGACTTGAACCTTGGACCCCTTGCTTCCTTGTCCCCTAAGTGGCGCTACTTTGCCACTACACCACATTCCTTTTTTGTGTCTTATTACACACATAATTCCTTACAACTCCTCTTTTCCAAGTCCTCTATTCCTTAAGTCCAAAAATCCAAGAATTCCCCGAGTTTTTAACCAACACTTGGGCCTTCCATAGGCCCAATAACACACTCCAAACACGAATTACACATCCATATATCAAAATTTCAACATTACACCAAATATCACAAAAATCCCAGAATCATAGAAATTAGCCCAAGACTTTTCCCCACACTATGAATCCTTCGCTGTTCACTAAAATACCACATTAACCCATTAATAATAACCTTCCATAACAGAATTCAACACATCAATAATTTTATTTCGAACTATCTCACACCCGCACCCAGGCCCAAGGCCCAATACTTCTAGGCCCAAATTCAGGGTGTTACAACTCTACCCTCCTTAAAGAAATTTCGTCCTCGAAATTTTAAACTATTAACTAACCGTATTACTCAAGTCCAACCACTATGCTTCTGCTGTGCACTCTGATTTAAATAATTTTAGTACGACCAAGGACATTTAATTATTGAAGTAAATAAATATTACCACTTGCGCACATAATTCGTATCCAAACATCACACACTCCTAACTAGAATAAGCTTTGCAATCAAGAGCTCGATGTTCCAGGGACCCACATAAAAAGCACGCTCTTTTCTCCCTATCGCATTCACCCGGATGACGTCTGTTGCAGTTGTTGCAAACCGGAGGTCTTAGTCGTGCCCTAGCATGTTTCACCGAGCGAGACTCTGTCCTTTGCAAACTAGGATCCTTCCTCTTCTTACACTCCAAGCACCCTGCTTGAAGCATTTCCCTAATTTCCTTAATTTTTGGCGTCCAAAACTTCTTCTACCACTTTCCTTACTAGCTCGACCAGTACCTCAGTACCAATCTCTGAGTTAACGCTACCCGAAGTTGGCAGACTTTGCTTACCCTCAAAATCCATATCAATACTCTACATTACCAGTACACATATCAAATACCTACAGAGTTCTCAAAATTTTATTATTCTTATGTCTTATGCAGAGATAGTATTTTAAAGCTTTTATTTTATTCAAGATCATATCCTAGCTACAGTCTCAATCTTTTAATTTCTCTACAGTTTCAGTCTCTACAATTTTTTAGTATTACTCTATCTAAGTATCATAGAAAAGTCTCAAGTCTATTTACAGTACAGTTCAGTACATTACAGAATATAAAGCAGAAATACTTACAGACTTGGTGCTGGGGATTCAGTGTGCCACATCTCAATTTATCAGATTCTAGAAAAACTCAGAAAGATTCAAGCCTTTTAAAATCAACTTCTCAAAACATGTTAATTTTAGAGAAAACAAGTTTGAAACAATTCTCTTTTAAACAGAATTTTCCAAAAATCTGATTTTTCCAAAAATACCCTTTTTTGGGCTTAAACTTAAAATTTCCCAAATTTTTTTTTAAAAATTATTTATTTGTAGAAAGAAAATCTTATAAACAATTTCGACAACAAATTCTTAAAGCGACTTTCAGAAATCTTTGTTTTACCCTCTAAAAACTTCTGTTTTTAGTCCCGTTCCACAGCCGAGTTGTTGCAACTTGGCTCTGATACCACTAAATGTAACACCCCAAACCCGGCCCAGACGTTACGGCCAAGTCTGGTGTGTCACATTGAAGTGTTTTTCGAAAACCGTGCTTTCATTGAAAACCCTTGAAGTTTTAAAAACTCTTACCGTTAAACTTAGCTTGTCTTTTTCCAAAACATGATTCATTGAAATAATCATCCCTTTGCAAACATCGTTAAAACCTTTGTAAAAGTTTTATGAAAGCTTATAAACCCTTGTAGTTTGCAAAAACATGTTAATTTTGAAAACAGTTTAAGTATCAAATAAATTTGACCTTTTTCGTTAAGACTTAAAGTGAATGGAAGCTGGGTACCAGGTAGGATTCCAGAAAAGAGGAGGTGAGTCGAATAGACTGCTTAAGTACCAAGCTCTTCTTGGATCCACTCCTAGACATGCACACTACCATTGCCACACTTTAACTATTTGAAATATTTATCTACAAGATCATTTAAAATTGCGGAAGCTTTGCTTGGTTATCGTGTTATTTTGAAAACAAGTAACTTTTATAAAAACCGCGTCTTAAAATAATTTATTTTCAACTCGATTTAAATAATATCCTACGTAAGCTAAAACCAATTTAAATAAGTAAAGAAAAAACCCGAAATAAAAGTAATTAAAGAGGCCCTTTTTACAACCCAAAACCAGAAATAAATAATTAACTCTAAATTCAAATAGGTAACTTAATTAGAAATCTAATAGTCCAGTCCATGTGGCCACTCTGAATCCCTCCCAGCTCCAAGTCCACCAATCTAACGCTCACCTGCATAGATGGAAGGAAAAAGGGGTGAGTTTGGAAAACTCAGTGTGTACAGAAGCCCATCCAAAGCCCAAGTCAACTCAAGCCCATTGGGCCTAAGCCCTATCCCATCACAGTTAAATACTGGGCCGAAACCCTATTCAGATAACAGTAAACTGGGCCTTAGCCCTTTTCAGATAGCAGTACGGCCCATAGGCCCATTACAGTAACAGAACAGTATTAATGATAACAATGCATGAATGCAAGCCCATGATCCATGTGGGGAGACTACTCAACCCATCCAACCGCTACACACCACCCGTACCAACCATCACACCATGTAGGGAAGCTACTCGACCCACCCAACTGCTACACACCACAGAATTTGCAGCGAGGCTGCCAGATATTGTGACAAAGTCACCAGATACAGATATTGTGGCGAGGCCACCAGAACAGATATATGTGGCAAGGCCACCAGAATAGATATATGTGGCAAGGCCACCAGAACAGATATATATGTGGCGAGGCCACCAGATTGTAGCGAGGCTGCCAGAACGCTTCCTCCATCATAAACCCAAACCCCATGCAGCAGGCATACATGCTATGACATATAACATACAGAATCACATGCATCAGATATATACATATGTTATGAGATATGACATGCAGAAACAGAAAGTCATACATTTCATACAGAATTTACCCTAGGGGTATAAAGGTCATTTTACACTTAGGGGTAAAATGGTAATTTTCCATACTTAGGGGTATTTTAGTACTTGTTCCAATATTACGAGTTTTATGCATGTTACAGTCACATATAAACTTTAGTTCCATCTTAGCAGTTAATTTAACAGATTTTAACAATTTCAGTCACTGGGCCCTAAAACTCCTGATGGGCCCTACAGTGTCTATTTAGCAAATTAAGCCCATTCAGCCCAAATTTCCTATCTAGCTACCAGTTTTAGCAGTTTCGATACTACAGTCTAATAGAACACATTTATTTCTTATTTTTACCTATATGGGCCCGAAAGCCCGTGAGCCCATGTTCGGCCCATCGAGACCCAACTTACCGAGGTGCGCGAAATTGCACACTCAACTAACTTACCACTTACGGTTACAGATCTCAGGATTTCCAATCATCTTGTGAGCATTCGCACACTCACAATCCCACATAACACCAACTTTTCGGTTACTTGGCCTTTGCCGAATTAGACTAAAGAAGGGTTCGATACACACCTGATTACGACGAACGATGATGATATATGCTCCAACTCAATCCTATATTTGATTACTAAAACATTAGACCACAAATCAATGATAACTAAATTTAACATACTCTTACCATATTCGGGCATCCATGAACAAGGCCCTAAATCCTTACCTTTGCTAAAGTTGATATCCAAATCTGGATCCAAACGCTCCACTGATCCAAGCCCTTAGTCAGCAGCCTTTAACCCCTACAAGCACAGAGTAAAATAATTGGTAACAGCCCCTTAAAGCCTTAGGCACTATTTCGACAGCCTCCCTAAACACATAGGGATTCCAACTTTTTCAAGTCCCAAAAATAAGAATAGATCACAGTCAAGTCATTCATATCACCAACTTATATCCACGGTCAAACTAGCCCAATCATCACACAAGTTAGTCATTTACCCACGAAGGGCAAAACAGTCATTTAACACCTAGGGGCAAAATGGTAATTTTACCCCACAGGGGTATCTCGGTAATTCTACCCTACAGGGATATTTCAGTAATTCTACCCTAAAGGGGTATTTCAGGAATTCTACCCTAAAGGGTATTTCAGTAATTCTACCCTAAAGGGGCATTTCAGTAATTTCACAAATCAAGGGTAAAACAGTAATTGTACAGATCAGGGGTAAAATAGTAATTTTACAAATCAGGGGTAAAATGGTAATTTTACAAATCAGGAGTAAAAAAGTAATTTTACAAATTAGGGGTAAAATGGTAATTTTACAAATCAGGGGTAAAATAGTAATTTTACAAATCAGGGGTAAAATGGTAATTTTACAAGTCGAAGGTATTTCAGTAATTCGGTAAACTAAAGCATTCTAAACAGAGATAACAATACAAATGGGCGTAGGGCCCATTCTCGGCCCAAATGGGCCCACACGCTCGTGTGGCCCTTTTAGCCCAAATCTAGCTACAGATATGCGATTCACCTAGTCTAGTCCAATATTTACTATACAATTAAACAACTTGTCCAAATGGCCCCGTAGGCCCATTGGGCCCACATGGCCCCTTCGGCCCATCGCAGCCCGAAGTAGCCGTCCTACCGCTAGGGTAGTGAGAAATACACACCTGATAGGAGACTGAAGTTAATCCACGCTCCAAACACTCTTAGCCGATGCCCAACCCAAACGGGCACGCCATAAAGCGAAAGGGATCAGCCAAGAAGGCTGTCCCTACTCTCCTCCTAGTTTGCTCTATTTAAAGGTAGCTCCTCACCTGCTCTCATGTTAGCTTTCCGATGTGGGATTCTCCATCAATCCCCCCAAAATTAAAGCATTAGCAAAATAATCAACCTTTGCGTACAACGGGATTCGAACCAAAGTCCTCTCAGTAACCCTGTCATGCCATCACCACTCGGACACAAGCTCCTTTGTGTCATAAGTCCAATACATTTAACTTTAAAGCTCACCTACTTGCTTCCAGATTTATTTAAATGAAAAACCAAAATAAATTGCAAGAGCCAAGACTTGAACCTTGGACCCCTTGCTTCCTTGTCCCCTAAGTGGCGCTACTTTGCCACTACACCACATTCCTTTTTTGTGTCTTATTACACACATAATTCCTTACAACTCCTCTTTTCCAAGTCCTCTATTCCTTAAGTCCAAAAATCCAAGAATTCCCCGGGTTTTTAACCAACACTTGGGCCTTCCATAGGCCCAATAACACACTCCAAACACGAATTACACATCCATATATCAAAATTTCAACATTACACCAAATATCACAAAAATCCCGAAATCCTAGAAATTAGCCCAAGACTTTTCCCCACGCTATGAATCCTTCGCAGTTCACTAAAATACCACATTAACCCATTAATAATAACCTTCCATAACAAAATTCAACACATCAATAATTTTATTTCGAACTATCTCACACCCGCACCCAGGGCCAAGGCCCAATACTTCTAGGCCCAAATTCAGGGTGTTACAGTTTGCCACGGAATTTTGGGTGCTACGGTAAGTTGGGCCTCGATGGGTCGAATATGGGCCCAATGGGCAATTTGGGCCCATTTGGGTAAAAAATGGGTTTAAAGGCAATAATATGGATTACAGGTGTAAAAACTGTTAAAACAAGATAATGGATTGGAAATTAATGCTTAAATGGGCCTAATGGGCTAAAATGACATGGTAGAGCCCATTAGGGGTTTTAGGGCCTAAGGGCTAAAACTGATAGACTGAATTAAATGAGTTTCTGTAACAACCACTGTAGTAGTAGAGGTTGTAATAATAATAAAAACTGTAATAAGAGAACAAAATTACTGAAATACCCTTAGGGTGAGAAATTGCTGATTTACCCCTAAGTATAAACTTACCATTATACCCCTAGGGATAAAATCGACTGTACTGCTTGATATGACTGTTACTGTTACTGCATACCATGATATGTATCTGTTGCATGGGTTGGGTTTATTATTGGAGGAAGTGTGAGTGGCACTGCCACGTTACTGAAAGGGGCTATGCCTCGTACTATTTCTGAAAGGGGCTTTGCCTCGTATACTATTTATCTGAGCAGCCATGCTGCAACTATGGTTTGTGGGCTAGGTGGGTCGAGTTATTCCCTACATGGTGTGTTGGCTGGTACGGGTGGTGTGTAGCGGTTGGTGGGTTGAGTAGTCTCCCCAATTGGGTTGCATTCATGCTGTTATACTGTACTGTATTGTTATGGGCCTATGGGCCAAACTGTTATATGAATACGGCTTTGGCCCAGTATCTGTTATAGGGCTTTGGCCCAATATCTGTAATCTGGATAGGGCTTCAGCCCAGTATTTGACTGAGACTGGTTAGGGCTTAGGCCCAGTGGGCTCGAGCCAATTTGGGCTTTGGATGGGTTCTGCACACACTGAGTTTTCCCAAACTCACCCTTCTCTTTCCGTCCTTGCAGGTGAGCCCTAGATCGTGACTTGGTTGCTGGGAGGGATTCAGGGTGGCCACGAGGACTGAGCACGATTTAAAATAAGTTTTACTACTTTATATTTCTAATTATCGGTTTCTACTTTTAAATTTGTTTATGGGTTGTAATAAGGCCACTACAACTATTTTATTTGGGATTTTCAATTGCTTTACTTCGATTACAAATAACACACATGATTTCAAAAAGTAAATGAACGTTTTCTTAACCAACCTGTTATTACAAAAGACTAAGTAAGATAATAAGGTTAAAATGATTCGCTTAACAAATGGACTAGAGATTAAGTTGAATAATTATTCAAACGGGAATTTCCAAAAATCAAGCATTGCTTTTTCAAACTCACCATCGGACTTAGTAAATAGGGCAGCGTAGGATAGTCTAGGTGATGTAGCACACCGAACATGGCCATAACGTCTTGGCCGAGTTTGGGGTGTTGCAGGTTCCTATGTTATTAGGTAATGGGTTAAGGTCCACCTTAAGTAACGTATAAGTCTCGGGTCAGCACTTAGATATAGTGTTGGTTCATTCTTGTTCTTAAGTTCATTTTTCCATCCTATCCAATAGTTTAACTACTTTGTTTCTTTGTTAACTATCTTGCAAACCTTCCATCAATTTCTTTTACTTAGCCGAGTTCCCTCTATCATTTATTTAACCATTTGAGCCCTTTTTGTTTCCAAAAACACTTATTTTGCCGAATCCATCAACTGTTGAAACTAAATAATGATACTTCTCTATTTTAACGATAGGGCAATTTAAACAACTCAGATCATCATCGAAACGAGTTCGTATCATTTGGTATCAGAGCTAGCTAAAATCGAGGAGAGTTAGTGTAAGACAATGTCTGGGATATGGCATCGGCATGGATAGAGGAGAGCCAGTGTAAGACCATGTTTGGGACATGGCATCGGCTTGATACCCTATGTGGTGGCTCATTGAATATCCTTTCGTATTCTAATTCGTTGAACGAGAAATTTTAAAATTTGTATCTACATTGAGAGATATTATGATGACCTTGTGAGTGGTGCAGGTACCTATATGAAATGTATGATATGTGAATCGATATTATGTTGTATGATTAGTAAAAGATGAAAATGAGTAAGTGATGCCTATAGCCATTCTTTCATGCCATGCACAACTTGTGATGTGTTGAGAGTATGTTATAGCATAGTAAATTGTTGTTATTTATTTACTTGCAATTTACTAAGCTTTGTGCTTACTCTATTTTCCTTTCCATTTTCTTATAGTGCTACCTAAATCGCTCGAGGATCAAAGAACGTCAGAGGCATCGCTCACACTCTCCATAGAAGTACTTGGTATGGTTAGTTTTAATCTTTTGAATATGGCATGTGTAGGATTTTATTCATTTGTTAAATATCATATTATTTTGAAGCCAAATGTGTTGGCTTGCTTTAGAATTTGACTCTTTTTTTGTATAAGGCCATGATTGAAGGCTAATATTGGAAGTTGATATATGAAAATGTTGAGGTTATTCATGAATGTGCATTATATTGTCCACATAGATAGACACACGGGCATGTGTCTAGGTCGTGTGTGACACACGGTCCGCCCTACGGGCATGTAGTTAGCCCGTGTGTCCCCTGCACCTTAGGTTGGCAAAATTAAATACCCAGCAGTTTACCATACAGGCTAAGACACGACCGTGTGTCTCAACTGTGTAGGAGACACGGCCTAGCACACAGGTGTGTGCCTTAGCCGTGTGACCCTTCAGGATTGCTAACGTCAGAAATATAATACCCAGGTTTTTGCACACGAGCTGTGACACGGGCGTGTCATGGCCATGTGAGGGACACGAGCTGAGCACACGGGCGTGTTCCAGGCCATGTGAAAACCCCTGTAGATTTGAAGTAGAAAATAAATCCATACGGACGAGGGACACAGGTGTGTCCCTACGTGCTTAGGCCGTGTGAATCACACGGGTCTTCAATACGGCCATGTCTATATGCCACACGAGCGTGTGCCCTGTTTTTAGTAGATTTTCTTAAAAGTTTTCTAAGAACTCGGATTGATTTCGAATGGTTTCCTAAACAAGTTTTGGGCCTCGAAGGTCCATATTAAAATTTTTTTATCAAAGATTGAAAAGTTTTAAATTGGGATGAATTTCATTGACTCGAGATTGTATGTTTGCATGTCTATTAGTAAGGTAATGCCTCATACCCTGTCCTAGCATAGGATACGGGTAAGGGGTGATACATTTAGTGGTATCAGAGCTATGGTTTAGTCAATTCTAGGACTAACTTAACTTGTGTACGAGTTTAGCTATACATGCCATAGTTGTAATATGATAGTGTGACGACTTCTGATGATTTTTAAATCATGTTTTTATATAATAAATGGATCCCGAAGGAGTTATGGCAGATGATATAGAAAGTAATGCGCCAACTTCCGCTGATGGGACTGCGCCAGTTGAGAGTGCACCCGTGACGATGAGTTAGGGCAGAGGGGCTAAAGAAGCCCACCTCCAAATGATGAATGCTTGGTACATGGAGTTTATTCAAGCAAATCTGAATACTCCACCTCTCCTACCTCCTTTAATTCCTCAGCATGCCCCTGTAGCTTCTCAAGGAGTAGAGATGGTTAGAAGAGACAAATCTCCAGTGGATAGAATTAGAAAGAATGGGGACGAGGAATTTCAGGCAAACAAAGATGATGACCCAAAGAGGGTAGAATTCTGGTTAGAGAATACCATTAGAGTCTTTGATGAGCTATCATGCACGCCTGAAGAGTGCATGAAATGTATAGTGTCACTCCTACGAGACGTGGCCTACCAATGGTGGAATACTCTTGTGTTGGTTGTACCGAGGAGAGGGTGACTTCAGAATTCTTCTTGGAGAAGTTCCACAAAAAGTATATCAGTCAAAGGTTTGTAGACCAGAAGAGGAAGGAATTTCTTGAATTAAAGTAAGGTCGCATGTTAGTGACGGAATATGAGCGCGAATTCGTGAGGCTCAGCAAGTATGCATGTTAGTGTGTCTTTACGGAAGCCATAATATGTAAAAGGTTTGAAGACGGATTGAATGAAGACATCCGGCTTCTTGTGGGCATTCTAGAGTTAAGAGAATTTGTAGAGAAGAGGAGAGTGGTTATTGAGTCTCGTGAGTCGAAGAAGAGACAAATGGGGAAGTCACATCAGTCATCCTCCAAGAGACGACTTCCATTGCGACATCTAAAGCTCAGATCACTTCCATTGCGAGTATGGATAGTGCTCGGCCGAATAGACCTGAATGTTCGTAGTGTGGTAGACGACTCTTTGGTGAGTGCCGAGGAAATGGGCGAGGCTAATTTAAGTGCGATTCACTGGATCACTTCATCTGTAATTGTCCTAAAATGAATGAGAACGATAAAAAGCAAGACATGAGAACGAGTAGTGCTCCTTCGAAGGGTAGACCGCAAAAGAATTCGGGAAGTGGGGCCGGAAGCAGAGGTACGCGTAACAATTCCACTGTGAGGTTTGAGGACAGAGCACTTGTGAGGACCTACGTTATTCGTGCCAGTGAGGAGACTCCGTCTTTCGATATGATTACAGGTACCTTTTCTATCTATGATATTCCTATAGTTGCTTTGATTGATCCGGGGTCTACCTATTCTTATATGTGTATGAAATTAGTACTTAGCATAAATGTGCATGTCGAGTCTACCGAGTTTGTAGTAAAGGTTTCAAATCCTCTAGGCAAGCGTGTACTAGTTGATCAAGTGTGTAGCGATTGCCCTTTGACAATTAGAGGTCATTGTTTTCCGGCTAACTTAATGTTATTGCCTATAACACCCTGAATTTTGGGCCTAGAAGTATTAGGCCTTAAGTTTGGGATCGGTTAGGAGACGGCTTAAATAATTTAAATGTGTTTAAATATTTTACAATTTCACGTTTAATTTACTATTTAAGTGAATTAGGAAAGGTTGGTAGTGTGGGAAAAGTCCTAGGCTCGATCTAGGGCTCTAGCAAAAATTTTAATTTTTGCTTTCTTAGGGACACTCTAGCATTAGACCTTATAAATAAATTAGGTCAAAATTGGACACAAAGAGCGCGCTTGGCCCAGTGGCAAGAGACGTTTAGAAGCAAGAAGGGAAGCTGGGGTTCAAGTCGCAGCGTGCACATAAGTGTTAGATTTTTTTTAAAAAGAAACCTGGGTTGTCATAGGAAGGCCTTATAATTAGTTGGGGAGAAAAAATGACACAAATAAGGTAGGTGGCGTGGTGTATAGTGTAGCCAAGAGGTTGGGGTTCAAATTTGAATGGTAACAAATATTTTTAGGATAGCCTGGTTGGGGGTTAGTAGGCTTTGAAAGGAGTTGAGGGTGGAATATATCACAAGGAGTGCCTAGGGTGCAGTGGCAGTAGCGTGCTATGGGTCTGAAGGGGCAAAGGTTCGAATCGCAGGCCAGGCAAAGTTTTTATTTTTATTTTTAAGGAGATCGTTGCTTCAGCAAGTAAGCCTTAAAATTAATTGTGACCGAAATATAGTACAAGAAGAGCTTTGGTGCAGTGGCCAATAGCATGTTGAGGGACTTGGAGGGTTGGAGTTTGAGCGGTCCTATGCGCCAAAGGAGTTATAATTTTGCTTCCCATGCAAGGAAGAGTTGGTGTTGGATCGAAGCACCAAGGGTCTAACGTAGCTGCTGTTTGGTGGGGAGGAATTTGAATGCAAATCAAATTCGGTAGATGGCTTAAATCAAGGTTATGGGTTAAGGATAAGGCTGGTATGGATTTAGATTAAGAAGGAATTTAATTTGGTGATAAAGTTTCAGTCGAATGGGGGTTAAGGAAATTGAATTTTGGCAATAGCTTTAAGGTGTCGATTGTGGAAGGAAAGCACCTATTGTTCCATTTTTTTTTGTTGCATATTCTTGGGGAATTTTTTTTTTCCAATTCTCTTGATTCATATTTTCTTCCTTGCCTAATGCCGAAATAGTGGCAAAAAATATTGGGTTCTCTTTTGGTATTTTCATTTGTTGTTCTTCTTTCTTTTTGCCTTGGCCGAATACATACCCACCCCTTTTCTTCTACAATTTGACCAAAGCAATCTTTTTCCTCAGTTACTTAGCCGAATATTCATTCTCTCCCTCTCTCAAATCTTTTATTCTCCTTTTGTTGGCTAAATCTTTTTGGGCTAGCTATTGCCAAAATTCATTTGGCCAATAGATAAGCGTAAGTTTTAATCACTTTATTATCTTATTCATAGCCAAATTTCTTTGACCCTGTTATCAAGCTTCGATTTTATTTTCCTCACTTATCAATGGGAATTGTGTACTTGGTTCATTTCCAGATTTTACGGTGAGCAAATGGGGATCTAGTAAAGTGTCAGTGAAGATGCCGACTGAGGATGAGAGTGTGACCACTACTCCCAAGTTTAAGCAACGTAAGGTGTCCGCGGTTTGGGACTTTCTGCCTGGATGCAGAAGAGGGGCTACAACGGACCTCGGATTAAATAAGCAAATCTCAGTAGATCAAGGCAAGTATAGTTTGTCCATCAGTAAATAAGTGTAGTGGATTTATTTTAAATTAATGGGTAGTGACTAATGAAGTATAATATTTGAATATAGGTTCTGGTGATTATGAGTACTTAGTACTCCAGGTGGTTAGGTTCACGGCTAAGGAGATCGTAGCGCGTTTTGCTATCATGTGTGTACGCACACTTCACACACACAATAGATCAGCAAACCCCGAAAAGCTGAAGGTTTGGCTATGGCAGTCTTGCGAGTGCGCAAACACTCGTGTGAGGGTAATCGATACAATACCAGAGACCCCATGAGTGATCTCATGGACTTGGGACACGTTTTGGCCAACTGGGCTAGAATGGGCTAAATGGGCTGACGGGCTCATGGGCTCAAATAAGCAAAAACTGGTAAATTGGTAATAAGCGACGAGCTGATTAAGTTGGTTGTATGGCTTGGAATAGATTTGGACCTGATGGGGCGTATAAATCTGACTGGGCCTAGTGGACCATATAAGGGCTAGTTTAGCAATGCTTTTGAAAAGTGCTTTGTAGAAGTCTGTGGAAAAGTACTTTTAAGAAGTGCTTTTGAAAAGTTTGGTTTAAAAATGGAGTGTTTAGCATTGCTGTCAAAAAGTACTTTTGAGAAATAAAATGTCCATTTTAGATATGTTGTTATCAAGTAACAAATATGCATTTAAATGATAGTTAAATTATTTAATATTATTATATTTTAGTAAAAATATAAAAAATTTTATTATAACTTGTTGATATTTGAATATATGAAATATAAATTTTAAATATTTTAAGCAATAAATATTAATTATTTATAAAATTTAATTATAATATATAAATTATATTTGAAATATTTAAATATAACAATTAAATATTTGTAATTAATATTTTAAAAAATATTTTTTATTTTTAATTAATGATTTTAACACATTTTCAATTAAACACCAAGAAAGAAAAAGAAGTTACTATGTTATTGGAGGTGTGAAAAAATAATTAAGCACTAAAAGTGCTTTTGGAAGAGGAAAAGTTAAAAATTTTAGCTTCTCCTTTTCAGAATTGCTTTTGAAAAGCACTTCTGAAAGCTAAAAATTTCAGCCAAAAGTAGCTTCATCTGCACAGCTTTTCTTCCAGAAGTACTTTTGGAGCCAGAAGTGCTTTTTTTAAGCAATGAAGAACAGCCCTAAATGTGATTGGGCCTAATGGGTTATATGAATGTATGTGGACTCGTTAGGGTTATGTAATGGACTTTTGGGCTTAGTATCTTACAATCGCTTAAGCAGACATAAAACTTAATTAACCAATTAAGTGTAACTGTGGACAAGTCATAGAGTTAAAGTGTGGCAATGGGTATATGCATGTCTAAGATTGGATCTAGGGAGAGCTTGGTACTTAAGCAGTCTTAATAACTCACCTCCTCTTCTCTGGAATCTAACTTGGTGCATAGTATTTGTTCACTTTAGCCAACGGGACTTGTTGATGGGACAAGGTACGTAATTAGACCCATGGTGTTAAGAAATTACCAAAATACCTCTGCAGGGTAGAATTACTGGAATACCTCTGCAAGGTAGAATTACTGAAATATCCCTATAGGGTTGAATTACTAAAATATTGCTGTAGGGTAGAATTACTGAAATACCCCTGTAGGGCAAAATCACTGAGATACCCGTGACCTACAAAATTATATAAAAACCCTTAGTTGAAAAATTACCAAAATACCCCTATGTGCCATGAGTATGACTTATGCATGCTATATGTTATCTGTTGCATTCATGTGTTATTATATTGCGTCTGGGCCGGGATTATAATTGGAGGAAGTGTATATAAGGGTCGCATGGTTGCTTGACGACTGTGGATCCACCGTAGGCTTTTTAGCCACCATAGGCTTTTTAGCCACCGAGCAGCTATGCTGCAACTGGTGCTACACCGAATATGAGCAGCTATGCTACAACGATAAGTGGTGCCGCAACCAGTGCCACACCGGGTGTATAAGGATGGGTGGGTTGAGTATCTCCCCACAGGAGTTTAGGGTTGGAAGGGGGTGTACAGGGTTGGTTATGGGAAATTGCATGTTGCATAATCATATTGATATTTTTGTGATTTGGGCTAAGGCCTAAGGCCATTGTATGTTAAGATATGGGCTCAGGCCCAACCGAGGCCACTATGGGCTAAGGCCCAAAGGCCACCGATATTGAAAAGGGCTTAGGCCCAAATTGTTTAATGCATGTTATGTGTCTGTTGAGGGACGTACACACTGAGTTTTCGTAAACTCACTCCCTCTTTCTAATTTTTTTTAGGTGACCCTCAGTAGGCGGCTCGACGATGGAGGGGACTGGGAGGTGGCTACACTGTAACTTATTTTAATGATCAGTGGTTTTATTTATTTACCTTAATTTTAATTATTTTTATTTGGGTTGTAATAAGGCCTTGAAATTTCTGGATTACAAATTTTGGGATATTATTTTTGGATTTATAATTGCTAGTGGTAGAAACAGTTTTTCCAAAACAACAACTGTTTTGAATTAAGCTTCCATAATGATTAAGAATTTATAATTAGTACCGTCTTAAATAGGGAATAATCTTTTTAATAAACCACGTTAGGAATTGATAAAATGCAAACTGAGGTTCTATACAAATTTTTAAACAAGAAGGGTTTTCAATGAAAAATTGGTTTTTGAAAAACACTTCTATGTGACATGTCGGATTCGGACCTAACTTCTAGGCCGGGTTTGGGGTGTTACATTGCTGTTTGATGAATTTGATATAATTCTTGGTATGGATTGGTTGACTGCTTATGATGTAATGGTAAATTGTGGAAGAAAATTCATTGAGTTGAAATGTGAAACTGGGGATGTTCTTCGAGTTGAATCAGGTGAACCGGATAGCTTGCCGGTAGTAATGTCTTGTATGGCAACTTAGAGATACTCGAGGAAAGGGTATGAATCATATATTGCTTTTGTGTTAAAAAATCAAGTGTCAGAAGTAAAGATTGAGTCAGTGCCAGTGGTATGTGAGTATCAAGATGTATTTCTGGAGGAGTTGCCCGGATTACCCCCGACTAGGGAAGTTGAGTTTGGTATCAAGTTGGTCCTTAGTACGGCACCTATCTCGATCGCTCCATATAGGATGGCCCCAGATTAGTTGAAGGAATTAAAGGTATAATTACAAGAGCTAACGGACAAGGGTTTTGCTAGACTAAGCTATTCCCCGTGGGGTGCGCTGGTCTTATTTGCCAAGAAAAAGGATGGTTCAATGAGGCTATGCATAGACTACCGTCAACTCAACAAGGTTACAGTGAAGAATAAGTACCCTTTGCCTAGGATCGATGACTTGTTCGATCAATTGAAGGGGGCTACTATGTTTTCCAAAATAGACATGAGGTCTGGGTATTATCAGCTGAGAGTCAAGGAACAAAATGTGCCGAAAACTGTCTTTCGGACAAGGTACGGCCACTATGAGTTCCTCGTCATTCCCTTTGGCTTAATGAATGCCCTTGTGGTATTTATGGACTTAATGAGCCGTATTTTTTAGCCCTACTTGGACAAGTTCGTCGTCATCTTTATTGATGATATACTCATTTATTCTCGTGATAAGAGTGAGCATGCGGAGCATTTGAGGACTATCTTGCAAACCTTGAGAGATAAGCAGTTGTAACCAAGTTCAGTAATAGTGAATTCTGGCTACGAGAGGTCGGATTCTTGGGACACATTGTGTCGAGAGATGGGATTAAAGTTTATTCGAGCAGGATCTCGGCTATTGTTGAGTGGAAACTACTGAGGAATGTATCGGAAGTTAGAAGCTTTTTGGGCTTAGCGGGTTACTAGACGGTTTGTTAAAGGGTTCTCCATGATTTCTACTTTGATGATAAGGCTACTACAAAATGTCAAGTTTGAATGGACGGAAAAGTGCCAGCAGAGTTTTGAGAAATTAAAGACTTTGTTGATAGAAGCCCCTATTTTAATGCAACTGGAATTAGGGAAAGAATTCGTAATGTATAGTGATGCATCCTTAAATGGATTGGGGTACACACCTCGTTTTCTACATTTCGGGTACACACCTATTTTGTTTTTGCTGCAAAATCAATCCCGAGGCCACCAACACCTAAAATCAAATTATCAAACTCTTTTAGCACCCAAAAATCGAGTGTAACACGATATACCCAAATACGCAAAATTGACTTACTGCAACCAAGAACGAACACAATCTTGAATCAAGCCGATGAAGCACAATTCCCTGCTTCACAACCTTCTCTTAAACGCAGAATTCACCACTTAGTCCATAAACTAACATTACTAATCCCAAACCAAAGAGTTAAAGGCACAAGGTCACTTACTAGTCAAACAAAAGATTAAGCACGTAGTAGCAAAGAAAAACCAAGAAAACCCCACCGAGATTAGAGGGAAACCACACAAATCGAAGGACGAAAAACGAAGAAAGGAAGAAGGGAAGAAGAACGTCAGAATTTCTTGAAGAGGAAGAGAAAGAAAACAAAACAAAACAAAATAAAATAAAATAATTTTGATATCATCTAACTCCACATCCTAACCTCCCACTACTCAGAATTCTACTAAAACCAAAACTCTATCACAAAGCTGAGCTAAAATAACACCCACGCTCGTGTAGGGATTCGAACATAAGACCTCCAAGACACTAACTCCTTACCACTCGAACTAGCATGCTTATTTTGATATGACTTTATAGACAATTTAATATAAGCCCACTCCTCAAATGTAAGGCTTAGGTCAGAAAAATAACAAAATTTTCTAAAGGTAGGGCTTTAACTTGGGACGTCTCACACATACCTAGAATACTTAACCACTGAAGCTAACATGTATTTGTGTCAGATTTTATAGAAACAGAAACAAATTATTTTAGGGCATTACATTATGCCATTCACTTTTTTTAGGGTTTTTGTTACACACCCTATCTATTTTTATGCAAATTCACTAACAAGACTTCTTGAACCTGAAAACGTCAATTAAACTACAAATTAGAACATTTCCCAAACTCAATTCACTAAATCTATATTACCAACACCAAGTTTTTAACAACGAGATTCGATCTTAAATCCTAAATTGAACTTTTACCCTCAAGAAATAGCAGCCCACCAAAAGATTCTAGGTCGTCGGAGGATTAACCACCTCACCAACTTCACCTAAAAACTTAAATGATTAGTAAAGAAACTCATACATCGATAATACAACACTCATGCAGGGAAAAACCAAACTTACACATCAAAAACTAATTTACTTACACCAAGATTAACCACGAACAACTTTTTTTAAAATCCTACTTTCGATCAAAACAAGATTGACTGTACAACAATGGCCACAATTTCAAATAGAATAGAAATAGAGCAAAATGGAGAAGAGAATCAAACTAACATGAAGAACAAGAAATAGAAGAAAGTGAGTGGATAAGAGTGGGGAAAAAATGTGGGAAGGAACAAGAAAAATAAAAAAAAATAAAATAGAAGAAAAGAATTAAAGGGTGAGGGGTGACGAAAACGTGCCAAATGGTTTGGCTTGGGAAATTAAAAAATATATAAAAAACAAACAAATAAAAAAAATCATAATAAATGGTAATATCCAACTAGTTGATTTGAATTTGATAACTTATCAAAATTTTCCCAAAGTTTGAATTGAACTCAACTACAAACACAAAGCAGCACCAAGCATGGGACCAAAAATATATTTCCATTTTGCATACGTAGGGATTCGAACACAAGACCAAATGGTAAGTTGACACCTTACTATTGAGCCAGCAACCTCAGTCTGTTAGAAGTTGAGCAAAAATAAAATTTAAGTTATATGTTCAGAGATAGGGATAGGAACAAAAATAGGAAAAATTCCAAGAGTGAGATTTGAACCCATGAGTTCAAACACACATCCAAAGTACTTAACCACTGAACCAAATCAATTCACACGAAAAAATATAACAATCAAATACTCAAATTTTGGGGTGTTACAAAAAGAAAATATTGAGTCATTATTTACCTAAGGCTTAACTAATATTAAATTGCATCATAGGGATTTTTTATGATGTAGAAAGATAACTGATATCAGTAAGTGATCTAAATTGTCTATAGTCATAGGAATCAAAATAAAATATTGATTTAAGACATTATTATGTTGTCTATCAAGTATAATTTAGGAGATACCTTCTCTTGGGTATTAGAGCAAATGACTCCTAAAAAGATAAAGACATAGATGTGAGAGCATGGATTAACAATACATTGAACATGTCCCAAGTTGAATTTATATTGGATCCGTTTATGGATTTATTCAGTTGTGATATTCATAGTGTTGCTTACCTCAATCCTGAGTAAGTGACTGACCATGTGTATCTAACTTATATGCTTTGATATATTGAAAGTCTGTATCCAATTAATTCCAAAGTTGAAAGCTGGTATGTTGGGTATATGACTTAGGTATGGTATGACTTTCACTTACAATAGTAGAATTCATAGTTCAATTATAGAGTAAATGATATCTTTTCACTGACACTGCGTAGATTATGAAAAAGGAATATGACCATAGGTCATTCATCATGGACAGATGATTGTTATTACTATTTATTAGTAATAATCATTTTCATCATGGAAGATACAATAGAGACCATGACATAAAATAGGATCATGACGGAAGAACAAATTTAACCTAAAGAGATTAATGATATTCTATGAGGAAAACACATTAATAACAAGGTCATTGGACAAAGCAAAAATCACTTTTAGTGGAATGAATCTAAGACTAAATAATGTTATAATTAATAGACGAAGAGTTAGAACTTAATTACAAATTATTTAAGCCTTAATTATATATGACCGGTCGTCCCTCCACTAACTCAATACAATCTTGTCTAGATTGCAATTTCGAACATATATGGTAAATGAGTGAAAACAACGAGCGAGATATAGATTGCAAGAATTACTATCCCTAATAAGTGTATCTTCTTGAATGAGACAAGATAAGGCATAGAAAGTAATTTAATTTCATTAAATTATTATTTAGTTAATTATAATTAAATAATTGAAGTTTGAAGTAAAGACTAAATTATTAAATTATTACAGTTTTGCTAAATAAGACAATTAAATTTATTTACTCATAAGTTCTAATACAATAAATTCTTCATGACTTTAACAAAATTAGAATTGAGAAAATAATTAATTGAAAAATAATATTCTAGGAATAGAAAACTATTTATTAGGTTAGATAATTAAATGAGCTTGTTTGAATTAAAAAAAATGGATTGCACATATAATTGTAACCAATACATGAAAAAGACTCAATTAGGTCGTATACAATATAGGAGTGCGTCACCATCTATATAGAGTTCTAATAGAACTTTAAGTTTTCTATTAAAATAGTTTTTCCTTCTCTTCCTATTTGTAACACCCCTAACCCGTATCCGTCATCGGACTAAGGTTAAGAGCATTACCGGACATTCCAGAACTTTTTCGAATGTTTGACAAACATCAACATCATATCATAATCATACATCATTAAATAGTCCCTTATAAAGGTCTACGAGACCTTAAACATGCATTAGAAGAAGGTTAGGACTAAACCGAGCCCATATAAAAATTTTCGAAACTTTAACATTTTTCAAAGCTGCAAAGATCACATGCCCATGTGGTCAGGCCGTGTGCCTCACATGGCCACTAGAGATGCCCGTGTGTCTAAGCCGTGGCAAAACAGGGCATAAATTCTGACTTCACCACACGGCCACATGACATGCCCGTGTGCCAGGCCGTGTGAAAATTAGGCAGGCTATTGACTTGGTCACACGGCCAACCACACACCCGTGTGCCAGCCCGTGTGCCACCCACGGCCACTAGACATGCCCATGTGTCTAGGCCGTGTCAAACCTATATGGTATATTGACTTAATTCGAAAGAGTACCCTAAGGGACAAATGGTCGTCTACTATGACCATGTGTCACACACAGCCGAGACACACAACTGGGTCTTTGCCTGTGTGGACAAAAAATAGGTCATTCAAAAAGCCAACTTTGCCACCCATTTTAGGTCATCCCTACAAGACAAAACCAATACATTTTATACCATCATTCCTTAGCCATTTCACAACCAAAATACATACAATTCATGCCATAAAATCCTCATCCAAAATCATACTCAATTTCCTTACTACTTCATACTAAATTATAAGCCAATTCCATTCATGATCATCATACGTATTCATCAGATTCATTCTTAAACCAAAACTTTACCAATTTCTCATTCAAGCACATACCAAATTGACCATTTCTTGGGTCATTAATAAACATCAAAACGTACCATTTCTTTCCACATTTTCAATACCAAAATCAATTCATAAATCTAACCACAAGTTAGCCATATCCCATGGCATAACATATATACAACTTAAAAACATGTCTTATAAATTCTAGCCTATACATGCAACATAACCAAAATATCAAAACATTTATTTATTGAAACGATAACCAGATAGTGTGATAACATCTCTAGCGACTTCCAACCCGAGAAAATCTTCGAAAATCTATAAACATAGGACACATACATAGAGTAAGCTTTGAAAGCTTAGTAAGCTATAAACAAATAAATCATTCCAATTATATTTATAATTCAACTTAACTAAATCAAATTTAACAAATTTCAACCACATATAAACTTATCACCATCGGAAATTCATATGATCATGCTAAGTGCTTTACTTATTTTAACATTTCAAAAACATAATAATGTCACACAAATCTAATCCATTTGACTACATTTCGATTTCTTATAAAGAGCACATATTCACATTTCATTTTTATACAAATAACCTATCATCTTTTGCACATATACTACTTTCCATTTCTCATAACCATGTTTCTCATTTTATAATTCCTATGTTTAAAACATAGAATCACAATTCATATAACGAACAAGTATAACACATCATTCATTTGTATACGTTCATATCATTCGAAATCATACATTTCTCTTATCATCACTTGAAACATATTCACCTTTCATTTCTAAATTACATAAACAAATCACACGTAGTTGAATCGTATATGGCAAAACACAATTACCAGTCAATATTTCTCTTGTAATTCATTTGATCATAGTTCACTTGCTATTAATCACATCTCATTTTCACATAGATCATATATCAATTGATCATAATCATTCTCACTATCATTGCTCAATTTCACATATACATTGTAACATACCTGAATCAGATACACATTCATATTCTCATCTATTTCTTGAAATACCTATTGGATCGTTCTGAAATCAATAAGGATACTCTGATAGATCTATAACTCGCTCAATGCGAACGTCCCAGACATGGTCTTACATGTAATCAAATATTGATACCACTATTCCAGGCAAGGTCTTACACGAAATCATATACGATGCCGATGTCCCAGATATGGTATTACACGTAATCTCTAATCGATGCCAGTGTCCCAGACACAGTCTTACACGGAATCATATACGTTGCTGATGTCCCAAACATGGTCTTACACATAATCTCTAATCGATGCTAGTGTCCTAGACACGGTCTTACATGATATCATATATCGATGCCACTATCCCCAACAGGGTCTTACACGATATCACCCATCTCAGAAGCTTACATGTTATTACACCAGTATTTTGTACAATTATTACAGTTTAATCGAGACTTTCAATTACATAATTAAATCAACTCATTCTCAAATAAGTCATCAAATGCTTAATTCCATTCGACCATATACATATAAATACAAAGTAATTCAGCATATATAATACATTTTCATTTCAATATAACAACATTTATTTGCTTATGAACTTACCTCATACGGACACGAATGGACCGTAACGACTATTTGACTTTCTCCGATCCAAATCCGATTTCCTCATGTGCCAATCTAATTTATATTAAAATTAACTTGTTTATTAACGTATGCACTCAATTTATTCCAAAACATATAAATGGGCAAATTACACATTTTCCCCTAACATTTCACATTTTTCACAATTTAGTCCTTATTTCACAAAGCACAAAATATTCAAAATTTAACCACACCCATGTTTGGCCGAATTTCATTAAGGTCCCTAGCAGCCCATTTCTTTTATTTATTTCATAATTTAATGCCTCAATTTACCGAATTCACAATTTAATCCTAAATAGGCATTTTTACCAAAAATTACTTAATTAAACTTAACAATCTAACAACATATATTTTTTCATTATCAAACAACAAAAACATCAAGCTATTAACAATGGCAAATCATAAATTCATCAACAATTTCCGAAATTAAGGTATGGGCTTGCTAGAAAGCGAAGCAACGATCTCAAAAATGTAAAGATTATCAAAAACCGAACAAAAGTGAACCTTTAATTTTAACTTCAAAGTGTCAAACCATTTGAGAAACCATGGCTTCTTTTTCTTTCTTACAATCGGCCAAAAAATAATAAAATGAACGTGCATGTGCCTTTTTTTACCTTATGTTTTAATTATAAAACATTTTATTATACAATTACCATATTAACCTTTAAATAATAAAAAGAAAACCATATAATGGTTGTCCACTATTGTCCATGTTAATAATTAATGGACAAATTTCATTTTAACGACCCCACATTAAAAAAGCCATAGCCATAAAGCACTTTAATAAAAAGTAAGTCACTTTTGCAATTTACGCGATTAGGTCCTTTTTCCAAATTAACTGTTCAAACGGTAAAATTAATTCACGAAATTTTTACACATATCAAATAATATACTGCAAATACCAAAAATAATATTAAAGAAATTTTATGATCTCGGATTTGTGGTTCTAAAACCACTGTTCCAACTAGGGTCTAAATCGGGCTATTACACTATTTTAGTAGAACTCTTGTGTTTTCCCCTATATATAAGGATTATGAGTTAACCAAAAATACACATCAGTCATACATGGATTCTTTATCGAAATATAGGGAAAATTTATTTAGCCTCAAATAAATTCTATTATTTGTGAGTACTCAAGATATAAATTTTGGTTTTGGTTTTCCATAAAGAAAGTGTAACACCCCTAACCCGTATCCGTCGCCGGAACAGGATTATAGAACACTATCAAAGTTTTCAAATCATATGAACACATATTTATAAACATTTTATATCATATCATATCAACAAAAATATTACAATCAAGACAAAACATACATATTGTTCCTTATATGAGCCCTCAAGGCCCAAAATACATGTTAGAAATAAGTCAGGACTAAATGGGAAACTCAAAAAATTTTTCAGAAAACATTGAAAATTTTCAACACTACAAGGGCCACAAGCCCGTGTGCTAGGCCGTGTACCCTTCGAAATAACCTCACACACCCATGTACCAGGCTGTGTACTAGGCGTGTAACTGCCTGACTTGCAACCTTTTGAAAGCTATAGGGGACACAGAGCCGTGTTGCCTAATACATGACTAAGACACATGCCCATGTCTCTGCTCGTGTGGACAAAAATAGGCCATTTTACAAGCCATTTTCTCACCCATGTTTACAAGTACCTACAACCAACTTTGTACTAATATTCAAGCCATCAAAAAGGCATCCAAGCCATGCATAATCAAGCTATATACATATGGTATAATAACATACAACCAATATGCCCAATGGAACCTCAAATGACAACATTTAAACATGTATAATCATGTGTTCAATTTGGCCAAAATGATTAGTTATTTCCTAACTAAAATTTGCATCATTACATACCATTGAATTAACTTACCAAAACATACCAAATGGTACCAAATATGCCATTCTAAACTAGCACCAAAACACTATATAAGTCATACATACTAAAGAACCAATTCACCACAATTTCATCATATCACAAAACACATTTAACTACCATTTTACCTTTCACAATTCAAACACAAAACAAGCCACATATCAACCATATCAAGGCTACTTATTCACAACAAGACATATAGGCCAGCATTAGCCAAAATACCTATACATGCCATTATAACCAAAATCAAAACAACCAAAAGCACTAAAAGAGCCGATGGACAATGTGATATAAAATACAAAAAATAACATAGAGTAAGCATTTAAGCTTAGTAAGTTCATATATCATAGAATAAAACTTACCATTCAGTCACATAATAGGTAAGTACACAGAGCATATCCCAACATAATGTGGCCAAATGCCTAAGCATATATACATCAACCATGTTACCCATGTAAATACATATTATAATAGCCCAGTTTAGACCCTAATCTGAACAGTGGTTTTAGGACCATAAATCTGAGGTCAAAAAAATATTTTGATATTATTTTGATATTAGACCATTGGTAGGGTTAGTGGACAATTATAGCCATCCATTATACGCTTATAAATGTTCGAATATTATCAGTTTAGTCCTTACCCCTTTCTAAATCATGTTTAAGGTCTCATTGACCTTCTAAAGGGACTTAGTCATGATGTATGATTGTGAATTGAAGTTGTATGAGAAATGATTGAACTATATTGTAATTGATCAGTAATGCCTCGCAACTCTAATCTGGCGACGGATATGAGTTAAGGGTGTTACACATATATCAACCAATAAACATGGACGAGCACATCAATTGATTAAGTTTCATATACATGTATCATCCAATTCAATTATCCATATACCTTGTAACAACATTTCCATGTAATTCATATGTGTCCCTATAATAGTCTGTATCGAACTCTTACCAATTTGTATTAGAATATTGCCCCTTAAACCATTAGAATACCGTTAGATATAGTGTGCTAACTCCTATAACTGTAATCCGTCAAACCATGTACATGTATGCTCATACGAGCTGTGAATCAGTATGCTCACTTTAGCTGTAGATCGGTGTGCTCTCATAAGCTATAAATCGATATGCTCACACAAGCTGTGCGTCGAAATGTA
Organism: Gossypium stocksii; assembly: GCA_020496765.1. NCBI lineage: Eukaryota > Viridiplantae > Streptophyta > Magnoliopsida > Malvales > Malvaceae > Gossypium > Gossypium stocksii. The sequence goes on from CM035625.1 coordinate 36,543,033, forward strand.
GCTACACGATGCTACTCAGACGAGATGTGGAGTATCCGCAACACATGTAGGACCTCAGCCATTGGTAGGACGTTTAGGACCAGTACCCAAATCATGTAAACCCTAATGACATGTCATTTGTATCCTACGAATCCCTAAGGTTCAAACGGAGCCCGGTAATCGTCATATGTCCTAAGGTTCAAACGGGGCTCAGTAATCGTCATATGTCATTGTATATGCAACCATTATACATATAGTAAATTTACAATTCATGCATATTTCAAAATAAAACAAATAATCACAAGTTAATCACACGAACTTACCTCGATGAGTTTACATAGATAAATAGGCGATTAATCTGAGACTTTCTCTTTACCTGGATCTAAAGCCGTACAAGGTCTATCTTGATCTATACGAATAAAGTTAACTCAATTCAATATGTATTTTATTCAATTTAACCCAAAATCATATTTTGGAAAATTTACCATTTTACCCCTATACTTTTAATTTCTTTACAATTTAGTCTTTAGCTCATAGAAATAGAAATTCATGAAATTCCATCACAACCCACTATGGTCGAATATCAACTAGGTCCCTAGGATGCCCTATATTTCATTTATTTCACAATTTCACCATGTATAAATTTTTATTTTTCAATTTAATCCCTATTTGACAATTTCATAAAAAATTTCTTTACAAAAGTTGTTTATCTAACAACAACTATCCATTTTCTATCATGAAACATCAAAACTCATGTATATTCAACAATGGCAAAACCCTAATAGTTTAACAGTTTCACAAATTAGTCCTCGGGCTAGCTAGATTAAGCTACAACGATCCCAAAAACATAAAAATTAATAAAAACAGGACAAAATTCACTCACATGCACAAGGAATTAGTTGGCCGAACCTTGTAAGCTTTAATGGCTTCCTCTTCTTTGAACTTTCGATTGAAGAAAGAAGAAAAAGATGATACTTTAATTTGTTTTATTTAATTTAACCATTATTTACTAATTACCAAAAACACCTTAAAAGTAATTCAAAATTTTAATAATGCCAAACCATGCTCATCCACTAACACCATTAATGGTCTATTTACCATTTAAGGACTCAAACTTTAAAGTTCCATAGCTATTTAATACCTTTAGCTACTAGAGCACAACCTTTGCACTTTACGCTGTTTAGTCCTTTTTATCAAATTGAGCATGTGAACGGTAAAATTTCTTAACAAAATTTTTAAACGATATCACTATCATACTGTATGTAATGAAATAATGATAAATTAATTTTTTTTACTTTAGATTTGTGGTTTCGAAACCACTATTCTGATTTCACTGAAAATGGGTTGTTAAGAAAGTGAAATTTCCCCATTTGAAAGTTATGATTTTCATTATGTGCTCAGTTTTAGATAAGAGAACACTCTCTTAGCAAAAGAGAGTTCAAGAATAGTAGAGAAGATCATTCAATCAAAAGCCTAAATTCCACAAGACTCCTTAGCTTGGAAAAACTTGTACTAAATTTTGTAAAATTGATTGTCATAGATAATACAACAAAAGTTCAGTTTTATGAAAAAGAAATAAAATTTCACTGTGCAACAAATTATTTTTCATAAATGATTTTTCTAACATGAATAAGCTTGAATTTAAAATGAGTGTGTGTTAAGGCCACTTTCTTCACAACTCAATCTCTTGTAAGCTTATTAAAACCTTCCATTCAAATCCAATTCTTAGGTTTCATTTAAAAATTCGTCGTAAGTTAAATGATCTTTCAGACTTAAAAAACAACAAGTTCAATTAATATACGTTAATAACTTTGAGTGGGTATTGAATCGAACATTGGAATTTTTTTTGACTTTTGTTACTACACTAATAACATTTAAAAATATATATGAGAACATTCTTACTCTATTTTTTTTGTGAGCATATCTAAATTAATTGGCACTTGTTTTTATATCCAGCTTTTCAATGTACCATTTGTCAACCAATGGAGTGATAACAAACTGACATCGTGAACACTTTTTAGTGTAGACAGGTAACAAGAATAACATGTAGGTCTCTCCATTAAATTCTTCAAAGAACAACACTCTACAAAGAAAATATTAAACATAAAAAATAACTCACTATTAGTACTTACAAAAATAACACTCTTGGGAGACAAAGAAAACGAATAAAAACTACAAACCTTGTAAATTTCAAAGACAAATCAGTGATAATATACTCTAGAATGTTAATGATAGTTCTCTAATAAGACACACCTAAGGGATTTAATAGGACAAGAAAAAGGTGACGCCAAAGAATGCAGGTGGAGGGATGAATAAGGGAGCAACTTTGTCAGACCTAGTAACCCAAGAAGGAAGAAAAGGTTAGAAAGTGTTAAGGAATAATAAAAAAAAAAACTTAACAAAAGAAAATCCTAAGGCTAAGAATTAAAGAAACTAATAGACGATCCAAAACACAAAAAATAAAACACAACTTGAAATTTTTTTGTTTAATGTGTTCTTGATATGTTAAAATCATGAAATTTAATCTAAAGCCTCCTTAAATTATAACATTCAAATTTTAAAACTTTAGGCACTAGTTTTTTTTTTTTTTACTTTTTAGTTGTGAAAACATTTCTTTTCACTATAAATAGTGTCGACAGTACGAGGTTAAAATTCTAGGTGAAAATAATATCGCTTATCCCCTTTTTGAAGCAAACAATCCAAAAAAAATTTAGGTAAAACAAAATTTGAGGCACCAAATGTTTTCACCAGTAGTGAAAATCATCTTAGCACAAAGAGAAGAACCAAAAACACCGAAAATTTGATACCAACTGATATGAGAGCAACGACTAATAACAAAATTCAAGTTGATGGATAAAAAAAAGAAATAAATGATTAACAAAGTGAGATAAATAGTGTGACAGCCCTAGTTCGACCTTAGTCGGGAAGCGGTTTCGTGACCGCTAAACCGAGTCCTTAAAATAGTTAATATTGATTTTCAATGCTTCAATTATGTGTTAATTACATGTGTGGGAGTTGTGGATTGGAATTTTGACAAAGTCAATACGAATTTATTGAAAAGGGTTTAGTTGAAAAAACTTAGAAACTTAGCTAGACAATTTTGGAATGACTAAAATAAAATAAGCTAAAAACTAATGGATTTGCATGTCAATATTTCCCTTAGAAGAAAGTGGCCGGCCATGCATTTGTTTCCATTGGTTGTTTCATTATTTTATAATTTGTAATTTAAGTTAGTGGGATGATGATGATAAAAAAAAATAAAGTAAAGTAATGAAATAAAAGATTTTGAAGAAATTTTTAGTTCTTCTTGCCGTGAGTTGAAGAAGATAGAAAAGAGAAGATTTTAGGCTAACATTCGGCCATATTGATTCAAATCAAATGTAAGAAATCTTTGCTACTTTTCTTTTAATTTCTAAAATAAGGTGTATGAGTAAGTGTTTGGTCTAGCCCATTTTAAAATTTCAACTTCTATGGTGATTAGGGCATTCGGCTAAGGCTAAATCAATAGGAAAGGGGTTATTGTTTTATGCCATTATGAATAAGGGTTGAAACATGCGTTTTGAACTTCTTGAAAGTGCATATTTGTGATCCAAGTATTTTGTGGAAATCCTTAGCTAGTGTAGTTGTGTTTGCCGATTTTCAATTTGAAGTATTAAGCATAACTCGTGTGTTTTGTGTGGTAAATACTTGAGTGGTGGATTGAAAATATGAAATTTGTTGGCTAAGCAAAACAAATGGCCGAATGATACTCATTGTGAATGTTGCTTATTTAGTTAATGATTGGGGTTTAGAATATGTGAAGTTGAAGGTTTGGTGCAAGGTGTTTTATATTCAACCATTAGCTAAACATTGTTAAATTTGGATAAATGAGTGTTAAGGCTAATGAAATCGACAATGGTTGGTGAATAGAAGAAGTCATGCTTGTTGAGTTATATTTTGCTTGTGAGTTTTCGGTTTTGCTTTTATTGGAGGAGTGAAATTTTGATAATTATTAAATGGGCTCTAGTTTGGTCATGTCTATGTTACTTAGATGAGAAATGCATAAGTTGACCTTGTTAGGCCGAATGGGAAGTACGGTATTAAGTTAAAATTTTAAGATAAGGAATTTAGTTGAATTTTGAGCTAAACTATATGTGCTTCCATGTGATTTTAATGTTAGTATAGGAATAGTTAAATTGTGACGAATTCTTGCTTGTGGTTAGCCGAATTTGAATTTAGAAATGTATAGATGGACTTCCTAGGTCTATAGTAATTTTCGTTAAAGATGATTTAAATGTTTTGAACATTCGGTCAGAGTAGCATTGTGCCATCTTTATGATGTTTGGTGTTTTGAATTGAAAATGTATATGTGTTATAAAATTCATGTGGGTCGAAGGAATCGGTAAATAAAACTATGAGATGGCATGAAAGCTTCTAAAGTGGTTGTGAATGGTTGAGCCTAAACCAAATGTGAACTTAATCGAATGGAGGAGTTATAAGCTAAAAATGTTAGAAAACGCCTTATGGCTAAAGCATATAGGTGCTAACCTATTCGGCTTTTGTTAATTAGGGAGACATGAGTACTGAATTGGATTAAAAGACCTTATCTACTACATTTGATAAATGAATTTGATTGTAAATTGTAATGTATTTATGCTTGGCCGAATGTAGGTGTGATAAAGGAAAATTACATTGTATGTCTTGATTGAAATGAAAGTGTAAATTATCAATAGAGATGTGTGAATAAAATTGATATGATTGTATTGTTTATTTAAGCTCAAGAGCTTAGAGGGGCAACTTCGGACAAAGGGAAGGCCAAGGTCACGGAATAGTCAATTCGAAATTTCTCGGAAAGATACGAGGTAAGTTCTTGAGTAACAAATCCTTAAATATGATAAAGTGAAATTATAATATTTATATATGCATAATATGCGAATTCAAATGGCAAATGATGTGTCTAAATGCAAAATTTTGGAAATGAGAGTATGAGTAAATATGAGATACCGAATACTAAAGTGGAATCTTAATGTATTTGGATATGAATTTGTATTCCTTGCTTACAAATAAATAAGCCATATGAAATATGCTTGGTAGTATGCCGAAACTTGTGTTTCTGTATTTGAAATGTTATTGAAAGATGATATGATATGTATGCCGTTATATGTAAGTAGAAATTTCAGAGTTAAAGCCGAGCTTAGTCTCAAAGGGCTTCCGAGCCAAAGTTAAAGCCGAGCTTAGTCTCGAAGGGCTTCCGAGCCAAAGTTAAAGTCGAGCTTAGTCTCGAAGGGCTTTCGAGCCGGAGTTAAAGCCGAGCTTAGTCTCGAAGGGCTTAAAGCCAGTGATAAGATCCGGATTTGGCCTTGAAGTCTATTCGTGGTGGAAATCAGATATGGGTTAAATGTATAAGCTCACGTACGAGTAATTATATAAATAGTATGCCTTAACAAAACATATGCGCCACTTAATGTAAGGAAGGCAGGTATGCATTCTACGCTTGTAATGATTTAGCAGGTCATTAAATTCGTTTAGTTGAGTCGGTAAGGATTTGTGAACTATTATTTGATATCGCGGGTATGTATAAGAAATTTGATGTTGAGGTGTGTAATTTTATACTCGATTGATTTTGCAAAGAAGAAATCTGAACTACTCGATTTTGAGTGAATAACTCGTTGAATGCATTTGAGCTTCTTTTTGTGATAAACATGTGAGTGAGTTAGTAATATGGATATGAGCATATTCGGCCAAAGAAGGTTTTAATCATGAGTTGTTAATATTACGCCCTTTACTTATTTTGATTGAATTACTTAAGTACTTACTAGGCAAGTCATTGCTTACTCTGTTGTCCCTGCTTTCGATTTTGTAGATCTTGATCGGAAGCTACGGTCTCGGGAGTTCCAGAATTGAAGTCATCTACACTATCACTCATCTTTTGGTACTGGTAACTAAATTTAGGAATGGCATGTATAGGTTGACTTTTGGTGTTCAAACAAACATCTTTTGAATTTTGTAACTAAATTTGGCCATGCGAAAATGGCCCTCTTAAGATTTTCACTTTGATAGTTATGGTAATAATTCGATTATGTTATACATGAATGGTTGTGACTGCATGTTTGGAAACTAGTCTTGAAGTATGTCATACTTCTAATATGGAAATATATGAAGAAAAAGTGATGAACGTGACTAGGGATGAATTCATTTCGCACATTGTTTTGAATGCGATAAACTGGTTTAGTTGTGTTCGGTTGATGAGCTTTTGCGCAACTTTTGTCAATTATATCGATAGGTTTAGTAAAGGATCTTCTTTTATTATCATGCGGCTTTTCAAAGAAATAGTCTGGTGATGCCTCTCGACCCTTCTGCAATGGGACCGAGTCTAGGGGTGTTACAAATAGAATAATGAACAAAGAATGAAACAAAATTGAAAAGAGATTAGATAAGATGATGGAAAGATTGTTCCCATCAAAGAACAATGCTTCAATAAGCACAACCGATAGTAAAGGATGGCATTGGATCCTCCAAATATGAACTTGGTAACTCAAAATTTGAAAATTTTTATATAAGATTCTGGAATCTTAATATTCCTAGCAAAATTCGTATTCACCTATGGAAGGTAGCTAATGGATTTGTGCCTAAATTATGTACACTGAAGCCTCACAAGCTTGTTGTGAACATGCTTTGTCTAGTCTATAAAGCGGAGGAGGAGACGATGAACCATTTGTTTCGAGATATTATCTTTACGAAGCAAGTCCTACGAGAAATAGGGGTGGTTTTCTCGACCACCAACATGGAAAACAACTGGAAGCAATGGTTAGCAGTGGAATTTGTAAATAGTAGTAGGATAATGAGCAGAAACATAGCCATTTCTTTTGGGGCTTTATGGTATAACTGCAACAAGATTTATCATGAAGGGATAAGGGAGCGGTGCAAGAAACAGTGGGGCTTATAAATGCATAATGTTTAGAAATTGAGCAGTTCAGTGAGTTAACGATGAAAATGCAGCAACCAAAATATGATGGTTGGGTACCACCAGTGGGTGATGTTATTAAGATTAATTTTAATGCCACTTATAATCAGCAATCACACAAATTAAGTTTGGGTATAATAGTGCGTAATATGGAGGGAATGGTGGTGGTGCCGTGTATTTACTCATGGGAGAATATTTTGGAACCGACGATGGCTGAGGCGCAAGCATGTTTGCAGGTGACGTCCAGGAAATGGACTAAAAATTAGACAAAGGCCAGTGCACCTATCAATAAATAGTATAGTTATGGTGAGCAAATATATCATTCCCATGAGGACTAAAAGTACTAGTAATTATCGTCTTCCTATTCTCTAATTGACAAGTTGAAGTGATTAAATTAAATTAAAATTAACTAAATCAATTAACTAAGAACTCGACAAAGAATAAATTAGGAAAATAATCAACTGATAACCAAGAAGCGAAATAATGCCCAAGAAAGAATCCACCTACACTGCATCTATGATTATCAATCTGAATAAAACAATTTATTCACTCAATATTTTTATCCGTAGAAATCCATAAATTATGCTAATATCTCTCTTCAAAACTAAGAGCAACTGACTTTAGGTTGATTAATTGAATCTTTTTTATAATAAAAACCCCTATTATCGCGTAAATCAATCTATGGATTCCCCTATCAGATTTGACTCTAATCCAGTAGATTTATGTAACACCCAAACCCGTATCCATTGCCAGAATAGGGTTACAGAGCATTACCAGACTTGTCACTTAAATAATCATACAATTCATGTTTAATTCACATATTCAAATGGAATTCATTCAAATTCAGTCATATAGTCCCTAACACGAGTCCTCGAGGCCCAAAACAAGCATTAAAAACAATTCATGACTCAAACATGAACTTAAGGAAATTTTGGTAAAACATTGAAAAATTTCAAAGTGAAGGGGACATACGCCTGTGTGGCCAGCACATGTGTCTCACATGGTTAAGAGACACGCTCATGTCTTAGGCATTAAATGGGATCACATGTCGTGTCCTAGCCCGTGTCTAATCTCGTGTAACTCACTAACTTGGGTCACATAGCCAACCACACCCCCGTGTGACTAGCCCATGTAACTCACTGACTTTCTTTCGTTAAAAATTATAGGGGACACATGATCATGTCATCTAACCGTGTGTCACACAAGGTCGAGACACATGCTCGTGTCTCTACTTGTAACAACCCTAACCGTATCCATCGCTAAAATAGGGTTACGGAGTATTATCAGACATATAACAGTATAAATAATACATTTAGCACTCATTTCTCATATTCCTGTATAACCATTTAATCACAATCATAGAGTCCCTAATACAAACCTACGAGGCCCAAATCATGTATTGGGAGTGGTTCGGGGCTAAACTGACAACTTTTAAAACTTTCGAGAAAACATAGCAAATTTTCTAAATCAGGGGACACACATCTGTGTGTGAGGCCGTGTGGAGCTTACTGACTTGGTTTCAAATTCAATATTAGGGGATACACAACTGTGTAACCTGACTATGTATCACACATGGTTGAGACACGCCCCGTGTCTCTGCCCGTGTGGACAAAAATAGGCTATTTACCAAGCCATTTTGCCACCCAACTTGTATCAATTCAATCATACCAATTAATATATAACCAATACACAAGTAGGCAACCAAGCCAACCATATCAAGCATCAAACATGCCAATTTTACAAGACATATAAATAACACAACTAATCATTAATTTCATACCAAAACCATTTTATCAATTCACCAATATGACACTTTCAATTATGCACCAAATGTGCCTAATTCCTCAATCATACCAATCTCCCTTCAGCATCTATATATAGCACATATACTCAACACATCAAAAGGCATTTTTGCACATATACAAACACATCATCAAGCATACCAGAATAAACCACATCACATGGGCATTTACATAACTAAAACATATTAAAATGAGCCAAATCACTTGGCTATACATATATCAATCTCATATAGGCTTAAATAGCCAAAATAACTTATACACATCATATGACCAACTACCCTATACATGCCATATTACCAAAATCACAAAATTCAAAAGTACCAATTGACAGTTGGATTGTAACGCCCTAATTTTTGGGTTTTTCTTAGATTTATCTTTATCTGATAAAATGTGTAAATGCTAGTAATTAGGTGTGTAATGCATGTTTGGGATGTGTTAATGGGCCTATGGTTGGTTGGAAGCTCGGCAAAATTTTGTATTTTTGACTTGGGAGATAGGGGATCAGTGAAAATAAGGGTCTTAAGAAATTGTGTGCGAAATGTAGCACAATTGAACCAGTGGTAAAGTGGCAAGGGAGACGCCACTAGGCTCCTTAAAAGGTGGCGCCTAAGTGAGCTTAGAGGTCAAGGGTTCAAGCGCCAGAGGTTGCAAGGTGGTGTTTTATTTTTGAGCTTGAGCAGGTAAGAGGTTGAAGCCGAATTGAACTCTGCTTGGAAGGGGTTTGAATCGGTCAAGGGGAGCAAATCGTGGAGGAGGTTGAGGAGCAAATCTAGGAATTTCGAATTTTGAAAGGAGGTAACCGATTGTGGGGCTTTGCAAGTGCAATTCGGCTAGGGGGAAATAGTGTTAGCACTTTCGGCAAATAGGTGTTTATGTGTGCCGAATTCTTCTTTTAGTTCTTATGTTTTGGTGCCGATTTTCCTTAGGTAAGAAAAGCTTCCCTTTTTCTATCAATTTTCGCATAGCGTATTAGGTACCTCTCTTTTGCCATTTCGTTTCTCTCATCAACCTTGTAGCCGAACCCCATTTCCCTTTGTTGTCGAATCTCCAGTCGACTTAAGCACTTCCTTTTTGCTTTCTATTCTCATCTATTTGCTTTTCTTCTTCTCTTCTTCTCAAACCTTAAACCGATCCCCTTCACCACCATTTTTCTTCTAGCCAGATACAATCTTCTTTCCCTCTTCTCTAAACCTCTGTCGACAACTTCAAGAAGAAAGCCGAAAACAAACACCCACCTTGCCGAAACACTTTCTATACATTCTCATTCTTTCCTTCTTCTTCAAACCCCTAAAACCGAATGTTCATTTGATCAAAACCCCCATGGCCGAATACCTTGTATGACCGAAACCACACCTCCTTTGTTTATCTAGTGACCGAAACCTATCACTTCTTCTTCTTCCCGATTCTCTTGTTAGCCGATTCCTCTGGTGCCTAAGACTTTATTTCTTTCTCTTTTAAAATCGTAACCCTCCAACACCCTTTCTTCCTCATTGTTTCAAAGGGAACGGCTGTGGTTTGGAACTAAGTTCGGTAAGTATTTCGTGGTATTATCTCGTCTATCTTTAAGATTAAGATTGGATGTCGAAAACCCCTTAGGGGGGAAGGTTAATGTTTTTGGACTAAGGGCCTTATGGCTTATCTCTTTGATTTATGTGCGCTAGAGCGGACAAGAGACGTTCAACAAAGGAGGCTATTGTAGATTAACGCGGTTGAACACAGTGATCTAGTCCATAACCGAAAGGGGTAAGATTTCAATGCTTAGGCCCTGTAGGCCGATTTTGATAAGGGGTTTATAACTATTTGATTATCGATTATTAGGCTAATAGTTAGCGTTCGATTGTAGGTTCTTCGTACGTGGATTTCGTCAACGTTTCATCAGTAACAGGTGTGTAACGTATCTCCATCATAGACTAGGATGGCTAAAAGCTGAAATAATCGAAATTGGGCTAAGTGACTGATCAAAGGTGACCGAAAAATCAGCCTTGGAAAGAAGTAAGAGTGACCGAATACTCTGTTGTGGTCACATTGGGAATTGGTAATGGCGAAATTGCAGAAGGTGCAATTTCGAGCGTTTTGGTAAGTTGGGCTTCAATGGGCCAAAGCGGGCCCAATGGGCTTCCGAGCTCAAATTTGAATATGTTCATAAAAGACTTTCTGGTAACTTGAATAATAAAAACTTGGTTAAGGTGGTAAACTAGAACCTAAAATTGGGCTTAACGGACTTATCGACGATGTTGGACATAGTAAGGCCCATTAGGGGTTTTAGGCTAAAAAGGGTAAAAATTGGAAATTTGGCTTAAGTGGACTTCCGTGGTTATTTAGGGACTGTTAATTTATCAGACTTGCATAAAGTCACTGGAAATATGAATAAGGACTAAAATACCCTTAAATATGGAAAATTACCAAAATACCCCTAGGTGTAAAAAGACTATTATACCCCTAGGGTCAATTCTGTATGAAATGTATGATGTTATGTATCTGTATGAGTGAATTATTAATATGAATATATCTGATGCATGAGATGCTATATATTGCATGCTAGTATGATTATCTGTTGCATGGGGTATGGGTTTTTGATGGAGGAAGTGTTCTGGCAGCCTCGCTGCAATCTGGTGGCCTCGCCACATATTTTCTGGCAGCCTCGCTGCAAATCTGGTGGCCTCGCCACAATATCTGTATCTGGTGACCTTGTCACAATATCTGGCAGCCTCGCTGCAAATATATCTGGCAGCTTCGCTGCAAATGTTATCTGGCAGTCTCACTGCAAATTATATCTGGCAGCCTCGCTGCAAATATCTGTGGTGTGTAGCGGTTGGGTGGGTCGAGTAGTCTCCCCACATGGTGTAAGGCTGGTACGGGGGTGTTGAGGATGGATCTGGGTTGGGTTTCTGTTTGCATAATGCTTATATCTGATCTGTTTCTGTTATGAGCCTTTTGGGCTTAACCTGATTCCTGTAATGGGCCAAGGCCCAATTAAATCTGTTTCTGAGGCTTGATCTGTTTTGGCCTATGGTTGAGATAATGTTGCACACTGAGTTGTCAAACTCACCCCTTTTAATTAATCTCTGCAGGTAACCCTCAACCATAGTGGGCTTGGTGCTGCGAGAGGTTCGGAGTGGCCACAGCGACTGCAATAAAACTGGTTTTCATTTATGTTTTAGTATTTTAATTTTATGTTAATTTTTGGGTTTTAATGTGTAATAAGGCCGCTATTAAATTTTCTTTTTGGGTTTTAACTTTCTAAAGGAGTTGGTTCGTACTTTATCGAAACTGCTAGATATAGGCTGCGCGGGTTTTCAAAACCTTAATAACGTTTTCAAAATAACGTTTATAAAAATTTAAACAATCTTGAATAATGACAACTTAAAGTAGTTTTAACCAGAACTTTTTTTTTCACCTTGCTAGTTTTATAAAATATCTCCTAAGTCTCAACGCGTACTAAAAGGTTACAATCGTAGTTTAGGATCATGTGACTCACCAGATCTGGTCATAACGTCCAGACCAGGTTTGGGGTGTTACATTTAGTGGTATCAGAGCCAAGTTGCAACAACTCGGCTCTGGAACGGGTCTAAGAAAATGAAGGTTTTCAAACAATCAAAATGAAGATTTTCAAAAGATCATGATTTTTCAAAAATTACTTAGAACTAGTTTTGATAAACTTCTTTTCGTACCTAAATGATTTATTTTCAAAGAATAAATTAAGTTTTCCTATGAAATCTTTCGAAAGAGTGGCACACCGAATCTCCGGCCCAAGCCTGTAAGTTCTCTAAACTTTTCTGATTATTTCCAAAAACTCTGATTGCATGCCTGACTAAAGACTTTATTATGGTACTTTAGCTAGGGTATTACTGAAACTGTAGAGACTCTGATAGGTAGACTGAGACTGTAGTTAGGCTACCGCAAAAGAAGATAAACTCTGAAACTCTACTTATTCATAAGACATCTGTAATAAAAATTGAAATAGTAATCTGACTCATAAAACTTCTAAAATAGAAAATACGAAATGAGTACGCGAGCAGCTCGTGGTAGGGGCCGTGGACGTGGCCGAGGTAGTGCACGAGTTGAATCATCTTCTTCGGGTTATGCTCCAGCAGCTGAGATACCAGTATCACCAGCAACAGAGGTGGAATCTCATGATAGGGGTGTAGGGGATGATGCCCTATCACAAGCGATGCTTCGAGTTTTGGAAAGGGTTGCTGGGGCGAGTACTGGTAATGGATTTCGTGGTGCGATATCTGAGCGACTCCGAGCTAATGGAGCAGAATTCTTCAGGGGTGTGTCTGGTGTAGCCCAAAACGTGGCCGAGTATTGGTTGGAGGCCACAGAGCGAATTATGGATGATCTGGGCTGTTCTGTGGAGCAGAAGCTGAAGGGAGCTGTATCGTTGCTTAGAGATGAAGCCTATCAGTGGTGGCTCACAGTAAGAGATGGGACTGCAGCTGGTGAGGTAACATGGGAGCTGTTTAAGACAGCCTTTAAAGGAAAATATGTTGGAGCTAGCTATGTGGACGCCCGTCGGAAGGAATTTTTGAATTTGGTTCAGGGAGGTAAGACAGTATCAGAGTACGAGGCTGAGTTTTTGAGGTTAAGTCGATATGCTTCTGGGATAGTTGCCACTGAATACGAGCGTAGCGTGCGCTTTGAGGACGGTTTGAGGGATGAGCTAAGGGTGCTGATTGCTCCGCAGAGGGAGCGTAACTTTGCTGCGTTGGTTGAGAAAGCTAAGATAGCTGAGGAAGTAAAGCGTACTGAGAGGCAGAACCGCGAGAAGGATCGGAACCGCTTCCGGAGGGATTCTGGACCATCAGGTGGGAATAATAGGAATGTTAAGAAAGCAAGGGTGGCAGAACCAGTACGAGCGGTGCCAATGAATGCTGTCAGACCACAGAGTTGCAGGAGTTGTGGTAGGATCTATATGGGCGAGTGTCGGAAACGTTCTGGAGCCTGTTTTCGATGTGGGTCGATGGAGCATAGAATTAAGGATTGTCCTCAGGAACCAGATCAGAATCAAGTTAGAGATCAGAGGGTTGTTCAGCCAGTGAGGGGTGGATCACCAGCTCCAAGAGGTCGTGAACAAGGCAGAGGTGGAAATAGAAATGGACGAGGACGAGGAGCACCTGGCAGGGGTGCCGGTTTTGCTGGGGCTCGTCAGCCAGCGTTAGTCTATGCAGCTCGTCGCCGAGAGGAGGGTGATGCTCTTGACGTTATAACCGGTACGTTCTTAATTTCTGGTATGCCATACACTGCGTTGATAGATGTTGGATCTACCCATTCTTATGTTGCATGTGCCATATCTGGGTCGCTGGGAGTGCGTTCTGAGGAGACAGTGAGTGGGGTAACCGTACTAAGTCCTTTGGGTCACTCGGTTAGGGTAGACAAACTGTATAGAGACGTGCCTATAGAGACTCAAGGAAAGATCTTTTCTGGAGATTTGATGGAGTTACCTTTTGGAGAATTCGATCTCATCTTAGGAATGGATTGGCTTGCAAAGCATAGGGCTACTTTGGATTGTGCTGCAAAGCGGATGAGGTTAAAAACCGCAGAGGATGAGGAAGTTATGGTGGTTGGTGAACGTAGAGATTATCTGTCTAATGTGGTGTCAGCGTTAAGAGCGGAGAAATGGATTCGTAAAGGATGTGAGGCTTTTATGGCATTTATAAGTCAAGCTGAATCTGAGGAGCTAACGGTGGATCAAGTTAGAACCGTTAAGGACTTTCAGGATGTGTTTCCAGAAGAGCTTCCAGGGCTACCTCCGAATCGAGAGGTTGAGTTTGGGATCGACTTGTTGCCTGGTACGGCACCGGTGTCCATTGAACCGTATAGGATGGCACCAAAGGAGTTGGTGGAGTTGAAAGCGCAGATTCAAGAACTATTGGATAGGGGCTTCATTAGGCCAAGTGTGTCTCCATGGGGAGCACCAGTGCTTTTTGTCAAGAAGAAAGATGGGTCAATGCGAATGTGCATTGATTATCGGCAGTTGAACAAACTGACAATTAAGAATAAGTACCCGTTGCCTAGAATCGATGATCTGTTCGACCAGCTTAGAGGAGCTTCAGTATTTTCCAAGATTGACCTTCGATCTGGGTACCATCAATTAAGGGTGAAGGAGGTGGATATTCACAAGACGGCATTCAGAACTCGTTATGGTCACTATGAGTTCTTGGTTATGCCATTTGGGCTGACCAATGCACCTGCAGCTTTTATGGATCTGATGAATCGAGTGTTCCAGCCATACTTGGATCGATTCGTGGTCGTCTTTATCGACGATATTTTGGTCTATTCTGAATCTGAGGAGAAACATGATGAGCATCTCCGTATTGTGCTGCAAGTGTTAAGGGAAAAGGAGCTTTATGCGAAATTTAGCAAGTGTGAGTTTTGGTTGAGGGAAGTAACTTTCTTGAGGCATGTTGTTTCTGCTGAGGGGATTAAGGTGGACCCTCGAAAGGTTGAAGCAATTCTGGAATGGAAACCACCGAGATCTGTGGCAAAAATTCGGAGTTTTCTGGGTTTAGCTGGATACTACAGAAGGTTTGTAGAAGGATTTTCTGTGATGGCAGCGCCGTTAACAAAGCTTATAAGGAAAGGCATACCATTTGTCTGGACCCAGCAGCAACAAGAAGCTTTTGAGAAGTTAAAGAAAGTTTTGACCGAGGCACCTGTACTGATTCAACCAGAGTCTGGAAAAGATTTTACCATGTATAGTGACGCGTCGCATGTTGGGTTGGGCTGTGTGTTGATGCAAGAGGGTAAAGTGGTTGCTTACGCATCGCGACAGCTTAAACCTCATGAAGTGAACTATCCTACCCATGATTTGGAGTTGGCAGCAGTGATCTTCACACTTAAGATTTGGAGACATTATCTATATGGAGAAAGGTGTATTATATACACAGATCATAAGAGTCTTAAGTACTTGTTGACTCAGAAGGAGCTGAATCTTAGGCAACGAAGATGGATAGAGTTGCTCAAGGATTATGATTGTGTGATTGAATATCATTCAGGCAAAGCTAATGTGGTGGCTGATGCCCTAAGTCGTAGAGCTGTGTCTGATCTGAGGGCGATGTTTGCTCGTTTGAGTCTATATGATGATGGTAGTCTATTAGCGGAATTGCAAGTAAGGCCAACCTGGATGGATGAGATTAAGGAAAAGCAATTGAGGGATGAGTCTCTGGTTTCTCGATTTCAACATATGGAAGATGGGAGTACTTCTGAGTTTGGACTGAATAGTGAGGGAGTTCTATGTTTCCGCGGTAGAATCTGTATTCCTAAGGATTTCAATTTGAGGCAAACAATTCTGAATGAAGCTCATAAAGGGTGGTGTGCTATGCATCCTGGAGGTAATAAGATGTATCATGACTTAAAGGAGTTGTATTGGTGGCCTGGACTGAAGCGTGAGGTAACAGAATTTGTAGGAAAATGTCTGACTTGTCAGCAAGTGAAAGCTGAACATCAGTTACCTTCTGGACTTCTGCAACCAGTAAAGGTACCACTTTGGAAGTGGGAGAGGGTGACCATGGATTTTGTAAGTGGGTTGCCCTTGACGCCGTCAAAGAAGGACTCGATTTGGGTGATCGTGGATAGATTGACTAAGTCTGCTCATTTCATCCCTGTACGTACTGATTATTCGCTTTAGAAGTTAGCTAAATTGTATGTGGCAGAGATCGTGCGACTGCATGGGGTGCCAGTGTCCATCATCTCTGATCGAGATCCTAGATTCACATCTCAGTTCTGGCAAAAGTTGCATGAGGCGTTGGGAACGCGGCTAAACTTTAGCACGGCCTTTCATCCTCAGACTGATGGTCAGTCTGAGAGGGTTATTCAGATTCTGGAAGATATGTTGAGGGGTTGTGTTATCGATTTTCGAGGCAGCTGGGAGGATTATTTACCGTTGGCAGAGTTTGCGTATAATAACAGTTATCAGGCTAGTATCCGCATGGCACCTTATGAGGTACTGTATGGGCGTAAGTGTCGTTCACCTAGTTGTTGGACTGAATTGGGCGAACGGCAAGTTCTTGGACCTGAATTGGTAGCAGAGACTGAAGAGAAGGTCAAGGTGATAAGGGACCGTTTGAAAGAGGCATCTGATCGACAAAAATCTTATGCAGATTTGAAGCGTAAAGAGATTGAGTATTCAGTAGGTGATATGGTTTTTCTGAAAGTTTCGCCTTGGAAGAAGATATTAAGGTTTGGTAAGAAGGGCAAGCTGAGTCCGAGGTTTATTGGGCCTTATCGGGTTCTTAAGCGAGTGGGTCCGGTGGCGTATCAGTTAGAATTACCGCCAGAGCTAAATAGAATTCATGATGTGTTTCACGTATCCATGCTGAGACGATATTGTTCTGACCCTGCCCATATTCTACCAGTTGCAGAAGTGGAAGTTCAGCCTGACCTAACTTTCGAGGAAGAACCTGTGCAGATTCTGGATCGAGACGTGAAGGTTTTAAAAAGAAAATCAGTCCCATTGGTGAAGGTACTATGGCGTAATCATGGCAGAGAAGAAGCTACTTGGGAACCAGAAGAGGCAATGCGTCAGCAATATCCCCATTTGTTTAGATAAGGTAAATTTCGAGGACGAAATTTCTTTAAAGAGGGTAGAGTTGTAACGCCCTAATTTTCGGGTTTTTCTTAGATTTATCTTTATCTGATAAAATGTGTAAATGCTAGTAATTAGGTGTGTAATGCATGTTTGGGATGTGTTAATGGGCCTATGGAAGGCCTATGAGTTGGTTGGAAGCTCGGCAAAATTTTGTATTTTTGACTTGGGAGATAGGGGATCAGTGAAAATAAGGGTCTTAAGAAATTGTGTGCGAAATGTAGCACAATTGAACCAGTGGTAAAGTGGCAAGGGAGACGCCACTAGGCTCCTTAAAAGGTGGCGCCTAAGTGAGCTTAGAGGTCAAGGGTTCAAGCGCTAGAGGTTGCAAGGTGGTGTTTTATTTTTGAGCTTGAGCAGGTAAGAGGTTGAAGCCGAATTGAACTCTGCTTGGAAGGGATTTGAATCGGTCAAGGGGAGCAAATCGTGGAGGAGGTTGGGGAGCAAATCTAGGAATTTCGAATTTTGAAAGGAGGTAACCGATTGTGGGGCTTTGCAAGTGCAATTCGGCTAAGGGGGAAATAGTGTTAGCACTTTCGGCAAATAGGTGTTTATGTGTGCCGAATTCTTCTTTTAGTTCTTATGTTTTGGTGCCGATTTTCCTTAGGTAAGAAAAGCTTCCCTTTTTCTGTCAATTTTCGCATAGCGTATTAGGTACCTCTCTTTTGCCATTTCGTTTCTCTCATCAACCTTGTAGCCGAACCCCATTTCCCTTTGTTGCCGAATCTCCAGTCGACTTAAGCACTTCCTTTTTGCTTTCTATTCTCATCTATTTGCTTTTCTTCTTCTCTTCTTCTCAAACCTTAAACCGATCCCCTTCACCACCATTTTTCTTCTAGCCAGATACAATCTTCTTTCCCTCTTCTCTAAACCTCTATCGACAACTTCAAGAAGAAAGCCGAAAACAAACACCCACCTTGCCGAAACACTTTCTATACATTCTCATTCTTTCCTTCTTCTTCAAACCCCTAAAACCGAATGTTCATTTGATCAAAACCCCCATGGCCGAATACCTTGTATGACCGAAACCACACCTCCTTTGTTTATCTAGTGACCGAAACCTATCACTTCTTCTTCTTCCCGATTCTCTTGTTAGCCGATTCCTCTGGTGCCTAAGACTTTATTTCTTTCTCTTTTAAAATTGTAACCCTCCAACACCCTTTCTTCCTCGTTGTTTCAAAGGGAACGGCTGTGGTTTGGAACTAAGTTTGGTAAGTATTTCGTGGTATTATCTCGTCTATCTTTAAGATTAAGATTGGATGTCGAAAACCCCTTGGGGGGGAAGGTTAACGTTTTTAGACTAAGGGCCTTATGGCTTATCTCTTTGATTTATGTGCGCTAGAGCGGACAAGAGACGTTCAGCAAAGGAGGCTATTGTAGATTAACGCGGTTGAACACAGTGATCTAGTCCATAACCGAAAGGGGTAAGATTTCAATGCTTAGGCCCTGTAGGCCGATTTTGATAAGGGGTTTATAACTCTTTGATTATCGATTATTAGGCTAATAGTTAGCGTTCGATTGTAGGTTCTTCGTATGTGGATTTCGTCAACGTTTCATCAGTAACAAGTGTGTAACGTATCTCCATCATAGACTAGGATGGCTAAAAGCTGAAATAATCGAAATTGGGCTAAGTGACCGATCAAAGGTGACCGAAAAATCAGCCTTGGAAAGAAGTAAGAGTGACCGAATACTCTGTTGTGGTCACATTGGGAATTGGCAATGGCGAAATTGCAGAAGGTGCAATTTCGAGCGTTTTGGTAAGTTGGGCTTCAATGGGCCAAAGCGGGCCCAATGGGCTTCCAAGCGCAAATTTGAATATGTTCATAAAAGACTTTCTGGTAACTTGAATAATAAAAACTTGGTTAAGGTGGTAAACTAGAACCTAAAATTGGGCTTAACGGACTTATCGACGATGTTGGACATAGTAAGGCCCATTAGGGGTTTTAGGCTAAAAAGGGTAAAAATTGAAAATTTGGCTTAAGTGGACTTCCGTGGTTATTTAGGGACTGTTAATTTATCAGACTTGCATAAAGTCACTGGAAATATGAATAAGGACTAAAATACCCTTAAATATGGAAAATTACCAAAATACCCCTAGGTGTAAAAAGACTATTATACCCCTAGGGTCAATTCTGTATGAAATGTATGATGTTATGTATCTGCATGAGTGAATTATTAATATGAATATATCTGATGCATGAGATGCTATATATTGCATGCTAGTATGATTATCTGTTGCATGGGGTATGGGTTTATGATGGAGGAAGCGTTCTGGCAGCCTCGCTGCAATCTGGTGGCCTCGCCACATATTTTCTGGCAGCCCCGCTGTAAATCTGGTGGCCTCGCCACAATATCTGTATCTGGTGACCTTGTCACAATATCTGGCAGCCTCGCTGCAAATATATCTGGCAGCTTCGCTGCAAATGTTATCTGGCAGTCTCACTGCAAATTATATCTGGCAGCCTCGCTGCAAATATCTGTGGTGTGTAGCGGTTGGGTGGGTCGAGTAGTCTCCCCACATGGTGTAAGGCTGGTACGGGGGTGTTGAGGATGGATCTGGGTTGGGTTTCTGTTTGCATAATGCTTATATCTGATCTGTTTCTGTTATGAGCCTTTTGGGCTTAACCTGATTCCTGTAATGGGCCAAGGCCCAATTAAATCTGTTTCTGAGGCTTGATCTGTTTTGGCCTATGGTTGAGATAATGTTGCACACTGAGTTGTCAAACTCACCCCTTTTAATTAATCTCTGCAGGTAACCCTCAACCATAGTGGGCTTGGTGCTGCGAGAGGTTCGAAGTGGCCACAGCGACTGCAATAAAACTGGTTTTCATTTATGTTTTAGTATTTTAATTTTATGTTAATTTTTGGGTTTTAATGTGTAATAAGGCCGCTATTAAATTTTCTTTTTGGGTTTTAACTTTCTAAAGGAGTTGGTTCGTACTTTATCGAAACTGCTAGATATAGGCTGCGCGGGTTTTCAAAACCTTAATAACGTTTTCAAAATAACGTTTATAAAAATTTAAACAATCTTGAATAATGACAACTTAAAGTAGTTTTAACCAGAACTTTTTTTTTCACCTTGCTAGTTTTATAAAATATCTCCTAAGTCTCAACACGTACTAAAAGGTTACAATCGTAGTTTAGGATCATGTGACTCACCAGATCTGGTCATAACGTCCAGACCAGGTTTGGGGTGTTACATGGATAGTGTGATGAGACCTCTATTGACTTCCAATCCGAGCGAGCCTCCGAAACACTATAAAACATAGAAAAGGTAACAGAGTAAGCTTTATAGCTTAGTAAGCCCGTATAATATAGAATTAAATTTACCATTTATTCAATATTTAACAAATAAGTATAACATAATTCGATCAAATTGCCAAATGCCTAAGCAAATGAAAATATCTGTAGGTTAATACTACAATGTACATATAATCATCAAATCAACATAAATGAAATCAATAAGCAGTCAAACTCATGTTCTCACATCTTTCCTTTTGTACTTTGATTCATCGTATAACATCAATTACATATATTCCACATAACATTTATACTAATTCATTTTAATTTATAAAACTTGTATTTAATTCATATAGCCTGTAATTCATTCATATAAGTGGTAACAAAATTACGCCCGTTGAACCACTTAGAATGTTGATAGATACATGGGTGATACACATGAATTGTACTAATCAGTAATCCGTCAATTCATGACATATATGCTATTTCAAGCTATAATCAGTAAGCTCCTCCTGAGCTGTGGCAACAGTAAGCTCCAATGAGCTGAGAAACAATAAGCTCTGACAAGCTGAGAACAGTAAGCTCTTACGGGCTGAAACATCAATAAGCTTATATGAGCTGAGGTGAGTCTGCAACACATGCAGGATCTCGACCAAAATGGTAACCCTAGTGACATGTCACTTGTATCCTACAAATTCTTAAGGTTCAAATGGGGCTCTGTATTTCCTCAGACTTTATCAATTAGGCATTCAATAGTGATATATCTTATTTTCTCAATTCAAATACATACATTTTAACTATGTACATATAATTAAAACTCAATTCTAATTATACAAACTTACCTAAAATTGCATATGATTATTCAACAACCTTCTCTTTTTCCCAAATTACAATCGATCTACTTGTTTCACGATCAAAACATAATAAATCAATTTATAACTAATTCAAATATCACGTCAAGTTCAACTCAAACCATTCTACCATTTAATTACAACTAGTAAAACATATTTATTCATCACAAATTAGTCAACACAAACACAACCATTTATCCAATTCAATTCTGGCATTTAATTTAACCCCATATGGATGGTGATAGCATATCAACACGGCAGGAATTTAAATCCACCTCTTGTATGTTCGTACATGACCTTGACTAGTTTTTGGGTATATTAAATCTATCGAAAAGAAAATGGGACAACATAATGCAGTCATTATTCAAGTTAAACCACATTCAAGTCATTCCAATTTGGACAACATGAATACATTAGGAATTTATGATAGTTCATGAAACCTAAAAGAAAGTCTCAAAGACTTACGTATTTGGATAGCATTAAGATGCTCTAAAATAAACAACATTAATATACAAAATATGGCAGTATAATTGGGTCCTTAATATCAATTCAGACAGCATTCAAATTATGCATTCTAGCAGCCCAAATGACCCACCAATCAACCTTAAATAATAATTAACAATTAACTTATTATTGCAGCACATATTAGTTACCAATTACATTCTTCGACAGCTTAATCTGGCATCAATTTAGACATCATTAATTAACATTATTACAACCAGCACATTAACTAACACTTAGACATAAATTCTACAGCATTTACTTTGCTTTTATTCTCATTCAATAACTTCATAAATGGTTGCATTAACCTTTTAACAATGAAATTTAGACACCATAAATTGCAACTAAATAAACATCATTAATTTAGCACATCAAATGGCATTCGATCATACATCTGTAGCATTAAATTAGTCTTCTATTACCTTTTCAGCTATATTAATGGCAGCATCAAACACTCCTCTTCACAAGTTTTAGACATAATAAATATATCACTATTTATTCATTTCCCTTCATACCAGACGAACCAGTTTTGACATTTCAATATAGCAGTCAAGAAAAAAGAAAAGGAAAAAAGGATGTGAGGCACTCACTAAGGTTACCAACACCAAATCTACCTATTCAATTTGCTCATTCTCTTTCTGCTACAGCCTTCTCCCACCTTGTTAGATAAATACAATCAACCTCAAAGTTATAGAAATGGAGTATAAAAACACAAGCATTCACTAAATTCTTTTAACACAAGTGAAAAACTCTTTATCTACTAGACATGCAACATTTACAACTAGAAAAAAACCTCTTCTCTTCTCCCACACATTCAGTCAAGCTCAAATCAACAATGTAACTAGAATTTGTCAACGAAAAACTATGGGCAAAGGAGAGTTTAGAAGAGTTACCCTTCTACTTTAAAATTTTAACTTCTAAGCAAACAAATTTTAGGGCTTTCCACTGCACGCAGCTGGCCTCTCCTTTATAGCTTCATTCGAAAGAAACAAGGAAGCAAGATATACAAAACTAAAAATTGAAAAAAATCCTTCCATGTTCTATTTAATTTCATCACACTCCCTTTTCTAATTGTTACTTTAATAATAATAATAATAATATATAATAATATATAATAATATTTTATATTATCCTCATAAACATCCACTATAAAAACAATGGTCTATTTATTTAATAAATCCTTCAATATAGATTCGCCTTATAATTTAATATTAATTCTTACTTTTATCACTTATTTGATTTAGTCCCTTTATTTTAATTAAATACTCTTTCTTCAAGATTATTGTAACACCCCTTACACGGGTTTATCGCCTTACCCAAGCACGAGGCATTACCGGACAATATCACCATCATTCATGCACAATCGAACCAAAATTTTTTAGTCCAATTTAAAACTTATTCATAAATACCATACAACCCTTAAAGTGGGCCCACGAGGCCCGAAACATGGTTTGGGAATGTTCTGGTACCAAACCGAGAACTTAGAAAAATTTTGAAAAATTTGACCTAATACAAGCGCACGCTTGTGTAAAACACGGGCACGCCTGTATGGGCAGGCTGTGTGGTCACACACGCCGGTGTCCCCTACCCATGTTGAATTATGGGAAAATTATTTTTCATTACTAACCTACAGGGGTTTTCACACGGCCGAGCACACGCTCGTGTCCTTTGCCCATGTCCATCACACGGTCTCGACACACCTATGTGGCCTCCCCGCGTGAAAAACTAGGGCATTCTATTTATGATGTCAACATACAATTTTGGTCACACGGCCACGGGACACACCCGTGTGACCAGGCCGTGTGACATCCTTAATCTCCAAAAATCCCATGCAAAATTCACACGCCCTACACACATGGCCGTGGGAGCTGGCCGTGTGGGCCTAAGTTAGGTTATTTTCCAAGCTATACTTTGCACCAAAACACCGACTATTACTACTACCTTTAACACCAATATAACAAACACATTTTTAAACATCTAAATGACTCCATTTACCCATTTCATATTAAACACACACAAACACACTAAGTATTCCATGAATTTCCTCATAAGGATAGATAAACAAAATATCATCATCAATGGCTATATCACTTAGCCTTGAATGCAAAATGACTTATCCCATGACAATTACCATAACATAATCAAACCAACTTAACACCTACAATTGTCCCTATACATGCCATAGTTTAAAGAGTCTCTTTTACTATACCAAAAGACAACGCCGATAGTGTGAGTGATCCTTCGACTTGATTTGATCCTGAGCTGGCTTGACTAAAACTATAAGACAAGGAAAAAGAGAAAAGAGTAAGCTTTAAAAGCTTAGTAAGTCTATATGTAAATAATTATCATCATGACAACATTTACCCATACCAAGGTATATCTCACACACACTAACTTACCACCTAAACTTACCAACATTTTCACACAAATCATGCACATTATTTTTACCTACTTAAGTCCACATGTACCCTTGCATCTGCATGCATTTTCCTACAATTACACTTGCCCAAAAGAATACACCTGCACACACAAGTCATACTACCACACCAAGTCTCTTTAGTAAGTATTCCCGTTGAACCCTTCGGATTAATATTCGATACTTGGTGGACTTTCTGCTCATGATTCCACCAACACATAAGCCCGGCTCTCGGATACACATGGTGAGTTCATGTTATTAGCCATGTGACCTAGCAATTTAGTCTTGTAGCCTTCGTGTGCACATGGTAAAGTTCACTTTATCACCCATGTGACTTAGCTACATATGATATTGCTCTCATGTACATATGGTGAAGTTCACTTTATCACTCATGTGACGTAGCCATTTAGTCTTGTAACTGTCGTGTTCACATGTTGAAGTTCACTTTATCACACATGTGACTTAGCCATTAAGTTCCATAGTTCTCGGGTTTATATGGTGAAGCTCACTTTATCACACATGTGACCTAGCCATATTTATCCGTATCACCCGTTATTTTCGAAGGTTCAAACGGGAACTCTCATTTCCATACTTTCAACACCATAGGAGATTATTCAATAGCAACATTTCATAATATCAATTAGAATCATTAATGTACAAATAAAACGGACACATTACTTACAATAAACTTACCTCGACAATAAAAAGTGATATTTTGCAACTTAATCCGAGACCTTGCCCTTGCCCCAGTCAAGGTTGATTCCTCGATCTTCTCGATCTATAATGACACATTTAACTCGTTTAATGCACACATAACTCAGTTTAGTCCAAATCATCCTGTGACAATTTTTACCATTTTACCCTTAACTTAGTCAATTTTTAGAACTAAGTCCCTAGGCTCGTAAATTGAAATGTATCAATTTTCTTGGTTACCCAAGCCTAACCGAATATCAATGGCACCCAAAACAGTCCACATGTCTCATCAATTTATACTTTTACCACTCAATTTGTTAACTTTGCAATTTGGTCCTTTTTAGGGACTTTCATGAAAAATCACCTTGTAATCATAGTTTACCACACCTTAAACCTTCATATTCCACCATTAGACATTAAAATACTTGCATGGCATACATGGGTAAAATTTTAAACATCAACCCTACCTTAAAATAAGGGTAGAAATAGCTAGAGCAAGCTACAAGGATTATAAAAATACGAAGATAATTAAAAACCGGGCTTGATTGCACTTACTTGTGAGCTTGAAGGTCAACAAAACCCTAGCTATGGCTTCCCACAATATTTGGCCAAGGAGAAGGGATTATGGACACATTTTGGCCTTAATTTTCCCTTTTTATTTCTTTTATTAACTAATGACCAAAATGCCCTTCATTAAAAACATTTAGTATTCCACCCTTCATTGGGCATTTTTTGTCCAACTAAGTTAAAAGGGCCTAATTACCATATAAGGACCTCTAATTTCAAAACCTAATTCAATCAAGTACCTTATGAAATAAAACCCATATTTTTCACCTATTGCAATTTAGTCCAACATACCAAATTGGACATGTAACCAATAAAATTCACACACCAAAATTTCACATATTTATCCAAACACCCAATATACATCAAAACTAAATCGAAATAATATTTTAAACCTCATATTCAAGGTTTCAAAACAACTTTTCCGTTTAGCCCCTAATTCGAGTTGTTACAATTATACTATCATGCTATGAACCTCAAAATAATATTAAAATAAATTTTTTAACGTTGGATTTGTGGTCCCAAAATCACTATTCTGATTCCACTAAAAATGGGCTATTACACTACCTGTGGGACGAGAAATATACTATTTTCTAAGCCACATTTCTCACCCAAAATTTGCCTCAATGTACTCACATCATTAACATATGACCATATCATAACCAAGTAGTCAAAAACCACCAATATCAAGCTTAGACATGCAATATCATCACCAACAACCAATTTACTCTTAAGCATCACAATTGGTCATTCAAAAACATACCAATATCACTTCCAAAAGTTACCTAAATAGTCAAGTGCATATATTCACTTTTGTGCCTAACACATAACCTATATGCCATTTCTAAATCTTAACAATATGGTACTCTACTTACCAAATCAAACTCTAGGCATTTTTAAGACATTTTATACATCATGAGGCTAACCACACACACACATATATACGTATCAACACATAGCAATTCAAACCACATTAAATGGTCAATTACATAACCAAAACATATAGGCTTTCATTTGCAAAATGACATATACAAGCCATATAAACAAAATACATTAAGTCCAAAAGTACCAAAAGTACCAAAATAGCTGCTGACTAGTGTGATGAGATCTCCGACAACTTCCAATTTGAGCGAACTTCCAAATCACTATAAAACACAAAAAAGTAAACAGAGTAATCTATTAAGATTAGTAAGTTCGTATATCTTAAAACTCAGCTTACCATTTAATCACCATTTAAGTAAATAAACATAGCATAATGCAACTCAATTTGATCCATAAGCCTAATACATATTCAATCACACGGCTAGACATGAATTCACAAATCTCATAGATTCAGTTCTCATATGATTCACGTACATACCTATACTGATACATATCAAGCCCTTACTCTTTCATAACATCACTATGCCTATTAAACCATTTGGAATATATCGGATACTCGGGTATCTCGCACAGTAAGTGCCAATACATGGTCTAAACCATCTCTATCTCATATCTCATATAAATGCTCACTCTCGAGCCATCACTAGGTCTGCTCACACAAGCTGATGGTCAAGACGTAGCTACACGGTGCTGCTCACACAAGCTAACAAGTAACCGTAACACATACCAAAAAGCTCTACCACCAGTAGAATGTATGGGACTAGCACCCAAAACACGGTAACCCCTAATGACATGCCATTTGTATCCTATCTATTCCTAAGGTTCAACCGAGATCCGTACAATTGCCGATATCTTGTCGAGCATTTCCATAATATCATATCATTACAATTATAATTATAAATAATTTAAAACACATATAACTTAATAAATATTAATAAACGAACTTACCTCGAACTTGTATGACAAAAATTTATTGAGTCCAAAACTTTATCTTTTCCTCGATCTTATTCCTACGTTATTTTTCTTGATCTACATAAACAAATTTAACTCATTTAATCATTAATTTATTCAATTCAATCCAAAATCATATTATGGTAAAATTACTATTTTGCCCCTAAACTTTTGACTTATTTATAATTTAGTCCCTAGTTCATAAAAATGTAAATTCGTGCAATTTAGTCCACACCCATGCTAGTCGAATATCACTAATGCTTTTAACAGCCCAAATATTTCATTAATTCACATATTTCACCACATAAATTTCACTTTTCTAAAATTAATCCCTATTTGACATTTTTAATTAAAATCACTTTACAAAACTGGTTTATCTAACAATAACCATTCATTTTCTATCATCAAACATTAAAACACATACACACTCATCAATGGTGAGACCTTAACTCTTTAACAGTTTCACAATTTAGTCCCTGGGCTAGCTAGATTAAGCTACAACGACTTCAAAAACATAGAAATCATTAAAAATAGAGAAGAACGCACTTACATGCAAGGTTATTACATAGCCGAACCTTCAAGCTCCATTAATGGCTTTCCTTTAGGTTAATTTCGATGAAGATGAAGTGAAAATGATGATATCTATGTGTTTTTCTTTATTTTACTTTATTTATTTAACAATTTACTTAATTAACCTTGGTTTATAAC